>JAZDUA010000012.1:7914162-8660824 GCA_038098605.1 Gryllus longicercus | reverse complement strand
CCATTGGAACAGCCCAACCTCTAATATAACGTGAATATAATTTGAACACACAATACACTATCGTGAATGCAGGTAAAAGGAACACCACCACCTTTTTTCTGCAATTCAATTGACCGCCGAGTCTCGATCGTTGTGTGAAATAAGATCCCTTTCAACACTAATTCCCGTTCTATCTAGACTTATACAATCATTGCACTATTGTATGATAGATATGAGGCGTATTTTAATGAAATGAATTTTTTCTTTTCAATTTAGGGCAGCGCTGTTTAGTATAGAAATTCATTCTATGTTATGACAAAAGGAATGACCCATTTTTTACGTCAATTTTAATGCATTTTTTGCTGATTTCATCTATTTTAATATAATTGTAATGGTACTTGCTTCAAACAATATTTACGAGTTGCATCAAATATTCACCGCAGGATTTATGAGTAGCCCTATTCGATTTCTTCGTTCATAAATTGTAATGACAGCCGTTGTGAGTACTATGTAATCAAAGGTTCTTGTGACACCTATCGGCGCCATTGTCAATTCTGCCATTTTCGCGACAAATGAAGGTAAGGAGATTTTCTTCTAAAGAATAAAAGTTTGCAAGCTTAGTTCACTTGAACACAAAGAAGAAGCCTCGATTGCGTTAGTAACATAACAGCTTGAATTGTTCATCTGAAGTGTTTTTAGTCAATTGTTTAAATTATATTTTCTTTGTTTTTATGGCATTTTAATAGCATTTTATTGATCATTTTTGGCAATGTTTTAGGTCATAAAAATTCGCCCCTATTGATAGATAATAGCTTAATGTTACTAATTACGTCCCCTTTAATAATCCGCAACTGGAATCCGAGGGGCTAAACCAAATAAAAAGCCATTGGTCTATCGTTCTTGCATACTCGTATTAAAGAGGAAGTGTCCATTTTTGTAAAGTATTTTCTTATGTTTACTTAAACTATGTGCTCGAATTTACTTTCCTGGATACGTACGTATTTACGGAGTACATGCGTAGTATAAGAGTAGTTATGTAATGCTCCGGAAAATCGATTTCGAGATTTCGACGGAAATACACGTTTTGGGGTCCCTTAGTATCGAAAAAGAGGTTATCTTCAAAACGTCCATATGTCCGTCCGTATGTACGTCTGTGAATACTACTAGCGCCAAAACCATACGTACCTACGCCAAAACCTCTGCCCATCTGGCTCGAGTCGAAACTTACAGATTTTGAAAAACATTCTTCAAAATTTGGAGGTAGTTTACATGAAACAAACATTATTGTTTTAGGGAAGACGCCGAAAAAATTTCAAACTTTCGTGATTGTCGAAAGTTTAGAGTTGTGAAAAACAATGAAAATCGCCCCTTCGCCATATTTACAAGTGTATTTCACTCTATTCTTTAAAAACATTTACAGAAGAACTACGAAGTCATTTTAATAAAATTTTGAAAATGTTCGAAGGGTTTTTGAAAAATAGACCCAAAATTTAAAGAATGTTTTTCAAAATCGCAGAGCTTTGAGTCGGGCCAGATCGACCAAGGAATATTCATTTAGGAAGAATCCTATTAATAACTTAGGTGATAGCACAGACAGATAAACGACAAAAATATGGATCCTGTGTGGCCTACTGAACTCCACAAAAATGTATTCTACCATAGCCCACAAGTCCCAAGGTGGAGACCTATGGCTTTTCGTCTTTATCCGCGCCCCCTCTGGCGCACAAGTATGCCGACAGGCTAGTATCCGGAACCCGTCGGAACGCAGTTTACCCTCACGACAACTTCCCCGTACAATGCGTGGGTGGGGTCGCCCTGCCAGCTCAGAGCTATAAACTTTCCAATATAGTATCGCAATCAAATCAATGCGCCCACTCACATGCGCCGGAAACAAGCCCCTTCTCTTTCCCCCCGAGTATCAGGTCACTGCCACGACAAAGCAAAGAGCCCAACAGGGTTCTACCCGAACTATGGTTGGGGCGGCTTGGTGCCACCTTTCCGTCTGCTCACTGCTACACCTTTAGGCTATTGGCGTGAGTACCGTCAGAACCTAGGCAACTTGACAGGGGATGTCTGGTCCCCGTCAGACATTTATAAGTGGGATCATTCTGAAGAACGTACTTCATCCTATCGAGCCGAAAGGTCGTCGCGCCAGGGGCCCAACTTGTGGGTTACCGGGCAAGGCCCGGCAACACAGAGCTTAGCATTGTCTCCTCACTGCCTCGACCTTGAAGCTAACAGCTTGAGTGACGTCGCGACACCCAGGGTCCGGATGGTCATCTACAACTCTCCACCACAAATTGCGCCCATCCACACAGGCATGATTCCCCCCTGCGGAGAAACGAATGGACAGACTGACGAACGTTTTAAGAAAAAACACTTTTTCGGGAATGTACTGGCCCAGGAAATTGGATAAAAAATTGTATCACCCACAGATGGTACCGATCAGCAGTTTATTGTGCATCAAGAAGCGTGTTTAACCTTACGAAAAAAATAAAACTAATTTGGGAATGCTTTGGGATGACTACCAGAAGATTTTAGACTGTGTTTCTCACGGTTGGTTTCTGAATCCCTCAGAATTTATTTCATCTTAGACATACAGAGTTTATATGGTTAGTACTCGTATGACCTCATAGTGTCCGGTCTGTAATTGTCTTCCTCCACCACACATATGTGCTGGAGCGCCAGCTGTTAATGCTTTGAAGGGTCACTTGTGTGTGCACAGCTAACTTTCAAGTGCTCTATATTGAAGCCTACGGTTCAACGAAGTTCTATATTGAAGCCTACGGTTCACTCCACTAAACAGCTACCGTTGGAGCGAGTCTCGACCAGCAGCAACGACGTGTATTAACGAGCGGCCTGGCACCGGAAAAGAAAATCAGATTTGACTTTGCTTGAGTGCGTTTGACTTATTGTTGTGGATTCCGTTATGCCGTGAACGCAAGTGCTCTGTTTTATTACGTTGGAATTGTTAGTGACTAGTCTCCGAACTTGTACATCGGTGACCGGCTGGGGACTTGGTATATTCTCTTCTGGCGCGTGGTCTACATCGACATTGTTTACTGTACGTTTTGGAATGTGGCATTTTTGTAAAGCTGAAAGCTCAATAAACTGTTGTGGTTGACTCTCCAGTCTTCCTACTTTTTGTAAGAATGTATGCATATCCTATCGAAAAGCAAAAGAAAATATGTATGCGAATGAATTAAGCCATCAAACGGATATAAACGTATAAGCCATAAATACCGGATTTCAAAGACCACGAGTTGTTTACTGCATTCTCGCTTTTAATTAAACTCGCCAGTGGCTAAATTTTAATCACAGAATTATGCATGTAAATTAAAATTCGTAAAAATGAAGTTCTGAAGTGTACTTTTCAAACATTCTAACGGCTTAAAAGCATTGATATCATGCGAACATTCTCCAGTTGGCTAAATGATAAAAAGTAATATAAAGTATAAAGGCTCAAGTGAAAGTTTGTTAACAATTATGAAAAACATGTAAATAATTTCTATATGTTAATCACCGAACAATATGGTTCAATATAAAATGAGTGAAAAAAATGACGCTCACACAACTGAACAGACCTGTTAATTTGTACACAGCAGATAGCAAGTTGTAGAAACGAGTAATATTCTGATTAACAGGAAATGTTTGGGAGATTCTCAATCCCCTCTGTTGAATGATCTTAAATTGTTATATTTGATTAACGAAGCTATTCTCCGTAAAGGGAAGTGGTAAATGTTTTCAGCAAGGACAACTGCATGAAATTTTGCTTGACAAACGTGCAAAAGACAAAGGGAAGCAAAGTGGTCACGGCAAGTTGATTATAGGCATTGTGATTCTACACCTTAAGCCAGGCAAATATCAAGTGACATCTGGAATGATACGATAAAGCAGATAATTCGGAAAGAGTGTTACTGAAGTGTAAGACTTCTCTAACAAACCACTCTCAACTGAGGAATACAATTTTCGCAGTAAGTAGTTTGATGGTGCCTGCAGCAGCGAATAGCTTAAGGCTGGTATTCTCGAATGCCCAAGAAACTCGAAATGAGGTCCGATAAACGAAAGTTGCTTACACTACATTATGTTTCTCACTAACAAGCTTATCAACATAGGCCTTTTGTGTAAGCCAAAAAAGGTAGAGGGCTCTCCTAACACAATGCAATAATGGGAAATTAAGTGATGGGTCAAGAACACCCACTTATGAAGCCGACTACAATAATGTAGAGTACCAAGAAAAATTATTTTAGATAGATCCTGTGAACACGCTCCAAACGGCAAATGTGGATGCGTCAGGGAGAGATGTCATAGATACATACGAAAACTCTCAGAAGAGAACAAATAGCGAAAATTTATTTCCTTTGTCGTTGGGGCAGGGAATTTCAAAAAAATAATTTTACTATTTTTTTACATAGATCTGGAAGTCTTTGCATATTAGTAATAAGAAATATGCTGAAGGCAGTGGTGTCTCCGAAAGATCGGATATGGGATGCGATAGAAAGTAGCAAATAGTTTGTCAATAAAACACTGCTTGCCTTCACTACTTACTGCGACTTACGGCTCAGACGCCGTTGTATAGTTACGGGCAAATTTCTTGCAGTTTCGTCATGATCCAGCACGAATTTCTACGCATGAATCATTATTGCAACTGCACAAGAGAACACATCACTGCATTGTACTGATCGAAAACCCTGCACGTCACTTTCCCTGTTCATTCTTTGCCTTAATTGTGACAAAACGTGATTATACTCTTTCATTTCGTCACACTGCAATATCAGTCACATACGTACTGATCTTGAGGATGTACAACAGTGTTACATACATACTAGAATTTAATAATAAAATTTTGTTTTAAAATACGTTTTTACAAAACTTATCACATTATCACACACACACACATGTTCGCAGTTAAAACTACGTACTTTATAAATCTCGAAAATTCGAACTTGACAACATTTTCTAGAAGCTTGAAGAAAATGTTTTACTGATTAAGATGTTTAACAATCTGCTGTACCTGCTGCTGTAATCTGCTGTACTTCCGCCAAGTCCATACTTTACCGTACCCGGTGGCTTCTGAACGAAACTATTGGAGCTGAGGCTATAGTGCGATTTTTTTAATTGTGCACTTCAGCCCTATCTTTATTTTGGCATTATCACTGCGTTTCGTGTTTTTCTCGGTGTGCCGCTAAATGTTGCATGATCAGGACTGCATCAACCAATCCTTGATACGGTACGACCGAAAAAGACGCGGAATGCAGTGACATAATGACAATATGAAAACCGGGCTCAGGTGCACAGTTAAAAAAATCGCTTTATAAGACACCAGATCCGTTTCTGGAATTACATCAGTCACGTGATTTGTAAATCTATATTCCCAATAGACACTCTTCTCGAAGGTCATTGACTTTGCAGCTGAATCAAACATATGAAACGGATGTGACTCTTTTGCGAAACTTTCTTTTTATGATACTATTATCATTTTGAACTCATTTCCCTAAAATTTAATTTATAAACAAAACTCTCCCGTACATATAAGGCCTTTCAATATACCGATCCAGGTTACTACAACAATTGCCCCTGCGGCCTATGCAGACCCGCTAAGAAATGTCTACTGGCAAAAAGGTCGGCGCCACGGAGCTGCGCTATCTCGCTTCTTGTCAAAATAAATAAGTCCGCCGGCTAGAGCCGTTTTAAAGTGTAGGTTCCCTGCTCGCGGCTAATTCACGTCAACGTGACGTAATTTATTTACTATTTTACCCCTCTCGCTAAAATTTAATAAATATTTTGTTTGTTTCTTTGTTATTTAAATCCTTACTAGCTGAACCCGTGCGATTATCGACTGCAGGTTCGAGTCCTGCGTAGATATGGTCGTATTTGTGATTGTCCCTTTACCTCTCATCATCATCCTATCACCTCACTATTCATAATTCATTGCGAAACAATTTGCCTTACTAAGGGAAACAGCCGAAAAGGTGATCCCCATAATGACATGTTAATCTCTCTCCATGATAGAATATGACTGGACCTCGGAAGAGAACATATAGCGTCGTCAGAAATGGCCAGTCGCAAATATTAATAATAATAATAATAATAATAATAATAATAATAATGACTGTGTCAATAAACAATTCAAATTGTATAACTAGAGTCGTTAAGCAACGTGTACTGGCATCTTACAAAAATCCTTTTACCTTTCTAGAATACCAAAAATTGCAAGAGAATTTAGTGCTGCTGCGACAATATTGCCCATCAAATATTATCACACACATTACCATCCCGACAGCATTGCGGCGAGTTTACGCGTTGAAAGTTCCGTGAAGCCTCTAGCCCGACAGCCGCTGTCGCTGTCACTCTCGTCTGACGTCATGTAAACGAGATTTTAATCAGGCGCGGATTTAAAGTGTGGGTAGCTCTGGGATCAGTGATCTTTGCGCTCCTTTCTATTGCAATGTTAAGGTCTTCAGTCAGTCGTGGTTAATACCACGACGACCGATGCGCAGCGAGACAAAATCAAACTGGAAGACAGCAGTACCAAGGCTGGAATTGTTCCAATGGTAATATGTAATATTTCTCTCGTAGTTAAAATGTTAAAAACAAAAGAGTGGTCTAATAAATAAGAGAAGATGTAATGTGGGCAACACAGGGTCATTGACTTTCTCGTACTAGTACCTACGTATTCTCAGAAGTCGTAAGTAACTTTTCGGTTTTGCCTCACACTCTTCACAGCTGCAGTCTAGAGGTGACTCCCAGGGACTCTCGAAGAGTCTACCACTCCTCTGGGGACATTCCCGGTGAAGAGCACGTTCGCGCTACCTGAACATCGCATAGCATCTATCTCGACCCTATATATTAACATATTTGCCGTCGTTTACCCTTGACCACAACGTTTATACTATTGCTCTGGATGTAGGGATCTAGTTCGTAAATTAACTCCGAATCTGCTGACACAGTTGGTTGTCAGGTCATGTCAAGAGATTATGGATGAATTAGAGTATAAATGTAAGGTGAGTGCACGAAAAACTCGGGAGCCCCCCCCCCTGCCCCGCCCAAGTCCTCAACGCAACTTAAAATATTCATCCTTTACGCGGGTTTCGAACCCACGGTCTTAGTTGATTGATTAGTGATTCCGGGCGCATTAACCGCTGCCATTCGTCCCGTACGTATAGTACATGTTTTCATTGAGGGAGGTGGCTGTGAACGTCCCCCACATGGCGAGATCTGGCGCCGACCTATGCCGGCTAACGGGGATTTCCCTAACCAGGTATCTCTCACCCGCGGTGCACCGCTTCTGCCAACACAGGCTCTAACTTTCAGACTGATCTCACGACAAGTATTATAGTGTAGTGCATGTGATTGTAAGTGTGTGGGGTGAGGATAGGACAAGGAAGAAGAATGTAATTCGCGCACTGTCCGTGGCACGTTTGTTAAGAGCATTGCTTCGGCATTCTCCTGATGTTGATCGGAAAAACCATGGAAAACCATGGTACCAGGCCGCTAGAATTTTCCTCCAGACAGCGGCTGAATTCGACCTAGCTGTCTAATTAGAGTCGAAAATTCTGCCATCGTCAGGGGTTAGATGTCCTCCCGGTCAGAGGCACTGCAGTGACATCAGTTGATGTCCAGACCTACCTTTGTCGGTCACATTCTTAGTTTTCATGTACTTTGGACTCACCGGCCTCAAATCCATGTCTCAAGAGGCCTCGGCCTGTATGAAAATCCTAGAGTCCGTCTACTGAGATCGGTCGTTTCTGAGGTCTTCTGGGGTCGACTACTGGCGAATGTAAGTCCTCAAACAACTGACGCTACACTTGTGTCCGTGACGCGTGAGCGCATGCGGATGCGGTACTAGCCTGACCCAACTCGACGCACGATGACATAAAGTCAGCGTGGACTGACGGTCAGCTTCACAGGAACAGCACGCAAGTACACACATTTATTCTCTCTGATAGCTCAGCGGTGTAGCTTAAAAGAGCCACTAACCCAAGGACTGAGGTAATGATAAATATTGGGTTGATCGGGAGATAATTGAGATGATTTTGCATCTGCATTGCATGATGTAATTTAATGATTGAAAGTAGTAGCAATACTACTTTCTCGTGGAAAGAGAAAATATAAAAATACGGCATGAAAAACTATCCTATAATCTTCACAAATTAAAAATAGAAACTAACAATTAAGTTTTTACTATGTACTATTTACATTTTTCGGCGGACTACAGTGGTTTATGAATAATGAAAATTGCCCTAAGACTATTTCGTAAAATTAATAATGTACCATGGAAAAACAAAGCGAAAGTTTACAAAATGAATTAAGAGAACCAAAAGATACTAAAACTAAAATTATACAATTAATGAATTAATAAAATTTGTGGTACTCTTCAGTCTAAATGTGTCTAAATGTTTTTAGCTCAGCATCCTCGGAGACAGGAAAAGATACCTGGGATATGGAAGATTGAAGTTCCCGTTTTCCCAAAGTCTCTGTGCCAGAGGGAAATGGCAGCGCGCAGCAAGGCTACAGGCAGCTGGGCGGTCGAGGGTGTAAGGACCCCTTCCCACATCTCCACTGCAGAGCGCTTCCGAACGCCGCGGCTGGTAGCAAAGCATTGGTTTAAATGGAGGTTTTCCCTCGGAGACACTGGGTCACGGCTCTTTACCTGCTACGTCCCTTCGTTCGACACCGACGAATATGACTCTAAAACCCCATCCCTTCCACGGCGTGCGGCGATGCGAAGGTGCCATGGAGACGAGGCAAGGGCCCAGCCTCTTATCGGAAGCGCTCTGAAGTGGCGACGTGGAAAGGGGCCCTGGGTAGCCTCAATATGAGTGGCGGTTCTTCCTAGGAACAGCGCAAATGAAGTAATAAACACGCACTGCACGCGCTGACAAGTTACAATGTCGGCTTCATGAACGTAGTGGCAGAGCTAGAAGAGTGCGTCGCAAAGGGGGCGGGGACGGGGGTCAGCGAAAGGCGGCGGCGGCGGCGGCGGCGGCGGCGAAAGTTGTGCGGGGGCTGAGAAGATGAAAGGGAGAAACCTTTAGCGAAGGGTCCTAACATGGACGGGGAAGGGAGTGACCGGGGACTGAACCGAGAGGCACGCGGGTGGCAGAATATGTCGCTAGAGCACGGAAACAAAATGTGTGCGACCATTCCTTTCCCATCCTCTAGACCGAGAATTGGGCAGACTCTCCAACCTTATGTAGCACATCCTCCTAAGCATTGCGAGTTCATTGTGTCACTCCATAACTTGCAGAGAATTGTAGGGCCAGAGAAAGGAATACATAACGTTGATTTCAACCATAATTCTTTCATGTTTGCGTCCTTACACTGCCCTGAAAAGTGTCACACTGAGAATCCGCCATGCATAAATCTTGACCTGGAGTTGATGGTTTTTAGAAGGATGTTGGATATTGTCCGTTAGGGGCTATTGCCTACCTGACGCCCTTCACGGACCAGTACCGACGCCGGCTGCTGCGCGAATGGCTGGATCTGATGGTGAAGGTGGGCGTGCCGCACAGCCTGGCCGCGTCACCCGTCGACATCATGGGTGACCCCGTGGCTATCCGCAACTGGCAGTTGTGCGGCCTACCTCGCGACAACCTCTCCACCGAGAACGCCGTGCTCGTCTTCGGATCGCAGCGCTGGCCACTCTTCGTCGACCCGCAGGGCCAAGCCAACCGCTGGATTCGTAACATGGCGAGTGCATGCGTCCCCTCCCGCCCCGCCCCGCCCCGCCCCGCCCCGCCCCGCCCTGCCCCGCCCCGCCCCGCCCCGACCCGCCCCGACCCGCCCCGCCCCGCCCCGACCCGACCCGACCCGACCCGACCCGACCCGACCCGATCCGACCCGACGCGACCCGACCCGACCCGACCCGACCCGACCCGACCCGACCCGACCCGACCCGACCCGACCCGACCCGACCCGACCCGACCCGACCCGACCCGACCCGACCCGACCCGACCCGACCCGACCCGACCCGACCCGACCCGACCCGACCCGACCCGACCCGACCCGACCCGACCCGACCCGACCCGACCCGACCCGACCCGACCCGACCCGACCCGACCCGACCCGACCCGACCCGACCCGACCCGACCCGACCCGACCCGACCCGACCCGACCCGACCCGACCCGACCCGACCCGACCCGACCCGACCCGACCCGACCCGACCCGACCCGACCCGACCCGACCCGACCCGACCCGACCCGACCCGACCCGACCCGACCCGACCCGACCCGACCCGACCCGACCCGACCCGACCCGACCTAACTCGATTAAACCGTACGACGCAACTCGACTTCAAGCGAATCGATTAAATAATCATACATTCCAAGTCTTTCCTGTTTATTATGTTGCCCTATTCAGATGGAATATACCAATAAAAATCCTTCTGGGTTTATCACTGCCCCACTTCTGTTCAAAGGTGGAAGTTACAATACTACTGATATAAATTATAATAATTTTTAACATTCAATCTTAATGATCCTTATGCTCCCTGATATCCTGATTCTGATGCTCCCAATATGTAGTACATATTATGAATTAAAATATCAAGAGTATCATCAGATATCCTCACAGGCTCTTGGTCTAATGCTTGATGATGATGATGATGATGATGATGATGCTGATGAATGCACTACCTTGTTTAATTTCTTTTTAGGGGAAGGAGAGTGGCATGATCATAGCAAAACTAACAGACAAGGATCTCCAGCGCTCTCTAGAAGGTGCAGTGCGCTTTGGCAAGATGTGTCTCATAGAAAATGTTGGAAAGGAATTGGATCCTCTCCTAGATCCTATTTTGCTTCGTCAAATATATCGCCAAGGGGGGACAGACATGATTAAAATAGGGGACAATACAGTTCCTTACAGCCACCAATTTAGATTGTTCATGACAACGAAACTGCCGAATCCATCTTATCCTCCAGAGATTGGTATTAAAGTTCTCCTTGTCAACTTTGCATTGATTCCTAGGTAAGAAACTAATTTTATTGAAATACACATTCGTACACTTCATTCACACAAAAATAATTGTGAGTCATTTCAGGTGAAAAACAATTCACCACTGTCTTCTCCTCAATTAGATGAACAAATGGCCTGGTTATTTTGCTAACAATAGCTTTGTTTCAGCACAGTAGTTTTTTTTTTTAAGATTTCTCTTTTTTTTTACAATTTCTGTTTATTTTCAAATTAAGAATATTGGCATTTTTTTGAGATTAAAAAAACTAAAGAAAAATAATTCTTTGAATTTATAAAATAATTATTTTTAATTACTGCCCATATTTTCTTTCTGAATCTGTTTTCTTTTTTATTAAGTGTTGTATTTTTTTTAAAAACTAGTTCTTTCAATATCTTATTCAAAATAGGTATTGCATTTCCATCTTAAATGTATAAAAAGGACACTGACATAAAACTGGCTCTAACATTTGTGTCTTCAGTGGCTTGGAGGATCAACTGCTAGCATTGGTAGTAATGTCAGAACGGCCTGATTTAGAAGAAGCACGTGGTGCTTTGATTGTTCAAAATGCAGAAATGAAAAATGATCTGAAGGAAATCGAAGATAAAATTTTAGTATTATTGGCTGCTAGTGCTGCCAAAGGCAATCCTGTTGATGACATTGAGTTGATTACAACTTTGGAAACTTCCAAAGTAAAAAGTGAAGAAATCAAAGTAAGATGTTTACATGGATGTACACATGATATTAAAAAAATAAGAGCTTTTTAGGACTAGAACTTTACCCTTTTCAATATTTATGCGATAAACAATAATTCCTTAAAGGGTTTTTTATTTATGCAACAATGGAACCTATGTTTACACATGTGCTAATCATATCTCTCTGTCTAATTTCTCTGAGCAGGAGAAAGTGGCAGCAGCAGAAGAAACACAAATAGAAATAGATGATACAAGAGCTTTGTATATACCTGTGGCTAAGAGAGCTCAGATAATTTTCTTCTGTCTTGTTGATTTAGCAACTGTTGATCCAATGTATCAGTATTCTCTGGAATGGTTTACCGGTATTTTTACTGCAAGCATGCAGAATACAGAAAAGTCGAGTAAGACCATTGAAACATTTCTTTTGCTGCCCTTTTAAGTTATATATTATAAAGTACTATATTGTGTAATGTAATTAGTAGCAGCAAAAATACTGCTAAAAAAACACAAAACAATTTTCCAAAACGGAGCATGCATACTGCTCTAGAACACATAAAATACTCTTGTATAACATTGCAATAAATTAAGTAGAGAATTCTTGAATTCTTCAATAACATAGTAGAAAATTTACACTACAACATTTCTTTACGTACCATAAATATCAAAAGCTGCATATTCGTAACACAACATATAAATACCAAATATTGAAAGGCAGACAGCCCCTTCCCTGAAGCCTTGCTGTCATGTAATTTCAGTGAAAATTCAGTGGATAAGCACAGCATGAAAATAGGCACAATACAATATTTGCATTTTTCAGTCAAAATAAAAACTATTTCATTGTATTTTGATTATCCCAAGCTCCTGGGTAAGAAACAAAACCACAGACACCTCCTGTGGCCTCCTATGGCCAGAGGTTGCATACTTTCTTTTCAATTTCTTCACACATTGGAAATTAGTATTATAGATATTTTTGTATTTTGCCAGAGTTCCTGGGTATCTAACAAAACAACTTTGTCTATTTAGACACCTCTCATATGGCCAGAGGCTCCAGAGTTTTCTTTCTTTTGATTAGTACCGTAAAGGTTGACTGATAGATTTATGATGGGTCTAACTTTAATAGTTACTTTTACTTCCAACACAGATAAACTTGACAACTTTAGTTAATGATCTTGCATCTAGTTTAGATTGTTAAATTGAAGATTTTGCAAATTCAGTATTTACTTTATTGTATAAAGCTGTAAATTACGCAATTAACATCATGGAAAAAATACATGTTCATACACATACATTCTTCAGTTTAACCTCCTAGCTTTGCTACCATTAATAAATAAAATGAAGGAATGATTGAATAAGAGAGCAAGCATCTGATCCTCTGAATGAATGTATGAATAATAACAAAACTTGACATTCTTGATCTTCATATTATGCAGTAGCGTAACAAAATGAGTGCGTGCCCACCCGCAAACCTATTATCAGGCCTTCTTTATAAAAGTGTATTGTAAACACAAGTAGTGTTAGTACAGTAAATAATAAAAAATTTCCTTTTACAAATTTACATTCATCATTCGATGATTACAATATTAAGAAATCAATGTTTCTAACACTTTATGCAGGCCCTCTTTAACCTGGGACTGCCCACATTACTGGGCCCAAATGTTACCCCACTGACATCCTGTCACTAAACTTAATATCTGGGTAAATATATTTGTCAATCTTCTTATGAATAGTGCCCCCAAACAAAATGCAAAAGAATTTGGCAATCACATTAAAAAGGAACACTAGCTTAATTCGAGTACAAAAATGATAGTACTTATACTTAATATACAAAACAGTTCAATAATCAAGGTAATTACAATTAGAAACCATTAAGTATAAAAACCTTATTAACAATTAATTGTCAAGTGTCATAATCTTTCACCTAGTATGATAATGAAAATAATAGAATCATAATGGCATAAATCTTAAATCTTAGCAGTATTTAATATTAATAAATATGTGATAATGTATGTGTTAATTTAATATTACAGTAATATATGTGTATTGTGTGCTTTTATAATCATTATTTAATAAATAGTTATGTTTTAAAGTTAGTAATGTCATAACATTATATAATAAAAATTTGATTAACTTAAAATTGATTTGCCCATTTCTTTACAAAACAAAGATGTAGAAATGTTGTAAAACACCTTTTACAAGAAGTCTTAATATAATAGGACAGATATTTGAGTATGGCGGCATTTCCATATGTATCTTCAGGTGTGGTAGTGGTTTATAATGTATCCTGTGATACTTGGATTGTGTTATTGACATGTGGAATATTTGGAATATTTTTATTTTGTATAAGGTTTGTACCTTTCATGAACTTGAAATGAGAACTGTGTAACAATGAAGAACCACGAATTCTGAGATTTCATGTTCTACATGTATATCCCTTCAAGACTGATGGGCTGAATTTTGAAAATAAATTTAGGCCTTTCTTCAGTCTACATGATTTGATTGTGATGTTTGACACTCATATCTCTATTCCGTATTGTAAAAGTGAACAGATAATGCTCAGATATAAGTTTTGTGGGCCTTAACCTTAAAGGACTCAATGTTGCAATTTAATTCTGTTCTGATTATTCTATTTATGTAGGCATTCCTAGAGGATTTTAGTCTGTTGTTTAAATAAATAAAATTTTATTAATTCTTCCCTTCACACTTAATTCAGTGTGAGTCGTAAAACAAGTTCATAAGTTGCCCTGTCAAATGTCTTAGAGAGATCAAGAAAAAATGGAAAAAATGGTCTTCTAATTGTTTTTAAATTTTTGACCACATTATGAACAAATTTTGCACCTGAAGTACAGGTTGATAATAATTTTTGAAATCCATGTTGAGAGTTAATCAAAATTATGCTATGGATGTTAATCAAAATTGCATCTAGAAAATTAATCATTTGCATTCTGCTTTAAAAATGAAGGAACACAGTGAAGTCTCAGGAGAACAAAATGGTAAAACATCAAAATGATTTTGAGGCAACGAAAAAGGAAATCATGTTCTTATTGAATGTAGACAGTGGATATATCACCAGCCATATGATGAGGCAACTTTTACTACGTGTGTGTTTCTTCTGATAAAAGGATAAAAGGAGCACTGCAAATTTCTTTGAGAAAGCACTAACCATTTTATGTTTTCCAGGCCCCTCTTATGCAGTCACTAAACCTAGCAGTTTTTACACTCATTTCCTAGTGCTGTCATTCAATAACTATCTGTAAGATGATTCTCCATCAATTTAAGAAAAGAATCCATAAACTGTATTTTGTAGGAAATAACATCACAAATATTTTTTTTTTTTTTTATTTTTTACACTCTTTTAAAATATTTGCATTTCTCTTCTTGAGTTTCCATTGAAAATTTTTTTTTCTTATGTGAAATAGAATTGTCTACAGCTCTGATTTGCTCTAAACATTGTTTGAAACAGAAAGGGGAAATTGTGTCTAAAGCAATTAATTTATTTGTTTTCACACTAATTTAATGTGTGTTTTGTTGTTTTTTTGCAGATAATATAGCTGTGAGAGTAAACACTATCAATGATCATTTCACATTCAGTTTGTTTTGCAATGTGTGTCGGAGTCTGTTTGAAAAAAATAAGTTACATTTTGCCTTCCTGCTTTGTACTCGCATACAAATGGCAGATGATTTGATAGACATGGACGAGTGGCGTCACTTTCTAGCAGGAGCTTCTCCAGCAGAGGTACTTGTGTATCGATCTCCATTTTGAAAAGGGTTTTCAGATTACTTGAAAACGTTATCAAGTCTTTCTTAAGATTTTAGTTACATTTTAAACTTGAAACATATTAGGCCTATTTGAGACTAAAAATCAAATTACAAAAAAACAGCAGTAATAGAATATATGATTCATCAGAAGAAATTTAAGAATTAGAAGAATTCTAAGGCAACATATAACATATGATAGAAGTGATAAATATAGAGGATGTATTAACAACAACAGAAGATTTAAATGTCAGAGTGAGCCATATAATTATCTGCCTAAGCACAGGATCAGAAAGGATGCTATCAATAAGAAGAAGTTTTTTTGGGGAGAACTAGAGGGAAATTGTCACACAAGCATACCTACACACAATATAAAACATATATGCAAGTATAAAAAAAAATGACAGAATAATGTGAAAACATTTTAAACGAGGAACAGTGTGGTTTGGGGAAAGGCAAAGAAACAGTTGATGCAATATTCACCATAAACTATATATGAACAAGGTTTACCAATAACCCTCAAAGAAGAAGAAGTTGATTGATCTTTTGATAAAAGAAAGTTTGTGGTGAAATTAAAAAATTCAAGGCTTGAATGAATATACATCATGAGTAATCCCCACAAAAAAAGGATTCTAACAAAGCGCCACGTTATTACCTTTGCTATTCAGTTTAAAATAGTTATTTTAAAACACATTATAAAGATATGGAAAGGAGAAACAAACCCAAAAGCTTAATAAAAGCAATCTTGTATTGATTAATTGATCTTAGTGACAGGATGAATGACAAAGAGAAGCTTTCAAATTATCCAGGGCTGACTGACTACTGTAAGACAGTAAGGTATGTATGCTAAATCAGAGAGATAGAAAATAGATGCTTTTATGAAACATTCATGATCATTAGTAAATGTGATGTAAGAGACAAAAGTATGAACTGGGGCATAACGAAGGCTCTAAAAATAAATAACGTTGTTGAAGCTGTGGATAAATATGAAAGAAAATGGAAAAAAACAATCTAAGAAAATGCAGATTGACAGATATGTAAAACCGGCTTTGACAAATAGGCCAAAAGGGATGAAGGGAATGTGAGTTTAGTGATTAATAAAGACCGGATTTGTGTGCAGTAAAACTCTCAAAAACATGCAATAAAAACACAAAAACCTTCAAAACCATGCAATAAAAGTATCAAAATTTGTAAAATGATGTTAAGTAGCCCAAAAAAAACAAGTAATCCACTTATCAACTTATTTTACACTTTTGTTGTGAAATCTATATGGAATGAAATATTATAATTTTAGTGTTTTTATTATAATTGGTTTGTACATACAGCTTAAACAAATCATATTTGCTATTTTTTAATATTATTTTCTCACAAAATTTAATTGGCACAAAAAAGTAAATACAAAAATTGAAAAATATCTTCAGAAACAAAAAATTAATTAAGTTGTGCAAGAAGTATTCTTAATTGTTTTCATTATAATTTATAATTATTTATTATTCCCAAATTATTTTCTGTGAAATTACAGACAGAAAAAACTCTGTTCTATATTTACACTTGTCTGTTTGTTAAACCTTACTCTGACATCAGTGGCAGATTTACACATGCGGCACAATACTCTGTGTCGCCCTTTTTTCTATTCTTTAATTTTCAATAAAGACAACCAAGTTTTAATAATTTCTAAAACATTTATTCAATTAATGATAATAATAATAATAATATAACCTTCTTTATCATAAAATGAATAACATTACAAAAAATGAACTAAAATTCCTTGTGTCTTACTGATTGAACAGTGAATTGGTCGATAAGATCATCACAGTATAACAAATTTAAAATTTCAGTTTCTATTGCCAACAAAGTAAGTGCATTTAATAAATCCTTGGTTGCTCCCAGATAGTTTTTCACCCATTTCAAATAATAAAATACAGCACTGAAATTTCTTATCGGTGTGTGGGCAATCATCTGGTATCCATTGGGATACAACCAATGCAAGTCATTTTCGTGAAGAAACTTCATCAGTGCCATTGGAGACAAATTTGCAATATTTTTCTTAGTGCAGTGTGCTTGGAAGTGTAACATTTTGTTTCCCAATGTGCCTTCTAAATCTGTGTCATAGAAGTCTCGCAACAAGTTTAATCTTTATAAACAATAAAAGCAGAATATTGTTTGTTCTATCACAATCACAATCACAAATATTACATTTAGCCACAGGATTTACTTAGACAGACAGTTTACAAAAAACAATAAAATTCTTAAAATATCTTTATAAAAAGTTTATTATTTGTCACTTGCTGAATGACGTTTCAAAGACTGCATTTTTCCTCATCTTCAGGCTAACACTGTGTAAAGAGGAAAACTTATTAATCAATATCAATGAAATAATTTTTATAAAGAAACACAGCACTCAATATATCTAGTGCCATGTTTCTTAATATGGTTCTCACAAATAATAAACTTTTTATAATGATAATCTAGGAATTTCGTTGCTTTTTATAAACTGTCTGTCCAAGTAAACACTGGCTAAATACATTTAATATATGTAAGTTTTATTTTTCTTGAACATTGCTTGCATTCAAATTTTCAAGTTCTAAAGTTATGGGGAACTCTCCAACAATCTTTTGGGAAGCTTTATTTCTTTGAGTTAACTTGCAAAGAAGATAATGGCAAGCATGGTGTTAGAAGTGTTACATGTAGGGCCAGTGGATGTTTCAGCCCAGATGAAGAAGATAAAAGGGAATGTAAAAGAAATGTCAGGATGTAAAATGGGAAGTAAAAGAATTCCAATATTGTGCTATGTAGGTGATGAAGTACAGCAAATTTGAAAGATGATTTACAGACTTCTCTACTGATTATCAAAAGCTGCAGAACAATACCTGATTTTATCACTAAGAAAATAAAATCAATTGTAATCTCAAAGAATCCAACAAGGTATATTTTGATGGTAGATAATGAAATAATAAAAAACTTCATGAAAACTACATACCTAGGAGTGAAACAAGGTGTATTTTGATGGTGGATAATAAAATAATAAAAAACCTCATGAAAACCACATACCTAGGAGTGAAAATTTCAAACACAAGGGACATAGTCATGATAATCATATAACACATCATCATTGAGCATTTTTACTCTTCTCTGCCTTCATCGTCTTCCTCTTCTCGTCCTCCACCTGTTTTCTGTTTTCTTGTTCTTTTTTTTCCTTTTATGGCTTAATGTTCTCAAACAAAAATACATCACTTATCATCTCCAAAATCATTAAAATGAATATGTATCTATTCAAAGTGGGATTAATTATCATTTAATACAAAGTATATCAGTAGACTAATTCTTTTAAAGTACCTGGTCCTCAGACTAAAAAAGAACATTAATAAGAAACAGAAGAAATAGTGCATAAATCTATCTCATACAATCTCAATGATTATTGAATCAAATTGGAATATTTTAGAAATTTGCCATTTGACCCTTAATATTTAGTAAATGGATTTTATTAAATAACTTTTGTTTTTCAATTGCAGATGCTTAAAAATCCAGCATCTGAATGGCTTTCAGAAAAAGCATGGCTTGAGATACAGTCTCTTGAGTTACTACCTTCCTTCAAAAACTTCATAACAGATTTCACCACTTACAAAAATGATTTCAAAAGGTTATTTGATTCACAGGCACCTCATGAGTAAGTTTATAAAAGTTAAGTTTGCACTGGATAATGTACTTTTAGAAGATTTGAGATAAAAATGTGAAAAATCTTTTTTGTTCCAGAGAACGTCTTATTCCACAGTGGGAGAACAAACTTAATCATTTTCAACGGTTGTTAGTTTTAAAGTCTTTGAGACCCGATAAAGTAATGAATGCTCTTCAAAATTACATTGCACATTTCATGGGTCAAAGATTTATAGAACCACAGACCAGTGATGTTTCTGAAATATTTGGTGATTCTAGTAACACTATTCCTCTCATCTTTATTCTGTCACCAGGAACTGACCCAGCATCTGAACTCTATAAGTTTGCAACCAAGGTATATTAAATGAAGTAAAAATTATTGATAACTTTTTAAATTTTTTGAACTGGTGTATTTTGATTATTAAAAAGTGTGAAGTCCAATACAGAAGTCATTGAAAACATTTTTACAGAGATTTAATTATAAACATTTAATTATATTCATATGTTCCACAGAAATTTGTACCCATAGTTTTTGTGTATTGTTTCTTTGAAATAACACAGTTGGTGTTCGCCATCTATTAACTGTACAGCTATAATAAACATATCTTCAGTGAATATTTTAACAATAACTTCCACAACAATCAGTATTATCTTTCACTTTGTACTTTATATTTTTTTCATAATATTAGGCCATTTTCATATAAGGTATTCTTACACACAGGTAACATTCTTCTATTTAAATGGCAAATCTAATAATATTTAATATCATGTAAAAAGTGCATGTAAATGAATTATTTAAACCTTAGTATCCACCTCCCCATCCTGCCTCTCTAACTTTTATTTTGTGAGTATTCATATCCATACACCCCCCACAAAAATACGAGGTTTGCTGCAGCAAGAATTGCTGTAGCAATTGATCCATCTCACTACCACGAAGATGCACACAGCCTCTTTCTCTTTATTAGGGGTGGAATGATCCTACACCCAACATAACGTACACATTGAATGGTTATTGTAATTATTTCTTTCAAACTTATCAATATTTTGGTTATGATTGTTTAAGGCCAGTAACATCATAACCAAGTAACTGAAATTCAGTCAGTTGTAGAGTAGAGGAGTTTTCTATATTTATTTTTGAGTAAATCATATCCTTTCCACTGAATGAAATCAATTTTTCCTTTCTTTATATTTTGTGTAAAGGTATTTTGGGGTGTGGTAAATTTGTAGGTCATAATGCTCTTCAACAAGAATACATAAATAAGTAAAACACACGTGCATAGTTTCATAGTTTCTTTCTTTTAGCTTGCTAGATGATTATGCTTTTCTGAATTTTTTAATGTGAATAATTTCTCTTACTTTATTAAGCACAAACATTTTAGTTTAAAAAATGCATTTTAGTTTAAAAAGCTATAACAAATTAGATCTGATTAATTTACAAAACTAATCTAAAAATGGTGCTAAAAACGTTGACTGCCAATAATAAAAAAAAAAAAAGACTAACCCTCAGGCCAAGCCCTTTTTACCCATCTATAAATAGAGACTGGATCTTTACCAGGTATCAGGCCATGAGAAACCACACTTGATTCACCTCAGTGCACATGAAAATTATAATTAACAACTTATAATCTATTGTTACAGCCATATAATTTAAGCTCTCTTAACATAACACTGATTTCAGAAGCAAACTCTGCTATTCAAGGCTATTGAAACTCATCATGACTGAGATCATCTGTTAATGCTCAAAGCCAATCTGATCAATTTAATGAGCATCACATTATGTTTCTTATGGCAGCCAACATGTTAAAACAAAATAGCCACTGTTTGTGAACCACACACTTTATTTTAATGTTTTGTTTTGAACAACCAAATTATATGGCAATACAGTTTGAGGTTTTATATTTATATGCTCATAAGAATTGAGAATTAATCACCTCTACGAAGAAGGACATCTCATAGTGCTAAATTGCTAAAATCCATGAACATCTACACAGACTTTAACAATAGTAAGCCCTTAGAAATCATCTGATTTTGAAAATGATTCAGTAGAAATATTGGAAAGTAACATTAAAAAATGTCCATTGGTTTTGACTCAAACTACAGATATTGAAGGTAATTTTCTTTATTAATTTTCAACAAGTGATGAGATCATAATTCTTTTGCAGATGAATTTTACAACAAAATTATTTGTAATATCTCTAGGACAGGGGCAAGGACCAAGGGCTGAAGCTATGATGGATGAATCCATGGATCATGGATATTGGGTATTTTTTCAAGTAAGAATTTAAAGTATTAATTAAACAAAGGCATAATTTAAAATAATTAACTTAATTAAATGATAGTAATTAATTAACTTAAAATGTGGAAATTATGGTAATTTAAATCTAAAAAATTGGAAGAATAGTTGTGGCTGTAGAAGCACTACAGAATTGAGCAAAAACAAACAAACAAACAAACAAACAAAACAATACGTAATCACAGTTTTGTGTTAATACTTTGAACAAGAACTTCAGTATCAGAATGTACATATTCTGTTTTGTCAATTAAATATATTTATTGATTAGTTGATTATATTATTGTGTTTTACAGAAATTTATCCATACTGACACCGTACAAAAACTGAACATAAACATTTTGTTAGATATTTTAAATGGACCCATCATGTTCTATTGAAAACCAGATTTTTTCTTTTGTCACATATTTTTATCAGTAACACTATTGTAATGCAAATGAGTTTTTATGTATCATGTATGCAGAATTGTCACCTTGCTCCAAGTTGGATGCCACGGTTGGAATATCTAATAGAAAATATTGATGTGTCAAAAACACACAAAGACTTCAGAATATGGTTAACATCATCCCCATCTCCTGATTTCCCAGTACCAGTATTGCAAAATAGCAGTAAAATGACCATAGAACCACCCCGTGGCATTAAGGTGAGATTTTTTTTTTTTAACTTCATAAAACAAATTTTTATTTGAGGTATAATTTATATGTGACTTTTTTATAAATATACAAATAAAAAAATGTTTACTGACATTATTCTAGGCAAATATGATTCGATCTTATACTACTGAGGTTACTGACATGAAAGAATTTTTTGAAAGTGAAGATATAAAGTTACCAGCATTCAAAAGCCTCCTATTTGCTCTCTGCTTGTTTCATGGAGCGTGTATTGAACGTAGAAAATTTGGACCATTGGGTTTTAATATTGCATATGAATTTACGAGTGGTGACCTTCGAATTTGTATTTCACAACTCAAAATGTTTATTTTAGAATATGATGATGTTCCTTTTAAGGTAAAATTTGTATAATTAACTGTGCTGTTAAGATGATTAATAATATTACCAATAAATGTATTTTAATGTCAAATTTTGCACAGTTCATATCCATTATGTTCATATATTTTTTCCACATTTTATGAGCCTAACTAGAAAGTGTTGATTTAATTAATATATTATTATTTGCATTGTATTTATTGCATATTATAAACTGTATTTTTGTATTATTACTACTACTACTACTACTATTATTATTATCATTATTATTATTATTATTATTATTATTATTATTATTATTATTATTATTATTATTATTATATTTTTGACAATTTCTCCAAGTCATACGATTATTTTGTAGGTTCTTTCATATACAGCAGGTCAAATTAATTATGGTGGCCGTGTAACTGATGATTGGGACAGACGCTGCATTATGAACATATTGTCTGATTATTATGATTCAAAAGTAATGCAACCAGAATACAAATTTGACAAAGCTGGAGCATATTGTCAGGTACAGGAGATAACATTGATAAAATTATTAAAATGGGAAATACATATCAAATGATTTATCTATTTCAAGCATTAATAAATTCATAAATATGTTTAGCAACCATCTGATATTACTCTAGAAGGCTGCTTGAATTATTTAAAGACACTTCCATTAAATGATGATCCTGATATCTTTGGACTACATGCTAATGCAGACATCAGCTGTGCACAACAAGAGACCATTAAATGTTTGACAACACTTTTAGCTCTGCAACCACGCACTGTAGGAGGCCAATCTACAAGTCAAGAAGAAATTACTGCTGAAAGAGCTAATGATATATTAAATACAACTCCAAAACCCCTCAATGTGGCTGAAATATCAGAAAAGTAAGAACATTCTTAAAAATATTTTTGTCTTTCATCAGCAACAATTGGGTTTGGTCCTTCTGACTTTCATGCCTTTTATTTGTTTATATCATATACTTGTTTGTTTACATTAATTGTTTATATCCAAAAATATTTTTGTCTTTTATCAGCAATAATTGGATTTGGCTCTTTTGTCTTTCATGTGTTTCAGTGTTGTATATTAAATAACAGGCAATACAGCAGGCCTACGAAACTATTCTGTGGATTGGTTTTCTTAGAATTGGGCATAAAGCAGGAGACCCAGACTTGATTCCCTATCAGAATGGCTAATTCTTTGAACAATTTCTATCTCCCAAACTTATTTCATTTAACTCAGTATTTCATATTCTGCATGTTGCTAATTTTTTCATCTTAATTTTGAGCTTGCATGCTCTCTCCTTCATTTAGTTCTCAGTATGTCCCCAGTTTGTTAGGGTCACATTTGATGAGTATTGTTGCATTGAGTTATGGAAAGATATTGAGATTGTTTTGTCTGTGTTTATGGTTAGTTTGTTTTAGTGGATATGTTGAATTAGTTTGTCAGTATGTGGGTTGACTGTGACTCATAGGGCTTTGTTTGATTTATATTAGTGTTATATAAGTGAATAGCACTACTTTATTATTGATGGAATGTCATTCACAAATATAAGAAATGTGTGGATTTTTTTTGGGAGACCTGTAGGACAGTTTTTGGTTCATAGGAATGATATTTTATTTCGTTGTCTTATTGGTAAGGTAACACAATTCTTTGCTTTCTGTATGATAGATATGATCCACTTGTAGGCAGTTTCTCGATTTCCTAATATTCTGAGTTTAATAACAAAATTTTGTAATCAATGGTGTTGAAGGCTTTTAACTGATAAAAGAAAAGACCAAAAAAGTTTTGTATAAATGCCATGAGGATTTCATTTGCGAAGTTAAAAAGAAAGTTTCAATTTATCAATATTCTCAGAATTCATTTTGTGAGTCAGCATTGCTTGCACTGTTTCAGTTCACTTTTCACCCTTTTATAGAACAGTATACTAATTTTTATTATCCTGATTGCAGGGATATTGGTCTTTAATTCATGACATCTTGTTTGTTGCCTTTTTTTAAGTAAGCTATGAGTGGTCTCAGTGATGATTATATTCAGAACAATCTTTTTTAATTTCTCAGGTTCATAAGAGAAAATTATTTAATGTTCAAAAATTTAATGTTGATATTTTTGCAGAAATACATGTCTTAGAGGAAATGATACCAACATTTTTTTTTTTTCAAAAACTTCTTAGAAGTCCTTTGGTCATTTTCAAAATTTTCTTTAAAATGTCTCCAAATTGTTTTAACAACTCTCTCAAAGGTAGCAAAATATGATTATGAAAATTGCAAATATCTAATTTTCATTAAAACCTCTGAATTTTTGAAAATTGTGAAAGTTCAGAATTATTTTAACCCCCTAATACAATTGTTACTTAAAATTGATATTTTTTCTGTGAAGAACTCTATTCCTAGATTTCTATTTCGTTGAAAAAGTGTTCTTTAAATTTAGACTCTTAACCCAAGAGAAATCACATCTTGCCTACAGATGTAACTGTCACCTGAGAAAAAACAGACCACAGAGGAAGTTTCTTGGCATTAATGTCTTCTAATATCATGCACTAATACCTATAATTCAGTGAATATGTGACTGTTACATCCACAACTTCATTAATTGAGTACCTTTTTATTTAAAATTATTAATATAAATTGTAAAATTCATCAAACATTTGCTGATGTATATAATCATTATTTTTTCTTTTGTATAGTGCAATAGAAGTGCATAAACATTCATACATGATAAATGTTAATTTGATAATAGTAAGTATAAAGTTCGGTAATTCCTTAATTCCTTTCAGCGCATATTTATGTGAACATTGAATGTGTTTTGCATTTCACTGTTTCAATGCACTTTTCAATTTCTCTCTCCCTCTCCCTCTCCCCCTCCCTCTCTTTCTCTCTCCCTCTCTCTCCCCCTCCCTCTCTCTCACCCCTCTCTCTCTCCCTCCCCCTCCCTCTCCCCCTCTCCCTCTCTCTCTCTCTCGCTCGCTCGCTCTCGGTGATCGGTTTTAATTGTGGCACTCGCCACTCCTACATCTGAAGCGCGCACAAAGCCAAGCTTCCGTGACCGGATGTCACACTGGACACAAAGTCCGTACCGGCGTACCAACTGATAGTTTGCCTCGATCGCAGGAGTGATCGTACCCGATTGAGAATCGGCCGAGTCGTGGCACTCAACCACTCCTTACCTCGGAGCACGCACACAGCATCGCTCCCACGTGACCGCAGTCACCCAAGGACACTAAGTCCTCCAGAGGTTCGTCAACAAGTGACTTGCCTCGCGAGCCCTGCTCGCTGCTGCACGGTCGTGGCGCCAAGTTTCTGTGCAACTGTACGAGGTTCTCCCACTGTCTCCAGATCCCACCCACTGTTTTTTTGCCCTCCAGTTGCCCTGGAGGGGCGGGAGTTTATTTTCGCATATGGCGGTACATATTTAAGCTGCAGCCGTTTAGGCTTTTGCTGCTGGAAGTAGGGCCTATCTTAAATATACTAACTTAAAATCTAACTTATTTACTAATACATTTGCCACTTTGGGCCTATTCTAGTTGTTACAAATTATTTATAATGTTATTGAAAGTTCATAAAATTGTTCGTTTTCTTTATATTTTTCAACGTTTACTCTCACATTTACTCTTAAACTATATTTACAACACATCCCACCAACTGGCTCTGTGCACTCCCGTATATACTCGAGGCTCACGTGACCTACTACGTCACGCCGCCCTCGCAGTTCCCTTTGGTTGCAAAAGGTCTCCGTTCATTAAGACCGGAGGACCCCAAAGCCTCGTGTCTCCTTTTGCCGCGTGCTGGAAAATCCCTTCTTTCCCTCCTGTGGCGAGGCGATTTCCTTTTACTAATTCCTTACCACGCGTCTCCAAATAGCTGCCACGAGGCTCGCTGACTAGTACCTTACAATAGTATACTTATAGATGTAAACAATGTGTATAAATATCGTATATACCCGAAATAAGACAAGGTGTTTTCCTAAATATCTCAGTCGAAAAATGCGGGGTCGTCGTATATTCGCAGATTAATTCTAGTTGGTTAGGGTTTACGTTTTTATATTGCCATTCCATGTGACGAAACTAATGAATGTAACAATAAACTGCGAAAACGGTAAAAATATTGCGCGCATCTACAGAAGAAACGTAGTAACGTGAAAATGAATGCCGAGATTTCGTTACAAAAAGTGGGTTCGTCGAGGCCGCGGGGAATTTTATTGTTATTGTGTTTTTTTTAATTTTAGTATTCTTAAACTACCATTTATAAAATTAATTAGCATTCTATTATATTGTATTTAGAACGAGAATTGAATTGAATTTTAATTTCTGACTCGCATTTAATTTTTAGAAATACCTGTATTGTACATTGTATGATTACTCGTTTGTACATATCCTTACTTGTCATATATGGCTAATGCTGTATTTATGTGACAAATATATTATTATTATTATTATTATTATTATTATTATTATTATTATTATTATTATTATTATTATTATTATTATTATTATAATCTCGGTTCGACGCCCTGCGAGAGCCAATCTGCGTTTTGAACTGTTTAAGAAACAGAGGGCAACAAGTGCAGGACAGAGAATCTGGTGACAGAGAAGGGAATATTGGGTGGTATGAATAAAAGTAAGCAAGTACTCTTTGCTTCGAGTTTCCGAGATCTTACTCAGTTTCGTATGAATAAAGTGGGTAAGCAATTGCTCAGTCTCTGAGTACTTGCTTCAACTCTGAGCGTACTCTCAACTGGCGAGCAAATGCTCAGAATTGGTATGAATAAAATTAAGCGTTTACTCTCTAGAGTGAGCACTTGCTCCAAAATTTCGGAGGGACCTCAGTAGCAGACTCACGTTTGAAAAGTAAGGTTAAATTGGCCGATTTTTTACCGTGTGTTGATATGCATATGCAGCGGATTAAAAGAAATGCAAGATTAGGCGAAATTCTCGTGATGTAGACTATTAGAATCTTTGCCGAATCGAAAAGTACAATGTATGGTTTGTACGATTTTTATCGGCGTTTGCTTCAGGCGCGTTTTCATATTGCATATCTTCTATGTTAATTGGCCATCGCTCTTTTCTACTTGGAATTTTTCGGGGTACTGTTTTTTGAAACTTTGTAATGTTTCGCTTCGGCCACAGCGTACTTCCGAAAGCTGGCTCTTTTCAAAAATAATTTTATATTCACTTAGCATTTCGGTAAAAATTGGCTGGGCCACTAGCGCCTGTTTTTCGTTACTGCTATTCATATTCGAATTTAAAGAATGAGACAACAAACTATTGCTCTTTATTCCGCACAAATGTGCGCGACGCGCGTAACGTATGTAACCTCTTTGTTGCTCAAGAACCCAATTTTTAAAACTCTTAGCCTGCACTATCACTTGTTCACGACGAGCAAATGTTCGCGAGACATGAGTAAGTTCTTCGGAGACATACGAAGTTTTTATTCATACGAAATGGAGCTTCTGCTCAGTGCCGCGGAGTAGACTCACTTTGCTCCGGAGCAAGTACTCAGGAGCAAGTGCTCATTTTTATTCATATGACCCATTGTAAGGTGGCGCCTGATGAAAGACTAATAACGCCGCAAATTCAATGCGCCAAACTTTCAGTCGGGTTTAAAATGTATGATGTTACAGCATGGAAAGAGAACCATAAAGAAACAAACATTGAAATATGTGAAGATGATGTGGGTCGGGATAAAAACAATGACTACGATGATCTTAAGGAACAAGAAAATGGTAGTTCTGCAATAAGTCTTAACATTCTCAACAACAATGTAATTTTCTAGTTAATACAACAATTTGATATTTTATTTTGACTTAACAGTAAGAATTAGTCAAAAATTTAAAACATTCTCAGCAGGCCTCTTCAAAATTAGGGTGTCGTCTTATATTCCAAGTCGACTTATATTCAGTTAAATGTGATATGTGTTTAACGTAATATAAATTACCAAGAAGACTAAATTAATCAAATCTATATATGAATTTTGTGCCAATCACTTCCGCTTAAAGCAAGTTTGCGCGCGGCGATGGTGTAACGGTTAGCGTACCGGACTGTTGTACACAAGTTGGCGGGATCGAAGCCGTGGACAAGGGCGAAAAAATCCTTCGTGCGCCTTCCTTCGGAAGGGAAGTAAAGCCGGCTGTCCCATGTTAGTAGCATTTACTTGCATGTAAAAGATCCTCAAGCCTAAATGACGCATCTGAGCTAAATTGAAATCGCCTGTTTCTCGCCCAAGAAATACCTCCTTTCTCTGCTAGTTGGTGAAAAGAGCGTAGCGAAATTTGCGTGGTCAGATGGAAGAGCGGGGCTGATGGCCCGAGTCTCGCCACGTAAAATAAGGCATTAATTCAATTCAGTTCAATGTAGCAGGAGTTTTGCAACCCCCAGAGACAACAGCAAGATAAAAATAATTTCTGAGAATTGACAAACAGCCAAAAGTCATATGAAAGATTTGGCAGATAAAAGATTAGGAGAAAGGGAGTGAAAGTTCAAGAGAGTATTATATTCTCAAACAAAACTATATTTTTTTTTCTAAATATGAATAATGTTTGTGTAAGAATAGTGTTTGCGAGTGAAATCATCACAATTTTAAAAAGATAATTAAAAAAGATTTCCTCAATTCCACGTCAAATCGCACACTCACAAATCATCACAATTTTTTAGCGATTTGAAACTTTTTATGAGATTTAGGGATGAAAATAGAAGACAAGTATTTTTTCGTTATTTTTTTCTAATCCCACTCCTTTAAGAAATATTACCAATTGTTTTTTTTACGAAGAATCATGCTCTCGCTAATGTTTACAATGTTTTTAGCAAATACAGTTGCCCTCAGAAAAATAAAGTTGCACTTAAATTTAACTTAAAAAGATGTACTTTCATTTGGCGTAAATATAATTTTTGTAACCATATAATTCAAATATTTAAAATAAATTTTAAATTTAAAATGCAGTATTTTACAATAGTGTGATAAATAAATAAAGATGTTGTCTTGTATCATCTTTACTTATTTATCATAATAAAAAGGTATCTACCTCACCAGCGATCTAATTAATTTTTACAATAGATCGACACCTAAATTAATTGTAAAAAATAATCATGTATTTCGATATTAAAGTTGTATATATCTGCCAAATTTCAAAGCGGAACACACTTAAATAACATTTTAAAAAAAATAGTTTGTTCACCGGAGCACGTAGGCAACCCTCTGCCCACGGTATTGGGTACTCGAACCACGAGGCGTCAATGACATGACGCATCGTGACGTCCAAACACGAAGCAACCGTGAGACTTACATGTTATGAATCGCAGAGCCACACTTACGGTCTGAAATGGGTCATCTGACAAAATGCAACTAAACAATTGACACTGCTAAGATATGCCTGAAACAGAGCAGCCTTCTTTCTCGGATATACTGAGTCAGGTAAACAGAGCAATCCGCGAAACAATATGCGTTGTTCTGTTAAGTTAGTAATCACAGATAGCCTTACAATAATATCATTACAAGAAGTGTTCATTTAGGTTGTTACAACCAGCATTCTTAAGAAGATGAAAATTGACTGTTAGCTGACAAAAAAGTTATAGGATAGAGCACACAGTGAGCGGTACTTTAAGGGCAACCAATATATTTTATGCAATGTATAATTCTTTATTTTAAAAATAGAAAACTCATACTTGGCAAATGAGTTACTACTTATATGTATTTATGATGCTAGTAAGTGAAATAGTTGGACATTGTACTTCACATTTTATAAAGTGTGAAACTGAAATAAGGCGGAAAATATTTTTATGAGCACCATCAAAACTATCGTGGGCACTTTGTAATATAGAGATGGGCACTCAGAGAAATGGATTGTAAAAAGACCAGCAAAGTCAAATAGCATTGTTGAACGCAATTGACTTGCTACTGCTGGTTTATTAAGCTTCAGTCATTCAATCAGACTAAACATTTTACACAAAAAATATATTTTCGTCGTCTGAATCATTTTCCTCTGTAGAATCTTCTGAGGAAAGTCATGGTTTCTGACATAGCTTTTGACACAATTGGCAGAACACACTTAAAATTGTAGTCCTTAAAATTGAATGTGTATTCACACTAGAATGGATGAATGCAGAATTGACGTTTTCTTTCCTGAGGTTAGCCCGATTGTTACCTCTAGATGGTGTTTTCTGTTATGTTATTAAACTTTTTTACTCTTTCTTCTCCAAAAATATTGCAGAACTTTTGAAATGTCAATGATTTGTTCTGTGTGTGAAACTGACTTCAACAAAGGGAGGAAATGTCCATTACATCAGTAACATATTCAACAGAGTTAATTGTTCACTGTGAGAACTTCGTCTTCATGCCTCAAAATCAGTGTAATTTAATAATCTGAAATGGTTTTAATCGATTTTCATATTCAAATTTCTGTGATGGGCATGTGCCCATCACTGTTCAAAATATTTCTAAAGATATATTTTCGCTTAACAAGGCAAACAAAGTTCTAAAATTCTAACATTATAACAATTTTAACAATACAGCAAGGCATACAAAATAAGTTGCTCAAATTATAGTGATGGGCATTCCATGTTCATCATTGCCCCGCACGTCAAAATTATTTACAATTATGGGCACTTTTTTGCTTGTGGTCTGCTCTGAAAGCACGTGAAAATGTACCTGGCTACACTACGCATTGAGCGGATTGCAAATAAAAACAGACGCATTGACTTAAATCCTTAATAACTGGGCACACTGCTAGCGAATCCAGGTTTCGATGCAAAGACGACACGTGGAGCACACCACTAACTATTGAATTGTACCTACGCTCACTGCGGGGACACATTCAATTTATATTCCGGAGTTGCAAACTTAAAGACACACGACACAGTTATTACACGCAGAGGCCTTCTCACCCTTTGAAAAGCTTATAGTTGCTGTGCCCCTAAGTATACCGGACTATACCAGTTATCCTACGTATTGGAACAACTGGTTTTGAAAATTCGTTCTCACGAAGTGAAGTTTTCTCCGAGAAAGACCTTACTTCGTAGTTAATGTCGTAAATATGTTAGTCAGTAACAATAATAAATAAATTTTAACCACTGGTCCTGGTTAAAATTTATGAATTACTAAAGTATCGCCTTATATGAGTAATAAAGAATATGTCCGAGTAAGTTCGTCTTCTGTTTCTTCTGCTGTCAGTTGTTTCGCCCATCGTTTGCCGTCTGCTGCTCTCTTCATGAGACAAAAACAAAATTTGGCGCTAGGAGTTTTCATTGTCCACTGTGATTTTTTTAGAAAATTATTCTTTCATACTTGAAGGTGTAATTCAGAGACCGCTGTGAATTAATATCTTAGCTACTCAGCATCCTTTTGTGCGATACTTCAGAAAAAGCAAAAAAAAAATTTAAAAACATTCTGGATGCGAATTCAATTCACCCTTTTCAGTAAACTCATAACACTTCTGAAGTAAGATTATGTCAGTGTTAACAGACATATTTTTCGAATGGGGTCACTGTCTCTAGTATTACAAAAGAATGCGAGCGTATGCTTCCACAAAGATGTCTTCAATGTGAGTGCTGATTGGCATTTCTTCACTTCGCAACATCTTATGGATAGGGTCTTTGCGACGTAGTGAAGGAGGGAAGGAAATTCAAATATTCTCAATAAAAGATAGCCTGCAACATTGACAGGTATCTAATAATTTACCCAGGAAGTTATTTAAGTGGGCTGATGATAATGTGAGAAAATTTGAACCCATTTTCACAGAAATCGTTTTAGTAAAGAAATTTCTGAGCGGTTTTTGAAAAAATATTGTATTTAATATTCCCATAACTCACTCACAATTGTACTAAAACTTCTAATATTTTCAAAAAATTAAAGAACTAATTGTGAAGAACAAATTTCATTTGAAGAAACAAATATTTATCTTCAATATTGTAGTTGTAGGAAGATGCCGAAACAAAATTGAACTTTCAGAACTATTGTATCAGTGTTTTTGTGACTCATCTTAATAAATCATTTATTTTATGGGACTGGCAATTTCTGAAATCTATCTGCATAACGTGATAGAGGGTTTAATTTACTACATTTTAGAACAGGATTTATTAACTTTTTCTGTATCACGGCCCCACGACACGAGTTTTTCTGTCGAAAAATTGCTGTTTTTGTGCCGCAGCATTACATAACTTTCTTTGTAATACTTAATATATTATTCCTTATATACGTACGTATACGAGAAAGTAAAAATAAAGATAAATATTTACATTTGCTATTTTCAAATATTTTGAAATTGTACATGTCATTATTTCAAGATTTAATTTTTAAGAATATATTTCATTAAGAACTACAATAGTACATAATTCCTCACATTATTTGTAACTTCTGCAATTCAAAGTTCAACGAAAATTGGTCATATGCAATTTTTGTAAGCACACTTCGAAATTTTCGAGAGAAAAATTGGAGCTATTTTCAAGAAAATCTTGCTATTAAATTTATTTTCATTGCACGGATTGCGCAAAAACTACTCATATTTTGAAAAAAAATTACTTGATAGTATTTAGAGATCCAGTTTTGAAGAACTGATTTTGTGATGAAAGAAATCTGTTTTCATTATTCTTATAGTCTGAAGTCAGAAAAGAGTTTAAATTTTTACCATTTGAGAAAATTTTGAAAATTCAACGAAAATCAGATGTGTCATTTATATAAGGGTACTTTCCTCCATCTCAGAAAAAAGAAAGCATTTAAAGCTATTTTTGAGAAAGTTTAAAAATATCGTTGGGGCTTCTTGTAAAAATGTAATCCCCCAAAATCAAAATATCCATTTCAAATTCAAGGAGTCGTGACATCAGTCACATTGATCAGAAGTAGGGAGGCGGCGGACAGACAGATAAATATACGTTTTGCCCTAAACAAAATTTTCAGTATCAAGGACATACAAAACGTGGATTCTCACTGCCCAGTTTTCTATATGCTACATTAAATTGCATACACTTCCCACTTAAAGTCGTGGTAACTAAGTAATTCCTAGGCATTTTAGGATCCCCTGGGTTTCCTAGACTTCCTTACGGGACCATGAAGTTCCTTTTCTGCATTAACTACCAGCAATGCTAAATTGCTCCATCGTAATTTACAAATTGTATGTAGAACTTAATGAAGCTTCTGACAGCAATTAACGAGATAGCTAGTAGATCCCCTCGAGACGTGATCTCAAGGTCTTGAGTGCACTGATTGTGGATCTTGGCTTAGCCCCGGAAGTTCCAATCACCACTGGCAGGAGTCTGGCGTTGGTCACTCCGTGAAGTTGGGCTGCCAGGGGAAAGATTTGTTGGTATTTTACCAACTTTTCCTCCCCTGCTAAAATAGTGTTAAGTTGATGGGGAAAATATTTTTAAAAAAAGGTTTTTGGCTGCAGATGGGTGTGGGAGATGCGACAGGGCCCAAGAAACCTTACAAAAATCTTGTTTTTATGAGAGTTAAAGAGAGTTTTTTAAACCTTGTTTATAGAAGTGTGTAGTGTAACTCTGTCATTTGGTTTAAGGAACTTTTTGCCATCTTATCCGGGATACCCTTTCATTTCTACTTTCCAGTCTCGATAATTCTGTTGTATCTTTTTTTTCAAATAATCTTAGTGATTCCGAACAGACTTCAATAATTGAATTACGAAGAATTATTCTTCGTAAGCTCCATCGAGTAAATTCTGCGCCATTTGCAAATCCAAATCAGGGCTCTGAAAGTATTTCGAAACAGTGATAGTTGATGTTAGTATTTTAGAATGTCGTGCTACATGGAAAACAAATTCAAAATTTTCCGTTTCTTTTTTCAAGCTATAGGCTTCATTTTCTTCTGCTTTTTATTAGAAAAAGAAATTTTTGTTAAAGCTTGCATAATATTAAAATATCCTAATCTGATAGCTATTAAGGGCCAAACTGGATGGCCGAGGGGGCTAGTGCGGTTCGAGTCCGGCCATGGGCATGTTTGTCCCTTGTCTTTCATGTACCGTATGTGTTTTGTCGCGGTTGGCCTTGCGAGTCGGCTGACTAGAGACCAAGGAGCCCGCAAGTGTGTCAATGTCTAGTGTAAAGGTTAATATGTGCCCCCATGAGGGACACACCTGGCGCGGAAAGTCGAAAATCGGCATCTCCTGGAAAAAGCTCTTGGAAGAATACAAATTAGGACAAAGTTGTTTTATGTAATGTAAAATTTCTTCGCTATTTTTCTAAATCCAAGATGGTTGATGTTCCATCGATTAATGCTAGGACCAAAGAAAACAAATACGTTTCAATAAACAGTAAAGTGTTGGAACTTGTAATGTCCCATTCATGACATCATTAAGGATAAGATTTAAAACATGAGCAGCACAATGCACAAACAATGCATTTTCATCTTCATCTATTTTTTTCTGAACACCATTATAATCACTCATAACTGCTGCGCCATCATGTCCTTGTCCTCTATATTTCGATATATCAATTTCTTGTTCTTTTATATTCTCGACAATATCAAAATGCTACCCTTGTGCTGATTGATCTTTGACTTCCTAAACTCTTTGTAAGGTTCATTAATTCGTATGTTAATCGATTTTCCGAATTCCTTTTTCTCGATTGTTACATATAGTAAAATCTGACTTAATTGGTCAACGTATCGTTTTGCGCTCTGTCCATTATAATAGAAAAAAAAGGTGTTTCATTTATCTATTCTATGATTTTATCAGATTCAGTTTCACATTATTTCGCCTTGAATTTGGAAACAAATTGCAGGGGGTCCCTGAACATGGTCCTGACGGTCCCTACGGAACTTACGGCTTTGCTTTTCAAACGTTTCTTCACAGTAGTTTGTGCAAATGATAGATTTGAACTGACTTTCTCGAAAATGAAGTATGTGAAGTCTATGTACGGATGTCATTTAAGTGATGAACATTTGAGAAACGTTTTAATAATGGAAGAAATATTGAACCACTAATTAACTTATTGTTAGAATCTTTCAATATGAAGGTGGCCTCATACGAGATTGTAAGTCGAACCGAATACCGAATTATAGTATTTTGTCTTTACTACGTAAGTACGTAGTAAGCGAGAAAGTAAAAACAATTTTGGGAATGTCACTGCGTCGTACTGTGAATATTTACAAATTTCGTTATTCAGCTGAAGCAAACATCTTTTCTGTGACTCAGCTTTGCTCTCGATGAAGTACGTATGTTCGGACCTTGGGCCAGCATTAAAAAACATGCGAAGAATGCAACCTCAAAATTGAATTGCTAATCCTCCACTGCATGAATTTGTCTTTATGGAACGTCGTTATCTAATAAGTAAAATTTTAGTACATTTTTATGAAATGGGATGTTTTCGTATTTGAAGTTCTTTATGTATTTGAATTTTTGGGATAATCCGGGTGCTCCGTTTCTCTCAACCGTAGTTTGTATGACTTGCAAAGGATTTAATTTGATTTTGTAGCAAATACCCAAATTTGACAAGCATATTTGTGTGTCTTTGATGGTCTTATGTATGTGCGCATATATATATATATATATATATATATATATATATATATATATATATATATATATATATATATATATTCGTTAATCGGCCGACTTTCCGCCTTTCCGCGTGCGGTACCGGGTTCGATTCCCGGCCGGGATAAGAATGAAGTTGTAGCTTTCGTCTCAGACTCAATAGCTGAAACTCAGACAGGCCAAGTAAGCTAGATATAATGATAGGACTACCTCGGACCCCCCAAAAGGCCAAAGCTTTCTGACGTTAATCGGGTTACCCTGCCTTATGTGCAAGGGGGCCTGTCTTCAGACTTGTCTTGCTAGCTGCTATCCATCGGCGCTTAAAATACATATTGTGGAGACATTCTCAATGCAGAGTTCTTTCACGCTCTCCGAACATCACGTAGGCCTACCTGGTCTTGAACCTTTCCATATTTGCCCTTGGTATCCCTTGGCCCCATCTCCGTGCTTGTTCAATTGTTCTAGGGGACGAAGAGACCCAGCAATTCAATTAGTCAGGTTGCCCTTCACCCACATTTATCGATCAGGCTAAAAAAAAGGCCCATCTCCAGTTTCCCTGATCCATTCAGCAAATGCCGAGATGGCCACTTGCTTTGCTTCCAGATGTAAATGTAGCTTCACTATGCGCCAAAATCATACCTGCAATTCATTTACCGATGCAAATACGTTTTCTATAACTTGGGAACGAAAATGTCTAGTTTTTTTTCAAATATTGCTAGTCTCGCCCTTTTTTAAATTTATTTTTATTTACTTTAAACCTTTGCTCATCTTTCAACTATTTATAGTTAAAATAATGGGAAGGGATTCTGGAACTCTAGAAAACGTGCACAGATTATCTTATGCCACATACACTACTGTTTTTCTTCATCTTTTTTTTTTTTTTTTTTTGACTAAACAAATCTAAATCTAAGAGATTATGGAAGGATTAGGGTAAACGAAGATGAAATTCACGGACTCGAAACGCAACCCCCCACCTCAACTTGAAACATTCACATACCTTGGGCATCGGCTCACCTGCTCCAAACTTTGATCCCATGTGGCCAAATTACTTGATGCTATTTGTAAACATGTTATGGAAACATAATAATTTCATAAAATAAAAATATATCTGAAATGGATATTTTATGCATATGCAGCCTAAGATTTTTTTGCAACACTGAATATATGTATCTCAAGTGTTTGCACCATTGTTCCATAGCAATATTGCAAACACAATGTATTTTAATGCTGAAGTAAATAACATAATACTCAGTAATTCTCAATATTAGAGCTCAGTTTTCACAAAATTAACTTTAAACTAAACAGAAAATTTAGAAAGTAATATTTACAGTAGATGCCAATTAATACAATAGTTTAATTTACTTTCATGAAATATTTATAGTGAGGAAGACATGATATCAAAAAACACACTTTTTTTTCTATATTTTCTCAATGTTTCAGTCCCTTAATAGCACAATTGAAATATGGCTTTAAGTATTTCATAGAAGAGTAAATTCTGTATTTCTATGCTAATTTTCATTGAAAAATTTGGAGCTGTATTTGATGAAACATCTGAGCATTACTGACAATGTGTAGCTTTGAACTCGTTTTCTTTAAAAAACTTTTGAGATTTTGAGAAACTCTCTAAGAAATAATTTGAAGCGCTAGTACTTATAAATGCAATTCATTATAGAAAAATGCTTGTAAGGTAAATATTAGTGTGAGAGACATTTAAAATAGAAACATAAGTGTAAGTTTTGAAAAATCAAATGGTTAAATTAAAATTGCTTTTATGTTATGCTTTACAGTGTAGCTCTGAGAAAAAATTGGAGCTAATTTTTAGAAAATCTTGTTTTCATATTTTCTCTATTTTCATTTCTCTCTCTTCACTCATATTAATGTGAAATCTATCTACTCATATTTTCAGATAAATTCAGGTAATGTTAATTTACGATCTAAATTTAAAGAACATACTTAAGTCAGAAACCAGAGCCCAGCAATAAGAGTTTTTCTGGCGAAAATTTGCCGTTTTTCAGTGCACGATTACATAACTTTCTCTTCCTTCAAAGAACTTTGTAAGGTGAGGCAGTAAAAATGTGCCTTAAAATATGTATTTTGTCAAGAGGATCAAAAAAATTTGAAACTTTCAAAAATTCAGAGGTAATGGTGAAAATTCGAGCTGTTCCCTCCACAAAATCAAGTGATCTAAATAAAAACAAAATCAATGAAATAATTTTTTTTCATGCAAAATTTGTTGTTAGACAGTTTGTTATTAACTTCTTTTCAACCTAGGAACAGTTGTGGCATTTGAGAAAGACATTTCTGTAGAAACAATAACTTTATTTCCATCTTAGTGAAAATAGGAGTACTAGCATAATTGTAAAAATATTACAATTTTGTCCATGGTCTATGCCAGTGTGCTACAAAATATTTATGGCTTCATTCTGATGTAATATCCTTTACTGCTGAAAAAAAAAATCATATATTGGTTTCAGGAGTGTATCTAGAAAATAAGTAAAAAAATTAAACATTTTGTGAAATTATTTTTTATTATTATTATTATTATTATTATTATTATTATGATTACCATTATTATTATTGTCAAAATTAAATATTTTGCTATAACTGGAATAGTAGTTGTAAAATAGTTTTAATCTGAGATAACTTAGGATACTAATTGAGTAGGCTATTCGTCTTACAAATTCTATCATTTCTTTAAGTGCAATTTTCCTGCACACAAGAACAATTGTTAGTTTCTCTGGAAATGACATTTTATTTCTGATATTCTGACTGAAATATTAACATAACATAACTTTGACATTTGATTTCATGTCTAGAAATCTTGTATTTCATGTCTAGAAATATTTTATATAATGCTTACTTTCATATTCATAAAATGCTAGCTTCATATTATTTATAATAATTTTTTTATTTCATATATTATGTCTAGTTGGTAGAAAATAAATTCTGCTCTGGTTTAATGTCGTTGTTGTTATTATTAATTAGTAATGGAAGAAGACATACACACAATCAACTACACAGGTGCTCAATTATATATTGAGGTGATAAAAAATGTTATTTACCAGCATGATTAATTATCACAGTTCGTTATATTCTCTCCTAAGGAGGTCTCTAAAGATCCTTATGATTTTAAACTGAGCTCACCCAAGATTTTGCTCTTTTGAAAGTGGGGGACATCAGTGTAGCATTCTTAAATGTTGGTCTAATGTAGAATTTATTGATTTTAATGACTGAAGGATTAGGCATGAAAGCCAAAAGTTTTTCGAAATATATAAAAGCATATGTTTTATTCCTTTTGAAAGAAATTCAGATACACAATGCATTCATAAGTATTTAAATTCATAATTTTGAACTACTACTTCAAAAAAATATATACTGTGATTTAATTCTTAAAGACTTCAATAGTAGTCATGTTCCTATATTTTAGCACGATTGAATTGTTGCTGGCACTAATTCAAATTCATGAACCAACGTGTCATGAATTTAATAATTTTCAATGGTTACTCTCTGTTATGGAGAATTATATTTATCCTTAATTAGTTTTTAGCAGTTATTTTTGATTCATTTTTCTTCTTTCATTTAGTACGATTAATCCTCTCCTACTAGAACAATACTTCGATCAAACTTAAAATTACAAATAATAAACTATTTTTAGACCAATGATTTTATTAAAGCCTTATTTTTCAGATATCCAGTACAATACGAAGAGTCACTCAACACTGTACTAGTTCAAGAAATAATTCGTTACAACCCACTTCTGAAACTGATACACAACAGCCTAACTGATCTTCTGAAAGCTCTCAAAGGACTAGTAGTTATGTCTGAAGCTTTAGAAAATCTTAATGCAAGTTTATTCACAAATGTTGTGCCTCAAATGTGGAATAATAAAGCTTATCCTTCTTTAAAACCACTGGGTAATGATCAAAACAGTCAGATATTCATATGCAAATATTCATTTAATGTATTTTTGAGATAAATTAAGGTTTATAGAATCAAAACAATGATAATATTCTTTGTCTTTTTTAAACAGGTGCTTGGGTACTGGATTTGAAAGAGAGAATAGATTTTATTAACAAATGGGTGGACCATGGTATTCCCATAACATTTTGGATATCAGGATTTTTTTTTCCTCAAGCTTTCCTTACAGGCAATCTTCAAAATTATGCTCGAAAGTATGTGATTTCCATCGACACATTGGCGTTTGGATTTCGTGTATGTATAATTTATGCTTGATAACACAAACTTTTTAAATCTTTATGCTCTAGAAATATTTTATATTTAGGTTCATGACGGTACTCCTTACAAGAAACCTGAAGACGGTTGTTATGTTTATGGACTCTTCCTTGAAGGAGCACGGTGGGATCCTGTCATTAAAGGACTTGGTGAATCAAGACCCAAGGAGCTTTTCACACGTATGAAAACTTCATTTCAATAAAGTTTTTGTGAACAATATTCATAAGTTTGAGAGATAATTAGCCCACCAAAATTTAATCAGCAATGAAGGGCTATTGCACTCAGAATTGTCAAAATTCTCTGACTTTCATTATTATAAGACACATTCCTTAATAGGGATAATAAAGCTTAAAAAACAAGAATTGTTAAGAGTACAGAGAAAATAAGATTGTGGTAAAAAAATATTACAAAAGGGGTGCCATTTGGTAATAAAAGAGGAAAGCTAGTACCACATGCATTTACATCACCTCCACACAAATAGAGATCTTGTAAATTGTATTGGAAAGAATTGAATTCAGTTTGGGAAGTATATCTTTTTAAACATTAAAATTCTCTTCTGGAAAATCTAGTTGACTGTTCTTTCGCTGTTCCCTTCACATTTTCATTGATTTCTGTTAATTTTACAAAAACTAGTTACTATTTCTGTCTACATTTAAACAATGTGTTTAGTTTGTCTCAGGAATTAACTGCTTGATAAATGAAGATTATGCAAGGTTTTTAATTTAATTTGTGCACATAATTTGAAATTGTGCATTAACCAACTGTTAAAATTATGTAACAACTGAAGAATTTTAAAATGTTATAAACAAGATAATTATTTACATTTACAATTTTTTATTTCAATTTTACTTTCTTGTAAACATACATAACACAGAGTAATATAGTAGTAGTAATGATGTAAAAAATCAATTTTGAAATTTCAATGAAAATGTTGTGGGGTCCTTCGATACTGAAAAAGTGTTACTTTTCTAAATGTCCATTAACCTCATTATGGCCTTATCCAGGGGTGCCCAACTTGCAAGGCCTCAAGGACCACAAATAAAACCTTCAATTTGGTTGAAGGGCATATTTGCATTACTCTGAAGATCTTGGCACTCTGACCATCTGCTCTAAAACAGGGTGTGGGGTTGGAATCATGCGTGATATCAGGCTATAACATGCACAATGTAGCGAGTTGGGCTGATTTTGAATTTCTGAATATACTAGATAAACCTTAAATCTAAACTTAATCTTTTTTTACTTCAGTAAGGGGGATTTGAACTTGGCAGAGCATGTGCACTAAGTGCAATATGTTCTTGTCCGACACGGATAAAAGGGACTTTCAGTATTGACTAATAACCTTTCATGGACCACAATAAATGACCCTGCAGGCTGCATGTTGGAGAACCGTGGCCTTAACTATTAGAAGGATTTTTTCCAGAATGAATCCTTTATCAATCTGGCCTGACTCATGCTCTAAACTTTAAAAAGAACTCTTTGTATTTTGGAGAAACTTTACAAGCCCATAGCACATTTTCAAAATTTTCTCAATACTGGCGTCAAACTTTTTCTTTAAATTTTCTTGTAAAAAGAGAGACACAATGATGGTACGTATATAATTCACAGTTAACTCTGAATTTTCAGAAATTGCAAAAGTTAAACATTTTTTGGACTTGTAAAACTACATTATTGAAGACAGATTTTTTCTTCACATGAACTTTATTTTCCATAATTAGTGTATTAATTAATGCCATTTACAATTTAAAAAAAGATATTTAAGTTTTCATGCAATTTTGAGAGACATGTGGGCAAACATTCATAACGATTTTCTTAAAAATGGCTCCATTTATTTTCCACTTCATTTACAGATAGTGATAAATGAACTCAACCTGATCGGGCCAGATTTTTCAAAACAGCTTCAAATTTTTCATTGAAAATTCGCATATGACGAGAACTTACTTTTCTATCATATTGTTACTCTTTACAATTCTTCTATTAGGTACCGAAAAATTGAAAATATGTGAAAAAATCTTTTACGTTCAATAGTTAGCAGATCGGAAGAGGGTGAGGCAATAACAGTAAGATGGCCCAGACTAAAGAAATTAGAAAACTTCACTAGTATGAAAATGTCTATGCCATTCTGTAGTAAGACTAGTTGATCTTTTATTAAAAATTATTGCTTGTTATTGCCTTTTACATCAATTGCAGAAATTTTCTGTATCAAGAGGACTGTTAGGAAGGGATGTGACAAACAGTTAAATGATACTTTACTCTTAATTATGTAAATGTTATTAACCAATGCAAATGAATACCTTGTTAATTCTGAATCATTAAAATCATGTTAAAAATAAAATCTTGTGAGTACAAAGATCATGTAAGTTTTAGATTCACTAACAGATAACAGCCAACACAAGAACAGTTAGGAAAGCCTACTATTGATGTAGTAGACTGAAAAATAATTAAAAGTGACATTCTTATTTGTGCATTCATAAATAGTTGGGTTGGAAAGTTAACATGAGTATTCATTATGTATATGATACTGCTTTCATTTCATAATTACAATCTTGTGTAATACATTGCTTCCAGAATTTCCCGTCATATGGATGGTACCAGAGAAAAACCATGTAACGCCTTCTTCAGTATATGAATCTCCTGTATATAAAACATTAACAAGGGCAGGAACACTCTCTACTACAGGACACTCAACAAATTATGTGGTAACAATGGAACTACCAAGCAGAGAGCCTCAAAAGCACTGGATAAAAAGAGGAGTTGCTCTTATATGTGCTTTGGATTATTAAGGGATTATTTTCTGTCAAGCTAATAAATAACTAATAAACAATTACTGAAACATTTGCAATGTATTAACTTTAGGTTGCAGTTCAATTACATGTATCTTTTTATTAAAGTTTATTGCCGAAGTTATATCTTGTTTGATATTATACATACATATATACATGTTTATGTAGCAACAGATATACCATTATTAATTCTCTCTAATACAAGCAATTCCTCATTTCTACAGTAATCATTCTCCATAGCACAACCTATAAATTTAGGTGCTGACAGAAGAGTTCCTGATACAATGTTGAGGAATTTGTTTTCATTGTCACTCTTTTGATAACACATGAGAAGCCTCTTACTTAAAAAGGACCCAGATATTGAAATATTTCCTACTTCTATAAATGCTTGAGAATTAGGTGAATACATCTGAATACTCACTCTCAAGTTTTCATGAATTTGCAATTTATGAGCTGGGACATAAACAATTTTCAGAGGATATTTAAATTGTTGGTAAAACTTAGTTATAAGTTTCACCAGGCAATTAAATTCATCCATCATTGTAGAAATACTTGGAGTAGCTACAAATACTCCAACAACTGTTTCCTGCCATGTGCTGAAAAGTCCATTCACTTCTGTTTCTTCAGTGGGCTTATATTGACGGCCCACAGTTACATATCTCAGAGGCAAAACGTTCTCAGAAACATAATGTTTAGAGTGCAAACAGCAAAATGAAGGAAGAGATGCACTTCCAACTAAGTGTAAGCGATTTAAATTCTTTTCACCATCGTCTTGGAGCAAGAAAGAAATTGAAGGATTGTCAAAGGACATTCCACAACCTTCTAAAACAATACTACGAACAAAATCTGAATTAGAAACTTCAATGTACTTATCTCTTTTCAATAATTCTGAAACCACACTCAGTACAAGTGTTTCGTACAGTGCTGCATTATTTAAAAAAAAGAAACAATTATTGTTTCTCCAATCAATTAAATCAAACTTTTCAGCAATTTCAACGTGACTTTCACTGCATTTTGTGAGAGGCTCATCATTCTTGTACAGACAAATTTCACTTTCCAAAGGTGTGTCTGGATGAAGATCATTGGGCAAATTTAAAGCTTTAGGAATAGATATCTCTTCCAATTCCCAAATAGTTTTGGACAATGACTTTAGTTCTTCTCGTAATAGTTTTGCTTGATGTATGTATTTTTCTGCCTCTTGTACTTTGCCACATTCCTGAAGTTCTTTAATTTTAGCAGGAATTTCAGCTCGCTTTTTCTCAATGGTACTCTTACTATTATTAACATGACACAATATTTGCCACATTTCATGACATTTTTTAACATTAATACTTAACCTTCTGGCCTTCACATTTCTTTCAAGTTCTGATATATTATGAAATCTGTCATCAAAATCAAGATGTGGAGAAACAATTGACACTTGTTGACTTTTTTTAGCACCTGGCACAAAAAGAAGCGATGTGGCATAATGACGATAAACAATAAACCTAGGAATAAAAATTCTATATTTCAGCATTTCCAAAAAGTTTGTTTTAACATATGATTACAACATTTCAAAATTAATTCTCCATTTTCTGTTCCTTCGGTTTATTCTCAAGAATACTGTTACACTCCTGAGTTTCTACCTTTCTCTTCTTAGCAACACTAAAGGAACCAAGTCCTCCAGCTCGTTCAGATTCTTCAATTGTGTATGGTTCTGTTTCCAAGTCTTTAAGTCTTCGCTTGTGAGCTTTAGTACGAAAGTGTTCTTTTAAAGAACGATCATCAATGAAATATCTCCTACAAATATGAAATACAAAAATAAATAATTACCAATTGTCACAACTATGACTGTACAAAAAATTATCCTAGACATTACATCAAACGTCCATAACCTCACACACATGTGAACAGGTTATGGGGTACTACGTAACTTACTACATTGTTAATATAATGGGTATTATTTGAATCCTAAGAGAACAAAAACTTATACTTACGCACAGTGAAGACAATAATGTTGTGCTAATCCAGGTTTGTCAAAATCAATTTCTTGATGAATGAGTTTCTGAGCATTCTCTTCTTTCATGTCATCATCAATCTATAACAAAACATTGCATTTTCGCATTCATAGCATACAAACATAGTACACCATGTGGATACACTACAATTTACCTGATCCAAATCTTTCGTTTTCGGTTTTTTATTCCATTGTCTACGGCGATAATTATCTTCTTTATGGTGTCTTTTCCTTTTGTAAGTCATAATTAGTTATCAAAACTACTGTAATAACTAAAATAATTAATAATTTACATCAGAAAAAACCCTACCTCCCCCAGCTTCAGCATGCTATTATGAACACGTTGCATGGGGTATGACTGCTAACGACATCTGTGCGAAGAAATATAACTAACTATGTGTAGCGTGGACTGCCCGGCCAGCAAGCGTACATCTAACCTTCTAAAGGTGATGAGGTGTGTGAAGTGGCGTGTTATTTGTTTTTAACTACACATGTTACTTACAAAAAGTGGAAGTGAAAATATGTGGTTATGTTATCGAGAACTCTGAAAATAAGTATCTATCCGCGTTTTTAAAGGATAATGGCTGCCGCCATTTTGACTGAGTGACATTACGCATAGTGAGAAACGTGCAGAGGTTGGAAGTGTTACGTGTTTGGTGTATTTCGGTGAATTCCCGATTAGAAAGGTATCTAAAGGTGCAGTTGTATATACAAAATGTTAGATTTACGTGAGAAAGAATTTTTATGCGTGTTTTGCGTATTATTGGAACCAGACCTCGGTTGCAACGTCGAGAGTGCACAGGGGTTCGGAAAGTGAGTCAATCCTACTTGTGCGGGAGTCGAACAATACCCTCGGCGGTTGTGCCCCAACTGCTATCTTTCTGTGGTGAATCTACACTTCCCGATGTCCGCGTCGCGCGTATCGGGACTTTCGATGGATAAATATATCTTTGAAACACGTGTGATGTTGTAAACAGAAGTGATTTAGTGCTAATATGGCCAAAATTCTCAACAAGGACCCAGTCACATACCAACGGGAACGTGAAGGTTTTATAAGAGACCTACGGCAATTCCATGAAGCCCGAGGGTAAGTTGTGGTTTGTTTTGATTATTGACGGTAGTTTTTAAAATGTATTTAGCTTTTGTTTAAAGCTTATTTAAGAATTAAGAAGTATTTATATTACCTCATTTGTTTCTTAGGACTCCATTTCGTAAAATACCGAAGATAAATGGCCACGAAATAGACTTGTACCTTCTGTATGTACTCGTCACAGCCCACGGAGGATGGGTGAAGGTAAGTGGAGTGAAACTATTTGTGCTGTTGTTTCGGAAGCTTGCGAATATGTATAAATATTAAGCTGCAGTTTCGTAGACTGTGTTCATCAAGGTCTAATATTGATTCTGGAATTAAGAATACCACGGATGAATTGTGAAATTTAAGTTTCGTCCAGTATCGGTTAATTATGCCAGTTTGACAGACTAGAATTGAATTCGAAGTTTATAACGGTGCGTGTAAATCAAAATACTTTTTTGTGATGTTTAGTGCAACAAGTTATTTTTTCAATATACTCTTTTGACTATCAAATTGGTGAACGATTTCTTGGTTATAGATAGAAGAACAAGTGTGTTGTAAATATTGTTAGGAGTTTCTAATTGTTTCTTGTGTAGTGTTGCATTTTGTTGTTGTATGTTTATTTTTAATATGTTAAAGTTGGTGCAGAGAACTTGTAGTTGAAGGAAGCTTTTTCGCTTGTGTATTTACAAGTTTTATGTTACAGTAATTTAGAGACAAATAAAATACCTTTAAATACAAATAAAATAGGTAAAGCATTTGCAATAATTTCTGAATGGTTAATTTGTGAACAGAGGATTAAAACTGAGAACTCTTGTACATTCAGTAACCTGAATTAAAATATCAACTCTTAAGTTCTTAGACATTTTTAATATATTATTAAATGTTTGAAGGATTAAGCAAAGAGGTTTTGTTTTCTCAAAACCTCGTTCTTGTGCCTTTGTCTATTACATTAGATCAAATAAGGCAAGTTGTGTTTTTATATGAAGGGGTGTTGTGAGTTTATAATTTAATAGAATTGTTGATTTGTTTTTAAGAAATACGGTGTAGTCCTGAGGTTCTAGTAGACTCTTTAGATCGAAAAAGTTGGAGTACTAGACGTCACATTAATACTGTGCATAGTTTTTGCCGAATTGACTTCGAAGGGCGTAATCGCATTCGCATAGCATGGATTTGGGCCGCGTTGTCGCATTAGGGAGTCGTGCATTTTTCGAAATGTGCCCAATAGCCCTAGAGATTTGAACGCCGCAGAAAGGGTGTTGTGCGTCCGCGTGGCTGCACCGGGTCGTCGAGCGCGCGCTCGCGCCTCTATCACGTGGATGGCCCGGCCTGCCGCCGGTGGTGGGTGTGGGGGATCGGCTCTTCGCGCCTACCGGACATCCCGCGCTTGCTTCGCTGTGCCCGTGGTGTGCGATATCTCGTATCTAGTTTGATTCCCTCCCTAGTTCGTGGTAACGGTGGTGCTGATTGTCGCTCTCACAGTTTCTTGAATTAAGTCAAATTGTCACATCCACAGGCGAACGTGCTATGTTCTACGAGGTTATTGTATTATTTTGATTCCCCGAACTGTGTAATAGCAGTGTTGTCTTACAATCTTTTCACCCAAATGGAGGAAATCACTTGTCTTCAAAAATGCTTGGGTGGGTACGTAGGTTTTCGGGCAGAAATGCGACCGTGAAGATTGAACCTAGAGTAGTGGGTCCTCTATTTCTATTTTACTTACAGTACTCTATTCGTGCACAAAGATGAATGTAAACAGTTATTAATGCATGTAAGATCGGAAGTACAGAATGATAATGTATGTACCACCTCACTGGTATTATTATGAACAATAAAAAAAAATCTTGAAAATATGTTGTAATTGTTAACTTTTAGTGATTGGTAAATTATGTATATTGCTTGAAGAATAGTTGTTTGCCTATGATTATTGTAATACTCCAATTTTTATTTTGGAGAGATAATCACACATATCTCTTGTTTTTATGAGTATTTATTAAACTTTTACTAATGAAATCCTGCTGAATATAGAAAGGGCATATAATTGGTGAAAATCCAAAGGAAAACAAACTATACATTGAAAAATGTATCCCCATAAAATTAACAAGACTACTGAAAAGAGAAGAATTATTTTATAAAAATACACTAAAATCATTTTAGAATTCAACCATTCAATTTGTTCTAACATTTGGAATGTAGGTAAGGTTGAGAGCATTTGATATCAGAAAAAGTAGAATGTGCTTTGTGAGATGGTAAGCCAGATGTTCAGATTTAAGTACACATTAAAAGAGAATATGGATACATATTTAAAATGTGTTCCAATAAAATACTAAATTTGATTCACTATTGATCCGTTTTCAAAACATATAGAAAAGTCTAATGAAAAGAAACTGGATTTAGAATCATGTCTTTTTAACCGCTGGCTGAAATTTTGTCTGGAATAAAAGGTTGGGGCAGTGCATTTTTCTTTGGTTGTTTCTTGATGCATTGGTATATTGTGATTATGGTGAATTATGTAGTGTGTGGTGTCTTGGAACATCAGTGTCAAGGTTTTGGTTTAGTAATATATATATATATATATATATATATATATATATATATATATATATATATATATATATATATATATATATATACATACACTACATTATTTCTAAATTTTAGGGTTTTGTCGTCAAATTTGTATTCCGAAATTGCAAGTAGGTTGTATTGAGGGTTTCGTAGGTAATTTTATTGTGACAATTGTGAGCGCCTACGTATTAGTTGGATATAATTAAAGTTTGGAAAGAAAGACTTACAATACGATTGTTTGTGTTGGGACTAACCCAAACGTTTAATGTTTGAAGTAACGTGAAAGGGGCAGAGATGATCTGTAGGTACTGCAGTTAGAAGTCGGTATATTTTAATTAGAAAGTCGAAGACACGTGAACATGCGACTGATTTCATATTGAAATTCTAGTTGCGTTTTAATAAACAAACCGCATCTTTCTAAAAATGTTGCATATTTCGGAGAGAAGTTAAATCGGAAATGTTAAGATAATCGATTTACCTTTCTTGGTCCTCGGATTGTAAAAAAAAAAAAAAATTGAGATACCCATAGCTTTAGTAAGTATATTTTGGGCATGATACTTTCTCTAGTCCGTATGTAGAAAAATATGTGTGTGGGCGTCATGGATGGCAGCAGTTCAGCGACCTTTCGACCCGCCCTCCGGTAGTGGAGGCGCCTTCCGCCCACTGGGGCCGGCGTCTGAGAACAGGTGGGCGGCCAGGGCGCTGCGCGTCTCTTGCTTGCACCTGATAGGCCGGCGTGGCGGCGCCGCCACGGCAGTGTTTACGTTTTCCATCCGCGAGCGGCCAGGCCGGGTCGCGCGCGCCGACCGAACCATTCGCCGGCGCGCAGAGGCGGCGGTGGCGGCGGACAGCGCTGCCGCGCGCGCCTCGCTCGGGCCTCGGCCGCGGACTGCCGGGCCGCCACTGCCGCGCGGCCCCGGGACCCTGACCTACTCGCACGCTGCGCGAGACGTGCCGTGCTCTATATAGGGGGCGGCGGCGGGCAGCTCGTTGTGTACTATTCGCCAGTTCTCCGTCGCGGAGGCGGATAGGCGTGCGTTGTCGGCGGCAAGTGCCTGAGAGAGATCTGCGGAGAGCGGAAACTTGAAAGATGGTCGTTGTTCCGAAATTCATTATGAAATGGTTACATTTGTCAGTCTTGCATCCGCCTTCTCAAATTATTCATCCAAATTTTAACGTCGTAGAGGATTTGTGATTTTAGCTCGCGGGTAATTCAGAGTAACATAATAGTACACTGTCCATTCAGGAGAAGTTATCCAATTAAGGAACTGCGATTTTGCGTGTAGAATATCTAGAAACGTTCTTTTGTTGTTCGATTTACTATTGTTGACAGTACTACGATTTCAATGAATATTTTGGCTTGAGGTTGGGAATATTGAAAGGAATCCAGGTTTAATTTATTTAATATTTTGACCTACACCAAAAAACAAGAAGAGAATCATCTTAAATGTTTTTGTGACATGCATTATTCGAGCGTTTGTAGGCGCATACTTACCATATTAGATTGAAAGAATTCCATTTTCTAAAGAGTAATCTTCTGGATTTTCTCGCACAAGATTTTATTTTTAAGTTTACTCTAAACTTTGATAAATGATAAGTTTGATAAAAGTTTGTTAACGATATTTTTCCTATTGATTCATTTTAATTTTGTCTCGCGTCTCTTTCCACTAATTTACCATGGAGACATATTGTTTGGTAAAACTAATTCAAGTATCTGTTTTCCAGAATCATGGAAATAATCTGATATATATATATATATATATATATATATATATATATATATATATATATAAAAGTAAAATGTTAAAATTATAATACATATAAAATAATAAATTGTGATTATTTAATTAATTTTATAAATTATATGTATTATAAATATGACCGAGTCATCTTGTCGCATTGCATGTTGAATGGGAACAATAGGTAATATACTATAATAAGTTGGGTCATTGCATTGTTTGTATATTTTTAAAAGACTGATTAGTAGAAAGGCTTGTTGTTTAAAAACAACACTTTTTCCATTTTTACTTGATGTCAGTAAATGGTTGATATCATTACAGGAATCTGTAATTTTATTAAAATGGTAGTAATGTTGCATAAAATGCACATTTCTACCATTTTTAAGGAAAATAGTTTGATGATCACGCCACAACATCGGTTAGTTTCGTTATTGGTTAAATATTAGCGTTTTCGCGACGCCATTTTATTTCAACGGGTCACCATTTTAATTGATATTTTTGGAACGGCCTCACTGATCTGTATAAACCTTTCAAGTCAATTTCGTCGTATTTCTCAAAAGGCGGCAAAGAGTAGTGCGGAGTTCAGGTCGCTGAACTCTGAGTCGGCGGAGTAGGACTCCCTCACCTGTACTACAGGGACTTCTGTGCGTGTACCGAGAGAAATGCTCAGATACACGCTACGTAGGCTTCGCTATGTCAGTCTGTCATTGGTTCGTGCACACACACACACACACACACACACACACTCGCCTGCCTGTCTTCTCGCGTTGGCTTGCCACTCGGCCTGCCCGCTAGCCTGCCTTCTCTCCCGTCGCGCCGCGACGCGTCGCCTCGCCCTGCCCCGCTTCGCCCCGCGCGCAGCCCGTCGTCGCCGCCTCCACTGCCGCCACGGCCCGCCCGCCTAGCGACCGACCGCCGGCGCGCAGCTTGCCTGCCCGCCTGCTTGCCAAGCACAGGGAGCTGGCTAAATACCAGGCATCCTGTGCCTCGCTGCTAGTGGAACCTCACTCGCATTCAAGGCCGCGGAATCATCTGAAAGAGAAGACATTTTGATGTTTTAGGAAGATGTTTGTTGTATAATATTGATGAAAACATTGACGCGCGATTGTTAGGTTGAGAGATGTTTCTATTGAATTAATTTGTGAGCGATCTGCGAGAAGGAAGACATTTTGCAACCAGTTATAACAACGAACAGCAAGCATATCGTGATCGTTGTAAGCATTGTTATTTCAAAAATTGTCTTGTAATTCAACATTAATATTAGTTTTACTTCGAATTATAAGTGACTTTTCATTATGATAACTGTAACGAAATTTTAATTTCGAATTATTTAAAAATACGTTCGAACTCTGAAATTCGATTGTGTGCTACCAAAAGAACCAATTCATTTTTCCATCAAATTGTTACAGTACTCAATACAATTCAACCAACAAGCTGCGAGCTAAAATGTCCCTCGTTTCTCGTCCCCCTATTCCACTGTTCGCCGATGCCTGGCGTAACGGAGTTCGAAGGCGAAACAATTTCCGCCAGTTGTTCCGGAAGAAGGGTTCCCCACGTGTGGCGCCGTCGGGGTGGGGGTGGAGGGAGGCACGGCTTGGCGTGGGGGACAACATCGTACGTCGCCCAGTGGCGCTGCCGTCTCCACTATCACCTTCTGCCCCTCATTCACGCGCTGTGGCGGCGTCGCAGGAGTTTTCGTTCATTGAGGAGGCGGCTGCGGCGGTCGTCCCGGCACGCACGGGCGACGCGGGGCGGAACAGGGCCAAGCCCAGCCCTTCAGAGATATGGTGGGGAGGACTAATTTCCCCTCTTGATTCCATCTAAAATTATCTTGTAGGTTTTGTTACTTTCTAGATTATTTTTCATGACATCTTAAACACATTTAAAATTATTAAAATATTAATTGTTTAGTTGCAAAATCTAATCACACGCTTGGACCTTCTGTTGGCCTCTATAAAATACTGAAGAATAATATTTTTGGTTTATTTTAAGTCCATAAACACTAACAATGGTGCAAAATTTTACTAACCATGATTTTTCTTTTCTTTCATTTACTGGAGGGCTCGGGCCTTAACGTCTAAGGGACGGAGGCATGTGATGGATTGTTGCACATTGCGAACGTGTAGTAGCGATCTGAAAATCACGCGTGATTGAGTTTTTGAAAATGCTTCACATAGCTTTCTTCTCCGTATTGTAAATGGGTAAATAATTTTCACGATATTTTATTGCACTTCAAATTGCAGTGCAAGTCTTGAATTCTTCTGTGATCTTCTTCAATGTATTACCAACACAGGAAAAATATCTACAACTGTGTTTGTTATGATTATAAAATAGAAATTGAGTTAAAATTCAAAGTTCGTAAGAGACAATATGCTATCCAAAATGGACCATATTTAAATTTTGGTTACTTGAGTGGCTACACTGTTCGTGTTTACATATATATATATATATATATATATATATATATATATATATATATATATATATATATATATAATATGCCGTTCCGCATCGCTCCTAGCAATATTTTGAGTATAGTATTTGATGAATTTATAGAATGTCGGCAGATACAATTTTTCGGAAATAACTTCGTGAATGACTGTTCAAGAATATTCTTCGACGTTTTCTGGTGTTTCAAAATCGCATGTACAGTTTGCCAAAGTCGTAAAAACGTTGGAAACATTTAAGAACGCTGTGACAAATTTGATGAGTTACCAGAATTCTACGACTGTTACCAGAGAAGAGGGGCGGATTTGTTTCTGTGTGTGGCCCTGCTGTTGACGGGAAGAGGTCGGAGAGCCACTGATCCACATACTTGGCTTGTCCCGAATTTTTTATTTATTTATATTTTGATCGGGTCTTGCAGTTGGGTTGCAGCGAAAGGACGGCCCTTCTGATATTCAGTTTTCCTATGAATGCAGTTACTTTTCTTCTATTGCTGGTAATCTGGATATTAGGGTTTGTAATAAGCTGTTCTAGAAATCATTGTTATGAGACGTTGCAGACATTTATGTTGTGGAATATAAATTTTCTTCTCCAGTAATTGCATAAATAAGCGAACCAATTAAAATATTTGGGTAGTATTTTATATAGAGATAGTTTCACTATGTCATATTATATACCATTGGAGTCAGTAATTTTAGATAATTAAGTCGGCGTCATTGTTTCATTTTCTTGCACCTAATTTCCATTTTCGGTATTTACAATACAGGCAGTAATAAAATATGTAAATTAAATCTTTCTTTGATCAAACACTGCTTGTGTTCCGATAAATCGCTTTAATTTTATTACTAGAGACATTTTTGATTTACTTCTTACCTTCTTTAGGACTTAAAAGTGCTACATAAACCACAAGAGAGAATACGAATAGCATGTTACACCACCACATGATTTCACTCGCATCCTCTTCTTGTATATTAAGAGGATGCGAGTGAAATCATGTGGTGGTGTAACATGCTATTCGTATTGTCTCTTGTGGTGTATAAAAAAATTAAAATCGCTAAATTGTGAAAACGGTGTTAGTCGTTATAGAAATAAATTGAAAACCAAGAACGAAAAGTAAATGTGGGTTTCCTAATGTCGCGTCGGAAACGGCGCTACAGAGCGATCTCTCGCTCTCTCCATCTCCCTTTTTCTCTTCCCCTTCTCTCCCCCCATTTCTCTCTTCTCTCTCTCCTCTCTCTCTCTCTTTTCTCTCTTCTCTGTATATTTCTCTTTCTTTCTCTTTTTCTTTTTCTCGATTTCTTTCTCTCTCCCCTTGCACGCACGTGGTGCATGCGTATACGTTGCGTGTTATCAGCCCCCAGGCGATAAAACCCGGGATACGCATCGCAAACATCCGACGAGCGCCCGCGGGCGTCCCAACGTTCGAAGCGAAGCGCGTTCTGTTGCTTGTTCCACGTGGGCGACGCGGCGGGGGCTGGCGGGGCGTCGCGTGATGTAATGGGAGATTGTGCCGGGCCGGAGAGGACGGTTGGTTATGAGCGACGAGGAGTGTTCCCTGAGAGACGCGAGGTCGCGGCGCTGTCGGCTCGGCTGGCCTGTCTGCTTTGCAGAAGTTTCATGGTCAGCCAGGCGAAAGTGTTGCAATCTTTCGTTGGATTTTGGTACTAGTTGGGATTCTTTTTTACGTAAAGAGGCGTATTGCGAGAGGTGGGTACTGCACCTCGATGTCTCACTTGTCGAATGTAACTTTGTTTGGTTGTCCGACTTTTCCATCGGCAGCGTCTTTGGGTCTGATTCACTTTTCACGATCTCATCTCATAACGCCAGCACCATTTCCGAACTTTATGCTAATCTTCGGAACGGACCGTGAATGCGAAAACTGACTGAAAACCGTCTGAACATGCTTACTTAGCTGGAGCCTGTATTTTTGTGAACACAAAAATAAATTTTCTTAAATAAAATTGGAAACAATTACAATATACTTTTTGTAATACTAAAAACCAATATTTAGAGATTTGTACCCAGAAGCAATAGAAGGGATTAACTCAGCTTCTGCTCTCGTAATATGAAAGAGTTTATCCACCCTTGGAAATTTATGTGATGGTTCAGAAACACTAGTAATGATTAATCGGATGCGATTGTTAACTCTTAGCACCAGGTTTATTATATACGATATTTCTACATACCACAGCTTGTGATAAATCCCTTCGTTTACAACATATGTATTTGTCTAAAAACTGTTACTTTCCCGGTAGGTATTCAGTGCTTAAAGTATTACAGTAGTTTCTGGGGGCATTGAGTGCCGTGCAAACAGTACGAACGATTGTGGAAAACAAGGGCTGAAGTGAGAAGTTTGTAGAAAGAATCTCGCATAATAGTGACACGTCTAGTTTTCAGGAAATAATAATAATAATAATAATAAATAATAATAATAATAATAATAATAATAATAATAATAATAATAATAAAGTTACTTATGAGGCTAGACTCGGGCCATCAGGCCCGCTCTTCCGCCTATCCATGGAACTGGAGCATTTCTGGAGATGCCTGTAGCTCCAGCGTATATGATTGAAACGTCATTCTCACGTGTGGTGTAGTCGCGTTGTCGGTTCATTATTGGCCGGTCCGAGAAATAGACATCGACAATAAACCGCTCGCTCGGACTGTCATTGTAACGTCCGTAGCTGCTTACGAATTTAAACCTTTTTGTTGGTGACGAGGGAAGGGGGAACCGGTTCCATGCGGCTGGTCCCTTCCGCCTGCGTTGATGCGCGCGGCTTCGCGTCTGGTGGTGCAGGATGCGAAACCCTGTGCGGACGAACGCTCAGGGCCCCGCCGTAGTCGTCGAAGCAGGCTTTTAACTGAAGGGCCCCGTAAAATTCGAATATTCTCAGAAACAGAGGGGAGAAATAAATACAATAAATAAATTAATAAATACGTACCCCAAAGTATATTGTTTGTGAACGTTACAAAACCGAAGACGTGGAGAAAGTAGTTCTATTTTTCGTTAAATTATTAGCTACACTGATTACAAATTTGTTACGAATACAATTTTAACTCTATACAGATTTATCTCTTTCACATACAAGGCATTGTAACACACATGGCTGTCGGCTGTCTCTTAACACTTTTTATAACTGAATACTCTTCTGAATAACAATGTCCGATGCAGTTAGGCTCGAAAAACCTGACTTTTTTTTTTTTTTTGGTGACATTAGGAATAACAGATAGTTTCGAAAACATAATTTAAAATATATGTGTGTGTGGTTCAAACGGCAATTACGGTTTCAAAAAAGATTTGGAAATGGAGTGAGGGAAGTCGTGACCTAAGGGCCAACCAGCATACGCCTTTCTCTGCTGGGGCCGGTTTCGACTTCCACGCAGCCCACGAGGGATTTGTGGTGGACGAACCGAGCTCTCGGTGGTTGTCTCGGGGTCTCCCGTTTCTCCTTCCTATCACGAGCACATTCATCAGATGTCTCATAGACCTCAATGAACTCAGCCATTGAACCCCTATAAATGAAATTAGATTGGGTAACTCAGGCAATAGTACCTGTACTCAAGGATATGCCAGTAGGATATAAAGCTAATTTAAGCATAACGATACAAAAATACCGTAGCTTCCCAGAGAAGGAAAGATGGACGGAAGACAGGAAAGTGAAAGGACGGTGTATGAAAATCCAGAAAGGAAAGGAAAGGAAAGGGGAGGAGAGAGAAAGGAAAGGTGTGCATTATTACTTCACGTGGTTATTAAAAGTTCATAATTGTAGGGGAAACGGGAAGGGAGGTATATATTTATTGCATTTCCTTCCTGTGGCTTTTCAACCAAGAAAATGTTTGTATCAGCTTATGCAAATAATAATTTTATTTTTATTTGATTTATATTCAAACGCAAAATTTTTCGTTTGAATATGATTTTACATATTTTTATGAAAATGTATATAATTATTATCGAAATTGTAATAATAATATTACATCTCCTTTAATATTGTCTCTTCGTCAATTATAGCCGATGTCGGGTACGTGATTCAGGATATCTAAATATAACTATTGTTGAAAATTGTAAGGGGTGTTTTTGTATGAAGAAAGTGCAGAGGAAGGAACATGAGTGCGTCATCATTTAAGCATTTCTCTCCATTTGAAACCTTTTAAATACAAATTTACACCGGAACCAATGTCCGCTGTATTTGTTATTATGTAGTGTTATACTGTTACGGCAAAAGACAAAATATGTTTAGAATTGATTCTCTGCGTAGGAGTTCTATGAACTTCCTAGTAATTTAAGTACAAGTCTAAAAAAATCCCGTGAAGAATTATGAAATTTGTCTATGATATCATTAAGTAGTTTTAATATTAAATTCGTTTTCAGGTATTCGATTTGAGTGTCAAGCATTTTAATTATTTTAAGTGAAATGTAGAGGAGAGTTGACGCGCCGATCTTGGAGGAAATCAAAGCTCTTCAGAGATTTCTGGATATCCAGGTGTGCGAAAGAGTTAAGCAATTTAACTTGTTGGTTTTGAAACGCGAGTGCGTCCTTCGCGCGAACAGAAAGTTACGCAATTTGGTTACATTCATTTGCGCTGTTCCAGTCCGGAAAGTGCAACTTACGTTACGTTCCCACCTAACAGGTGTCAACGACAAACAAGTTATTTTGAATGTTCAACACCTTCTGAATTTATGAGACTACCCTTCTTATGCCGTTGTCTGGTTGGTAATATTCTGGGGAGGTTCTGCCCTGGTCACTATTTTATACGGAAGTCTTTACCGCTGTTACGTTCTAATAGTCTCAACTTCAGCCAAGAATGTGGTTACAACTCATTCGTAGTGATGGGTGGCAGGCGTAGGTGGGATGACTAGTATCAAACAGCATTTCTTAACTTTGAAATTACGCGTATGTGAATTTAATTACGGGCGAGGAACACGATAGCAATTGCTTGAAGGACTTGTTCCCTTGACCATCACTGCCAGAGCATGTGCGCCGACGAAAAACCCGCAGCCGCAAGTCAGCCGAAGAGCGCCATGCGCGCGATCTGACGCTGTCGACGCGTTGCCGCCACGGCGGCTGCTGCCGCCGCCACCACCACCACCACCACCACCGCGCCGGCGAGACCGGAAAGCGGCAACGGCGGCGGTGCCCGACCGCTTTCTGGGCGTCCCGCCGCGCCACCGTCACCGCCACTGCCCCTGCCGTCGCGCCGTGCCGCGCGCGCGCGCCAGCCACAGTCGCCATTGCGTTGTTGCCACAGTTCCGCCAATATTTTGACGCGGCGGCGCGGCGCGGTTGTCGTCGACGGCCACGGCGGCGGCGCCCGGCCGCATCGCGCCGTACGAACTCTAGGCGCGAGAGATGGCATTCCCGGGGTCGAAACGCGGGCCGCCCTCGCCGCCTCCCACCTCATCCTTCCCTCCGCAGCCACTGTAACCGCGCACACAGGAAGGTTCATGAAAGGTTGTATCCAAATAAAATAACTCGCGGCAAAATTGTCAAATACCGACTAATTACTGTCCCACTCCCGGGCTTGCTGTGTTCGAAGTTGCCTAAATGGAAATGACGCGTAAAATAATTTAGCATTTGTTTCTTGAAACAAACTTTACTTTGTGCCCGCCGTAATGTTTTAAGTATCATCATTCAGCCCTATATTATTTCCACATTGAAAATAAGTTTGCTACGTTCAAGCTCCATTGAGTATTTCAAAAGGTTTGAGGGTGAGAAAACTAAGTTCAGGGCGAAAAAGAACCCAACATTCGTAGCCCCATGGGGGTAAATAGTGATCAGGTACGCGATGAACGCGTTATCCCAATGGCGTTTCTCAAATTCTGTTGATTGAGCAGTTGAGGTGGGGGATAACCTAGACCGTGGGGGAAGAACATACCCCCTGTGTTCTTGCTGCACTTGGGTAGAACGTTCAGCGATGGTAATTTTTCATCGGTACATCGTATCGTATCCTTCCTGCCGAGCGCCGTGCGAGAATCCAGATTTCGAATTGTTGCGGTGTACGTAAGTGGGAGGAGGGAAGGAGGGGGGCGTCCGAAGCGCGCGCTGATCCGCGGCTTAAACAAACGGGCGATAATTGCGCCGCCGTCGTGGGCGGGGACATGGGTAGCACGTTCTCTCCCGGAGTATCGATCTCGAGCGGAGCGGCGCTGGCTGTGGGATGGGCGGGTTAGCCAGCTAGCGACCGCCGGGCGGTGGCGGCGGGTGTAGCGCGTCGGGACACTTGTCGCCCTCAGCCTCTCCCCCCTTCCCCACGCGCGCGCTCGCCCTCCTGGCCCCGTCCCCGCCGCTGCGCCCTCCGTGCTGGGCCCGGCCCGGGGAGCGAGCGCGGTGAATGCTGGCGCCCCCGCGCCGGAGCGGAGCTTGCTCGCGTTCGCCCTGCGTCGCCGCCGCCGCGAGAACGAGTGAGGGGCGTGTTCTGTCTGCGCATGTTTTCGCTCGCTGCTCCGGCAGGATGGCTGGACGTGGGTTGCAGATCACACAATTTGTGCGAAGGCGAAGTGAATTTCAACGTGATAGCTTGCTAAATAATTTGGTAGTTTTGAGAGGAGTGTTCATGTTATTCGTGAAAATCTTTAAGACGCCTGTAACCTCAAAAAGGAAATAAATTATCGCGTTCTTAAAGCAAAGTGAAAATGGAATGCAAAGTAATGGGTTTTGATATTTGTGACCTATCCTGAACATGTATTTTTTCAATATACTCCTCAAAGTATTTTTTTTAATTAATTTTTATTAATTGTTGGCCCCAAAAACAATTTTAGAGAACCCTGTGAAGAAGTATTAGTTATTGAAGGCCAGTGTTAAGCTTTCAGGTCAAACGCACTGAATGTCTTCCTTGTCAAGTTACCACTTACTATTGTTCATTTGTTTTGTAGGTATTCATTTCAATCGAAATACTTTATATTTTATGGCAGTTTATATTTAGTGATGTTTTCACCAACATTGAAGTGTTAACAGTGATCATTGTCGCAACCAGCTTGCAGAACCCTTGTGATTCTTATGCCGTACTATTTTCATAACTGCCGTAGCCACACCGTTTAAGGCCCGGTCGAGGCAGTTTTCGTTCAGGAAGTGCTCTAGCCCTCGACCGTTGCCTGCGCGTCGCCGCAACCCACGCCCTCCCGCCCCTCCGCCCCGCCCGATAACAGGGCGCCCCTTTTTGCTTTATCGCAGATGTTTGTTGTTCAAACACGACTTTTCACCGCGTTATCGCCGTCTGCGCCCTAGCATCTCGGCGTTGCGTCGATAGTATTGAGGGAGACTCGGCAATCCGAGGCGAAGTCGCACGTGGGGCGCGCGGGTTTACGCCTACATCTCGTTGCGATGTGCCCCGCCCCGCCCCGCCCCCGGGTCTCCTCCACAAAAACAAACGAAAACTTTTTACACGGCTATTAGTGTGTGTTTGTGTCAACTTAAGACCGTAGGCTCGAACTCGGTGTCGTGAATGGACCTCGGTGTTTCGTTGGCCTGCAGACGGCAGCGCGATATGCTTAAATGATTTTTTTTTCGGCGGTCTTTGACATGCAGGGAGAGCTCAATCCTTGATAACGATTTAATTCCGTTTTCTGATTCAAGTTAGAATAAAACTTTGTGTTAAGTACACGTGTATTTTTTTTTCATTGTTTAAATTGCATTTCCAATCAAACGACATCATCTTTAATGTGATAGTTTGGGCTACTCACAAAGTGTAAAGATAGTGACTCTTCACGGCTCCGTAGAATAGCTTTGGCAACAAGAAGTCTAAAATCAGCTGCGAAGTAATTGTTGCTGGCCGTATACATTTTTCTTCTTTATAACATACAGTCTTGGAGGAATGTGGAGGACCTTGGAGCACTGCCTTCGCAGTGCGACGCTCCCATGGGGTCGAGTTGGTTAGTTCGTCCTAGTGGTGCGTGATTTTTCCAAGAGCGGAGCGATTTCAACAGCCGAGCGACCTATCAGTTCTGTGCGTTTTCGAAATTGAGTCGGATTAAGAACTTCGGCGTGACGCGAAATTGTGTCGAGATCGACGACTTCGGGATAATCTCGCGATAAAAATATTACTTCCAATATCTCATTGATGTTTTCAATTTCAATGTCTGGCGTTCGTTTTCTGGTGGCTAAGTTTAATATTTGTTCTGGAGAATGTGTATTTTCTTCCTCTCTTTGAAACTTCCTGTTTGGGCTGGGGATCTGTCAAAACGTGATTAGAAATCGTTATTGATCGTCAGTTAGTTCCGTGGCATTTGTGTCCTATCGTTAATGGATCACATGACCTGGATTAGCTGAAACAATTCCTACCAACGGAACAATCATTGTGTGATATTGTGAGTGTGTTCTGAATGTATTTCATTCTTTGTGGTTTGCTATAATACCATCATTCATTTTCTTGGGGAATTGCTTTTAATCCAATTGCATTTTCTTGCAATGAATCTGTGTGAGCCTTGTTGGTTTTAGGAAATAATATTTTGTAACAAATATTTCACATGCCGACAGGCGAGAGAGTTTGTTTACACTTTTCTCGTTTTGATTTGTCAGAGGCTTACACTATGTGCTTGATGACATGAAAGATGCACGTTTACATTTGGTCCAAATGAGGTTCAAAGTGGGTATATGAAAGGCCTATCACGCCTCACTGACAGGTGAACACTTCCACGGGACTCGAACTGCGCTTACCTACTCGGCCACCGCTTCAAACTCACGGGGCCTCGGTGGCTGGTAAATACTGGGTAAGCATCACAAAATCACTTCGAACTAGTTTGTTGTGGGTCATGGAATCGACGGAGTCATGGAATTCCCTAGCTTTTCGAATAGTTTGGATTGCGCTGTATGCGTGTGGACTTGCTGTGCTATTTCATGTAACAATATTTGTATTCGAGCTCCGTTGGTCTTGTTGCCCATATTTCTTGTCGCGGGACTCGATTCGACCAGACTAAACAAAGGCACGAATGAAGGCCATCACAGCCTCGCCTCTTCCTTAGCATGGTGCGTGCAGTGGGGCACTCGTCGACGGGGACTCTGGAGCAAAATGAGCCTGTCTCGGGCCGTTGCTACCTTCTCCGTTGTTCTCCCAAGTGAGTTTTCCACTTCCGAATGTTGACGACCAGGCATAGAGAACTGCAACATATTGCATAACTTGCTGACAGAAGTTTAAACTTAGTAATCATGTAGGTGGCCATTCGCTTTTGGGGAGTACTGTGCCGCTGTTACGAATTGGATTGATTGATTGATTATTTCGTGTTTCTGAGCATCTCAACTGCTTTGATCATTAGTTTAAAAAATATAGTGCTTGTTTTTACCGATCTGAACTACCCATCAGAGTATGCGGCTGCTACAATTCGCCTCCGAACAGCTGCTGAATTCGACCTAGCTATCTAGTTAGTGTCGAAAATCCTGCCACTGTGACCTCCGGGGCTCGAACCTTAGGACATCCCGGTCAGAGACGTAGTGACATCAGTTGATGCTCTACACTACCTCACACGGTCGCTGGTAGGTAAAAACTGTTCTTTGGGCGGTATTCAATCCCAAAACTTCGGCGTAACGCATTTATCGCTCCATACATCGTGCCATTTACGTAGGCCATGCAATATGCTAGCTGTAAAATAATCTCTTGACTGTTAATTTCTCGGCAAAATTCGGCGATCGTTTCCTACAACGAATGAGAAGAATGCTACAGCTCCAGGTCGTATGTCTAGCTTCTTTGAAATGAAAAGGCAAATTTGTTTAAAAAAATACAAAATAGACCGTCTTTGCACACAGACCGCACATGCATCGCAATTGAAAGGGTGAAAAAAGATATGCCCAATCAGAAACATTACTGCTTCCATTAGAAATATCTCTCAGAATTTCTAATATTTTTTTGAATTTTGCTAAAGAATTGTAAGTTTGTGCATTGTGAATATTTTCTGTGGCACATGTGTGATGAAAATTTATTTCCAGAATATTTTTATTAACTACTATCCAATAAAAATTGCATTATCTACCCATTTTAGATTCATTTCGGGTTTAAAGGCAATCATTATAATTGTGCCAGTAAAAAGAAAATGAATGCCTGCTCAAGGCCGACGGTTGCTGCAGGAACGCGCTCTGTGGTAATACTGCCTGCGTTCTTGTAACACTCCAGCGAAGTGATACAAAGTCGCAAGTAGAGAGACCGTTGCTGAAATTGTTGTGTCGCTGGCAAATATACGAATTGTATTGACGATTTCATTTTTTTATATATTTTTATTTGTTCAGTCGCCAGATGCTTTGAAATCTTGGTTGTTCTTGTGTAGCATTATGATTTTCCATCGTAATGCACCGTCTTTTACGCATATTGTGAAAACTATAACTACGATGTTCGAGAAGGAGCGCATATCCTACAGGCCTGTACATTTGCCTTCGCTTTTAGAACCTAGTTGGTTGCATCTCGCCTGCAAGGGCAGCCGCATCTCTCTCGCGAACGGGCCGAGGAAGTCCGCCGCGGGGAGGGAGGGGGAGGGAAGCGCAGCAGGTGCCCGCGCGCTGCACGTCGCGAGATCAATGCGCTGCAGCGGGCCCGGCCCTGCTCGGCCCGGCGCGTCGCGGCGGGCCGGCTCTCCTCTGCGCGTGGGATCGAGCCACACGTACGAAAGCATTTTCGGGAGGGAGGCTGCAATTGGCGAATATTGACCGTACGATGTCTGTAATTGTTATCTGTAGTGTTCAGAAGTCCAAGCGGTTATTTTTATTAAAATCGACTGGCAAAATGGCATTTATTTTTGCTAAAATGGGTTTGCAAAAAGGCATGAACTACGAGAAATCACCTTTTAAAAGAAATTATTGTAAAAAAACATTTAAAATTTAGAATTTTTTATTCTCGCTTTTGAAATTAAGATCACTTATGGGAAGAAAACAATCTTCTTTGTTCTTGAGTATTCTCACCTTCATTCTCTTTTTTCCCTTAACTTCCTCCTCCTCTCCTTAACTTCCTCCTTCTTCTCTACCGCTTTTTCACCCGCGGCGTCTCGTGGTCGTCCCCGGTTTACGCTTGGCGTTGCAGCCGCTGTTCGCACGCGGAAGGTCGCGCGGGGCGGCGTTGCGGGTCGTAACTGTGGGAGCGGCTCGGCGGAGGCGGAGGTCGCCGAGGTCGCCGAGGACGCCGAGGACGCCTCGGAGGGCGCAACTATAGAGCCGGGGACCATGCGGCTGGCTTTCTTGGCTCCGGAATTTAATATCGGTGTACTAAGCGAAACTTTCAAGTTTGATGGCACGAGGCGAAATACTGATCCAAGGCCCAATCATGGTGTAATGTTCACCAGTTAGGTGCGCAAGGGGTTTCTTGTGCCGGAAAACCTGAGGCTGCTCAATTAACCTGAAAGAATTATCGATTTGTTTATTTGATGTGTAGATACCGCATACGGGTTTTTTGGATTAAAATTTATTACAATAACGCACACTTTTGTATTATCCGTACGTGACAATCGTGGGACACAGATATCGTTAATTTCTGAAACAACATAGTGATTTACTTTTTTATCATAAGCTCAGTAGATATTTTAATCTCTAATTTGTCATGCCCTTTACGATCATTTATTTGTTTTAATTCTAGTCTATAATGCCATTTTTGATATTTATAATAGTTTTATTTGAACTCGGCTTGTTTATGTATCAGACACGATACTGCATCGCATGTTTCCTTGGCGCACGCACGTCTGAGAGCCGCATCCGGTGAACGGGAAAGTCCCAGTCGTTGAAGATCTCAGGTTGTTTTGCAACGTCTGTGTATACTATTTGGTTTCTATACATGCGGTAGGTAGGATGATTTGAAGTGGAACGATGTGTGAAGTGGTATGCCTTTCTCAAGGAGCTCTGGCCAAACCGGAGAGAATTCTGGAAGACAATAATGTAGTCAAATTTGTCAAAGTTGCTTGTTTTATTCACGATTTATTATGTTTACCCGGTTTTTGTAAAATATACCTATTTTTAAATTACTGTAAATATACGAAATGACATAGTTATATTTCAATTCCTAATTAATACTTACGTACATAAATATTAAAGTAAAATATACAATTTTTAAATGGTGATTTTCATATTCGAAGAATTTAGTGGCAGTGTTGCTCGTGTGAAGACTCCGCTCCTAATCTGTTGACTTCAATATACGAACCTTCAAGTATCTAAGTCATTACCAGAAGTACGTAATACATGGAGCACTAAGTTTTCAATGAAGCATATTCCTTGATATTTTTAGTCATTTGATTTTCAAAAAATCATTGTATTTCTTGCGAACGGATGTAGGGTAACGGGATAGCGGGTCAGTCAGTTCACTGTCATGACTTTCTTTTTTTTTTTTTCTTCATTTTTGTTGTTTTTGTTTTCGTTTGTCTTAAAGAGATTATTACAACTTGTTCGTTAGATTAATCTGGTGGCTTCGTGTTTATTTTTCTGCAAAATTGTCTTCTGGCAATTTCTTAAAAGTTTCCGTCTTAGGTTTCTCCATCCTTATTTACGTTATGTCTCTTGTGTTAATGTATGACCCGGTATTTATTAAAATATAGACGTGTGTTTTATATAAGATGGAGTGACTGTGATCGTCATTCTTCATTTTAAGGTCAATATTAGCGCGCACATAGATAAAAATACACGATATTTTTAGTGATAATACATGATTACTAAGTAACGGAGTTTTGTGCATTATGAAATGTCATAAAATATGGAGTAAACGGTTTTATAAAAATGCACAAATTTGCAGTAAAAACAAATATGCATTTAAAGTAAGTGAAATTATGTAAAAACATTACATAGGGGACCACAATACCTACTAACATAAATAGAAATAAGTGAACTTGCGAACAAACATATTGCAAGTGATCGCAGTCTTACGGTAAAATGAGAGAGATATGTGTTAGAAATTAGTAGATAAGTAGGTAGCGTCTGATTCTACAAAAATCGATATTCGGAAAATATGATTTGAGTGGGCTCCTCTTGCAGTTAATCAGGAGAAACGCTGTATTCGCTTTTAACAGATATTTGCCTGCAGAAAAATCATGCCAAACGAAGGAAACAATAAATAACCTTGAAATGTGCAATTTTATGCTCTAATGATAACAAATCTCATAGTATCAAAGTAAACTAGCATAACCCTGAAATATGCAATTTTATGCAGTATATCTCAAATATGCAACTTTTTTTCAAAAATAAAACTTTAAAATAAGTTTATAGGGACTCCCATTGGGAAAGAAAATCAAACTCCGGAATTCTACGACTAAATAGAAGATATATGCAATTGCGTAAAAATCCGATCACTAATGTTTACACACAAACTTCCACGTTCAAAACGGAATTCGAATCCGTGATTTCATGTCGATCACTGCCACCCACACTGACGGCATTATTGTTATATCGACGATGGTTATTATTATTATTATTATTATTATTATTATTATTATTATTATTACAAGGATAGGCCAGGGGCCTTTGTTGTCTGGAAGTGGTCACGACTGCGCTGGGTCCGTTGCCGCTCTTGTCCCCCCCGTCGCCCGTTCTGCTCCCGTCCCCGCCACGCACCGGCGCCGAACCTAATGCCACCCAGCGCCCGCGTCTCCACCCCCACCCTCACCGCGGCCGCATCGAGCAGGAAGCTACCGCCACCGTCGCCTCTCGTTCCTCCCACACCAGACCCCGTGCTCCGGCGCGGTGCGGTGAAGCGCAGGATGGTGGTTGCATCTGGGCTGACGAAGTAAAAACAAAAAAGGTAAACGTCCAGGGCAGAAGACAGAATGGAAAGACAAAACGTTGTGAAAGTATGGAGTATCGGAAAGAGGGGAGAACTTATTTCTAAAGAGGAGGAATGGAAATTGGTACACCGTGATCCCTAACCGGACGGGACGATAATAAGCATGTGAATTCCAGCCGTGAATTCACAGAACTTAGAATACAGGAAGAAAATGTGCAATAACAAAATAGGAATTAAGCAATATACAGTAATAAAAACAACTAAGGAAAAATAACAACCGAAGAAAAAAAATAGTTACCCCAACACCAATCGATGTAATGTTCGATTTTACTCAGTTAATGACCGTCATACGTATAAGACGGTTTTGGTTATTCAGTAGAATAACAATCCCGCACCGAAAAAAAAGAACCGTGGGAGTATACCAGATCCATAATACCATAATACTGTAACAAGGTTAACTTGTAACATGGATTTGGTATACTCCAACCGTTCTTTTTTTTCGGTGCGGGATTGTGATTCTACTGAATAACCAAAACCGTCTTATACGTATAACGGTGCTTAACTGAGTAAAATCTAACATTACATCGATTGGCGTTGGGGTGACGCCTTCATCACTTTACCTTGTACGTTACATTGATTTTTGAGAACTAGATACAGCCGTTTTCTCTCGTGCTGCAAATAGTTTTTTTTCTCTTTATGGCAATTATTTGATATTCGATAATGACGTTGGCGCTCTCTGCCGCGCTAGGTGTTCGATCATGGTGGTAGGGCTGAAATCTACGGGTAAAACAGTGAATTCACATATCACAATCAGTGGAAATTTCATCTTTCATTTTTTAATCAACCGATTGCTAAAGTGCCAGACATTACTCCTTAATATTAGCTTTATTGTATCAACCTACACTGTACTAAGTACTTCGAAATATGCTCACAGAGCAAACTAGTGAATCATAATGCAAATTTCCTTTGTATTAAGTTCATGTTCACTCCAGCACGAAATGTTAAGTTTTTCCCGTGTAGTTTCACACGCCCTTTTCTCAATGCCACAACAATTTCTGTGTCCATTCTCTTGTCTCTTGCTATATAATAATGATAAAAAGGACGTTTGTAAGTTTTCAGAACAAAGATCGTAATCATTCTTCGCGGCACGTCATCGCGGCTCGTACCAAACGCCCCAACGCCGGTCCTTCGGAAACTACTGGACCCGTCGAATACCGCTCTACTGTTTAGTGGCGCAAATATTTTTTTACAACGCTGCGTGGCGTTCTCTCCCTCACATTTCCATCGATGCATTTACGTCACAGAGAATCGTTATTCCACGCATTGAGCGACAGGAAACGGGGAGGGGGGTTCGGATATGTCCCCTGCACGCAGGCCTCTGCGAACGCCATTGACCACCTCGACTTTTGATCAGGACGTTTGTCGCCTCCTTCACCGAGTGCCGGGTTTGCAGGAGCGATCGAGCACGTGGAACCCAAGGCTACGGGTTTGAGTCCCGCGTAAGGACTGCGTGTTTTTACCATGTGATTGTGACTTGGTTCGACTCATATCTCCACGTAACTCATTTCATCTGTAAGTTATTTACTCGTCGTCTCTACTATCATTAAACCAGTGGTCGTCATCAATATTGACGTGCTCTCTTGGCATAATGAAAGAAAAAGCAAGGATGGGCATGGTGAAGCCGGAGACCGATGCGTGTCCAAAACGACAAAACACGTACTCACGTTAACTTCAGGAGGCGGATAGAAGTGAGGTAGAAGGAAAAGAACAGCAGGGGAAAATAACGTCATCGGTGTCATCTCTCCCGTCTCCTATTTGCCCCCCTCCGAGCATCGAACAGTGGCACCGCCTCCGGAATCTGTACAAGCGACGACTTACCGCGCATCCGCTCTTCATCATGACTACCGCCTGTTTCCCCACATCCATCTCCCGTCCCCATCCTTTCCATTATAATATCTACCACCCACCTCCCCACCCCCTTTCACCATTCATTTTAATCCTTCAAAATCGAATTAAATTATGTGAAAAGTGTCTTTATTATTGTTTAATCTCTACGTAAACGACAAGTATTCAACCCTGTTTTCCTCCGCGCAATCGCGTAAAAATAAAACAACGGATTCGACTCCAAAGTGTTCATCTGCCAGTCACCTTTCCCGAATTTAACCGTGTGTTGTTTCGGACCCCGGTTTTTAGCTGCGCGGTGCGTTCCGGTCGGGCGCCCAGGAGTGGAGCGGGACTGTGCGGCGGTCAGGGCGTGCAGGCGACAGCCCCCGCAGCTGGGCGCCGCCGTCGCCCTTGCCACCGCCCCCGTCCCCGCCCCCGACCCAGACCCCGCCCCCGCTCACGGTCCGCGGCAGAGGGGGGGGGGGGGCGCGGGCTAGCCGAGCCAGACGGGCCAGACGGACAGCGTGCGCGCGCCCTCCCGATGGCCGCGAGTTTTTGCCAGCCCCGTGCGATTCCTATGTCCGCAAACAGATAGGATGTGGAACTTGCATGCCATGATAAAGTTGTAAAGCGTTGCCGGACCAGGAGGTGTTAATGACCATAGATGAAATGTGTGGGGTCATGAAGACTAGAGAAAACATGCAACTTCTGCGAATGGGCGCGCGAAAACTGATTGAGATGGCGATAGCTGTTAAGAGTTACAAGAATTAGGAATATCTTCTCAGCTTCCCAGAACAGGTAGATGCGGCACTAGCGTTGGACCATGAGGACCACAGAACAGATGATTAATGCAATGTGAATGATATGTAAGAAAAACAAAAAATGAAAAACAGTTTCACGTGTCGATTGGTGAAGTGCACAGTGACGAAACGAACTTGCGATTTTTTCTTCAGGATTCGCCAATTTTTAAAACAACAGGTACCTACAAAAATTCCCAGCAACATTGTTTTTATTTTAAACCCATTGAAACCGCGTCAAAATGTAAAATTAAAAAAAAAACAACACTTGATTCTAGAAGATACATGCATAAGGATTTGCATTGTATACAACAGTTGTCCAAAACACTGCTCATTCGTCATAGTGCTGGAGTGCCCGTTATTCCTTTGCAAAGTACGAGCGCGCACTGATTTCCGCAACAAAGCCGCCGAGAGTGTGTCTTGTGTATGTGCGTCTACCCGCCGGTCTGCGTCATTCGGATAAGCGCGCAGGCGGCGGCTGGCCTCCGGTGGCTCTCGGCTTTCACCGGACACGCGGCTTTTCCACCCTTTGTGCGAATGCAAAACGCGAGAAAGCAAAATTCCCTCGTCGTCAACGGCTGCGGCCGGCGGCCCGGGAAGCTCTTTCGCAGATTCGCGGGCTGGCAGCGGAGCGCGCTGCGCCGCGGGAATTTGGACGCTTCGCTCTAAGAGATTCGCAGGGGCGTGAAACAGACACATCTGATGGCGGGAACGTTGGATGAATCTGATTGCTGTGCGGAATCTTGATTGTGGGCTTCGCGCGGGCGATGCTGCGTCTTGGGCTGCTTGGGCGTGCGTTTCGTGATTTTAGTCCTGAAAAGGGCCATGATTAATATGACTCCCGAGATGTAGAGAGATCAGTTTGGTGCTTTTGATTGTCGAAAAGAGATCGTTTGTGAACAACGCAACCCTTTTTCGACCGTGCTGACGGATAAAGAGCATCCTTTCTTACTAATTGTCTTGTGTTAAATCGGAGCTTCGTGGTTAGGTCGTAGTAAGGTAAGAGTCGTGTAATATTGATCGCATTTGTTAGGACAATAACGAAGCCCAATTTCGAAAAGGCGCATTTGTTTTGTCTAAAGGAAAGGAGTAATATGAGGAAGCAATAAATAATGGAAACAATGAACTTCGCAAGACTCAACGTGGTCAGCCAGGCGCAAATTCTTCAAGCTACTTGTCTTTCGAATTTGTATTCATTTTCCAGCTATTGGCGCGCATAGAAGGCGTATCGTGATACAAGAGACGAAATAAAGAGAATGGCTGGACGGGTTAGTGGATATCTTAACCCATGTTTGGGGATAGAGAAATTGTAAACATGCTGGTGTTGTTGAATTGCAAGTTGTAACTAACAGGGAATGGTGTACAGAATTTGACACAAGATTTTTCAGAATGTCACAAACAATTTTAAAGAGCCACTTCATTAGCGTTCGACTTCATTCATGTCACCGTGATCATGGAATCGTTTCTCTGACATAATGTGATAAGTATTTTGCATTTGTGATTCCTCATGTGTACTGTCATTTAGTGTTTCCTAGTTTTGAATAGAATCTCTCAGATTGATTTTCTTTCATTTGAAAATTATTAATAGTACGCCAAAAAGTTGATTTTACGTGAGCGATTACTGCTTAGAGCTGGTTCTGAGAAGAACATTTGCCACTGGAGTGAAATGAACGGACGTTTTCTCGTGTCTGAATGCCGTTACCTTCCATATTCCTCTCACAGTCGTCACCTTTTTCTCTTTCAATGCATAATTAAAATTTTGAAAGTCATTTGAGATGGCATATGATTCGACTCATGCATGCGGCGAACACCCGAAAACCTGGTTATTTATTTTGTGTTCATAAAAATTATAATTAATTTATGCCGACAAATGTTTATGCGAGAATGTGCGGCGTCTACTAAAATTCAGTTCAGGTTTCAACTGGGTACTGTACTTCACTTTTCAACATATCTCAAAGTTTTCTGCAATAAAAAGTAATTAAAAAAAAACAAACACCAACAACAAACACATGACGCTCGGAACGAACATGTTCCAAGGAAACCTCTCGCGATTCGTTATAATTATTGATGGGATGGACCCGGAATGCCATGGCCGGACTTCAGAGGTGAGAAACCTTGCTATAATGTTGCTGTGCTGGCGAGGTGGTGTTGGGATAGAAATAGTAAAGTAAGTTAGTATGGTTTTTACCGACAATTTTAAACAACCTTTTTGAGCATGTCTTGACAACTCAAGGGCTTAGAGTAACATCGGAGTTCGTGCAACCGAATGCCATATGAAGACATGAGGGCTTTCATCAACCGCGTAACGGACTTCTGATTTCACCATTTATACTATCTTAAAATTGTCGAATCCCTAATATCGTATTTCATCTAACTTAATTCATCTTTCTGGTCATTATACCATCGCTCGTGCAGTGGAAGGCAAAACTGACCACCTCTGAGGAATGCATGAATACGTATGCTTCCCTCGCTTATCCTTAGAAATGAACACTCATCAATTTAGTGGAATTCTCTTAAAGTGGGGAAGATTTCATGACGGTTAAGCCATTGAAACCATCATCTCGTTCAAATTACAAGAAAAAAATCATCTTTAAAACGTGAAACAATGACTAGCCCTGTGTGCAATCGGACCTGAAGACCAAATAGATCCTCTTCTCCTCTTTTTCCTGCAACTGGCTGGCCCTCGGCGCGTGGGCGGTCCCGGAGCTGCTGCGCTCTGGTACGCCGGTTTCCCGCCTCGCCCAGTGTCGCGTCGGCGCCGGCTCCGGCGCCGTGGACACGACCTCGGCCGGGCACCGTAGCTCTTGCTGCCGCCGTGCGCCGTCCAAGCTGACGTAACCGCCCGCCTACCTACCTACCCACCCGCCCGCGAACTCTCCTTCATTGCGGTTCACCTCTAGAGAGAAGGCCAACCAGCCGGTCAGCCCGCCGGCAACCGGGCCGGTACACGGTGATGTGATAAACGGAAAAACAGAGGCCAAAAGTACGTTTTTCGAAACTGTCCAATATACGAGATTTTAGCATGTATGACGGGCAAAATCTAGTGCGTCGTGTTTTGAATTATAGTTTCACATATGTCACTTTTGTATTGTAGGTTGCATGTTCTTAAGATTTTTTAAGAAACAGGAAATTATTTGAAATAATCAGCGTATTTTGTGACTCATATTTCTGAATAGTTAATGTAATAAAATTGAATTTTCTTTCGTTGCTTCGTATTATTTTCTATCTGCATATCGTATAAAACGTTATCTTTCTTTTTTATATCTTTCACGCTTTCCTTGATTTGTAAAACAAAAATAAAAAATGCAGTTACGTTCTTGTGAAATGTATGAATTATATATAGCTTCAGATAATTATTTATTATAAAGTCCTAGATTAAGTTGAAGGAAGGATCGCGCGCAGCGCTTGACCTGCTTACGATAATGCTTCGGCGTTCGCCTGGAGGCCATCGAAGGAAAACACGTAAACGACCTACCAGAGCCACCTGCATTCCCCATTCAGTGAAACCTTCCTGCTCGTCTGTTTAACTTGTGGTTAATCGATTGCCATCGTTGAGACTCGAACCTTGAAACACACTGTGGCAACTGCATTTTATTTTATTGAAGAGAGAGAAGACAGTAGGACAGAAACCCTGCTGAAGCTGTTGAAAATAATGTCCATACCTACTTTCGTAAATAAGGTTGAAAGGAAATACTAGAAAGAACAGAATGAAGATTCTAGGGCTGTACATCAGCGGATGTCAAAATTGGAATAAATAAAGAATTGGGGATGAGTCCCATACATGATACGCAAAACGTCCTAATAAAGTAGACATATTATAAACTAAGACGAGCGGTGAGATAATGTCCAAGCATGTTTATTACTACAACATCATACAAGAAGCAAAACCGAAGACGTTCTCAAGGCAGCTATGCTTTAACACGCCAATTAGCCTCCTCCACGCCGCTGTCAATGCCTACACGATAATTTTTTTGCCCGCTGTTTCGCACTCCGCGGCCACAGTACCTGGGTGCGGCGCGATGCCGTGGGCGTCTTTTGTCTCTCGTGTGCTTCAGCGTACGTAGCGGGAGTGGGCGAGCGCGCCTACGCCGGAGGTGTCCACCTGGCGGTGTCGAGTTGCCGGCGAGAGCAAGAAGTGTAAGCGGCGTGCAGGATCCCCTCCCGAGTGTGAAACGCGAGCGATTCCTTGAGAAAAGAAAGTGGCGTTCCACCTGGCTGGGCGAGCCCCCCCCCCCCCTCCTCCTCCTTTCGTCTCCCCATCGTCTCCCTCGTGCGTCATGGAGGAAGTTCTTGGAACATAGTATGATGTCTGGAAAGGAGGACGGTCCTTGGGTTTTTGCTCCAGAGCGGTGTGAGGATGCTTTCAAGCGATTGAGGTTTGTGCTGGCAGACGGACGCTGCGGTTTCTTTATGATCAAGGAAAACGCGGTGAAAATGAATTTGTATGAAGTTGCAGTATTTTGGGCGTAATTACGAAGGTTGTCTTCTTCTTAAAGGAACATAGTTAAATTAATCTATCCATTGCAGTGGTTTAATGGCGATGTATGATTATTTTGGTCAAGGAGGCACGTTCATTGATATTTCGTAGACTCAGAGGATTGTCTGTGGCAGCTGGCTTTACATTGTTATGCGATCGACGGTGCTGGAGAATGCATTCAATCCGTTCAGCGTGTTTCTCAAGGCTCTCCGGCGATTCGGAAGGGCATTGTACCGTAGCCTCGCTCCTTAGCTAATTTTCTTCGGTGCTCAGTGTGCATTAATGTCAGAGTACAATACATGACGTACTTACTTTTCTTGAAACTAGTACTTGTTTTAATGAATATTTTGGAGAATGATTTGTTTATAATTCACGGTGTATTTTTTTATAAAACATTAAAATATAGAATAAATTAATTTTGTTCTAAATAAGAATTGAAAAGTTTGTCAGTTGGTAGAAACCTCTGCAGAAAGAAACTAACAAACCTGGTTTACGGTGGAAAACAACACGGACACTGAGAATTAAAGTTAAGTACTCCAAAAGAAAGTACACTCATGAGGAGGATATACTACTTTGAGACCAACTGATTTAAAGTAAGACATTTACGTATTCTATTAGAAGCGTGCAAATACTCTTTTAGCTGAAGGATAACGACGGCGGGCAGTGTTCTCGATCGATCAGTTGCATTTGCGTGATCAATAGGGACGTGGAGTCGTGCATCTGAATGTATAAAATGAGATATCGGCGTAGAAGTTTGTCGGTAGAGAACGTGGAATCGAACCGTATGTAGATCACCAACTATTAATGTTCTATTTGTTGATGTTCGAATAACAGCAACCGGCACGTTAAAAGATAAGGCAGGAACACTGCCGTTTAAGTGCATCAGATTATTTTCATTCTACGAGTTCCCAAAGCAAATTCTCTGGTTGCGGCGTTGTCAATATTCGAAGAGAAAGGCTTAGGGTTACCTCACATTTTAGACGAAATGCGGAACGGCTAATTAAACTGTATTTATGATTACTGTCTATGCAGGTTTGCGATGGACTGTGGGATGGTATTTCTGTTTCGAAACCGTACTTCATTACACAGTTCAAAATACGCAGCGAGAGTTCTGACTATGATACACGCAGTACAAACGGAGACGTTCTTAATTGCTTGAACGCGTGCCGAAATCCCATTTGTTCGGTGTTGTGAAAGCTGGCTAATTGCATTCTGTTGCGACTTAACATTCGCTTCTAATGTCACATACAGCGTGTTTCAATGAGTTATTCGCATACGTGTAGTGTTATATCAGAAAATAAGAAAGTTGCAATGAAATATGTGTAGGATATAATGTGCTTAATGTATAATGAAATATGTTCTCATCTGACTGAACTGTTTTGTTCATCACTTTCCGATTACACATGTCATTATAAATGAAATAATAAAGTGTTTACAGAATTCAGAAATATGAAAAGAAAATAAGCAATCTAAAAGAACAATATATGAAATATGATCTCGGATATGTCACAAGGATGTTTCGTTCAAGGTTGCACGAAGATTCCCCAATATGTTATTGAATGACTATTGTGATTCGTTGCGGCGCATGGACAAAAATCACCAACAATTATGTAACACAAAGTACAACTTTTAGGGTTATTCATCGTGTATCTTTAAGTCCACGAATGACAGAAATGTCGAACGAAAAACAAAAAATTTGAAAAAAGAAAAAAACAATATCTTTCTTGCCGGGGTCCTTCAGTCAATTCCCTTGACGGAATTTTATTCACTCCCTCTTATCTTAGGGCGGATGAGATGGTGGGTGGCTGCCCGGAGAGAATAATCTTGGTGTCGTGCCGGGAAGGTCATGGAAAGACGCGGCCCTGTCGGCGCCGCGTGTCGCCCTCGGCGGCCGGCTTATCGCTAGTCCCTAGGGGGCCCTACAGCTTCCGGCGGGCGTCAACGGCCACTCGCGCTGATTGTCTAATCGATGCAGTGAAAACTCCGCGCCTGTCCGCATCACCCGTTTTGGAGACGCGCCCCATTAATCTGTGCCTCCGCTTCGCCCCCTCGTCTCGACGCCACCCGCGCTCGATGCCCTTAGGACCCCGGGTGCACGTGGCCTGCGTGCGTTTGCTATTTCAAGATGCGCGATGACCTAGGTCAGATGGGGGGATGCTGTCTGTTCAGTCATGTGAGATGGTATTTTGAGACAACATGCTAAACTAATTTGAGGGATGTGGATACCAGTGGAAATGATTCACATTTATTGCGCAAATGTTGGATAACTTGTGCCTGAGCTGTGTTACTCCTTATTGTTCTTATCATTCCACCAACTGGAGGATATTTGCATGATATAAATGTATTTATAAAGATAGAAAAAAAGTAATATAGTTCACATGTACAATTCTGTTACTTAAGTTTATTGTATTGCGTGTTTAATGAAAAACATGATGAAAATAAACGATGTGGGTTCTTTGAAATTCGTTATTTAATCCTACCCTTTTACATCGGTTTGATGACTTAATTTACATTCAAACATACTCCAATCTGCTTTGCATCATGATATTAATCAATCCTTTGGTTAGTATTTTTAGTGGCGATATTGAAACAATGAAAATCACTCGAGAAAACTATCCCTCGCTTCGAATTACATGCAGTGAACTTACGCTTAAAACCCTATCAGTTGGTGCTCTGGTCGTTATAGCTGGCTGAGGAATACATTTCGCATAGCGATGCGGTGTTCGGCGATGCTTTAGAACCTGTTCGAAAATCGTCTACTGGCTTCAACGGACCATTACGTTGCTCAGTCAGTAAGTAATCGCGGGGCTCATGACGCGTGTATGCCATGCCAAAAATCACGATAGTTGCTTACGAAGACTATTTTGAGTATTTAATGAACGCCATCCTGTTTGAAGGACGTAGCCACAATTTTAAAGCTCAGTTATAGTGTTGAGTCGGAGGGCCAGGTGAACGCAGAACGTTTGATGAATAAATGTGTTCAATGTCGAATCCATCTTCTTTACTGAAAGTAAATCTCAGCAGTAAATTCACGAATGCAAATTGTAGTATTCCTTCAACGCACAGGAATCAGCGGCACATAGCCAGTAAGAGACCAGGGAGGTTATTCCTTTATCTCTAATTGCAATACAAAAAAATACATTTAAGGGACGTTATTTGAAGTTCGGTTTTATATTTCTTAGTATCTTGTATGGCCGCCTTCAGACGGTTTCATTTACCGAATTGTTATTCACATAGTATATACCCAGGAAGGCACCATTTCAGCCTCTTGATGACATGGGGTGAAGGTGTACTGTCAGACATGTTCTCTTATTGTATTAAAATAACTACTAGGTCTTTATTTTCATATTTCGTAGCAGATAATGCCCACCCGTCCTTGCTATTAGACTAGTGCAAGTAGCGTACCTGTGCGAGAACTCGCCCGTGTGGCGACACGAAGTTCCTCCATTTGAAGGGAAAATAATGTTAGCAATACGTTTTTCAAAAGAATTCAGAGAAGTCTCTAAATTCTAGATAGTCCACGCTCCCCCTTATGGGGGTAAACAAAAGAGCCAATCCTCCAAAAATGTAATAGACAGTTCCAGAAAATATGTTTCTATCGTTGTAATCTATTTGTGCAAAAAGATAAGTCGATAGACTTATTTTATTTACTTATTTATTTATTATTAAGGACTTTAAAGCACAGAGTTGCGTACAATAATCGATAGGAATATCCTGACCACTCCGAGGGACTTTTGAACATCAGCAGATGCGCGGAAGGTCAAAATTTCTGAGGATTGCCAAACGCTACTCAATGTTTAAAGTCCCTGTAGAGGCCTTAGGACGCACCATGTTGAAGTTTGTACGATCGATAGTCTGGAAAACTGATCGTTATGAGTGTGTTGGGGTATTGCACTCGCGCGTGTATTTTAGACATGTTCTTTGAATACACATTAGCAACCCCTCGTTTTGTTAAGATAGGCTGTGTGCGGGCGTCGCAAAACGTGTAGTGAGTCCGCGCCGGCTTGCGGCTGGCTGCTGCGGGCGCGCTCTGCTCAGCGCGGCGCCGCGAGAGGGTCGTGTTCGGTCAAGGTGAAGGCGGGCGGGCGGGCGCTCGCACCGGTCGCCCGCGGGGCGGCGAAGGCGGTGGCGGGCAAACCGGTCCCCGACGCGGTCCCTCTCGAGATCCTCTTCCACCTCGCGCGCCTGCCGCCAGTGCTCGCGTTGCCTCTTCCTTCAGCCAATGCAATGCTCAGGGCTCTTGCCCGATCGGATCCGATGCTGTAGTTGGTGTCTGATCCGATCCGATTTGAGGCTACATACAGTTGGTGCCTCAGGTGTGATCCGATCCAGTGTTGGTGCTTCTTCCCCGATGCGATCCAATATCCCTGTTTCTGCCCTTGTCCAATGTCCAATGTCCCTCAGTGGTTTCTTTCTCGATCGGATGGTATTTCTGATTCCGCAAATGGAGTTCCAGATAGTATTGACAACTTAGTAATTACCGTAATTTGACTGAAATGCTTTATTATTTGTATGTACCTTCCAGGAGAACGCCACCTAGTATGCCATTTTCGCCGATTTAAATTTAGTAGCAGCGATGTAAAATATCAAGATGATGTGTATCATTCAGAAACTTATATTTGTTATCAACTATTGGAATACGAGAAAAAAATTTCAGGTTTCATGGTTTAGAAACTAAGTTGCATTTCGTTCTTAGTGCATTGACGATTAATTAGGGTCTGTTTTGTAAACTTGATCCGCACGAATGAGAGAAAGTGATATGGATGAACATAGATCTTTTGTATTCGTGTAAAGATCGATTGTTTACTGAAAGGTTATTTTCCTTTACCAAAGTGTTCATTTAATAATGCTGTTTAGTTTGCAATAAATGATTGACGACCTCCGTTCACTCGCGTTTCTTGTTCGACTAGTGTTTTTGTATCCCTTTTCGCGAATCTCTGTTTAATTCTTTGCCGACGCAGACTTACCAGTGAATGTATGTGCGGAGGTCTGAATGTCTTCCCACTCGCTGCTATTCCGACCTCGGCGCATTGACAATGCGGCATAAATCGTGAGTTCTTGACAGTTCTATCATGTACCCCGTTGCGACACGGCCTCTGATGATGACATAGCTGCGCAGCCGTACCCCACTTTCTCTTCCGTTTGTGCCGTACGTCAAAAGGTCTTTATTTTCATTTAATTAAAGATACTGCAACAATAAAAGTTTAATCGTGAAGGCTGTGTCGTCGCGTCGTTTATATTTTAATTGTGCCCTGAGTGTAAAGTCGAGGGTTTGCCGTTGGTTTTTGTTCCTGACGCACGAAGCACTTTGCAGTACCTAAGAGAATGGATAAAATGTGTAATGGTAAGCTTTTAATGAAGACATATTGGTCATGTCTAGGTTTTGCAAATACTGCAGTTCTCTGATCGAAAGAAGAAAGCAAACAACTAGGATGTCAAAAGAAATCAATTTTTATTGTGTGTGGGAGTTTGTCTTATGTTATTGCAGAGATTCATATGGTGGCACCAATATTATTATTATTATTATTATTATTATTATTATTATTATTATTATTATTGAGCGAGAAACGAGTACTCCAAATACAGGCTGGGAAGTGATGCCGCGCAGTCGAGGCGCCAGATGTCCGGCGCCGAGGCCGAGGTCTGGGCCGTGCCCTTGTGCTCGAAGCGCGGGTGCGCCGGTGGGTGTCCAAGAGCGAGCAGCAAACTTCTCTTCCGGCTCGGGAGCGCGCAGGCGCGGCGCCGCACAGCACAGCGGTGGCGACCGGCGTCGCGGCGAAGGCGTGTGGGGCCCATGGCGGCAGCAGCGCCGGCAGCAGGTGCGGCGGCGGCGGCGGCGCGGGGCCGTTGACTTGGCGCGTGCGCCGCCTCGCCGCCGCAGTCGCCCCGGCGGCGGCAACGCGGCCGCACGCCGCCTCCGCCCCCTCCACCTCCACCTCGCTCTCGCGACGGCAGCGTCGCCCGCCCGCGCGGCGAGCGGGCGAGTTGAGGCGAGGCGGCGCTGCTGCTGCTGGGGGCGCCGAGGAGAGGACCCCGTGCCACCGCCCGTTCCCGTTGGCCCGCAGACGCCTGGCGCGCGTCGCCTCGCGCGGTGGGCGGGCGGGGGAACGCTGCGCTCTCCGTTCGGTCGCCGTGTCGCTGTTGTGGCTAATGGGTACGGGCTCGGAAATCCGAACTGCGATGACGCTGTTTGGAATGGACCGGTACGGCGATTCTAAGGATGGGATTGGATGCAAGCTCGGCGTTCCGGTACGGCTATTGTACTATTTGCAAGCTCGGCGGCCTGTACGACAATGCTTCGCGAGACATATATATTGTGGATATCAGGTCCACTGCTTGCAGAGTGTCAGCGTTGACAACTATGAGCTATTTCATCAGTATTTGGAGCACTTGAAGTTCGGAGAACTTCGTGTATTTTACGTTAACTGCAATTCGTAACAGTTGCGGCGATCTGCGTCGCTTTAATTATGGTGTAGTCGTGTTGTTGGGTTGATAACGTCTGCCGAAATAAAGGCAATCAGGGCAAGGTGGTGTGTCTTCATTTGAAAGGTGCTGGAGGTGGCATTGGACTCTTCGATATCGGCGATCCATTGGGCAGTGCTGTTTCTCGCCAATAATCTGGGTTTCGTGAACGTGTCGTGTCGAGATTGGCAGGGTCGATTACATTTTCGCTTAGAAAATGTCGCTTGGGTTACACGATATTACGATTTCGGTGATCCTTGCATCGACGACGCCGTGGCGCAGGAGCCTGGTAGTTTGACGACACGTGTGTCCTACCCGTATCACCGCCGAACACTTCGATTTAAACATACAGGTCTGCTGACGTTGGTGGCTTGGATACAGTAGTGACATTTAAGCTCCCGATTGGACGACTCTATAACAGCTGTCAAAGGACACTACGAATAAATCGAAGTGTACCACTGTAGCTTCCGCCGTCCGCCCCGCTGAAGTGGCGACATGCTCCTGCGACGCGGACGGCGGCCCGCGCCGCACTGCCGAGAGCGCTAACTATTCGTAATCGGAGTGGCCGCCGCTGTGGTGGTGGCGCGCCGGCAATGGCAATGGCAGCGGTGCGGAGGTGGTTCCCGCTCTGGGTACCCCCACTCCTTGGCGTCTTCCCTAGCGCGCTCGCTTGCTCGCCCGGCGGTCTGCGGCGGCGGCGGCGGAGGAGGAAGAGATGACTACACCCCCACGTTGTCGCCGCGCTCGTCGGTCGGTGGCCCCGGCTTTCTGCACGTGCGAGCGATCATGTTTTGTTATCTCAAAGAATGAAGCTGATAGACGTCTGCGTGCTGTGTTGGAGAATGGCCTGTCTGTAAATTACTTATGGCATGGGGGGAGGAGTCAGGTTTTTGGAAAAAATACGGTATATTGGAGGTGCGATTTTTAATCGTTTAAATTTCCCGAAATGGATATAGATAAAGGTTTTCATCGTGAACAACTCTGAGAAGTATGAATTTAATTGCTCTAACTTAATGCATGTGAAATTTCCGTAGTTTCTAAATGAATGTTTTGTAATCGAAAACATCCATATATAGAGAACCCGACTTGGAACGCTTCTAACACGTCTTTATTTATTATTGGGGATTAGAGGCCGTTTTATAATCAAGGTCATGGTGGCACATGAGTAATTACGTAATAAGTAGATGATAACGATAATTCTGATGATCGGGAAATAGTTTAATGAGAGGCAAGGGAAACTGATGAAATCCACAAAACTTACTGAGAACGCGTTTTGTCCACATTGCCCAAGAAGTGACGGAACAACAAATTATATCTCAGCTGACAACCCGTGCTGCTAAGGGGGTAACCTCCAAATGTGTAATAGAACGCCCAAATATCTCATTTTGAAACTTCCGAAAAAAGAGAGATTTTTGTAATTAATGAATTCTGTTTTTTTAAAGACGTCTTAAAATAATGGCGTGCACTTTTTTGAAAATTTATTTCCCCGTAATATGGAGTCAATTTATTTGAATTTTTTCTTTACTTTTCCCTCGTATAGAGAATAGGACGTATAAAAAATTGTAAAAGTTTTGTTGAAATCTCTGAATTTTCGAAAATTACAAACGTTACAAATAATGCGAGGAAGTGTGTGCAGTTATTGTGCCACTAGTTTTGTCGGAAATGTGTGAGAGGAAATGCTAGTAGCCTTCACTATTTGAGAACGATGGCCTATGTTTCGCCCGGCATTTTAATCATTGTGGATATTTATTGAAGAAAAATATCTGATCTTATCAAGTACTAGAAATGATTCTGATTTACCTTCGTTAACTGAATTATACTCGCGATTTATTGTCGATGCAGGTCAATTTAAAGCCAATATAAAAGGGGAGAATGTAATGGCTTAGGAATATTTTTGCCAAGTAATTTTCTCAGCTTTTTTCTTAGCGCCAGAAAAGCTTATTCGCGATAACATTATTGAAGTAGCGCTATATTGCGAAAATAAAATGCTGTAACCAAACATTCGATAACATGTGGTTTATCTTATCTCTGTACGCCTAGGACCGAAGAAGTAAACTGCCGTTCTGTTTGTCTTATTGGCGATTGTTGCCGTGAATATGCGATTTACAAGGCCACCTGTTTCTCAATTATGTACGATGACATTTTGAAAATGGGTGGGCCGCAGCGTTCGCGAGTCTTTCTTCTTTTTCTTTTTTTATCCTACTTGGTCTTTTTTTAATTTTAATTTTATTTTAACGAAACGTGATGAGCAATTACATCCGTGTCCAAAGTCCTTCACGTTCACGATATGTCTGCGTGAATTGAGCGATGATTCTAACTCGCTGGTCATTTGTATTTGCGAAAATATATCTGCTTGGAGTCTGCTTCCGGGGAGTCAGATTCTAAAGTGCCAATAAGCATCGTACATTGTAGATGTGCGGAGCCAAATACCTTTCAGGTTATAGATGTTTTTTGTATGTGAAGACTATCCCGGATCGCTTCTTATGTCTTTCCAACCACACCATAAATAAATTTGTGAAATGAGAATTAATTTTAACATATACATATCATGAGCGCTTTCTCAGAGGGTGCGTTGCGTATTGGTTAAGGACAAATAAACAGCTTCTTAAATTTTCTTAACGTTTCATTAAAAATGTGTCTTTTTAAAAGCATTTTATGATTGTCTATTGACACATGCTGCAGACAAATTTTCTTTTACAACCTGTAAGCATTTTTGGTGTTGCTCTGATCGGTAGTTTTCCGGTACCTTTCTCCAATCGAAACCAATCTCCAATCGAACAAGGCGAATTCGGAGTAGTGCGCGGGCCAAGGGCCGCGCGCAGTCTATCCTTCCCCTTTCCTGCCATATCCTCACCACCTTTCTTACACACACACCTACACGCAATTCACTCCCACACTTGTCTGGAGGCCAGTCCGGAGCTTAGAGCTATTCCCGGCTAGATCGGTGACGAGTTGGGAGATATATGGTCGGGGATAACCTCGCCACACGACTTATAGGTCGGGGCCGGACCTCACCAGCTAGTAAGGGAAGATCACCGCTACCTCCCGTGATAAAACATACACCACACTTACAGGGCTAATGTCCATAGCACCAATTTTCATATAATTAGGATAGGTCATACCACGAGTGCTTTGAAAATTGTCGATAAATTACCGTCTCGCGAAGCGAGGAGCGGATTTATCTGAGAATTTCCAAAGTACGAGTTATATTTAATAGGGCTATTCCAGGAGTGAAATATGCCCAACAGAGCTCCCATATGCGTCAAATATTGATCCATGTAGTATACCGCAACCTAACATAGATGTGTCACAGTTTGAGTTCGAGATTGGCCAGTAGGGAGAAGCGTTAAGAAAATCGGATAAAAAAAGCGATAAACGTTTTGAGATACACCGCCCTGATTGGTGCTTTTTGTATAGTTAAACGCTATTACTTTTAATTTCACGAGCGGAATAGTCATGAAGATGCCAGTGTTGGAAATACATTAAAAAAGTTTGATAGTACCTCTTTGATTTTAAATTAGCCAAATGTTTTTCCTAATTTGTTATTGATAGATTAATTGACCGGAAACCATAACGATTGGCTTCTTGTTTTGACATCATTAAATAAAACGTGATCATTCAAGTGCTTCGATGCACTGAATTTCATTTCTTCATTGCGGAACGTTGAGTAACAGTGTGATTTACTATAACGCTAAAGCACTATAGTTTCTTGAAAAGAACAAAGCAATTCCTCACTCACCAGTTGAGTCATTCGGTTGATGATAATAATGACGATGCGTGTATTGAGCGGGAGGCTGGGGCGTGGCCTTGTGCCTAATGCCACCGCAAATCCTGGGAATGCGAACGAACGTGTGCGTCGGTTGGCGGACTGGCGACGAGCCGGGGTGAGGACGGAGCGGAGAGGAGCAGTTCGGATCAAAGCCGATCACATGTATGAAGCCGTCACATATCAACGAGTTAATTCGACGCCGCGACCATTACTGGCGATTAATCTGTTCGATCAGCGACGTCTCTGCAGCTCGCGTCGTGCCGCCCGCCTCTTGACCTGCGCGTCCTAGCCCTCTCGCATTGAGCTTTCGGTATCCAAATGCAGTGAAAAGTCCAATTCCGTAGTCCGCAGTTATAATTGTGTGTTGCGGCTCGTAACATGCACACCAGGTTTGGAGGCCACATAACTGGAACGGGGTACTTGAACAGTCCCCGCATCCTGGCGTATGGATTAGCAATAGAGCGTGACGGGGACTTCCACGCATTTCGACCTGGAAATTTAAGCCTGCATCTGAACTCTGATGCCATCCAGTCGTTATTTTTCAGGCTAGGCGCACTCGCTAGAAGGTGAACGCTTTTATTTGCCGAACCCTAGTAACTCGCCTTGATTCACATTTTATCCCTAGTGTCCGAAATGCTGACATTCCAATCGTGGAATGCTTGCTTCTAAATTAAATATTTTTATTACGTTTCCTCGCCTTTATTGACGTGAACGCCTCGATTGTTTGAATGCAGTCGAAAGAAAAAGATCTATCAGTTATGCAATGATACTAATAGACATTGTTATCTTTGGCGGATTCACGATCAGGATGAAACAAATGACGTAAGAGGAATTAGTGAATGATGTTCATTGTCTCCTAGCCACTTGATAAGTTCATTATCTTACTACAGTATGAATGATGAAATAATGGCAGGGTTATGACTGGCTCAGTTATTGCAAGGGCATTGTGTCTGGCCTCCCAGAAAATAATATATTTTTGAAGTAGAAGCTACAAAATGTAGTTATCGTATAACGGTAGATGAACATGTCTTTTCTCTCCATTCCAGAGTAATTCTCTCTCTTGTGTACTGAGTTAACCTCAAGAGAAAAGGCTCAAAATAATCGAATTTGACAAGTTTCATGATTCAAGAGTAAGCCTAATTGGCATTTGGCCCAGAATTAATAAATCCTTGTAGAAGCCGACTTACTACGGTCTCTTGATAATTTGTTTCCCCAAAACTCCATAGCTGCTAGTGTTCACCCGCGTGTAGACGGAGACACTGCGATTGCAATTAAGAAATCCAAGGTGAAAATAATTCAGAATCATTCTTTTTTAATCTTCCTTTGGGATGACTGGAGTCTTTGGGAATTGTGGGTGTGAGTGCTCCGCTGCATGGTTTAACCGGCAGTACGATTGGTGCGCGGCAGCCGAAGAGTGATGCGGGCGGGACTCTTCCATAATTACGATAAAATTTTATTTTATAAAAACTGATACAAATCCAAATAAATTGGGAATTGGTATCATATCATCCCATTATTATATATTAGTTTTTCTTTGAACGAGCTTCACTACGTTTACCCGTGTAAGTAAATATTCGCGGGAGAAAAATACGTATCATGAAACGTTTGGAAAGCAAGTACATATTTTGTTAGGGGAGAACTGCCGTTGTGGCGTAATGGCGCTAGCTTTGTCTTCCACCGCTGAGAGTTGGGTTCAGTCCCCGGACAATCCACGTTGTATTTTGTGGTGGACAAAGCGAACTTTGGGCAAATATTCTATTCTCTCGTGATGCTCATTTCGCCATTGTCACCATTCATTAACGCTCTCGTGTTAACGACCATTTTTACTCATCGGCGTCCATAAGGTCAGCAGTTGATGGGCTCCTGAACATAAATAGTGCAATTATATTAGTTTAATTATTTATAGTTTATGAACTTTGATTTTATATAAGATATTAAAATCACGCTGTAAAGAGTATAGTGGCATATTTTTTAGCACAGCCATCCTCATTTATCAGCCTGAATGTAAGAGCGGGAAAGCTTGGCAGTTCAGTCACTGGAACGTTGGCTGACCAGCCGCCGCTGCCGAAACGGGAGAAAAGGGCGTTGGTGCCAGGGTATTCCCCAGGAGACGTTGAGTCTTTGGTGTCCCCGGAGGACGGCGATGAAGCCCCTGCTTGCCGGTAGCGGCGGCGGCGGCTGTATGCGAGAGGGGGAAGCCCCGGCGCCGCCATTAGCGGCACGCCACCTCCAATCACACCGGATCGGCCGACCCCCCCCCCCCCCCCCCCCCCCGTCGTAGCGAGGAGCGTGGGGGAGGGGGCAGCCCTACGGGGACAAAAATTAAAAGAGTGGGAAAACCAGTAGGGGCAGCCGTAATATGATATAGACATGTATTTTCTGATCCATTACTTCGATATGTACATAATTTGTACCGGCAACCAAAATGTGCCTGGCGTTCAAGAGTTAACCGGCGTATCTTCGAGGAATGTGCCATGAAATGAAGATAACAATATATTGATTGAGCGGCTAATAGCACGTTTCCCGATTTTGATACAATTTAGCCAAACTTGAATTTAGCTAATAATCCTTCAGATTAAAAACTTGCTTTTGTTTGGAGAGAAGGAAATTAATGGTAATTTAATGTGTGTTCTATGTCTGTAATTAATTTGTCGTATTATTGCCGTATTGAATGTACAGTATACGCCTGTATGTAACAGCTCATCATTATACCGGTAAATTTAGTATAAAATAGGTAAACTTTTAGTAAACCTGTGAAAAGAATATAAAACAATATTCTGTTCGCAAAATAATTAGAGCACTAACTTTTTTTTAAGGCAAAAAGGTTCTGCCACACAAAGCAACTCACAAAATCGTATTGTCTTGCGTTATTTTATGGTTTCAGTTCTCAACCTCTTTCGAAGTTCGCCTAAAACATCTAGCTGCCCATTTGATAAGAGACATTTCTTTAGAAAATTGCTGCTAGTTCGTAAATTAAGTCGTCAATAATACAAAACTCTGTACTAAACTCAAGTATAAAATTAAAGTTGTTTGCATGTATGAAAATACTTATTTGGGTATCTTGAAGCTGAATGTAATGATCCATCCGTACGAGGGATTTTATTTCTGCAGAAGTAGTGTTGTGTGTCGGTTAGATCTAGGGGGAAAATAAAATTACATTTCCTGGTTTTCTGGTTCATGCAATGCTTCATAATTGGAAGATTGCGTGTCCAGAGTTGTTACCGAGCTTTAATTAAGGCTTGCATGTAATTTTTAGTGAAGAGTGGGAAGCAGAATTATTGCTACAGATATTGAAATACATGTAATTATGTATAAAACGTTGTTGGGACAATGAAATAACGTCTGGGATCTCCCAAAATTTTTCTGCATGTAGCTGTACTCGTTATAGATTTAAGACACGAGTTCCAACTAACTGCACGGAATTTAATAAATGTTTTCATTACTAGAATCTCTCTATAAGTACATATTATGTGTCATCTTCAGTGACCCGCATATTCGAGGCTTTGCTATGTTGGATTATGGTGCTTGAACCCCATCTCGATTCTGCACAATGCTTTGGTCGTAAAAATGTGTGCATCCTTTTGAAGTATTTGCTTAAAAACAAAATAAAATGAGTAAAGGATATCCTTACATTTTGAAACTAATATGATTTGTGTAATTTACTTCAAACAATTTCCCGCACATAAAAAATGCAACTATTTAGATAGCAAATTTTTAGGAAATAGATTTTTAGAATATTGTTTTCAAATTCTTTTGATTTTCTGTTGCACTTTCGGGAGTTCTTCACGTACGTGGCCCAGAAACGAAGCACTCTTCTTAGTTATTCTGTGATATTTTTATTGTTTTGTAGTTTTCTTGAGATATAATAAGCTGTACACCGGACTAGCGAGGTAAAACAGATGTCAGAAAAAATTATTGCATTCACATGTCGCATCGAAGAAATGGTGAGAAAATGGGACATGCGTTGAAAGAATATCTGATGCCAAATTGCCAAAGCTAGCATTAAAATATAAATGTGAAGGAAAGAGATCCTTGGATGTTCTGGGTGAAGACGAAGTGAGAACAGACACCGAATCCTTGTAGAGCAATGAAGGGGAAATTGTCTTTTTAAAAAATATCAATTTTTGTAAGAGGTCTTTTAACGAGTGTCGTAATCTGGCCGTGATTCGACTGCGAGGTGGCAACGTTGCCCTGACCTCAGCGCAGCACCAGGGAAGGTTGGGGTTGAAGGGGGTTGGGAGTATGGGGGCGTTAATGCGTGCCATATCTCCCCGAACGGCCCCGCCGATTAAACCTCGATCCTCGCGGTTGTTAAGTGATAAGCGTGAGTGGACTTCGATGTTAAACTTGGTCCGCGCGGCCTCGGCCGAGTTTGCCGCCCGGCTCAGCAGTTGCCCCGGCCGCCGCCGCCACCGCCGACGACGAAGATTTGATGGGCCGGAGGCAAGCCGAGAAGAGACAGCTTAAATTTGGAGCTTCTCGTCGGGTCGGGTCGGGCCTGGTACGGGCTCGTACCCGCAGTCTCCTGTTGGACGCACTCCTTCTTTAAACATTGTTTTAGGTCGCCTTTTTTGTTTGCGTTTTTTCTCCATCTTTCCACCGTACGCTGTTTAATTTCTTGCATTATAACGCTCGCAAAACGGCAGTGTCCAATCCTGACATGTAGTGATTGAAAATATTTTTCGCTCACTTCGTGTGGGTTCTTGGAAATTCCTTTTCTGCAGTTTTCAAGTAATATTTCGTACCAACTACCAGGTTTGTTGTTACAAGAAGACTTGTTCGCCTTGCATTGAGTGCTAGTTGTGGTGGATTTACGATCGCTGGTAAGTTGTTTATTCGAGTCCTGCCACTATCTGGATGAAGATTATAGAAGGTCGGTTGTTTTGATGGGCCGTTTATGTGGTTTTCTGCCGTCATTTCCCACTTGATGCCGGAGCGTACACGACGCAGTGGCCCACGTACCACGCTCCACCTTTCCTTCACACCCCTACCCCGTCTTCCATCCTTTCGGCCAAGTGGGTCCTTGATTACCCACCCCCACACGCCCTTTAGCTCTAGAAATGCTGCGGCAGATCTGGGAGTGACTCGCGGACTCGCGAAACCCAATGGAGATTGTGAAAAGAAACCACGTTAACATCTCATTTACCATAGTGCCATTGTGCTATTTTCTCTACCATTTACCATTGTGCTATTTTCTCTTGGGGCGCTTAGCCTTCTCCGATTGCTCATGTCGCGCTCTGGAGCAGCTACTGTGCAGGCTCCGGCGACACGACCGTTGCATCGCCCCGCGTGGGCGTAAAATTCTCGTTTTAACGGCATCTCTTCCTCACGCCCGCCCCGAAATTTAATTACTATTAACACTTAATCTTTATGATACAATGAACTGGCCTGTCAGCCTGGCCTGGCTGTAAGGCCATACGACCTACGACCTTATTACGTCGAAACGGCGCGGCGGCGGGGGAGGGCCCCGCCCCCTCGCGAATGGTTTACGCTGCGCCGCTTCGCCGTTAAGACGGAGGGAAGCGTGTGGGGCGAAATAAAGCGCGGAGGAGCGGGATACAGGACCATCTTGTGCTCTGGAAGTTATTTCTTGTGAAATTTCCCGTCAAGAAAGGTTTTCCAACTTTTTTGTGCGTATATTTGTGTTAAATTAGATCCAAAAATTGAATAAAATGTCCAATAACCGTCGAAAATATTACAAGAGCTTAACGATGCACAATCTGGATGTGCCTAGAATAAGATAGCATGTGTCGCATGTTCACCTGCCAACTTGAACAAAAGTTTCTACGGAATTGTATATGCTTGCCTGAAATTAATTTGATGTAAATACGGATGGAAATTCCCTATCCGGCAGTAAAAAAATTGTTTTGTTTTGTATTCATATTTCTTAGCGCATTCTTGTAATAAACAAGTCGTTATATCATTGAAAAGTACCATATTGCTACTGTATCCATCCATTAAATGTAACTACTTATTTTGCAATTCATGTGATATCGTTTTCTCTGAACGACTCTCAACAACCTAATTAATATGACGTCCCTGAAAGCGTTCTGTAACCTAAAGGGATACCTAACTTCTTTTAGAAGTTCGATTGCTCGTCGAAACGCGTCAGAGCAATTTAGCGAATGAGCAGCAATCGGCAAATTTGCGTAGTAGTAATCCGGCTTTGCGTCTCGTCGCCCATTCTGTAAATATGCCCCGAACGCAGAGGAAATGGATAAATAGACTATAGTCCTAGAGCAGACGTGTGCTGATTTCTGATTCTGATTTCGTGTAGTTTTTCTGCCATCAGTATTGAATGTGTAGGCACTGTGATTGCGCTTATTAGTAGGGAAGACGAAGAATGTCATTTCTTGTTTTCTCAATTTCATTTTCAGTTCGGCAAACACACAAATCTTTTAAAATTACTTATAAAGTCGCCTCTTACATTTAGCCTTAATCATGCAAATTATTTTGCATGTTCACGTGGATAATGTATGACGTAACAATTAAATTTCCAAGTCTTCTTCGATTGGCGTTATCATTCTGATCCTTTTTGTGTTAAAGAACTATTTTCAATATTTAAGCAGAACCTGAAAGCTCATCCCTAGCATTTCAAAATGTTCTCTCGCCTTGCTCTGCATATGTATCCTAATTTTATAAATATATAAATTTATAAAAATTCGAATTCTAAATGTATAAAAATAAATGTTTTACAAAATAACTATACATTGATTTGCTAACGATTAATTAATACCGATCGCCAAGTGTGAATTGTCTCTTGGGAACGGGTGACACTTTTTTTTAAATTTCCGCTAATAGAAAGAGTACGTGTGGATGGAGCGGTAGCGAGAGCCGAGGTGGATGCAGCCTCCGCCCCCACTCGCACCCCGCACCCCTCAGCCCCGGCGCTCTCTCGCGCCCTCGCCCCCGCCCCCGCCCCCGCTCCAAGCGCGCACTGCCGACGACCCGTCAATCCATCCGTCAGTGTCGAGAGGCGGCGCGGCGGGGCGCAGGCAGGCCCTGCGTTCCGGTAGCCACAATACGCTGAAAATCAATAGCCGCCGCGGCCACCGCCGGCTCGTTTTTTCTCGGCTGCCCTCGATATCCGCGAGCCGCTGCTCACTGCGGCGTCTCTCGTCTCATCCCTTTCGTTCCTTCCCCACATCGTGGGCGGCCCGCACCGTCTAGCCTCACCTATCGCCGATTCTGACCCGTCCCCGTCTTGTTTTATCGGGTCCCTCCGCTGTGCACTCCGTCCCGCCCCGACGCGTCTCCTCCCACTCCTCCATGCCCCATCGCGACTGGTCGCGATCCTTCTCGTCCCGCCCCGTGCTATTCCCTGCGTTCTCTCATTGAACCATACTTAATTCTCGCATACATTTACTGATATAACCCGCTTTATTGGATTCTACCGGCATTTTCTAATTCCATTTTCTTCGTAAGTGGAGCTACTGCATATGTCACTTTAGCGTTGCGCTCCCCCTCATGGCAACACACGTTCCTCTATTAAATATTTTGATCTCCGATGCGATTCCTTTAACTCCTTCGTTTCCCTTAAAGTAAGAGTCCCCTCGCTTCTCCGCATACAAGAGTCCTTTTTTCGCCGACTTCTTGCGGTTGCCGATACGTTTCTTTTCGTCTTCATTCGTTTTCTCCCGCCGCCAGCATCGCCCTACAGTACTACGGAGAATGAAAGAAAAATCGAAAATGTCTTCCGATATTTAATTAGCGTCTGAATGGGGACATGTCAAAATTTGTAATAACCATATGTCAATACGAATGTCACTCATCGTCTGGGGAACCTCATAACTTCAATGTTCTATTAATTTTTTGTATTTAAAATAACCCATTCCCGTAGCAGTTGAATAAAAAATGCGATGAAAGAGCAATAACATATGTAAATAAATTATCATTTATTGCAATATAAAATATAAATTGACTTATAATATTATGAAATCTCCATGGTTTCTTCGAGCAAAATCATACCGAAGCACAACTCCATCAAATGGGCCACGGAGCGCTCAATGCATTTTTATCCCCTCCCTTCCCTTACATACACACACTTACACTTATTAGCACTAAACAAATACACTTGTATACTATCAGGAGCTCAGAGCTTCTACCCATGTTGATACAACCCTCTTGCGTGGCATCTCCGAAATTAGATATCTCTTTGGCCTTTCCTGGTCGGGTTTGTCTCTTTCAGTCGCTGAAACGCATAGTCCCGTGTCAACTTGCGACTACATTTCTCCCTTATTACCTTGGGTAATTATTTGCCTAAATGAGTGAATATAGAAAAGTGTAATGGTATAAAAATATATTTGGGGGGGGGAGAAATGCTATGTAGAATATGTGAAAGGAAGTCCGAAAGTGGGGAACGTGTGGTGGTAGATAGTATAAATGATGCAGGAGAAAAAAATTATAAGTATTCGAAGACGGAGGGGCCGATTTGGAAGGTATTATAAAGTTTGTGAAGAGAAAAAAAAAAGAGTTGGTGTAATGGAAAAAATGATTTATGAGATAAAATATGGCATAAACAGGATCACTTGTAGCAAGTACTCTAAAATGGGAAGGAATTGAGAATTGGGATATAGGAAAATGCGTTAGTAAGCAATTGTAAGGTAAATATTGTTGAATTGTAAGGTAAATATTAATGCACAACTGTTAAATTTGCATCCGCCGTTCTGAATAACGGAAGAAAGTTTCCCAAGTTTTTGTCTCGCGCCTTGGCTTTCGCCCACTGCCCCATCCTTCCGGCGCGCTCGATACGCCCTCACGCCCACCGCCATCGATCCATAGCGCCGGGGGCGGAAATGAGCCGCGGCGCGCGCCCGCTCGCGACCTTTCCTCGGCCCCCGACCCCCGCCCTCGCCCACGCCCGTTGCTCCGTCGCGGCCTTCCCAATCCACCCCGAGCCCAGCCCCGGCGCCCGCGCTCGCCCACGCCCACGCCCACGCCCACGCCCCGAACTCCGGCTTTCGTCTCCGGCGAGACCTGCAAATCTTGAAAGCCTTGCACCTCGGTAACACGGAAACAAGTGGGATGTTGGTTTTAAATTTGGGATTTTTTTCGTTATTTGTAGTTTTCTCAATTATATTAACACAAAATGTACACTATTTTGCGGTGGGCCAGGATTTATATAGTTTCATATTCCGTATATTAGAGCTTGATACATACATTTTAATTCGTTACGAAGTGCGTGGGTGGATGCCCGCCCTTGTTTGAGAGAGGGCGAAATGAATGGGAGACATCCATTCTGTTTACTCTCCATTCTGCGATCCCTCAGGTTGCTGAGTGCCTGCGTGCGTGTGGATGTGTATCTGCGAGCCAGCGAAAGGGCATGGGAGACGAACTCGCTCTGTATACTCTGGACTATCGCGTTGTATGTGTTGGAAATTTCCTGCTCGCGTTTTCCTTCTTTTTTTTCCGTTATTGTTTTTATTAAATTTATTTTATCGTGTTTTCGCTCGATAGCGTTCGGAGGAAGCTGTATAGTCAGGAGACGCCTGCTGCTGGGCGCTGCGTTTTGTTTCGGGTCGCGGCTTTCGAGCTTTGGAGTGCATTGCTTGTTTTCGCGTTCGTTTTTGTCCTGGAGTTGCTAAAGTTTCTTACAAAGCTTGAATATAAATTAATAGGCGGAGAACCGCGAGAGTGCAGAGTAGTTCAGGAATATAATTGTACTTGTAAGTACTATTTATAATGTGTCAATGAACGTATCGCCTAATGATAGTTTTTTTTACATATTATAAAAATTAAATGCTTTTTTTAGTAACGGATCTATGATACTAAGCTGAATTGGATAGGTCTTTTTTTCTTTATTTATTATTTTCGTATTTGTTGTAACATCTGAAGACTGTTGCATATCTCGCATAATTTGAAAGTTTTTGAATACTAGATTAAATGGCGTACTACATTGGAAGATAAGCGATTGAAAAAAAAAAAAAAAAAAAAAGAAGCACAAGGTTATAGCAGACTAATTGGAGATGCACACATTCACAGACTTGGAAGCCGGTGCCAAGTAATGTTCAAGTGAGTCACCTCGCTGAAATAAACGCAATATCTCATCCGACAACTTCAAATACGCGTCGCCTTAAACGGCGGGTTAGGTGGGGATCGTCCTATCGTAGCTTGGGGCGGACGTAATCTTAAGATTGTTCCTCCGAGAGCCCTGACGGGAATGCAAATGTTCAGAATATACAGTTCCGCATTTAATTTAATGATACATTTGTGGAATTAGGATTTATGTTTTAATTTATTTTTCAAATATTTTAGTACACGATTTTATCTCGCTTCCCATTGGAAAGCGTGTTAATTTAACTACATTCTATGTTGATAATTGTAGTGTTATCATTTTTATATGTAAAGTGGTGAGTCGCTGAACCATAAGTTAGTCTATTAGGTATCTAAGTTGGTTTTCTAAGACAATTGGTGTCATCATTTTTTTCCGAAATAGTTTGAGGCCAAGATTTTAATGATCTAACTAATGGATATAGTTCAGTTTTTCATTCAGAATTTGAAATTTTCTTGCGTGGCAGTTCGCAAGAATTAACCAATAACTTTTAAGTATCGTTGACATGTCCAACCATTGAATTTCGTGTGTAGATATTTTTCAATAATTCATTATCATAAATTAAATACGTACTTGAAATGCGGATTCGTAGATTGATGTATTTCTTTCCCGTAACAAAATGTATTGTTTCTAACCTTTCACTTATAGGTGTTGTATTCGATCCGCGTTTGCGCTTGCCCGGTTGCTTCTTTGTGCGGCAATTCTTCTATGCGAACGGACCTAGAGCGGCAGGCAGTGCAGATCTCATCTCGCTCTTCCATCATCCGCACCGCTCGGATCTCGCCCGGGCCTCACCTCTCAAGGGCCTCCGCGCTCGTAACCTTTCCTTACGTCGCACTCCCCGACTCTCTTCATCCTCCCTCCCACCCCCGCCCATCCGGTGCGATGCCGTCACCACCGCCTCCTCGCCCCCCGCTCCTGCCACCGTTGCCGCTCCAGTCGTGTATTAGTACACTTCTCCCCGCGGCCGCGACGGCAGGTAGATATTGATCACCCGCCCCCGAGCACCTCTTCGCGGAATTACTGCCGCCCAGATCGAGCGAGTGAGCCAGGCAGCGCGCGGGGTATCTTCCCTGCGGCGGCGGCGGCACGGCGGCTGCGATGGTAGCATGGGCGAGTGAAGGCCTCGTGGAGTGTAGCGGTTCTGTACAGGCAGTACTCCCGTCCCGAAATACGTACGCGGACCGCAGTAAGATAAATTTCCACTTTTTCGATGTGATGAATGATTTTCTGTGATTTTTAAGCAATATTGTAATTGAAATAATTGTAAACGTTGTCATTGCCAACAAAAGTTTTGTTGCCAATGACGTTTACAATTATTTCATGAAAAATGCCAACGATAACGCACCACAACACCAATATTGTAATTGATTTAAGAAAGGAATTGTGATGGTCATTAAATTATTTTTCACCCTTTAAAGCCGTCAGCTTAATCTAACGTTACTAATCTTCTCAGCGTAGATTTCCTAACTTTTAAGTCGTGAAATACTGTTTCTTGGATGATGACCTACAGAGCTTCATTGCTTTTTGCCCTTGCTCGCCTCGCTACGCTCCATCTCTCTCTTAACCCGCGTGACTCTCACGTCATTGCATTTGTCCTTCTCCCGACAGACCCGCCTCTCCTCCCCTCTCCTCTCCTCCCCTCTCCTCTCCTCTCCTCTCTCCTCTCCTCTCCTCTCTCCTCTCCTCTCCTCTCATCTCCCAGCCCCGGCCGGTCCCTCTTCTTCTGTCCCCTCCCACCCTCAGTATACCTGGATGTGCCTCGCCTGTCCCTCTTCGCAAAGGCTCGCCCCGCCCCGCCTCTCCTCGATCCGTTCGTTACGCTCGTAGCCGGCTGTCTGGCGCTGATCCCGCCGTCATACTTTCCATGCCGGGCGGTGCACGCAGGTTCTAGATTCAATTTATGGGCTCCGGCCACGCCCCCGGGTGTTTTTATTGCGATCCCGGTTACCGGAGCCGCGCGCCGCCACTAGGCGGATACGTCGTACTCTCGATAATGGCTGTGTTTTTGGATAGTTTGGTTGCCAGGCTGCTTCTGGCCATTTGGACTGAATCACTTGGTGGTTTGGAAAGATAACTTCGCCGATACGCGCTATGACGAAGTAACGACGTTACTAAAGATATGGAGTGCGAATGTTATTCTTTTTAATTCCTCCCATATACAATCCATATTTAGACGCAGAGAGACCTTCCATCTCCTCATACACATTACTATAACTTCTGTAAATTTTCTGGCAATATTATCACGGATGGTTTGGCTTTGTCGACCACTGGTTGACTGATAGTAGAGATGCCCATAGGTTGTGAATCATGAGTTGATAAATGCGTACGGATGCCCTTATGGTAGTATGAAATAGGTTATGGGGTGAGAAGCCAATCCTGGCACATCATGAAACACCCACGTCTCCTTACGCGAGACTTCAACCCGCAGCCTTCGGTTCCGGAAACTTGGGGATGCTCCAAGCTTCCACGCTACCGAAGCAGCCCACGTTTCGTGCAACTCACAAAAGTTAATGTTTTTAGTCAGCGCCAGGTGTTTCGTGAGCACGTCAAAAGCGCTTCTCGGAAGTTCTTGAAAGTCGCTCTATGCTCATGCGGCTGCTCGAAGGCCAGAGAGATTGGTCTCCGCCATGCCGTCGGATTGCTCTTCGTCCTTGTGGCGCAGGAATCTGCGCTCCCGTGGGCGCGTGGGCATTGCGAAGCGAAGGAGAGGGAGGCGGCGGCGTGTCTCACAGAGCATAGCGGCTTTTGATGGCTCATTTTCGACTTTTGCATTGTAAATACGTGGCGGCGAGTCAAATTGGGGTCCCCGCATTTACATGGTGGAATGACATCTTTTGGCGGCGGCGGCGTCCGAGGTGAAGTGAAGGGAGATGCGGCAGCGGCGTCCGAGTGATTCGCGGAACGCAGCCCTGCGCGGCGTGGCGTGGCGCAATGTGCGCGTGATCAATATTCCGTGAGGCGGAGCGCGTGGGCTTGACAGGTGCCGACGCCAGGCTGCGTCTCGGCGTCCTCTCACCTGTGCGCGCGCGCCCCCTACCCCGCTCCTACCTGCACTGCCTCGCTCCACCTCTCTCGGCCTCATCACTCCTCTCCACTTCCCCGCCTTTCCCGTCTCGCTCCTACCCTACCCTGCCCTTCCGAGTCCTACTGCGTCATGTTCTGTCACGTCCCACTACGCCCTGCCCAGCCCAGCCCATCCCACCGTGGCTTATTCTGCTCTGCCCTTCCTCTCCCCTTCACTCTCCGACTCTCCTCGTCTACGCTCCTGTCCTCTCAGTCGCTCGTGTTCTCGGGCACCCCTCCCTCTCCCTGCAAATCTTCGTTCCGCTCTTGACCCGCTTCGTCCGCAGCTTCCTCATTTCCGTCCGTCACCTCTCTGGTCGGTTCTGCCCACTGAAATTTCATAGACGATGTGGCATTTTGAATTGTGTGGTCGCGTTCGGCTGCTGCCGTCGTACAGCAGTTCCGCGTCCTCTAACCTTCCGTCCATATGAGATGAACCAGTTTGTCAAAAAAAAAAAAAAAAAAAAAAAAAAGTGATATCCAACCTCAGGGACCTGTCATATCAGTAAGGATTCCATGGAATATATATATATATATATATATATATATATATATATATATATATATATATATATATATGTACTTAATTATTGTTCCAGTGGCTGACGTCGTTGATGTAGAACATTAGTGCAATATCCTTCTTCTGTGAAGAGAACTCACGTATCAGATCTTAACAACAAGCGCCAAAATACTTTGATTGTCTCAAGTGTGCAGTAACCGAAGTGAGAGAGACGCTGATGGAATGAGAAACGCATCTGCACATTGTTCTATCTGCGCCGTGTTCTTCCCACACAACACACTAACTGCGCTCCTTTTACGGTCCGGGCCGGCACAACTCGATGCCCATGGGAGATTACGGCCTAAGTAGTGGTGCTGGCGTTATGATATCACACAGTAGTCATACGGAGGAATGCTCCAGTTATGTTCCATTTCTGTTTTGTCCTGGACCCAATATTCGGTGTTCATGTCTTGGAACACCTCTCTTTATTTGATGCTGGCCGTGTAGCCAGTGATGTTATCACAGAGTGTTTCACACCTTATTACATCCACTCTCGTGGAGGAACTTTAATAGACTTGCTCCTTTGAGTAGTGTCACAACTCTGTGATAAAGGATTGTACACGAAGGTAAAAAAAATTGCAGATATTTTGGACACCACTATCTTCTATCGTCCTTTTTGAAACTAATCACTAATAAAAAAATCCTTATTTCGATTTCATAGAACCTCGGTTATAATCTTTTTTCTAGTCTAATCGCTTTTAATATTTAATCATTACAGCATTATTAGTTATGAATATGTCTTACTTTGCTTTCGTATTCGAAGACGTAAGAAATTAATAATTTAATAATTCTAATTTTCCCCATTAGCTCACTAAATATCACCTATTATTTCACTAAATATCATCGTATGAAGATTCAGTTAAAGGAGTAAATGCATTTTAATGAACGAATTATTACAACAACGTTTTGTGTAATGTGGGTCTCAGGCTATTTTTTATACTAATGTAGTGGTTATAGTGTCGAAACGTAACTTACCGATTCAACGAAAACTACTCGCACTCCTGGTCTCAAAAGGAGAACAAGTGTGAGTGGAAGGGTGGACAGTGAGGCGGTGACCCGCGAGCGTCGTTTGAACGCCCGGTGGAGGGTGGCAGCGGAGGAGGCGGCGGCAGAAGCTCATTAGGCCCCATGTCGCATTCGATAGCAACTTCTCCCGCTCGTTCGCATATTGTCGGAGCCCTCAGCGTGGTGCGAAGCAATACATTTAGTTTTGTAACGAACTCAACATCAATTCAAAACATTTAATTGATAAATGTAATCGTCATAATGGTAGTGAAAGAATTAGGAATATCAAAATACAGATCTAACTTTTATTATTTATTAACAATCGTTTAAGCAATTACTACAAACAGGGCCACAATATATGTACAGATGATTAAAATTTTGGTTTTTGGTTCCGTGGAAACTTTGGTGGAACGAATATCAATATCCATATCATGTTACGGTATGAGTATACCGCTATATGACGGTGTGCGCCGACAACGATACGTATGACGGTTACTTTGGCAGCGTTGATGACGTGACGACGTGAGAAACGATAACAGCGCTTACGGTGGCAGCCGCAGGCGAAGAACCGCCAACTCCTCGCCTCCCCACCCGACCGCTCCCCATGTTCCCTCGCTCCCCGCTCCGCCGCCGTCTGTAGTAGCGATCAGCTGTGCGTACGGCGACGGCACGGGCGGGGGCGGCGGCGGGGCCGGCTGGGCGGGCGCAACACGTGCTCTTGGGCGCGCGCGGAAGCCTGGCCGCCGCCGCCGCCGCCGCCGCCGCCGCCGCCTCGCCTCGCCTCGCCTCGCCTCGCCTCGCCTCGCCTCGCCTCGCCTCCCTGCTCTCTGCCTTTCGCCGCCAACGACGACGACGACGCCACCGCCACCGCCACTGCCACTGCCACTGCCACTGCCACTGCCACTGCCACTGCCACTGCCACTGCCACTGCCACTGCCACTGCCACTGCCACCGCCACTGCCACCGCCACCGCCGACCTTGTCGTCCCAGTGCGTGCCCGGACACCGTCGGTGCGCCCGGCCCGGCCTGCCCTGGCTGCGATTTGCGCGCTCCTCTCAGCGCCGCGCCGCGCCACACCGCCCCCATGTGCCGTGCGGCCCGCGCAGCTCCGTCACTGCCAGCCATTGATCGCGTTGTCTAATGTCTGGGCGCTGGAAGCGTGTTCTTTGCTTTTAAGGGGTGGTTGGACATTTTTTAGTTTGGCTCCAAGTGAGCTTTCATTTCTTTCGGTCACGCACTGGCCCAGGGACAGATTTCTCCAAAAGCAGGCAACTGGAAGCTGCGAGGAAATCGCCGGTCTCGTAAAAAAGTGTTCGTCAGGGCACTATATTCGGGCAGAGGGAAACAATGGTATGTTTTGATGTGACTCAGATTGTAGGCGGCGAGTAGTAAGAGTAAAAGGCCTTTTTCAATGCTATGAGTACTTGGAAGAAAAACAATGTCTGTTCTGGATGGTTGAAGAAAATCCCAGAGAGCACCCTCATGTATGTAAAAATATAACGTGGCAAATTGTACTCTGTGTGAGTAATGTGTATGTAACTGTTATGTAAAGTGGTTAATGCACTGCACCGAAAAAAGTCACATACGAGAACCACTGAAGATGCCCGTAACGATAATAAAATTCGTCTCGCCGTTAATGACTGATGGGTCATATTTAAATATCTTTTTAATTCAAGTCTGTTTTCGTAGTGATAAACGTTCTCCAGCTTTATTCACGCGCTACCTCCCGCTTTGTCACAAGGTAATCAAATTTTTGCACCCTGGTGCGTACTCTTGACTGGATGCGAGAGCACTCATGCAAACAATTAAAGTCTGTTGTTGTCTAACTTTCGGATTCTTGATATTTGCCCATTGACTTACTCCCTACATGGATTGTGTGGTTGGGAATTCTATTTTCCGATTAAAATAGTAAGTCCTTTAATGACCCTCGAGCTGGCAGGAGAGGGTACACTGTCATCAAATTGCCAGATTCGTTACGACTTGAATTTTTGGTATGAAGCTCCCGATTGGAAGACAGTGCCCCCTCTTTTCAGTTTGTGACTCTGAAAGGGTTTTTGTTCGTAGTGTAGTATAGTACCACATTGGCATCGATTTTGTTTTCACCTTAATCGACAGGAACGGTCACGACAGCGGTCTCAGCCAAGTTTCTCTGTCTAGAATGTCGTTTTCTGGTCTAGCGTCTGTGAGTTCTGCTTAAGACGGAAATCGTAGAAAAATGTATCCAAGGTTCTTTTCCATGACACCAGCATGATATGCCCAAAAGATTACCCATCGCTCGAAAATCCTCCGTGCATAGCTGGAGAGTTTATAGCCTCAAACTCCGCTTTGAATTGAAATATTAGAAAATTATTTCTTAAAAATGATTAAAAAATGTTGGGAGAGGAATGTTATAATTATTCTGGATTGCGGTTTACAGTTTCCTTGGAGAATGTATGTTGGTGTGAATAGAGAAATGGTTTGGAAACAATAAAGAAATGGAGAAATTGTTTAAATGTAAATAAGAAGACTCCTTCATTATTTTTGTTTACTGAGTTGCAAATAATTTTCAGTAGTTCTTACGTTGTATAGTTCAAGAAATATTTTAATACCTGGGTGAGTCATATTACACGAAGTAAATTGAGTATCATAAATTATTTTATTGGTCGTGCAGTGAAAAAAAGGAAGGAAAGAAAGAAAAAGAACTTCTGTCTTCGAAATTTTCACTGATCTCGGATGTACTTGACTTTGTTTCCACCAACTGTGTACGCAGGAAGGCAGGCCTCGCGGAACACTAGTGCGCTGCTTGCGAGTTTCGGCCGCACTGTGCCCGGCGCTCTCCCGCGCCCGCTCGATAGCATTCGTGGCGCGGCGCGGCGCCGACCCGGGAATCCCCCGCTCTGCCGCCTCGGGCGCATCGCACTGGCTGCTGCTCTCTGCCGGTGGCGGCCACGCCCTTCGCTATTCGCAGCCCCGCCGCGCCGCTTGCGGCTTGTGCGGCGCGGAAATCTCTTCGCGTGGGCGACGGCGGTGACGGGGATTTAATTTTCACCTAGTAGAATTGTTGGTGGGTGAACCGCCGGCTCCCGTTTGATGGTTGCGGACATGAGCCCGTACCGCTTGCGGAAGAGAAATGGGAGTTTCTTATCGTTATGATGAACTCTTTTCTGTGTGTTCTGGCATCTAGACGATTTTTTTCAGAAATGTAACTCAATCGTAAACAGAATTGTGATAGAAGTCGTAACCATTTATCAAAGTGATCGGACATTGAACTACGTCAGTCCGGTTCAAGAATAACTACTCGCTATGTTCTTCTCTACGATAAGATAACCGACGTTTTTAAGTTGTTTTTGTAATTCAATAAATTGATAGGTAATAGTTTATTTATTTCCATGTAATTGTTGTTCGAGCATTATCAATCACTACACTCTTTGACCGAGTTGTAAGACATGTAAATTTGAAAAATATTAGAGTTTTTGGAACATTTTAAAATATAAAACTTAATGAAAATGTTTAGAAATTTCTTACAAGATTTGGGCAGAAGTAAATGCTGAATTGTTTATTTTAGTATAATTATTGTTTTTACCGTGGAGGCGATTACTTGGCACGTCAGTTATGATTAGATGGAAAACAGTTGTTTGAGGGTCAATAGATTCATCTATTTTTACGAGATTCATTAATAAGTTATTATATTTGAAATAAAATGGCTGAATGTAATTATCGTAGGGAAAGTTATATTGAAAAGCATTGCCTTCACTATGAATTCTAATGGTTGTAGAATTTGGAGTGAAACATCTTTCTTAATTAATTTTCCTTTATATTTGCTCATGTTTTAAGTGATGAATCCCTGATATATTGTTGTTGTTTTCGTTTTTACAGGTAAGTTGCTGTTTATTAAACTCGCTACGTAGAAAACAACGTGGTGATTTGATGCTATTGTGAAAATACATATTTAAGAGTCGGTACCTGCGCAGATCTTTATTGCTATATTTTCAAAAAGTGTTTTCAGAATTGGGAGATATGTTTCCAATCTTGTTTTGTTGGATTTCATTATTAGAACCCACTATTTTACCACAGCAGTGTGGCCAAGCGTATGCGACTCGTAACTTCAGGCAAAGACTCATACTATAGATAAGACTTATTAAGAAATGGTCTTATTATCAAATCAGATCAAATTTCTCTACATAAGTTCAATTGGGAGTTTTATAGGAGAAAATACAGTTAAAATAATTATCTGGATGTTATTTCATTATTCTTCGTCATTAAGGCTTAATTAGTTGATTCATTCTGAAGTAATTCTACAGCTGTGCTTCTGTGGAGATTACGGCAGAACGCGGCTTTCTGCTATTTGTTCTGACAACCTTACCTGCGTATTACTATCTCTCCCATATTGATTTATTGTGCAGACTATCACAGTTCGATTTGAAATACCCGCAGCGCACTCTCGATGTTTAACTATGCACGTGCAGCATCATTAATTTTTATGTGTAAATGATAGTAACATTAGGTGTAGTTATATACACGAATGGATGAATTTCGATTTCCCAGTAAATGTCTTTGGTCGTCGTGCATCATGACCAATGACCAATACACACTCCTGTCCATTTCTTCAAAATTATCATGATCCTACTTTTCATGCATTGGCAATATAAACCGAAGTAAGTAAGTAAAGTTCTTGTAAATGTGTAGGGCTCTATTATATATTCTCCCATTTCTTTGGTCTTTTAATTGCGTATTTTTTTGCGCAATATTTTATGCTAATGGCGCAAGTCCAAATAAAGTAACAGTGAAAACATTCTAATTGCGTGTTAGTTTACATTTTGACAGCGATGTTTCGCGCTTTCTTGTATTAGTGTCGCTAGTATCAGTTCATAATACAGCTTTCATAGCCTGACTGTAAAATACTATTTGATTGTGGTGCAGTGTATCTGTGCAAACTATAGTAGCATTATTGTTCAAATTGTAATGTATCGTCTTTCCTCTAATGTGGAATTGCGGATCCTGAAAATACTGTTTCCTTGCTACTCTTTTTCTTTTTTTAAGATTATCAAAATGTGTGGTCATTATATTCACTTTTTTATTAATTTTTACTAGTTACGGTATGTCATATCAAGTAATGTAAATTAAGCAACAGAACATAAATACTGTCAATTTCATTTTGTAAACTTTTTCATACAAGTGTGTAAACTCTTTCTGATAACTGAATCTGTTTGTCTTTCACAAGTGCTTTGAGGATGGCCGCCGCTTAAAACAAATCGTTATAACCTGTAACTATATAGCAAGTAGTTTTAAATTTCAGGTTTCGTGAGTCCAGAGGCAAGACATATAAAATGTGTACTACAAGTACATTATTAATGTTTACATCTTCGTGAAATTTGTTTGATAAGATAAAATTATTAAAGCACTCGCTTTAGCCTAAAATTACCAAAGAATTTACGAAAAGTATCATAATAGTGGGGAAATACTCAAATGTTTTACAAATATGCAATAGAAAACTATCAAAAAGTGCATATATGATATGATAGGTTTCTGTTTGTATTGCGCAGTCGCAGAATAATCTGAATACGGACTATACGACAGACGGCGGCGGCGGAAGGGTTCATTTTACGCCCTTCGGGAATTGCGGGGCGTTAACGCAGTTTACGCCCCCGCCCGCCCGCCGCACCACGACCCGTCGGTGCGCGGCGTGAAACGCGCGCGCATAAATCGGAGCGCGCTGGCGCGTCCGCCGGGGAGCGGATTCGGCTGGAGCGGAATTTCGGAAAAGCTCACTGCTGGCCGTGACGTGGCCGAGGCGAACGCCCAATAGCTGCACTCGGAGCCGCGTGGGCGGCGCGATGAATTGGCGGGAATGTTGTCGCGTCGTCCGGCAATTATCAACGTGGTGCAGAGAGCGCCCCACACGAACGAAGTTAGACATTGTTTAATGGTGGCGTTGGCGGTTTCGCGAACTTGTGTTATAATTTACTTTTCCCACCGTTTCTTCGCCCGGAAATTTACGGCTTGTGATAATCCCGCTTTATGCGTTATCTGCTGTGGTTTGCGCCGACGCGGTGCCCGTTCGAATTTATCTCGAATGCGGCGTTCAACCATGTTCCGTTATCAGTTGGTACTCTAAGGGCTGTGATTGAATTGCGGAGTATTGGGAAATACCTTGTCTAAATATGTGAAAATCGTGTTGCTAATGTGATTTACAATGAGAGTTATCGCTTTCTTTGCCGCCTTTGAAGACAAATGTGAAGGGAAAATATTCATTATTTTAATTTAATTCACCACTTTATTTGGAAGTTAATGGTGTTAACAGATCGAAAATAATAGGAATGTCACAACATTAATACATTTTGTTAACTGTAGTAGATATATCCTACAAACATAAATACATTTCGTTAACTGAAAACTAGATTTCTCTTAAGAGTTGTGCAGCAAATGTACCTGCTTGTTCTTCATTGAAAGACAATTCTATAAAACATTTTCAGACACTTTCCTTTTTCAAATAATGTCAACGTAATCGTAATATTACACAACTTTTTTGTGTTTTCTACTGATCAGCTGAACTTCAACAGCACACTCCTATATCCATTGCCTTCTTCTATAGCTTCCTACTTACTACTACCCTTAGAATGGTCTGATATTTACATTCGTGTCCTAATGTTTTCTTCCTCTTCCAGAAAGCTACTTTCAATTTTCTCTCTTCCACAATAAGATTCCAATGCAGTTTCTGTACCGAATGGGTAATGTAGCGACTATATTTGTACACTCAGTGGTCGATTCCATAATATTTATATCAGATTACATTGAATTCAAAGGTTTCGTTTAGGTTTTTATATAACGCACTAGACGCTGTTTTACCATTAGTTAAAAAATAAATGACATGTAAGCATTTCGTACTTCATTTAAACGAATATATTCCTGGTGTGTTTTCAAGTAGGACACCCTGAATTGAATGCCTCCGTTTCCCCGTCATTATCGCTTTTATCCCATTAGATCATCACTAATCTGCCACTACGACCTCAGCACTTGAAGGGCCCCCAACCTACATAATGGATTCCAATATGTAGCGCTTATCGTTCGCTTGTACTTTACCCCATAGGCTTTCGCACAAGCGTTCTGAAGATTTTGATAGTAAGCTCGGCATCTTACGTAATTAAACTTTTCGTCTCCTTAAGTATGTTCAAAATCTAGAATTCTCCTCTATTTAATCTGTGAACAAAATTATTAAACATTTGGGGAAAAGGCTTTCCCAGCCTGTTTTGTTGTATTTTGCAACTTGTCAAACTGTTTTTTCTTAGCCCAACTTCTCTATAATTCCTCTTCTTTATTTTTTGGCTGCGCACACCTATATTTTCCCCCCGCGTTGTGGCCTAGCTTCGCCGCCTCTGCGCGGCGAGTGGGCGGGGCGCGGGAGGGCGGGCGGCACGGCGTTTCCGCGCGTGCGCCGTTGCGGTGACCATGGCGCGACGCCCGGCGCGTCGTGCCGCACCGCGCCGCTTACCGAACACGCGTTCGGGGTGGGGGTGGGGGGGGGGGGGGGCAGAGCGGTTGCATCCGCTTCCTCGCTGCCGCACGTCCGCCCGCGGACGCCCCCGTCCTCGACCCAGCCCCGTTCCCGTGCGTGCTCGCGCTCGTGCTATGTTTAGCTGCGACCTATCGGCCGGGCTCATGATGCATGCCCGCCTGCTGCCGTATCTGCTCTGTATAGGCTTGTGTAGTATAGACGTGTCCCGGCTGTTCGGGCCAGGTTTTTACTCCGAACTGTCAACGAGTTCGTGCTTTTCATTTCCGGAGTTGATTTTTCTTTTTTATTTTCTCTTTATTCGATTACAACAGTTCGTACATACTTATTTCTGTTTTCAACCGACATTCAAAAACCTGCATTTTAATTTTGAGTACTTTAATTGGTAGATCCACCTTCACATTTCAAGAATTTTCACTGTGTTATTATTATTATTATTATTATTATTATTATTATTATTATTATTGTTGTTGTTGTTGTTATTAGTTGGGAGTCTGTGAGTTACTTGTCGGTGTTGAACTTTCAAGTAGGTGTGGTTCGGTATCAGATCCGGTGGATTGTGCACTTTGCTTTTTTTAGCACGTTCATTCATTTTACATTGTCGTATATTAACTTATCTTATTTTAAATACATTTATTGATCACGGGAAACTCGCCTTTCATCGTTAATTTCTTCTGCATTGCTCTCCAATGAGTGTATTCGCGTTTAACCCCCTTACAATTTAATTTGTTGGAAGAAATTTGTTAACGTATTTGGCATATAGTAGTGTAATTTGAATCAGTATGAAGATATATCGCCTGGGTAATTCCAGTCGATCCGTGTTTTAATAAACGTAATAATTTGAGTGCACAGTGTCCTCTGCTTTCACTTTTGTGATTTCATTCCGTTTCAAGACAGACGAATAGTGCCCACGACGGAGAGAAGCCATTAGCCAAATCCTAGCGCTACGAGGGATGGCGGTGATCGTGCTTGTCCATCCATTCATGCTACCGCACGGCACCTTCCTTCCGTTCGTCCGACCTGTGCCTATCCCTCCGTCCGTGAACCAGGGGCGGATGCAGAAAATATTTCAGGGGAGGAGGCATGGTCCCCAAGGACTTCGTCAATTGCCGTTGACTCAGAGATGTAAACTTGAGGGAGCTCTCCAGCTTCTTGCTTCCCGTTCCGTCTTTTTTCCTTCTCTTCCTTAAAACTTGTGCTGGAGGAAAGATAGGAGGAATTTGTGACATGCAATTCGTTCCGGAGGGTGCGGCATCGATGCACTGCTGGAACAATCTCCAGCCGTTCTCTGACGTTCTGGATAAAAGGAAAGAAGGCTTTTCGCGTGGTGGTGATAAAGTCACCACTGATCGTTTCTCGCACAATTTTATCTCGTTTCTGTGTTATTTTTCTGGTTTTGAGCCTTAAGTGGTTGGTTGTGCACCGCTCTCTTCTTTGGAGTGCACGTTATTTTGAGTACGATTGCATAAGGGGGCTAACGTTTCTGGGTGCTATTGGAGCATTGTGACAACAAAGGGAATGTTAAAATATTATTAACCCTAGTTTAAGTGGATGTGGGAGTCGTACTCGTACGACATGTTGCGGGAACCAATTTACGTCAAGGGTAGAGAAAGAAATGATGGATGTATAGGGAATAAGGTCTCCGTGTACCCACAGATGAGATTGAGAAGAGAATGGAAAAGAGATGCAGTGAGTGGGGTCTCCGTAGTGAAGTACTGCTCTAGCGTCTGAAGTAGATCGGAAGGTCCTTCACCAGTGACAGTGAATCGAAATGCACCATTACCCAAAGTCGCCTAAACCCGTGTATGTCTTATTTGTGATCTTCGAGTCGTTATGATTAGTATTCGTCTGATTTCCCAAGGATAAATTTGTAGGATTGAATGTGTTGTCTCCAGTGAACTATCATTTTCCATAAACAGTCGTGCCCGGGCATTGCACCTACACATGATTAGAATTGTGTTATTCCGTATCAATAGTCGGTGACCCATCACACGACATTTTCTACTGTCGACTTTTCTATCTACGACATCTCGAAGAAACTGCTCCAGAATTTGATTTGGTGGCTTTCTGACTGGTCCAAGCATTGACTTGCTGGTCTGCCGCGGGTTGTTTGACTGTTGTCTCCTCCCAATTATTCTCCTTTTGCACCAGCATGTTGTTCGAAACATTGCCAGGATTCGTTGGTAACAAAAGACAGACAATTTCTTCATATTTTCTAGACGGATTGCATAAATTTCTGTTCGCTGTCCTTAAGTGGCGGCACTCTGTGTTTCTTCTATACGTCCACATCTCAAGCGCTTCAATCAATTTGTTAGGAGCAGAAATTTTTCTCCGTGTTTCAGCTCCATGCAAGCAAGCTGTAACTATCTATACCCATTCCCTAGTATTGATTTAATGTTGTCGCCCTTACGTCGCACTGTTGTGGACTCCGCGTCGCCCTGTTAAAAATAATTGAGCCAATTGCGAGCCGTCCTTTGCTGCTCGGCGTCTCCCGGGCGGTCGTTTGAAGCGGAGCTGGCTCTGCCAGCCGCTTGGTAGCGAATTTGGCGCCGCCGGGCACCGCGCGCACGTTAATTGCACTTTGTGTTTGGGTGCGTCGAGGCGCTGTCGGGTGTTGAGGCCTGTGGGTTGTAGTCGGGTGCTCGTGCTGAGCACTCGGGGTGCTTGCGAGAAGTGATTTTCGTTGTACGAATCTCGGTTTGTGTAACTTGGCGGAGGTGATCATTCTGTCTTTAGAACTGTTTATTTTACCCACCTGCGAGTTGAGAATAATAGCCTCCTCTAGGTATTCCAGAGGAGGTCATTGGCGCAAGGAAAAAGTTGCTGTGCGTGTACTATTTTAGTAGAAAGTTTCTAAATTCGCGGACCAAATCTATGATGTGTACTATTTAGTTGTATGCTCGAATACGGATAAAACCTCATTTTTACCAGGAATGTATTGCAAGCTTCCACCTATATCTGAATCATAGTTTAGAACGAAATGCTTGTAAGTATTGATACCAAAGATGTACATCAAACGTAGAAAAATTTCAATAGAGAGACCTGGCTTTCAGACTCACGAGGATTTTGATCTTTGTAGCTTGATCTCGGTACATAAATCGTTCCTAAAACTACGCGTAAGCCAACTTAAGAAACATATGAATAGCGTCAAGTAATAATTCATTGAAATAAATTTGCAATTCCTTTCCTACTAAAAATACTTGTTGGGAATATTAAAAAGAGTGGCAGGTACAGTATTATCTTTCTCGTTACGTCTGATGTCAGTGGTGGCATTGGGGAGAACGAATGTATTTCGTCGACCAGTCTATTTCTGTCGGAGCTATTGGACGACGCTACATAAGCGCATTATAAATTGGCGTTTCATGTTACCATTGTATGTGAATCCGTGTTCTGCGTACCAGAGGTAATGCTGTCGTTCTCAGAATTCCATATCGAAATGTTAAACCAAGAATTCAAGGGAGGTACTTCTGTTGCTAACCGGATTTTATTCTGAATAATTCATTTATGCTTGTATTGCATGGAAAACAGTACTGTGAATGATATTCAACAAGAACATTCTTGAATCTTATAATGCAGCTTAATAATTTATAGGCGATACCGAATTTTCCAGAAACTTAATGGTCACGTTGTGACTTCTCAGAAGGTACGTTGGCATGGTGTATCGCAGAGTTTCATCATGTGATTTTGTGTGTGTCAATTGAAAGACAGTGAGTCTGTATTGTCTCCGATCTTACGTAATTACATTCTCTTAGTTGATATCTATATCGTCTTCGTATGAAATTAATTTCAAATTGGAGAGCTATGAGCTATGTTAGATGTTTAATTTACTACCCTTCAGTGTATTAGTTGAAAGCTTCGTAACCTCTATGTCATGTGATGGACGGTTTTTTGTAATTCCTAAGAACATTCTGCTTCATTATCGGAAAGGACCATTTCCGCGACCGGAACAGAAACAGCTTAATGCAGCTGATGCGATTCCCATTGTTACGTATAGCACATTCACCTTCGATGTGCATGTAAATCTCCATTTTAATCAGAATACGATGTTATAATGATTTATTAGTTTTGATGGAGGAATGTATCATATGGAGTGATTTGACACGTCTCTGTTGGTTCCTGCTGACTCTATTCCATAGAAACGGAAATTATAGGTACGCAGTCCAGGCCGGATACTATATTCCTGAATAAGTTCTGACTAAAACTGTGTGTGTGTGTGTGTTGGGGGGGGGTAATGTTAGCTCAGCGTCCAACAGCTGATGAAAGTGAGAAGAGAACGGGAAATATATAAATGAATGAATAATATTTCTTTCGTACGTGGTCGCGTACTCTTTATTATCGTACGGTACTCTACTGCGCTGTCAATGCCCTTCCGATGCTGCACGACGCGCAGCGACACCGGCGTAGTCTGTCTTTGTCGCGAACCATCAGCCGCTCTGCTCACTGGTGTAGCGGGTTGAGAGTCTCTATACCACGTCCCTATTGATGCGTTATAATCCGTCTGCAATAATACTCTCTCGTACCATTATCCCTCTGCTCTCGCCTTATCTCACTTTTCCTCCTATATTCGTCTTTCTGCTTGCCCTTGATTACCGACGCACTACCCTTGCTTCATCTTCCCGCACCCTCATCCACCCCCGCGCGGTCTCACGTATTTGCGTGTCACGCAGCCTAGACGTTGCAGCTTCTCCCCCCTCTCTCTCCCTCTCTCTCTCTCTCTCTCTCTCTCTCTCTCTCTCTCTCTCTCTCTCTCTCCTACCACTCGCCCCTTCGTCACGGCCCCGCCGCCGCGGAGTCCGCATTCTTGGCACAACTCGTTCTCTCTGTGGTGTATTAATCCCGCAACTTGGGAACTCGCGAGCGGTTGAGCAAATTGGGTGGAAAGAACTTTATTATAAGGCGGCGAGACGCTTCGCCATCCGCTCTCCCCGCCCTTGCCGTCTTCCGCGCAGGAAGCGGCCGCGGCTGCTCGCGCAGGGCGCAGTCTTCTGGAGCACTGAACAAGCGGCGGGATTATGCGTATCCTCCCTTGCTTGGTAATTATTAGAAATGCGGGGTGAGGTTGGAGATGTCTCTGAAGGCTGAATGTGGTTAATTGCCTTGTGTGCGTTGAAGTTCAAATAATAGTTTTTAAGAGAAAATTAAGGAACTAGAATGTTACCGAGAGGTTGTCGTGGAGAGAGACCTTCTTGTACTCTAGTCTGATTGAAATTTGATCTAAATGGGGGACTATGGTACGGTTGAGGTAAAGCCAGGAGTATTTATCGAAATTGTTCATATGTAGGTCGTGTAGATTTATTTGGTAGAGGTTGGCTCATAACTAATATGCTCTCACTTGTCAGAATGGTTTCTAAGATATACGCTCTTAACACCTCAAGCAACTATCTATTTTGTACCAGAAAAATAATTTAATTTTTTGTTCAAACTTTAACCATAATGCATGTCATCGCAGATAATGGTGAAGTACTATAGGTTCTGAGAGCCTCAACTGTTCTCGTTTTCCGACTTTAAAGCGTCTTTCTTGGTCTTCTTTCAGGAGGCTCTCCTGTCCTCCGTAAGCCCCATATAATATAGTCGACATGTTTGCAAAGAGAATTCTTCACCCTCTCACAGCCGAGAGCGTTGACATGACCGGCCGCGGAAGTCTGCGGTTCCACAAGAAGACTCCTAAGACTTCTATTCATTCCGCGTGATGCGCCTTCGTTAAAAGATGTGCGCAGAGAGAGCGCAGTGCGAGAGGGATGAGAATGAAACGACACGACGGCGCGTCGGAGGGATCTCGGGGACACTGCACGCCGTGCCGCCCGTCTCGTTTGTCGTGGGCGTGGCATTTTTTCGTGTCAAGCCTTCCTCGCCCCGTTGCGACTCTGCCGGTCCTTCTGACAGCAGCCCCCTTTTTGGGAAAGAGGAGAATTCGAGGGGTTCCGGCGGTGTTGAGTGTAGTCAAAATAAATGGTAACTGTTATATCTGCTAGACCGATGTTTCAAAGGCTAAACGCCCAGCCGCTGGTATTGATTTCGTGTTATCTAGGCACGTCTTTTCTCGTGTCCCAAACTTCTTGATTTTCGATGACTTCCAATGTGGCACTGAGAGACAATGCTGCGCTCTCTGAGAGACAATCCTTTGCTTCTAGGCGCTAAATATAGCACTCCCTCCCAACCTCTTATGCATTGTATATTTGTGTACTATATTATTTATTTATATAAGTATTTCCAAAGTGCGTGACGGGCGTGGCGTCTCCACGGCGAGGAGAGGGCCTTGTCGCTCCAGTACCTGCCGCCGCCTCCCACCCGCCAGAGCCAGACCGCGCCTGTCCGTGGGAGGCATAACTAATACGATGGCGTAATTGGCGAAGCGGGCGGCGATGGGTGACGCATTGCGCTTGCGCCAGCGCGGACGCCGCGCCGCGCCGCGCCGCGCCGCGCCGCTCCGCGCCGCGTCGGAGGAGGGGCCGCCGAGGAGCGGAACGCGGCCGCCGGCAGTCGGCGTTCGGGGCTGCTGGTCGAAGGCTCGCTGCGACTCTGGCAGCGTGCGATCCGATTAGCGAAAGGGAAGCGCGTGAACGTTTTCGGGAGCTTCAGCGCACGTGCGCCTGCGCAACAGTGGCTCTGCCGCCGGAGGGGCCGCTGAGCGCATGCTCTAAAACTCTCGAAATTGTCCGTCAATGGTCGTAAAACTGTGCTTGCGAGTTCGCAACTGAAGCTGGTCGTAAAACGATCTGAGAGCATCCTGAGGTCAAGGTTTTGTCATCCTCTTGCCTCACTTTCCAAAACGGCACAGCCCCATTGCTGCCAGGCCGTTTTCTTATTGTAGACATTGCTTTTACTCCGAGAGGTGGCGTTTGTCTCAACCAGATCGTAGCAAGGTGAACATTGCAAGCCTTTTTGTTTTCAACTTCTAGGAATGATGTCCAAGTTCATTGAACATAAGAGTTCGCGGATATGTCTGAAACACCTGAAGGGTGGTTGCGTCTGAAAAAAGGGAAAGGAAAAAAAACATGGGTAATGCGCCTATGAATTGTTAGTCCGTTGTTATGTATTTCGTGGACGAAAATTGCCTGAAACAATAAGGAACTGTTTCGGGGAAGTGTCAATATCTGAGATTTGAAGGGAAAAAGTAAAGGTGCGAGTTGCGTAATGTTTAAAGGGAAGGTGGAGGGGAATGAATTCCTGTATTATTAAAAAAAGATGGATGGGTATTGTAATCCTTGAATTAGAATGAAGTCGTTCGTTTGTTTGTAAATATTTCGTTTCAAATTTGTCTTCTTATGCGGATTATCATGTGGCTGGTGTTCCGTAGCTAGGTTAGTATACTATCGAGCGGGTTCTTGGGATTTCTTTATTGACTTTTCGTGTGTCTTTCTTGCAATTAACTTTAAATCAGTACGACAGGCATCTAAGGTAACCCAAACAGACGTGACGCCATCAACCACAAAAATGTTTATAAAATACTTTGAATGGTGGAATGCGTATTTCCAAATCTCGCCTGTGATGGGAAACATTTTACGGAGGAGGCAGCCGTCTGTTCCGATTGTAAGTTTTCCGTGGTTTCTCCGCTCAGTACGAAGCCAATGATGGGGAAGTACCTTAATAAGGTACTTCTTCCATGCACTCTACCGTACGTATCAGAAGACCAGTCGGCAGCCTACACTTATATCTTTTCCCGGCTGTGGCTGTGGCTTGGTGGGGGACATATCTGAAGGGGAAAATCCCCTTAAGCCGAGTATAGGTCGGCGCCAGACTTCACGTTTCAGTGGGAGAGGAACCACCACATTGTACACGAGGAGGGAATAATGGCCAAAGTAGCGCATAAACGTGTAATACTCGCTGGCTCACTCCGAAGGAGGCGTCTGTTTGGCGTGAAGACGCGCAGATGCCGGGTGCCGCGGGCACGCCCTGCCGGAGGATGGGGGCGTCGTCCGCGCCGGCGCCGCGCCGCGCGGTTTGTTTACGCAGCATCTTCCGGCCCGCGGACTCAGTGCAGCGCATCGCCAGCCGCGCAACGTCGCCCGCCGGCCCCTGGCTTTGTGTTTTGTGTCATCCGATCTGGACGATCTGACAATGACTAATTGCAATTTTGATGAAAATTATTTATATTTTCTATAAGATAATTCATTTATAAATTGTTACTGTGGTATTAAATTGTTATTCTTACTATCTTCACTAGTAAGCAGTTGTGTTGAAAGGTTCGTTTACCAGTAAGGAAATTACAAGTTACATATTAATAAATATTTTTGGAATCTATGCATTGTAGTACGAGTATTGTAACTCGAGCAACTGTGGGACAAATGTTGGTAAGTAATTATGATATAAAAATGTTTTGAAAGATGAAAACTTGTAATTTGATTCTTAAAGCCACTGCCTATTGCATATAAAGGCATTGCTTCAGTGTTGGAGCAATCAGCGAAACCATACAAATGAGAATTCAAATATAGGGATATTGTGGGTTTTATTTGTCTTGCAGATAATTTACAAGAACAATTTGTACTGACACATTTTGTTCCATCAAATATTGTTACCATATTAATGTTATTTATTTTAAACAACAATATTCGATTACAAACCTCTGTCTATACCACGTCGCAACTCGATTAAATATCTGCTCTCCAGCTTCATTCAGATCAATCTCTCACCAGTTCTCCAACCACGACTCGTGTGTATTCACAGCCCTTTTCCACCTAGAGCCTCCATTTGGCACTAGACTTTTCTATTCAAACTCCCTGCATCCGAATTCTCCGTGCTCACGTCTGCTTTAACTACTAGTTTTGTAATCATGAATAAAAAATAAGTAATTGTTAAGTGTTTGCAAGATAAAAATGTAGTTTGTAGTGTCTGTACGTGTGAATTAAGGATTAAATGGTAACTTGCCGAGTGTGAGGACTGAAGCAGTATTCACAACAGCACTTGCACAACCGTTGCTCTCAATTGCTTAAACTTCGTGATATTGTGAGGTTTTGCACCGCGAAATAGCAGGCCTTACGCGCAGTTCAATTTTCGCATTACTTTTATGCATCTGCCCGTCGATTGCTCTTTGCTTCGCCGTGCAAAAACGCTCCGAAAATGCCGAATGAGTATCGCCTCCGCAAACGCTTGCATGGTTGTGGCCTGCCTCGCGTGTTCAATTGTGATCCTTCCCGTACGCAGCGCGGGTAGCCTTGGCACTTGAAGGCGACTCCACCCTCCCCCCCGCCCCTCCTATCCCGGCCCCTTCCACACTCCTCGGCCACATCTGTGGAAGCGCGTGCGGCTCCCTCAAGTAACACGTGTGCAGGGCCGCATCCTAGAAGCGTTTTCCTGTAATTCTTCGCCCACTCATCTTTCTGTCTCGTACTACCTTCTTTCTCTGTCGTGCGCCTCCTATTCTCGTCCCCTTCCCGCTGTCCTCTGCCAAGGCGTCCGTTCCATTTGGACCCAAGGGAAAATGCTTCCCCCGAGCGGGCCTGGCGTGTCGGGTTTCGATGGGTCGTCGCTGGCGTTTGATGGCCACGCGAGACGCGGGGGCGGGCGGGGCAGCTCTTGGCGCCGGGAAGCGACACGCGGTGCCAATCGTGACTTTGTGCGTCGCGCCAACAAAAGCTGCTTGAGAGTGCGTTTATTGCAGACCCGAGAACGAGTGCGGCCGTGGTGGGAACGTTCTCTTGAATTTTGAATGTGTTACCTTCCTTGAACATCTCGAGGGTGGTCGCTGCGGGTGGTATTATATCATGCGGGTGGTCCGTTATCAGCGAAAATATATTTAGACAGTGTAAATTTAAAATACAAATAAAGGTTATGTTTATTCAACTAAAATTGTGTGTTACTAATTGTGTAAAGATTAATTCGCATAATATTTCATAATTTTGTATTTGCATCTTTTTTGTTTTTCATTAATACAATGCACATTCCAAACTCATTACGCTTATATTGCCAATTTGATGTATAAAAAAATGTAGTTATATTGGAAACATTGAAGGTAAAAGTTTCATTTTGCGTGGAATATTATGGGAAATTTTACTTAATTTATTTAAATGGAAATACAATTTTACTTAATTTCTACAAAAGGACTTCGTCTAATTGTTTCGAGCTCAATACAGGGTAAGATTGGCCATCATAATCATAACGGTGTGGCTTAAGGAATGAGAACGAGACCATGGTATAATTCATAGATAGCGCGTGGTCCGTAAGAACGTTCATTTTCCACTCCTTTTCCACAAGATTCCGATAGTAAAAGCGCAGTGGAACCTGCAAACCACAAATCTCAAGGCGAAACTAAGAAAATCGGGTAGTCACATCTGTCAAATGATTAGGCACCCGAGATGTCGAGAAACTGAAACATTCTTGACAGAGATTTCTGTCGTTAAATGCTGAATTCCTTGGTGTGTGTGGCCAGGTTGTTCTGCAAAGGGATATAGCGTAGCACGCGATCAGAGATAGTGTTTCTCCAGAATAATCTCGAACCCATTGCCCGATTTGCACTCAAGAATTGATAAAATTTTAACAATTCACTCTTAAGTCCATGTTTGACAAAACAGCTCTACTTGTTATTCATTAATAGTAAGTTTTTTCTTTGTATGCCTATGTACCATTTGAAAACCGCGTTCTACTTGCATCCAACATCAATACGGTCGTAGGGAGTAGAGATAACGCAAGCATTCACAAATACTTATGTCTAGGCTCTTATCGTTATAATTGCGAGCGCACAAATATCGTCTTTTATTGCTGTTCTTAAAGTGCTTAATAGCAGGCGCCCTGGAAAGCCTGCTCTGCCTTGCCCTTTGATTCGCGCGCCCAACGCGATAGTCGCCCGCGCGCCAATTAAGAAAGGCAAATGCGCGCGAGATCAATGCCCGGCGGGCGGGAGGGCAGCGGCGGCGGCGGCGCGTCGAAGGGCGCGGGAGAGCGACCTCGTCCTGCCCCTCCCCCTCGCGCCGCCGCGTGTAAACAGCGTGTCCCAGTGAGTACTCGCCGGGGGTGGGGGAGCGCGGGGGCGGAGCGGGGCAGGCCGCAGCGGTGCGCCCCGCCCCCCACTTCTGCGCGGACGCTCGCTCTCCCGCTCGGTGCTGCGTCGCTCCGCGCCAGGCCGGGCTTGGCTGTATCGAGTTGGAGCCGGGCGCCGCCGCTCCCGATGCAGACGTCCGCCCCCGCTGCAACGTCTTCCGTCGCTTACGCCACTTCCGGTGCCCCGCCCCCCTCCCCACCCCACTTCCCGCCACGTGATACGTGATCATCGCTCCCGCCCCGCCAGCCCGTTGTGACGCGGGCAGAAGGGCGCACGGCGTGTGGCGCTACCAACTCCGCCGTTGCCACCCGTCGCCGCCACCACCGCCGCTGGCATATTGATCACAGCGACCCCCAGCCAGCAGCAGCAGCGCGACGGCGCGCGCACGGAAAGGCGGCGGCGCGGCGCGGTAGACCCGGGCGCACGACTGCCGCCGCCGCCGCCGCCGCCGCTGCCACCGCCGTCCCAACCCGTCCCGTCCCACCGCGCCGTGTATTGATGGACGAGTCGGCGCCGGCGTCGGACGCCGCCTGGGCGACCGCGCGTGCGCGCGCCCGGGCGTCGTTGGCGGGTGCGGCTCGGGCCGGCACCCGAGCGCTCCCGAGCATCGTCGGCATCGGCGTCACCGCCTCCCGGAGATGCATTAGCGCGCCCCACTTAGTCTCCCAGATCCGCGCCGACGCCTAAATAAAGAACGACCCCGGGGTCTTGTGCGGTACTCTGGCGCGCGCCGCGCTGCTCAGCGCGTGAGATTAAAGGAGATGCGCGTGCGCACGGGCGGATGGGTTGACGGGCTTCGACGTGCGTTGCCCCCGCGAACGCACACGCGATGGGCAGTGGGCGTGTGGTAGTCTGCGGGGGCGAAAATAGTATTCTCCCAAGGAATGGGTGTACGGTTAGGGATGTCTAGGGTGTTTCGGTATTCTCTGAATAATGCTGATTTTTTCCTTTTCCTTCAAATTCTTGTGTCAGTATATTAAATCTGTTGCATATATTTCAGTGCATGATATAGTAATTTGTTGTGTTTTTCACGAAATCTGCGTTAAATGAGGGCTCAGAACCATATCAGATACCAGGAAAATAATTTGTCCCTCGTCTCTCTTGTCTCATCCCCTTTCAGTCTGAAAATTTCCCTGATAAATTCCAAACTACGAAAGACCTGAAAGACGTGACATCTCACGTTCGATGGGTTGAAACCCCAATCCGCCTCATTTGTTTTATTTACTGAAAACGGCCGATCTGTATTCTCGTATCCCGAATTTACACTTTCGTGTTCAAATGTCGGTCACTCCATTTTTGGTATTGGCGATGCTTACCTATTTTAGATGCCTTTAGTGCCACCGTATTTCCCCATAGAATTCCATCAACCTTTCACAGAATCATTCATAATCGCAGGGGATAAGTGTAAAAAAGGTGGCCTACTGAATCATCATTAATAAAAGTTTTGGCTTAAAACAAGTACAGGAGCACCATGTACTGTGATGAGCTATTAAAAATGAATCTAGCTAAGATTAGAGTGTTCTGGAGATTTCTTTTCTTTTCTTTTCTTTTTTTCCAAACATGTTTGTCAGGTTAGGCACGTGAATAGTTTTACCGTATCTCAAAACTCTCTTTACTATTGAGAAAACCTAATGCATTTCATCTGATGCTAATTTAAATAATGAACTTTATTATGAAATACAGTTGTCGCGAATTCTTCTTGGTAAATTTTGTTCATTCATGAGGTGCTTTGAAAGCAAGTGATAGTATATTTTGACTGAAATTTATATTTGAAATTGTTTAGAAAATAATATTGCTTAAGCAACACTTCCCATTCAAATTTCACTCTTTAGCCAGTTTACACAACACCTCACTTCGAAGCCTGTCAATTTCGTGATGAAGTGCCGAGCATTCGAATCTCGAATCCGCGCAGTCGGAGCACGCGGTAGTTGAACCCGAGTTTAGGTGTCTGCGCCGTTTCCCGCGACAGTAAAAGAGTTTGATTGGGCGCAGCGCAATGCTCGCCTCGGATGCCGACAGTGGGTGTGTACCTCGTGTGCAGTGGGACATCGATTAACCGGATCGGATTGGGAAGAAATTGTTCAACGCATGCCCCTCAGAGCAAACAAGATAAAACAATGTTCTTTGTGTGGTTGATGCCCTTTTATTTTACTGGCGTTTATTACTTGGAACGAGACGTCAGCAGTCGCATACACACAATTAATCACATTAAATACCTCGTTTTTTGCGTATCTCGAGAACAATTTGATAAATTCATTTAAAAACCGACGAGGTGTCAACGACATATTCGAGTAGCGAATGTGTTGGGACGTGCGCACGTACCCGTTCGCCCACTGTGCCGAAGTCCCGCGCCGCCATGGGGAAGGGACCACGCGCGTGTGTTCCGCGAATCGATCTCATTTACGGGCAGCGCCGCCCGGGGAGTCGGAAGAAGACGTAAAGGCGGGCTATTCCTCTCCGCAGCGCCTCCGTGTGGATTTTATGCATTCTTCTTGTTCTATTCCCGGCGCGTTTCTCCGTAACAGCGGACGCGCAATTGCTTTGGAGCTCTCTCGGGCATCTGGAGTTGGTTGAAGTCGCTGCGGGAGCGGAGCGTGTGTGTTTCTGAAAACTGTTGTGTGTGATTAATAGTTTTATGGAGGCTTTCGTGCGAAATTGAAATTCTTAGCGTGTGTAGCATTATCGCTTCTGTAAGAAATTATTTTTGCGGAATTAGGTTTGTTATTACGTAATGTTAAAGTGTAATGTAAATTAGTATGACATTTGAGATTGTGAGCATTCATAGTATCGATGGGTATATGGATGTTTTAATTAGTATTTTAATAGGTTTAAATTCACTGTTGTGATTCAGTATGTCTAAGAATTTATACCTTTTTAACAGTCACCATGTTTCCTGGAATGTAGCGCATCTATTAAAATAGATTCGAAATGGGAGCTACATCTATCGTACCTGGGAAGGTAATTATGGCGTGTAAACAGGAAACATTATCCAATCTCAGTGAAGCATCAACAACAACAACAACAACAACAACAACAACAACAATAATAATACACATGGCGGCGGCGATGGTGTAACCGTTAGCGTATTGGACTGGTATACCCAAGTTGGCGGGTTCACCCGCTCGAACCCGATCGAAGCCGTGGATTTTTAAGGGCGAAAAAATCCTTCGTACGCATTCCTTCGGAGGGGAAGTAAAGCCGGCTGTCCCATGTTTGTAGATTTACTTGCATGTAAAAGATCCTCAAGCCTAAATAATGCCTCTGAGCTAAATTCAAAAATCGCCTGTTTCTCGCCCAAGAAATACCTCTGCTAGTTGGTGAAAGGAGCGTAGCGAAATTTGCGTGGTCAGACGGAAGAGCGGGCCTGATGGCTTGAGTCCCCAGCCACGTAAAATAAGGCATTAATTTAATTCAGTTCAATTCAATAAGTGAAGTAAATTAAATTTCAAAGGACATGTAGCTCATATTTAAAAATGAAAACCATTGAGAGAATCACCCAAAGTGATCATCTGAATACTTTAATAAACTTCCGTCCCCAAAAATACGGGCGGGGAGAAATAGAAAAATATTTCTGTCTTTGTGGGACGTGGACGAGGTGGTTGTGGATTTCCACGGGGCTTGCAACGACAGCAGCAGCAGCAGCAGCAGCAGCAGCAGCGGTGGTGACGTGGCCTGTCCGGCCCGGCCCAGCTCATCCCAGGGCGGCGCGGCGGTGGGGCTCGGGTAACGCGCGAAACAGGAGCCGCCCCGGCGCGCGGCGGGGAGTATGGGCGGCGCGGCAGCGCGCGCAAGCTAGCCGGTAGGCAAGACACCTGGCGCTGCGCGACACCCTTCGCCCTCTCCCCTCCCTCTCAACTTCCTTTCGCCGGCCGGGCTGACGGTGGCTGGCGGTACCTGGACGGTCGCTCCCCAGAAGCTCACCTCACCTCACCCCAGCCCTGCCGGCCCCGACCCCGCGCGCGGACGCCTCGCAACACGGGTCGCCAACGGTCTGCGACGCGACGCCCAGTGGGCCCTAGCAACGGAATCAGGGCAGATACTGTTCACCAACAAATTGGAATTTGTGTCGTTTGTAAGGAAAACAAAACTCAGCGCAGTTTTAAAGGAGAGCGATGGCCGAAAGTCAAGTCATTTCAATAGTTATTTTGTACTCGGAGTTAAGGTTACGAAGGCATTATCTCATTATCTCAGAAGGTTTCATCTCATTTTGCAATCACATTATAGTTAAATTATTTTCAATGAAGAATTTCAGTGTGCACTAGCTTGTTCGTAGTTGAGTTCAGTCTTGCTGCAAATGATTCCAGATAAACTTGCGCTGTCACATATTAACTGACTTAATCTCCCGAGTTCATTGTATTCATTTTTCAACGCATTCTTGAATTTCTTCACACTTTTAACACCTGCAACGTAGCACGTAAGTCCTGCCAATCTTGGTCACTTGATGATCTCAACTGGAAATTTCAATTGTTGGCCATAGCAAGCCTAGCGGAGCTACTGTTCATATTGCGAGATATTTTTCAGACTTCGAAAAACGTCTTGGTTAATGTTGTAAAATGTGTGTTAATCAGTGGAGATATAGATAAATGATAGCGGCGTGTGTTCTCATTGAATGAATAATGTGGCGTTTCGCAGATTGGTTTTCCCCTGTTGTGTGACCGTTTCGGCCCAGCGTGCGACGCGGCGTCCTGTCCCCCCAAGACCTCTCTCCGTCTCCTCTCTCACTCTCTCTGTATGTTCCTGGCGCTTGCAGTTCCTTCTCGTATGCATAAATATCGGCCGGGCTTGCCCGGTTGCCAGGTCTCGCCCCGGGAGGAGTGAGCAGTTGCAGCGGAAAGGGAGGAAATATAAAGGGGGCGAGATCTGGAAGGCCGCGGGGCGGGACATTTTTTCGTTCGCGGTCGCCTTCCTCGAGAGGGAGCCAGCTGTCGTTGAGTGAGAACCTTGCCGTGCATGTGAGTTGTGGAATTGTCAAAATTCAGTAGATCCAATGTAAAATGGAATATTCGTGTTGTAATATCAGTCTTCGTAAGAAAGTATCTAAAAATTAATAAAAGCATAACTTTTTCCACAAAGACAATTATTCTTGGGAGAAATGGAGTGCTGGTAGGAATTGTGGTGACCATAAATTTGGGGTTTCAGGGCTTTACTTTTAGAATAGAAGTATGAACATTTTAGTTGGATATTTCCGTACAAAATATATTAACTACTTGGCAAACATTCTCTTAACTTCCCGGTAGAAGCCGAAACATCAGCATTTCGTAACTTGAGACTGTTTCCCAGGCGTCACATGCAGTCACTTTGACAAAGAAAGAAATCGTGTGAATTGATGCAAGATTTACTTCATCTGAACATGTTCGTGAGCTAGCTCTACCAGTTCCCTCACTCTACCAGACCCGCAGACTTGTTTACATTGAGGAAACTTGGCAGCGTGGCCGACTCCAAGACGAGCCCTCTCCCACGCCGGCTTATAAGGTGAAGCAGCGTCGATGATCCATATGGGCCCGCCCCGCCCCGCCCCGCCCACCCACCGTTACCGCCTCTGCCCGCGGCACGTGTGGATGGTGGCGCTGTCCCTGCGCGGTTGCACCTGGCGGCCCACATGGCCCCGCCCCCTCACCCGGCCCTCTGCTGGGGTGGCCAACAGTCGCGGGCGACCCACGCGTGGCGCCCCAGCTCTTTCCGCCTGTGGCTCGAAAACCGTCGACAAAGATACTAAAAACGCCGTGTAGGTTTCGGATTTCTTTTCCTGTTTAAGAACCGCTGTGCTAATGGAAGACTACACGTTTCCCCGAAGTTGATGTTGTTCGAAACGTTTTCAAAGGCACTCGGTGGAGAATGTGTGGTAGGTGGAGCGGGTTCGTGACACGTGACCGTGTTATTTCGGGATGGGTTCATGATCGTCTACTCACTTATTGGAACCAAATGTTCTATATGCAGTTGTCTCTCAGAATTTTGAACCAAGGATAATCGTGAATTTATTGGGGTATAATGCCCCGTGCCAAGGAGATTTTTGATTTTAGTGTTGGGTGTAAACTAGTGAATGTAACAAAAATTCTCCTTGTGTCCACTTTCATATTGGGACCAGAAGTTATGCGTCAGCTTGCTTATTTCTAGAAAGTCTTTCTTGATCTTTAAACGATACCATGATAATGAAAACAACGGAGTTGTTTTCATTTTATTATTTCAGGTACAAAACGTTGGAATGGAAATACTATTTTGTAAGAAACGAAACCAAGAGACACTTAGTTTCAAATGTGCTATAATGCGTGATCTCGTATGAAAGTGAATTTTTTGGCCATCCTTGGCGGGTAGGCTCCAGCCGGGGAGGTAGGGAAGGCTCGCGTCGCGGAAGAGGGCGTCGGCGAATTACCATATACGTCATTTCACGCCACGCCGCCCGCCCACACCGCCGTCACCGCCTCCCCCGCTGACGCCGTTGTCGCCGCCGTCTCCCTTCATCCATGTACTAGTACTCGCTCACTGTTGACGAACAATGTCAGAGTTTAAGCGAACGCGCTCATACACGGATTCCCGCAGATCTGAACAGAAGCCGCACAGCGTATGCGCGCATTCGCCAAAACCATGAAATTTTTCGTCAAAAGAAACCTTGTGCATCGGATATCTTTTCACTTGTAACATATAAGGCGACCCTTCCCCAACACCACCACTCTGGTCGCCGCCCCATTTCGCGCCAATGCATCTGCAGGGGGCCGCCCCGGCGTCCCGGGCGAAAGAGAGGGGGAACAGTGTGCGTGCGCCTGTCTCTGATGAACGGGGGGGGGGGGGGGCAGCGGTGAGCTTTGCAGGGACCCTCCTCTCAGCGTTCGCAGTTTATTCCCCTTAGCAAGGGTTCGTTTCTTGAACTCATGACTAATGTCAGCTCTTGAGCGCGCGCGTGTGTGTATGTGTGTCGTAGGAAGGATTCGTGGAACATGTTGGAAATCGCATCTGGCGTAATTGGAAAGACGCCGACGGGTTGCCTTGCAAGTGGGCCGCCAACTGTTTTGTGACGGCGCATGTGAGATCTTCGGAACACGTGACCGTCGTCGCGACGGGGTTCCGTTTGCTCGTTTTTATTTTGAGAGTTGGTGGTCGTTTGTTTGTCATTTGTGCATCGAGAATCGGGTTAGTGGCATGAAGCATGGTAAACAGCCTGAGAAAACTTCATGTTCTGTTGGGGCAGGTGAGGCTTGTGATATCTGTCTGTGCATAGATAGATCCAGTGTTCACTATGAGATTGAAATGTATTTCAACCAGTTGTATCACTATATGAAAATGTTAGTTCATTTTTATTGAAATAATTTTAATTTAAAATATTTTAATGATTCAATCAATTGGCCTGCATTTACTTCATTAGTAGTTGTCAAATATAACCTCCATTATAGCAAAGTGTACTTTGATAATTGGAGATAGGTCCATTTGAATGTAGGACAATTTTGCCAGATTGTATTTGGAATTCCTCTCTGTAATTTGGCTACTTTCCAGTGGACTGACATGTTTCGTTTTTGTACTAATGATAATGTGTTTAGCATACCGCACAAAGCATTTTGCACACTTTACATCAATTCAAAACGAAAATATGCTAGAAATCTGATTAAAGTATTTTGAGTAGGTGTGCGTGTTCCACGTGGATGGACGTGGCATGTAAACTCATCTCTTATCAATCAGCTCTCCCAGAGTCTTGGTTCTTCTAAATTATAGTTTTTTTAATCATCTAGCCCTTTCGCTTCTTATTTCAAATTATCTCCTGTCGCCGAATACGCATGTGGAAAAGTTTTCGGATACAGGGCTCTTTCTTTAAGCATCCCATACAGGCGTAAACGCAACTTAAAAGATTGGCCTGTGTCTGCAGTGTAATAATGTAATTTATCATAATGTGTCACGTAACATATGATGCATTGAGTGGATTAGTTGATTTTCTGCGAACAATTTGCTACGAAATCCTTTGTAGTATAACTTCGCCGTTCCAATAGGGAGTTGCACGAGTGTTCTTGGTGTGTGTGAGACACAAACATATCATTGGGGGTTCGGTGGCGCGAGTAGTGAGCCCCGTTCGCTCGGTTGTGGTTCTGACGCGGAGTGTATTGTCCGAAGGTATGAGAGCTTTCCTGCGTCGTCCTGACGCCCGCGGCGTCGCGTCGCGTCGCGTCGTCGTCTGAGAGGTTGTAAATCGCCGCCGCCGTTTACGATCGTTAGCGTCGGGGGGCGGGCGGGTGCGTGCGCTATAGGCGGCTGTCCCGCACCGTCCTCTCCTGCCCTTCGCGCTCGCGCACGGGCGGGCGTGCGGCCGCGTTATGCACGCCGACGGCACGTTTCTCGCTGATTGCCGTCGTCGCCATCGCGGCAGCAGGGATTTCTGTCGCATCGGTAGGGGAACTTTGATGGAGACGCTTTGTACTCTTTGAACACATTGTTCTATTGGAGCTGCCGTTGTTGTGCTCGCAATTGTGATGCTTGTTTGTCGAGTCCTTTTTTTCCCTGTAGTTATGTTCAGCATCGTTACACCTTCGCAAAACTTGGGAGTACAGAGATATGAAGATATTAAATGAAGAAAACTAAATTAAATTCCCTGTATTGAGAAAAAAAAAAGTTATTTAAATAATTCACAAAGAGAGTTTCAGAAGTCTTTGGTATGTAATGTTGACGAACGAGATGACGATAGGAGCCGGTGTGTTAAAATGAGTACGCCAAAGATGCTTTTGTACGAGTTGCTTACATAATTTTTGTACGAATTCATTTAAACATACAAACATGCACTCTTGAGATCATTTTCGATATGCGAAACGGCAGCCATGTTGATTTATGTGGCCTCAGTGTTCTGTTTACTTTGCAGTACTCAAATAATTTGTATAGTCATGCTTTGCGGCACGCGGGTGGCAACGTGTACTTTGCCCTACGCGAACCGCTAAGTAACGCTTTGCTATGAATAAATAGTAAGGTATATTTTAGTCTCCATGCGTGAGTACTGAAAGACTTTTTTATTCGCTTCATACGTTTCTTGATTTTTGGTCTTCATCACCCAATGATCATGCTTGAGAAAAAAATATTCTAGACAATTTGCCTCAAATATCCAACATTTCAGTGCCGGAAAGCCAGGAAACGACAATGAATTTAAACGCTGAATAGCCCTGACGTTTTCAAGGAAATTCTGCATGCGCATCGCAATGAAATGTTATGGGAATAAAAACTAAGTGCTTAGTCATCCAATAGGCATAGGACATAGTTCAAACGCTGGATATTCATGCCTTTTTCCGTCCAAGTGCACTTCAGTACGCTTTGATACGTTATTCCGTTTGAGTTCTAAATAACGTTGCTCTTAATTTGTATGTGTGTGTTTTTTTAATTGTTTGTTCTTGTTATTCAGACGTTAAGTTTTGAAAGTGTTCAGTATCTAAACTACTGGTCATGTATACACGTGCAATTGGAGATGACCACTGAGAAAAATTGCCTTGATACTGCTACTACTGTCTATCCGTTTTGTTACCTCTTCGAGAACCTTCCGACCTCTTTGAGAACTTGCACTGAAGACGCATCGTGCTCTTCGAGAATTCTTCTTCTTCAGCGTCCGTTCGTTTCGCTCGCGACGATGATATTCGCTGGCGGAGCTCTTGCATTGCGTTGTTTTCTTACGGGGTTACGTTGCGCGATAGGGCCCAGTAGTTTTTCTGCGAAACGGCGCGTGACGTTTTGCGCGTGGTGGTTAATACAATAGCTGGCGGACGCTTCGGCTGCTTTTGAGCCGGGGTGGGGTGGGGTGGGGCGGAGCGGGTGAGTGGGCGAGCGAGCTCGGAATAACATAACGGTATACCGACCGGCGCGTGAGCGATATCTGGCAACGCGCTCGACTAGACGGAGATCTGTGACGCCGCGACAGCGCCTCACTGCCAAGACACAAGTCTTTGAAGTTGTTTTACTCAGTGGTGCTGTAGTGTATTCAGAGAGAAAATTGGTGATTTTGTCCAGCGTTAGGATGACGAATCGGTAAATTGGCGAGTGAAACTAACACCATGTTCCCTTACGCGACTCATTCTAAAAAAACGGAACTTTTTAAATAATGTTCTTGGGAAAGTCTTCTTTGATTTGAAAATGTCTGTGAGGAAATGATTAATTAGGCTCCGGGACTTGGATTGTGCCTGTGGCAGGGACTAATTAACACTTTCCCCCGCAGAGTAAATCGGACACGGGAAGGGGGGTCCTGCACATCAATCCTCAGTTCGCCTTCTGATATTTGCAAAAGCGCATATGTGTGCTGAACGTTCTGCACGAAACCTAGGGACCACAGTCCAATGTAGGCGCAACATGACCGAAGCAGCTCTTTTGTTAATACACAAGTACATGGACTAAATGGACATTTCGTTTGATATAATAATTGAAACCTAAGTAATAAAATAAGTATCGGTAACCAAATGGAGAACATTCTATTCACCTTTTTTTATCGTATCCACAACTGGTGATTTATGACTCCACAACGCAAAATGTAAGTTCTTACTACTTGGCTACTAACATTCCGATTGGAACGACTAGTAGATGATTCTCTTTAATATGAAATCACTTGCGCATTGGAGTGGGCGCCTCGCAGCGAGGCGTTGTGCGTAGGATTGGAGCCTTGCGATCGGGCTGCCGCCCTGCCCTCGCAAGCGCTGACATTTGAGCTGGAGTTTATCCTGTCTACGTCTGCCGCGCGCAGCACAAAGAGCCCCTGCATGATAAAAAAATGCTGTGCCTTAAAATGATTTGAGTTCGCAACAAATTGAATTTAATTAGTCAACAAATTGAAAAAAATTAGTGCAAAAACGCGAATCCTTCATAGGTTCTGAAAACTTGAAACGTCTCGATTATTTCTAAGTTATTAGTGTTGCTATTGGTGAGATCAATTTACATACTATCACCATTTTGCATTTTTGAACTTTTCATGTTGAAAATATTGTGACATTCCCTTTTGTGTTCGTTTTTTGTTGTCTGCAACTCTGAATTCATTTTATACATTATACATATACTGAATTCATTACATACATTTTCTAAGAACTGCAATCTAGAGAAATTTGCTTAAAAATTCCAACGATACTACACAATGATGCGTTATCCATCTTTGAGAAACGAGACATCGAAAGCGGGTATGAAGTAAAATGCTTTCCCTTTCTTTTCCTCAAATCCGTATTTAGCTGCACGAGAGCTGAAGTCCCACGTTCTCTTCGGTAGGCACGTAAGGAATGTCTCTCAATTAAGACTCGGCAGGAACCTCTTGCCATAGGGCATCAGTCACAGGAAAGTACTCTCGAGTGGAGATACAACTCCCCGTTTAGGAAAATATGCCGGGTGCGATTGCGTATGTAGATGCGGCTCCGTAACGGACACACTGTTGCCCGGGAATCCTACGTTCGAGAGAAAACTGTGGCGAATTTTTACTACCGGATAATCGGGCGATGCCTCTGCCTGAATGAGAATAGGGCAGGGGTGCACTGCTAAGTCATTTGTGTGGTATACTGTTTCAAGTTTAAATGCTATTAAGTTGTGTGTCCAAATTTTTAAAATTTGTGAATATAATATATTGTTTTTGTGTTTTACAGGTAGGTTGCTGTTTGTTAATACCCTATCTGACGTTCAGCGTGGTGAGTTTTACTCTTTAAAGAAACATTGTGCGAATGGCTCCGTGGGCGGGGCGGTTTGGGATGCAAACTCACGCTGACAACATGCGCTGAGAAGTCATATCTATAGCTCTTTTGCTGATGCAGACACGAAAGCGAACATTTTCTTGTTTGGAATGCTCTTTGCTACTTATTATCTGTACTACTAATCTCAAATGCGCACATGAATAGAATGAAAATTGTATAGCCTCCGGCTATGTGAGAGGTTTTCTATGGCTTCGTTAGGTTCCCAGACACCCGTGAAAAATTCAAAAACATTGAAACAGTTTCGATTTTAACTGACAAAAGGAAAAATTTCAGTAAGTTATTCAGATTGTTTACTCCCTGTGCTTATCGACTGAATTCACATACCTAGCGTGTCACTGCTTACGACACCGCACAAGGCCCTAAAGCAGAGGCCGCTCGTCATTAAATATTTTGCATTCGCGATGGAACGAAACGGCAACTTTTTTGATATTCTGTATGTGTAAAGGACTGTTGTATTGAATACTATACTATATTATTACAGTGTTCAAGAAGGCTTTTTATTAAAATATATAATTTATTGGAGCTTTTTAGGAGATCATTTTATTTGTTTTTATCATTTGTTTACTTTTTGGAAAACCATTTTGTGTGGGTTTGTTAAGCAGCATTTTTGCGGATGCAATCAAATAATAATAATAATAATAATAATAATAATAATAATAATAATAATAATAATAATAATAATAATAATAATAATAATTCGATCGCCGCGACCTAGCTACCTAGGCCTCCCCAACGGGCGGAATCCAATTTTCCAGTTTGTATTTCAATTTTTTTTATAAGAGTTTTGGGGACAGCCCTGGGCTGCGGTCATCTCCTTATCCTCCCCAACGCCGCGCCCTCGCAGCCAGTTATTGCACGGCTGGCGCGCCGCGTCCATCGGCGGTGTCGGGGTCGTCCGTCAATCCCGACACAAGCGCCTGCCCCACGTGCCACCTGCCCTGCCCTGCCCTGCCTTGCCCAGCCCTTGCGTTTGGGCGACGCCCCCTACCCAACGCATCCTCCCCCCTCTCCTCCTTGGCCTTCCACGCTCGCGATTTTGATTGCTTCATCGCAAAGAAGGGACGATTTGGCTGTGGATCTTCAATGAGTGATCTTCTTCTGGTTTCTCAATATTATTCTGCGTCTAGGAACGAAGAATTAGGGGAAAATTCATAAGTATGACACTTATAAAATTTGAGGACGTATGTTATTTCAATGAAAATACATAATGATTTTGAGAATTCTTCGCATGCACATCAACGAATTATGTAATTAATTTTTTTACTGTTATTATATTTATATTCTTACTTTATTTTGTAAATTGCCCCCTCTAACTGACATATTTCGTTTCATTTTATGTTAAAACCGTTTTATAAAAATTCACATGAGTTCTCATCACAGACAGCTAGAATTAAGAAGCGAGGAAAAACACGGAGATTGTGCACCGAGTGTGGAACCCGTGGATAGATATTTAATTTAAAGAAATAGAATGGGCGCACCCTCGCCGCGTCGCGCCGCGGCACATTGTGCTTCCGTCCACGCGCCCGGGCCGGCGCGGCGCCAGCGGGCGCGGAGCGTTCTCATCTCCGGCCGGCGCATTGTCCGCTGCGCCGCCCGCGCCCGCGCTCGGTGTTGCAGCATCTGCCCAAACAGGGTGGCCAACACTAAGGGCACGGGAGGACACGAAAAGAATTTTTTTTTTTTTTAATTTCAGAAAGGGTTGGAATGCTGCCATGAGCCCTTGTGTGCTTTATAGTGGATGGTAAATGAGTTAATGGTGCTCTTGATGGTAAAATGGCGATGGGAGAAATTGTGGAGTGACAGAGGGGGTCTGTCGGCTTTGTCACCATAAACCACACGTGGATCGACCAGGGAACCGGTTGACTTTACCTTATAGTTGGCCCGTCTGGGATGGTGCTCCGCTGGGGAAATATATGAAGGGAGAAATCACAAGTTACAAGGGCTGGTTGAAACACGTCTGCTCTTTAAAACATAACTAAACGTCATTTTCGCAGTAAACGCAACCATAGTTAACGTTTACAAAAATTATTGAGAGAATTTGATGATCGTCGACTACTGGTAAGTCCCCAGATGGATAGAATCAGTGACGTCATTGTCCCGCTCACGCCAGTTCACCATTACTGCAGCAGCAGATCCATTGTGTTCTGTGTTCAGTTTCTATATGGATAATTGTAATTTTTTTCTGCCTCTGAAAATCGGGGACTCGTAATATTCGCTTGTGTTTCGTATCTTACACGATTGGTAATTCGTTGTGGGAGGAGCGGGGACTGAGCGAACGACGACGACGTCGCGCGCCGCGGCCCTGAGTCACCAGCCAGCCGCACCGCAAGTTTCCCTTTACGGCCCCGGCGAAGGCATGCGCCACCTGCGCCACACCTCGCTCGGGCTGGCGGTAGAAGGTGGCAACTCGAGAAGGCCACCGGGACTTCTCAGACTATTGCGTGTTCTTCTTTTCCATTTTCTCCCCTTTCTTCACCTTTCTCCTCCATCGCCCGGGCCTAAGCATGGGGAAGAAATGTATTTTATACCGCGTCCGTGATTTATTTTGTAGTACGTATTCGTGTGGCATTAAGCGGAAAGAAACACGATTCCGAGTCCAATATACCAAACGAATTATTCGATTCTTATTTAAGTGTTTTTACATTGTAAGAAAATACTTTCTATTGTCATATGAAAAGATAATAAATATTTCAAATGTAATATATTTGTGTCTAAAAAAGCATTATTCCCCAGACACATGTAACAAATATACCGAAATAAATTTCAGCCTGATTATACGAAAATAAGTACGTAAACAGCATTGCTCAAGGTTATAGAGGATATCTGAGAAGGCCTAGACAGTGTCAAATTACAATTCTTAGTAGATTCATTAATGTAAGATATTGGTTATCGGAAGTGGCCTAAGTTTCATTATTAATAAAGAATATTTATTATTATTATTATTATTATTATTATTATTATTATTATTATTATTATTATTATTACAACATGCCTTATGCGCTTTTCGAGCTGCAAACCCTAGCGCGGGGCATTTGCTAACATAGTTTTCTGTATACGAGTTTGAAAGAAGAGAAAGAGAAGGGGGGGGGGAGAAAGGAAATGTTAGTCGGTAGAGAGCTTCCGGGTGTTAATGATGACCGTTCCGGGTCATCTGGGTAGCAAATCGAGTCTCGCCATCGCATCCTTTGGCTTACGCGATCGAATTTTCCTTCTATTCAATCCGCCTCTCTTCCAATTTGCTGTTCCGGCGCTAAGTCAACGCCGAAATTTTTTAGCGTACCCTGGCTAGTAATCGCATCGCCATCCACACGAATCCCAGCGAAGCAAGGAATGAGTGAGTGCTTTCTACTCGACGGGCAGAATTTTGTCCTGGCCCATCACATAGGTCAAGGAGAAAGTAGTGCAAAAATGTGAAGACTTTAATAAATCAATCCTGTGTAATGTCAGATTTTTAATTTTTTGACTTCAATTTCCATTAATTTAATTGTTCTGTCATGAATTTCGTGTTTCTAAATAATTCCCGTTTCTTAGATTAATTATTTATGTGTCAAAATGTCAAGCGTTTTTATACATTTTAGAATAGAATTTTGATTTGTATTTTGTTCCGTTTGTAAATTATTCTGAAAAGTTGGCTGCAGAAATTAATCTTAAATTTTTCACATTATGTTTACATAATAGTGTCATAGGATTCGGAATACCAGACGGGAGAATTAGTGAGATAACAATGTTATTTCTGTGCTTACTTCCTTCCTTCCGTGGAGTTAAGGTCTACGAAGGCTGTGGTGTAGAAGGCAACTGTAGAATCGTTAGAGGAATTCTTGATATATTTGACATACTGGATGCCTATTTCATATTGTGAGGCAGGTTTGGTTACCTAGTGGGTGTATTTGTAGCGCTAAAATAGAAAGTAATTTCACCTCCTGTTTTATTTATTTCTGTACGAATGTTTTGTGCTTCTTTGTGAAATTTCTTTTTAAAAAGTTCGTACAAGACGTTTAGCTGCTTCTAATTTGGCTCGATACATTGAATTTTTGCATAATCTTCTCCCAGACATTTTTTAATGTTACCTCGTTTGTCTTGTTATTCTCGACGCTATTTTCGTACTCGCCAACAATATCAACAGATTGTTTTCGAATTCTCTAAAATTTATTTCCCGTTTTGATTCACTCATTTTGAAAACTTACACGAAATACAGATAACAACGACAATATTACCAACTGGAGTTCCATATCACAAACATTAGTAACATTAGCTCAATTTATAGTGATCGAGTCGTTGCTAGCGTGACTCACATATGTCAGAAACCTATACGTGAGATCTGAATTCAATAAATCTATTGATTTCATAAAATGTCTGAGAATTCGACCTTCAGATGTTAAATGTACTGGAATGTGTGTCACAAAGAAAACTTGGAATTAGATTTTTGAATTTTTAAGGCATTTGTTATGTTGGATTGGCTTGGAATTCTAGTTATGCAGAGTTCGGCATATCAGAAAATTGGAGCGTTGTTGTCTCTATTGGGACTGAACCGGGGCGCTCCTTCACCGACTAGAGCCCCTAGACACGGTTTCTCCCACAGGCGGACGGACACTGCCGCGCCGCGCCGCGCCGCGCCGCGCCGCGCCGCGCCGTGCCGCTCCACTCTACTTCGCCCAAGATGCTTTTCCCGTGCTGCGGCGCTGGCGGCGGCATCGGCGGCGGTGCCGCCGCCACGCGACCAGGCGCGTGGCGCGGAGGCGGCGTGGCGGCAGCGGGGGACTGTGAGGGGCGGGGCGGGGTGGAGCACGTGGTCGGCGCTGGGAGGGGGGAGGCGGGGCGGGAGCGTCGGCCCGCGGCGCGTGACCGCTCAGGCGACCGGGCCGACGCCGACGCCGATGCCGATGCCGATGCCGATGCCGATGCCGATGCCGATGCCGATGCCGATGCCGCGCTGCCACGGGGTGGGTGGGAGGGGGAAAACGCAAGCACCGGCGCTGGTGGTGCTGCTGCTGCCGCCGCCGGCGCTGGGCGCGGGGGAAGGGGTACCAGCGCTACTGGGCCATCGATCCAAGCCGGGGTGTGCGCGGGGCGGCGCGCCAGCCGCCGCTGCCCCCTTGACCCCGAGTGAGCGGGTGCACGCTCTCCCCCTCCCCGCGGCAGCTGATTGGCGCCGCCCTGCCCCGCCCCCGCCGCTGCCCCGCCGCTGCCCCACCGCTGCCGCCGCCGCGGCCACCGCCCCCGCCGGCGCGTGCCTCTCCGTTGACCTAGGTCGCTGCGCTCGGCGGCGGCCGCGTGCGCAGCGCCGTTTGCGCACCCCTTACGGCAGGTCTGGCCAAAACGCGGCCCTAGGACCATCGCCCAGAGCAACGCGGGCGCACGGCTTACCACCGGGGCGCGCCGAATACGGGGATTCCAGCTTCGTTGAGGGTGGTACCGCTACAGTTCTTGTGGTTTTTCTCAAGTATGTTTCTTGTTTCAGCCTTTCGGGCATACGATAACTTGTCTTATTCTTATATTCTAGATACCGGAGTTTTTTACACGAAGATTATTGGTTGTAATCAGCAAAATCTTTTTCCTATTCTGCTGGTGTCGGTAGAAGGATATTCAATAAAATATCTTTCAGGTTGTTCCTGGGAGAACGTAACGAATGATTACCTATGATTCGTAAGGGAATGCGTTCGCGATGTCCCCGGACATTTTCCTGTAATTTGCCGCGTGTTAATTAAAGCTCACCTTAATCTTGCTTTTTTGAAAATATCACGCGAGGCCCTTCTGTATTCATCAAATACTTTTATTCTGCAGAATAAATGGATGGAATATCATGAATGTGGTATACTCCAACTTTTTTTTTCGGCGTGTGTTTCTTAAATATACGTGAAAATTTGGGATGTGAACAATAATTTTGAAGTGTTGATAATAAAGTCGATAACTAAAAACGCCAGTAATGGTCTCCTAAGCGTGTTCTCTTGGAGTTACCTTGCTTTCCTACAGCGTGTTGTACATTACAATTACCATATGACATTTACGTCCAAAAGAGTTCGTAATTCATTTTACTTGCCTGCATTTTACAGACGTACTGCGGCCTCACTACGCATACTCGTGCCCATGGCTTTACCCAAGCGGTGGTGTCATATATTTATTTTTCTTGTATAATTCCATTCGCCGCCTCAGCCTCACCGTATTCCTCTTATTTATTTACATATTGAACGTTTTTCTGATATCGACAAAGCAGGCTTTCATTGGCACTTCTTCTGATTCTATCATTTCTGTTTGTCAGTTTCAAAACGTCTTTCTCCCTCCGCGGTTAATCACTCCCTTACATCCTTAGATCTTCGCATTTAACTTTTCTACTAGCTTGTACATTGCATTAATGGTGCAGATCCGTTTGGGTGCCAAGAATAAACACACCGAATGTTCATTCTCTAGAATTATCAACGAGATGCATTATTGGGCGCCGTTGGTCTATTCTCGTGGTGTAAACAAACAGGAATGTGAAAACGGCTGCCTGCAAAATACGGTCCCGCTTCGTTTACCGCGATAGCATCACCATTTCACCGTTTTTATGGTTGCTACCTTTGTATTGTAAACTGTCGTGTTAATGTATTTTGGTCGCTGGTGTATAATGACAAAGGAATTCAGAGGTAGTTCTATTGTTCTCTCGTGCGTATACTCTTGTGTCATTGGATTTTTGACAGACTTTGCCATCGATCGAAGTGCGCATTTCGCTATTGTAGGATTTTCAGGCATGTATTAATGTGACAACTAAAGTCTGCATTTGCGCCACAAATATAACCATTTCGTGCCTGTTATTCATGCACTTAAAAAAATTATTCTGGAGAACTGGAAACATCTCTGTTCCACTTGAGGGCAAATCAAAATGGGGGGGGGGATAAACAAAAATTGACAGCCTCTTCAAATTAATCTGACAACGAAAAGAAAACAACTTTTTTAATTATGGGACATCATGTGCGATAAGTTTTGCTGGCACCCAGCGTAATGATGAATCTCAAAGGGTGTTGGTGTGAACTTTTGTCTCACCCTACCGTGCAGGGCCGCTCCGCGGCGGCAGCAGTGCTTGTGGCGGCAAGCGAGAGGTCACCTTGCGGCACGCCGCCCTTCCTCCTTTTGTTGCCCGCGCCCGCGCCTCGTCACGACTCCCGCCCAGCTTGCTCGCTGTGGCTGGCTGGCTGGTTGGCTGGCTCTGGCTCGCTCGGTGGGTCGCCGCCGCGCCGCGCAGCGTTTATCATCTGCTTCCATCGCATCGAAGCCTGAGAGCTGAGCTTCGCCGCGGCAGAGGGGCGTTTCCTCGCCCGCGGCCTCATCCACTTGCCGCCTCCGTCTGCTTCCATCGCCGTCACCGGCGCTCCTACTCCTGCTTCTCCTCCTCCTCTTCGTCACCGCTTCCGCTTCAGTCGCCAGTCGTCACCCACCCCCCTCACCGCTAGAGAGGATTGTGTTTCCGAGGCGAACGAGCGGGACGCTTCGGGAGTGCCAAAAGGGAAAGAAAGAGTCTCTTGGTTGGAGTGGAAATTTATCAAAGATATTACGAGTGCTTTAGAAATTATTATTAAATCGTGCGTCAAGGCGATTTAAAAAAGAGCGTTTATAAGCATAAAGACCATAAAAAGGGAAATTAAAGTACATTCCAAGCCATTCTAAGGAGGATAGGTCTTCTACGCAGAGGGTTGGGTGTAATTATTATTTTATTGGCAAATCCTGTACTTCAGATCGAAGGAGGAAAGGGGAAAAGAGCAAGCGCAGTAAATGATGGTGAAGATTTAAATACTTGAACGGTGGTGAAAACAGAGATAAAGGAAACTATGGCGTTGCTATGGCAGGTCTGCACAACAGGAGAGTTCCCGTGGAAACGTGACGCGAACCGCCATTGTCCCCGCAATTCAAACTGCAGCTTCTCGGATTCGAAACCCAGCACCCAGAGGTGGCAATCCAGGGCAGAGTCTGCGCGTCGCTTCTCGTCGCTGTGAATCACGCGGAGGGAGCGACGGGGCCACTTGACGGCAAGCGAAGCGCAACCTAGCGCGGCGGGGCGCAGCGCAGCAGGTCGCCTGCGCGCCTGAGGCACGCGGCGGCGGGGGCGGGGAACTGGTTCCCGTTAGCCGCGGCCCGCACAGTGGTCGGGAAGAGCCTCGAACTCGGGCAGCGCGGTCGTTTTCTTTTCAGGCTTTCGAAATGCAAACCTGCTGGGAACTGTTGGTATTGATATGTGAAATCAATAATTTTTGTATTGCCAGTTTCACGAATTGGGCTGGGAGTCTTACAGGGGGCAGTGTGACGTCATTACGCTGTGCATTGAACTTAAGAATGCTAAGCTACTTCTACGAACTTAAGTATTATTTTGAGCAGGAAAGGCCCATTCAAATTTTACTAAAATTTAAAAATAAAAGGAACAAATGACTCGTCGTGCTGCTTATTAATTTTTCTAGTAATTCATACGTCTAGAAAATGTTAATGGATTTGTTTAAAAATCTCAGTGTGACTCTGAGCTCTTTCCCCGAGCGCTTTGTTTACTGGTGTCAACTGTAGTATAAAATTACGTTTCAGTGAGGTTTTCGCAGTCTTGCTCATATGAAGCAGAGAGTGGGTTTCTCTCTGTTATGTAACTCTCTCCCGTCAAGTTCATCACCCCGCCATACCCCAACCACCCCACCCATCCCGCGTCCCATTCCATACGAACCCCACCACGTACCAAACCCTCCCGCCGTGGCCCATCCTGTGCATCCCCGCTGTCTCCATCCGTCTCATCGACCTATGCTCTGGCCCCACTCAGCTCTTCCCCGCCGCATCGCCCTGCACCGCCCCGCCCTTTGCCCCGCCCCCACACCAGCCCAACCCCGCCCTGCTCTGAGACGCGTGAGGGAAGCGTCGCGTGCGACTGGCAGCCCGTTCCCTACACACAGCCCACCGCGCCGCCTTTGCCTCTGCCTCTGCCTCTGCCTGCCGCTGCCGCTGCCGTCATTTCATGCGGACCTTTTTAGAACGCGCTTGGGATTTTACGAGCGCAACAGCAGAACGCGCGCGAGCTCTGCAGAAGGCGGACACAGCGAAGAGGCGGAGCGAGACGAGCAGGTGGGAAGAGTGGTGGGATGAAGCAAAGAGAGCGATGAAGAAAAGAATGTGCAAAATGAACGGGTACGAGAGACGAGCGAGTAATGCTAGAGAGTGGAAGGGCAGCTCGGCTAACGAGGGAGAGGGCACGATGGGGCAGGCGAGCTGAGAAGATTGGCCTGACTGCGCGATGCAGGGCGGGGTGTGGCCCGTCACTTGCGTCATACGCTAGTATTTAGGGGTCCCTGGTCTAGACCAGCCTTTGCCGCTTCTCCTTTGTACGCTTTGTTGGGAAGTGCAGTCGTAAAAAAGAGGTCTTGCTCTTCATGCCGTTGCGTCGAGATCCCGTTTCTTGTTAGGCGCTGTTTTGAGAGGGGAAAGGGTAGGGGGGGAAGAAGGTAACAAGGCGTGGGGCGTTTATTTTTAGTCGCGACGCAGTTGCGCACGGATATTGTAGAGGACATTGTAGTGTACGACGCGTATTTGTAGAGGAGCATAAAGCACTGCATCTCATATCCTTTTCTCTCCTGAAAAGGTGCATGGCTTTTGTAAGAATTGATGCTGGCGCGAGAATAATTAGTTGTTTATTTGTGAATGTACTGAAGTCATGCATTCAATATACCTTTGAATTTTGTAGATCGACCGAGCTCTTTGAACAAAGTTAACTGGCATGCTGGTGGGGTCATTCTACACTTGCCAAGTTTGCCCCGTTGCTTTGAACAAAACTTTGTGTGTTCAAGTTTTTATAAATTTGAACTATTTGTAATTTTTTTTAAAAAAAATATCGTTTTTAAAATTACAATAACCCCCAAGTCTATTCATTGTCACACGTTTAACGAAAAACGTTCCTCCTTTATTTCAATTCATATTTAAATGTTAGATGATTTATTGATTTTTGGCTTATATTTTTCCTAGCTCTCTCCAGTCGTAATGTTTGTCGGGGCTCTATGTATTAAATTATTCTCATGTTTACCCCAGTTGCCTCTTATTCCTTAACATATCTTTTAGCTTCGAGAGTCCAATTTTGTGTATGATATTCAGAAAGCAAAAACTGCAAAGGAGAGGAAGACATGTATCAAACTGGATAACTCCGTCTCTTTCTATTTGCTTTTATTGCTTCCGCCTTTCTTTCGCCACTCTACTTTCTAGAAAGGCGTTTCTTGTTCGCCGAGAAACGATCGAAGTTACTGCCAGTATGTTCGAATGACCATACGTACAATGCAGTCCGTTCCTCTGCTTGCTAGGCAGTGGTTCCGTTAGCGGAAAATATATGCCGAAGCATTGTGTTATCCTAAAGATTACTGTGCTACGACCTCAAACAATAGAATAACGGATTAAGTAGGACGTGAATCAGTTGTACTAATTTTAAAATTATCTAGATTTATTTCAGATTACTTCGAGCTAATCGCGTATCCGCCTCGCTTGTTCTCATTGTTTCATGGAGTGAAACAGTTTTTAATTTAATTCTCTACGTTGTAGGAATTTCCACGGTATTTCTAGTTCTTAAGTAAAATTTTGATGTCGCGGATCAACTCGATACTTTTAATTGAAGGTACAATGTCAGCGGGACTTCAAAAGGTCCGTTGAGCAAATAATGCATATATTATTATAATAAGATATTGGTGATTGATTTCAGTATATACCACAAAGCGTGTTGAATCCACATTTATAACGGTTCTCCTGATAACTGAATGTTCTGTTCTTCCATTTTGTTCTTCCTACCCAGTGCTTTATAATTCGTGTATCGTAATTGCGTGAAGTAAATTTTCGTAGTGCTGGGCGTTTGTCGTATCACTTGGTTTTCGGACAAGGGCTTGCACTACGGCAGAGCTAAGCAACAACCACACCACACCACACCACACCACACTACACTGGTGACTGTGCATGTGAACACGAGAGAGCGCGCAGCTGTTAATGGCGGTGGCCCTCTCTAATCTTCTATTCCCTCCAGTCCCGGCCTCCCGGCTTCCGCTCTGATCGCTTTGCGCACGGCCCCTTGCTCCTCTCGTCGACCGCCATCCCTTCCCGCTCTCGCCGCTGCCTTGCCACCGCCTTCGCCCCCGCAGCACATTACGGCTGCATTTAATTGCGCGCGGTGGATACACACCCCGCAGCGCCGGCGAACTGGTTCTCCCGCGACTGCGTCGCGCACTGCCCTGGGGTGAGAAATACGTGCACAAAAAGGAATGTCCTTTGCCGAAACGTGGCATTTTAATCGGAATAATATTCTATTACAGAACATTGGCGAGGATTTAAATGGAAAATGGCAGTATTGCACTTAGAACTTCACATGATTTTTTGAAAAATATAATTGGAGTGGTGATTTACGAGTGGCTAGAAGCAATTATTACTAAGTGTAATGATTGCGTGCATTGTAATATGCCGTCGTGGTTAATGTAATCTGTCGTCGGGCAATTTTTGCCAACATGGAAGCGTTTCGTTTGTTGCTGTTTCTTAGTGCTTCTTTCGACTCGAAGCCATTGGTTTCTAAGGGGCGTTACTCTGACTATCCACGTGCATTAGACGTTGACGCAGCTGTACTTCACTCGGCAGTTACGTGAGGTCAACATGAGGCCCCTTTGTGTACAATACTCAGAAGAATAAGGATGATTAAATGAAACTATGCGCTTACGCCTTGTCACGGCAGGCCTATCGTCACATTATCAAGTGAAGGACGAACTTTTAAAGATGTAAATGGTTTTAGAATTTCGCTCAGAGTCATTCGTGTTAGTGTTTTGCCTGCCGCAATCGACATGGGACAATGGACGTAAACCGTGATTTGACTTCAAAATTAAGAATTCAGTGCATTAATCGGGATGTTGTATTTTGCGATACGTGAACCACAGAAGCGGCATTTTGGTTCTCTGTGCCGAGTGATAGTCGCAAATTACCTCTCCGCACGGCGACGTGCGCCGCGGCGGCGGGCGCCGTTGCGACTGCTGGGCACGAGCGAAGCCTAACGCAAGCAGGCGCTCCCACTCCCACTCCCACTGCCGCTTGCGTGAGCGGCCAGCCGCCAAAGCACCGACGAGGCCAAACGGCGCCATTGTGTTTATGATGGACTCCGCTCCGCGCCGTTGCGGTGGGTTCGCTCTGCGCAGTTGCGCATTGGAGTGGGTTCCTCCATTTGCCACCTCGTATGCCAATTCGCGTTCTCTCTTCTGCTTCCTTCTGCTCTTGTAGCGTTCTTGCTTAATCTCTGGCTCCTCTCATCCCTTCTTTTCCTTCTTCCCCCGCGCTCCTCAACCTCATTCGCCCCACTTGTGCCACCTCCCTCTGCTTTATGTCTCCCCTCCACATTTGTTTATTTTAGGTTTTTGCTTCATTGTTTTGATTCCGTTCATTCTAACATTTTGTCACTTTCATGAATTACGCGACAACAGCACTTTGCGTTCTCATGTTTTCGTGGTTATTTGGTTATTTTTGTTGACTCGTGTTCCTGTTCATTCTTTTTCAAAATAATTATAGGCAAACCATCCAAGGACTACTATTAACAATCATTGTAGGAAATTATTTTGCTACCCTCCAAGCGTGTATATTTATGTAAGTATCATTTTCCTCGTTCTGTGTGTTCTTTCAGATTCAACGTCCATTTTTCCAGCTGTCACGTCCACTCCGGTACTTTACTCTCATCTTATTATCCTCATTACCCGCGCGGTCCGTATATCATCATTTCCTGACCCCGTCGTCTTTCTGTTCATTTCCCTAGCCTTCGCGGTCCCTCGCCCTCGGCCCATTCCCGCGGTGCGCTCCATCTCCGTGTGACAGCGCGCTGATGCACGCCGTGTTTCTTTAGAGAGCGTACAGTCCGCCTCAGAACCTGGCGACGCACGGGACTCTTTCGGGGGAGGGGGGAGGGGGGCGCCGACTCGTCGCGTTGGCCGCCACGGAGCGTGAAAAAAGCGGCGAAAGGGTATTTCCTCGGTTTCGTCTTCCTCCTTCTCCTTTCTGCTGAGCTGGGCCCGTTGGGGAGCGAGCAAACGGCGGTGCGGGGGCCGAAAGCGCGCGCGGCGGGCGCGGCACACCCGACGACACGTCCAGCGGAAACAAGATTAATGGCGGCCGGGAAAATCGGTCGTATTGGCCCGCGCACGCCCTCGCACGAGAGCCGACACTTGCGTTGCGGCTGGAGACCGAAGGTAATCGCGCGAATCGACGGCTGCTGCCGCCGTTAGCGCGACGGACTGCGCTTTGGAGAGTTCGAGCTTCTCCCGGTGAAGTCGATTGTTTAATCTGCCGTGTTGGTTTGTGGGCAAATGAGGGTGCGCAAGCGTGATAAATGTGTGATTTGATTGTCCGACATGTTCAATCGTATGCTTTTTGGGGCTGAATAAGTTGACATTCAAAAGAAGTTATTTCCTTGGTTTGTGAATTCATTACTACGTCTGTCTGAATCTGGCTAATTCGCGAATTAGCCGTTCATCCAATTCGCCGTTCGTCCAGCCAATTTGGGTCACTCCAAGTCTGAAGTAGGAACAGTTTCCATGGACACATCGAACTTCCGTCGAATGAAGTTGACATTCGCTAACACGATGTGGCGTAAGAAGGTGATGTATAAGTTATCGTGTCGCAGAATACGTATAGCAGATGCTTGATAAACTCAGATTTTCTGGTGGGAAGTTTCAAAGGTTAGTGCGAAACGGGTGTAGTTTGGAGTTTCACCGAGTCAGTCGTAAATTTCTATTACACGTTACCACCCATCCACACCGTATACCTCAGTCGACGCTTCGCTACAAATTTTTGAGTTATTGACAAGACTCCGGCCTTCGCAAGTGACATTAAACAATCTTGAGTCTGGGTAACGCATAATTTGCAACGTATTTTATACCATCATACTTGCGATGACAACAGGCGGTGCACCCTCAGACAACACCTTTCTTTCGAGAACGCCATGAGGCTAATGCCGACATTAGCCAGATGATGCCCGAATTGATTAACGCGATATTCAAGCCGTGTCCAGCGTTCGAATTTACCGGCTAATTAGTGAATAAACAGTATTTCAGATTTTAACGATGGCTTATTTACTGTTTGGAAACTTCGTTAAATTGTTAATGTTGTTGAAATGATTGGAAGACTCCGCGATGATGTTACCCCGCGACTGTGCAAGTCCCTCCCGTTGCTCTGGGTTGTTTCGTATTCGCGCCGATCCCCTGCGGCGGAGCTCGCGGTACCCCAAGGAAAACACGCATTCGTCAATGCTATTAGTATGCCCGTGGCCGCGCGTCATTTATATGCACAGCCGCCTCGCCGGACGAATCGCTGGAAAAGCTTCTACGTCTTTCTCTGCCTTCGCAACGCGCCTTGGCCTGTCCTCTGTCCCTGCTGGGGTTTTCCCGGCCTATTGGGAAGACTAGCCGTGCCCCTGAGGATGGGAGATGATCAGATAGCGCCAGACCAGCCCGAGAAACCACTAGGTTTCATAGAAGGAGAGTGTTGAAACAACTGAACACAGCAATGGATCTCTGTATATGGTGTTTATGGGATTACATAATGGCAAGCCAGTGCACAAGCAAAATTGAGATTTCGTTTTGCTAGTACTACTAGCGAAGAAGTGTAATAGAGTGCAGTAATGCATCTGGTGTTATTTAATACTCAAAATATGCTAATATGCTGTATTGCAGGGAGTATTTTTTTCCGCGATAAAGAATTGTTGTGAATACCTAGTTATTATTTTTTCAGTTTTCGAAACATCTTAATCAGTTGCGTGCCTAGGTTCTCGTATGCTACTGTTCAATAAAGTGAAATGGCCGTACATGCTATAAATGTGTAAATCTAATTGGTATAAGAAAATGACTGGTGCTTCGTAGAAAATATGTATGGAGTACGATTTTTTTCTTTGCCGATATCCGCCCGCGGTATCTTTATTAAGGGGCTCTTACGGGGGACCGGTACTGTACACTGCTTGCACCAGCCTAGCTACGCCCCTAATCGTTAAGATGGATGACTGATATGAATGAAGAATGAATTTGTAATTTAGTATAATATGCTTTATTGCTTTTTACCTGAAAAAATTACAAAGTTTATTAATATTTTTTTCTTGATTGTACCTATCATCGCTGGTAAAGTATCATCAAAATTCCATCTACCCCCCAGGGGGTCGATTCCGACCCTGTTGGGAATCGGGGCTCCGGTTAACCTGCGTCTAGAGCGCGGACGGTGCGGAGTTGGGAGTTGAGCAGACGTGGCGCTCAACCGCGTCTTTCGTAACCAGTTGCATATTTATAAACGCGCAGCGAGTCGACGCGCCAGCAGCATCATCGCGCGTTGAGCCGTCGGCGCATTCTGAGGTGGCAGCAGCCATTTTTCTAGTTTACGATGCAAATCTCGCCCGCGCGCGATGGCGCCAGCATTGCTCGAAATGTTGCTAAACTCGTGCCGACTGCTTCTGTCGTTCATGTACATGAGTGCCAGTGTGTCAGTGCGAAATATTCGAATAGTTTAACGAGATAAATGTTGTTTACGAGAACACAACAAATTGGTTTAAATGTAATTTAAATTGTTTGAAGCAACACTCACTCGAACCGGGAATGGAACCCTGGTCCTTCTGGTTTTCAACTGGCGTTGACCACTGAGTTACCGTTATGGCGAATGCTTCAGATCTGTTTCTAAGTGCCGGTATATTGCCCGGTTTAAGATATTCCCTCGCCGTGAGAGAGTGATGACGATCGTTTAAATGTAATTTTCATTGAGAGTTCGTTGGTGAGCAGTGATTTTTATGTTTAACATCAGGTGTTATCCTGTTAGACATAAACAGTGAAATTTCAGACAGCATAAGGTCGAATATATAGTTCGTTTAAGCGCAGAACGTTATTGAGTGTGGAACCCAACACAGACCTCCGCTAATGAGAACAATTTCTGGAGAATAGCGCACCATTTGTGGGATGTAGTGTACTCTCATGATTTTTTTCTTCTTAATTTCTTTCAACATTAAAGAAATGAACGAAAGTGAAAGTATTCTAAAGATAAATTAAATATTTTATTCTGAAACATCTCCAAACATTTCAGTTTTTCCTATTATTTATCGTTCTTAATTTCGCAAAATATTTGTCGGAAACGAAAGGTTTTTAATTTACGTGAGTGCATTTAACGAAGTAGTATGTGTATGTTGGAGTTATTGTCTCAAAAAAGCTAATTTGTATACATTTATTGCTTTGTTCTAATGCATGCGACTTCACGTCAAATGTTCTCACGTCAAATGTTCTTTGGACAAAGGTAGTTTTCATTAATATACTGCATTTTTCGTGATATTGCAGTCAGTGTGTTTAAGTGGAGTATTTAAATTCAGTATTAGTTCTTAGGGAATGGCTTAAATCAATTTCTCCTCACTAGTTATTCTGCAACTAAAATCTCAGTTTTAAAATTGAAGATAGTATCGCGTGTAAAAGAGAGAAAGACGAAATTTTGTCCTGGAGAGTGTAGTCCAGGTAACCTATTTCAATCGTGCAGTTTACCTAGCTGATCACGTTTTAAAAATCTCGTTTCCCGCGTACGTTGCATAAACATGAGTGTATCCTCGATAGCCTTCGGCATCGCCTTATGTGCTATCTGCTTTTGTGTCTACTCCCCACTTACTCTTCTTCTTCTTTGCAGGCCTCATGTCTATCATTGATCCGATTCTCTCCTTATCCGAGACAGTTTAATGTCTCCCCTTCCTTAGTTCCGATCCCCAAACCCCACCATCTTGCATCTCCCTCGCCCTTAGCTCATCTTGATCTCCCGCCTCCCTTACCTCATCTCCGCGTCTTCTGTCATCAGGGCATCTGCACTACCCGCGCACTTCACCTGCTCTTGGTTTTGTCGCTTCCTTGGCCGTTTTTTAGGCGCTCTCCTGCGCGCCATAAGTCTGCACGGCTGCCAATTTGCTCGTTAACGTGCGCTCCCTTCCTTGCGTCTCCGCGCCGTAGGTCTGTAGGAGTTACGGTGGGAGCTTTAATTCGGGCTTTAATGTTCCCACACCTTCCCGTCTACGTCGGAATACGACGCGCCGTCTTCAGCATTGCACGGTCATTCCAAACGCCATTATCTCTTGTAATTCCTTTAGCAATTCTACTATACGGCTAGCAGGCTTGGCTAGATTACGAGAACTTCATACATTCGTTTGTTTTGAAATCGTCAATAATAAATGTTCCAAACGTCCATGATAAATATATTCGTCTTGTTAAACTTCAAAGAGTTTAGTAGTTTCAAATAGTTTTCATGTTTATCTCCGAGATCTCGAAACAGTTTGTTAGCGTGGACACCGTATTCGGTGAAATTTTATGAAGTTACACGACTATATGCTTCAACTTATTTCGTCATGGGTTTCGTTTTACCTAGCGTAGTATGAATGGTATGTTGCAAGAAACCGAAGCCATTAGCCCATTAACACGAATGTGAGTGTGAATCCAATTCCCTATCCTTGAACATGCATGCTCCGGGTATTTAGTGCTCCGCAGTGAGGGAGGCTACGTTCATGGTTATGCGTGTAGTATCCCGGAATTCGTTATGGAGATGTCGGCCACCGCTAGTGCTCCCCGTTCTCACTCCATCCTCTTCCCGACGCTGATCTCACCATTTCCAGTCCCGCCCCCTCCCCCTCTCCACGGCCCCTCTCTCTTCCGTTTTGTCCCTTTCCGCGCCCCCATCTCCATCCCCATAACCGGCCCCAGCCCCAGCCCCGCCCTCCCCTCCCCACACCACACCACACACCACACACCACACCACACACCACACCACACCACACACCACACCACACCACACCACACACACCACACCACACACACCACACACCACACCACACACACCACACCACACACACCACACCACACACACCACACCACACCACACACACCACACCACACACACCACACACACCACACCACACCACACACACCACACCACACACACCACACCACACCACACACACCACACACCACACCACACACCCCACCACACCACACACCACACCACACCACACCACACACCACTCCACACCACCACACCACACCACCACACCACACCACCACACCACCACACCACACCACATCACCACACCACACCACCACTCCACACCACCACACCACTCCACACCACCACTCCACACCACCACTCCACACCACCACACCCCAACCCAACCCAACCCCAGCCTACCCCACCCGCCCCGCGCGCTCATAAAGGCGCGATGAGAGGCCGCTTTGTGCGGAGTCGGGTGGACGGAATTATTAAATTACGCCGGTGCACTGGGCTGTGGACCGGCGCAGCGCCTTGCACTGGGGCTGCCCGGGCCGAGCCAGGCGCCCAGAGTGAGAGGAAGGAGTTGTTGGAAAATGGGTATGTTTAAGGCATGACGGCTGAAGCTCTCCCCCCCCCCCCCCCGCCCCGAAATGAAAATAACGCTTACTGTTCTGCCATCATTTCACATCTGATAGTTGAAAATGTAAAAGAGAACTGATTAAGCACTTGTGCTTCGAGAGTATCCTGTAAACAAATTATATCCTGGTATTTCAGACCTTGTTGAAATGTCAAAATTTCGTTACAGGGTAACACGACAAATGATACGTGTGGACAAGAGTTCTGGAAGTCAGCAGTACGAGCAACGTGTCTACTCCCTGATATCTTCGTAACAGTTATAGTCGGGTACCGGAGCGGTACCTTAGCAAACCGACCGCGCACTCGGGCCGATCCTTGTAGGAGGATTGAAGTGCCGGAGAAAGAAAAAGTTTTGTCTCGGTGTTCCTCGTGTTTCGTCGTACCTCCTTCGTCCCGTCGCATGTGTTCCGGCTGTTTCTCGCGGCATCGAAAGCCGCAGGGGCGGTAAACCTGCGATGCTAAAGGATCTTCGACCGGCGCTGTGCGTGTTGCACACGACATCGTCATTTTACCCCTCCCCATCAGAACTCTTCTTGGTGATGAGTGTTTCAGTCGCAGCCGTAGATAACTACGATCCACAGGAAATATTATCTCGGAGAAAGGGTCCCGGACTTCGCAGATCCACCGTGTTGCGACCTCTGCGATCGGGACCGGGCTGATCCATTACGACCAATGCGCTGGCATTTCAAGTCGGGTACTGGTATTCAAATCACGGCCTCTTCGTACGGATTATGTGTGTTAGAAAAAGCGCTTTGCTTTATCTCAGTGTTCCCCCATTTCTGTGCCAGTCAGTCCATCATTCTCATTACATTAACACTCTCACCTATAATTGATTCATCCCAGCTATGCCTCCAGGCGTAGGTACTAGAATAATAAGTTTATGGATTGGAGAAACCCAGATGGCTCCCGATCAATGACGAATTCATTCGGCCATGAGAATCCTTGAACGCGGATGAACCGCTAGAATGGCACTGTCGTGAACGCGGACGGAATTATTTCTCTTACTGTGTCCACACATGTATCACTCTTGTTCTCGAATCGTAAACCTATCTTCAGCACGTACTTGACAACAGATAGTCACGAGAAACTTACAGGTCTATGTTAATTTACAGGCTTAATTGACGGACAGTGCTGGATGCTTGTTTGGAAGTTCGTAATCAAAATTTACGATGGTTGAGCGATGTTCGTTATTGAAAATACGACCCAGTGAATCATTAATTACATTTGACGTGACGCATGCATATTTATAACGAGCGTTACGCGTTTGAGATATTTTTTTGGGGGTGGGGCAGCAGGCGCACGTTTGTGCTTTGCCGCCCTCTGGCGCCACGGGGTCACGTGCCTCTGTGCACTTGGCGTTGTTGTATTCCTCCGGCGCGCGTGTAATGCGCGCGTTTTGAAGTGCAAACGCGGCGGAAGGGAGGGCGGGCGAGTCCATTTTTCGCCGCCAGCCCTCGCCCTCGTCCCGCACCATCGTCGCTTCGCTCTGCTTTTGTGCGGCCGACAAAGGCGGCAGCGCTGGCTACGTGGCGGTGATTCGCGCGGCGATAGCGGCCTTTTTTTATATTTTTTTATTTTTTCCGTGTGTTTCGCCTCGCCTCTGCGCGCTTGTTTGCCGCGCGCGTTTCGCACCTGCTTTTTTTGTTCTTCTGTGTATTTGGTTTTTTGGGTCTCGTCTTGTTTAAATGTAGCTCACTTGGTTCTGCCGTTTCCTCTTTTCGCCTTTCTCTGCATGTGTTTTATCTTCTCCCTATTTTCCTCTCCTCCGTCTTCTTCTCGTATCTTTCATCTGACTTGTCTCTTTTTATGACCCTCTCTGCCTCCGTATGTGTTTATATTGTCCTACTACATCGTATTTGCACGCGCAGTCAGTCACAGGCTGACATGTTTCTTTCCTCATTTCTTGCATTTGATCACCCTTACTTTTGATTCCGTGTACTACTCCAATTCAGCCTTGAATTTCACACTACGATTAAAATATTACGAGTCTATTCCTACATTTAATATTTTAAGTTCTGAATTGTTTTTCCCATTATTTCATAAATGGGCATAATCTCTCCTTCTCATACATGCACTTTTTTCCTTACTCTTATTTTTTTTTCTTCTCATGTCCCCTTTGAAATGTTCTCCCTTTCCTTCCTCTCCTTTATGAACTCCCTTTCCTTCCGAGTGACTGCGCCTCGTCCTTGCCCTTGCCCTTTGCCTTTGCCCCGCGGCTCTCTCTCTCCTTTCCCCTGTACCAGTGTCCCCTCCATTCGTTTCCCCCAAGGGCTTCTCTGTCGCGCCGTAAAATTAGCCTGCGCGAGATGTTGATGCGCGGGCGCGACGGTGGCAGCGCGCCCGTGCGCGCGCGGGGCTCCTAGACCCCTGCCCCCCACCAGCCGCCACGCGCGGGTGCGGCTACGATTGCCCATGGGGAGGAAGGAGCAGCTTCTCGACGTGCTAGTGCCACTTACAAAGAAACTTGCGATTTGCTCTATTTGGACATTTTGAAATGGATGAAGAAATTAATGATCGGTTTGAGGTATTATTTTCTGATGTAATAACTGGTAAATCACTTTCAATTCAAACGCAGTCCTCGAAAACTGGGCCACGGAAGGCATTGACGTTCTATACACGGATCTCTCTTTCGGCGAAATGATACACTCAGTTCCATGGCCCCGCTGAATGCCTTTCTGTACCTGTGACCTGTAACAGCGAGCTTGGTGTGCGTCGCACGCAATAATAAGGAAGCGCCAAAGCAGTAATGAGAAAGCGTGCGTAGAGCACAAAAAAGGTATTACGTTCGTACCTCGAGCTCTGAATTATTCTCTTCTTTGCAGATGTAATCAAGACTATGAGCTGCAGTATGAGACAAGGGCTTGCGTTTGGCCTCCAGAATGTACGTAGCCTGACTGCAGGTCTCAGTTGGTCTCGAAGTTGCAGATATTCTTCTACTTGTATGGCGTTGCTTTTTCTTCGTATTCGGGTCCAAAATTCGGCTCAGCTCACGTTCACATTCTTGCAGTTAAAAAGAAAGTGTCTTAAAAAGTTTTGGTGCCGGACTGAATAGAGTACTAAGAAAAATCATGTGGTATTCTCGTTGCCGTGAAGAATATTTCATTTAAAAAGCACATAGTTTGTCAAAGTTTTTAGAAACTTTAAAACAACTTAAGTTACGGGAATATTGAATGTTTTCTACATAATTGATGTTCTTTAGGTTGATTAATATTTTTGAAATGACGTCATTTTGTAATTGGAGCATTTATTACATAGTTTTACAAATTTTTACGATATGGTTGAAATTTAATACACAGCACTTCCTGAGAACTGTGCTTGCATTTGGCGTTTTAGAAGTCTATATCTCGCGGAATGTTTTCCTTGTTACAAGGAAGTAATTTTTTGGCGCTTCTCTCATACTATTTTTGTCATATAATGAAGGCATCATTTGTCTCACACTTGTCCTGTTCTTTCGAATTTAATCGACAGTGGTAATTTATATAGCATAGCAATGTCATGTCGCATTTCTGTGAGTGTCCTCAATGTTTTACGAGTGTTAAAATTAATGACTCCTGACGGACTTTGCTGTATTGATTGTCCATTGAAAATAGTTTTTATAGAAGTGTGCTCCTAATTCACGCTATTTATCCATGTCAAGTAAAAAATATAACTCATTGTTTTGAGCTAAAAGCGTTTTATTTGTTCCTCACCCTATATGACGTCAAATGGAATGAAATTTTCGTAATATTTTCTCTTGCCACGTCGCCAAGCTTTTCCGCCAAACGTCTACGAATTGCATCAAACACAGATGTAAAAATTCTCTTGTCGCCGATCTCATGTTAACAGGCCGAGGCAAGAGAGCTCTATATTTACGTCCCGTCGTTTTAGCCCAGAGGTCTCTAATTAAAGGTCTGAAGACGCGCGCCGCAATGGCAACGTGCCCACACTGCCCGCCTCCCCCCTTCGGGCTCTTCCGGTCACTTTCTTCCTATTCCCTACTTGATGATAGGCGCATATTGGTGATAATTCTTTGCGGAAAGTATTTGTAATATATAAAGTAGTTTTAGTCCCGGAAATTGGAATTGTCGACTTTGTGACGTGCCACCGTCGGAGCAATATTACTTCGTATCATTGATGCTCATTATGTCCGCGTCACCTTCGAACCTTAGCTCCCGTTAAGATTCAGAAGATTCAGGTCAAACCATTGAGTATTAGGCTTATTACATTTGTGTGTTCTTTATATATAAATAAAATTGACCGTAAGGCTTTGTTATTTAACGTCGCATCAACGTCTAGGTCATTAGCGACCACTATTGCGTGTAACGATATGGTAACTATGAGGATGGCACGATATGATGATAGGGGATGAAAGGACGAACGCAATACAACTATGCTCGAGGCGGAACTCGAACCCGCGATCCTTCGGTCTGAGATCGCTATGGCACTACTGCCTTGGCAATCTCGGCCATCCGGACCGGCACCGTAAGGCTTGAATATCAGAAAAAATATATTAATTCTGGTTCTTCTATACTGTTAATTGTAATTTTTGCTCGTTCAATACTAACAAAATTGAACTGCAAAGGCGTTTAGAAAATAACACAAACAGTTTACCTGGTGTGTAAGCGCGGCGGGGAAATTCCCAGAGGCGCGAGGAGGTGCATTTTAGAGGCCATCTATAATCGATGTTGAAAGGTTCGCCTCTTCCCTCTATTTCTGATGCCTCCGCCACCGAATTCCCGCAGTAGCCGTACGTCCCCCGTCCGCCGCCAGCGCGCGCCTTTCGCTGCGCGACGGGAACTTTTCCACGCGTCTCCCCGCGACTCTGTGAACGAGCGAAGAAAAAATTCCGGGACGATGAAAGTGCTTTCTTGACGACGGTTGCGGAACACCCGCCTTCTCTTTGCCGGGAATCACATCGCTTTGACTCGCTCGAATTCGTTCTCTCTGCTGTTAAATGTAGTGGTGGGACCCAGAATTGCCAGATAGGGGATTGTACATCCCAAACTGATTTACGTTTGGTTTTTGAGGAGAAAATGTTGCTATTTGTATCAGTTTTGGAAATTATATGTAAGAAACTTGTTGTTTTGGTATAGTTTTGTATCTTTTGTGCCAAAAACATTATTACTTTAACTATTTCTTAACTATTTATAGATTTCTTGCGCAATATTGCGAAGTAAAATAAGAGAAAATTAATTTACGAATTAAGCGAATAGAGCGAATTAAAATACAGAAATAGTTTATGGCAAACGGAAGTAAGATATAAACTCAGTTTATATTTTCTATTATATCATTACTCGTAAAGTAAGAGCATGCTGGTAGCTTTGAAGTCTGAGGATGCATACTATTTCCCGCTCATTCTTGAGCTCTCGTTTTGAAGAAAAAAAACCGACTTAGTTGCGTTGTCTACCACAGTATTGCAGTTCCGGAAAATGCTGATCCCGGTTTCTTCTTTTCCGTAGTTCGTAGGTATCACGAGAAAGAAGTCTTCAACATAGCTCGTACCAGCTTTTATGAGTAATTCAACTGTGTAGGTGCTATAGAGCAGATAGGGGGTAGCATAGGTACCCACGTACCTCCTTAGACGGAAACAAAAATAGTTTGACAAGTAATAAAGTATTTGATTTATTATTAAATGTGTTAAATGTGTACTTGTGAAATATAAAGTATAGTACAATAACCGCAAAAGATTAAATTTAAACTTTTTAATGAAACATCGCCAATTCTTCTTGCGCTCCGTTTGGGCATTTTCTGGATCCACGCCTGATCGGGGTAGAAGAGAGATTCCGAAACTTTTGAAACAATTTCTCCTGCACAATCATTTCTTAGCAATCTGCTTCGCTCGCGTTGAAGTCGGGAGACCCGTGCACGGTGTTGTGCGTGCATACAAGCGTTGCTGCGTCGGCCGGTGTGGCTGGGGACAGGAAATCGCTGGAAAATAAATGCGAAGTCCGAGTAACGGCCACGGTTCCTTTGCGGCGGCCGCCCCGCCTGCGCTACCGCCTCCTTCGCTACGGTCGTTACCCACGGCGCCCCGCCCCGCCCCCTTCCCCGCTCGCGGACGTCCGGTGACCGGCGCGGGATCCGCACTTCCCGCTGCAGGGACTCCCTCTCGACTTGGCGGTTTCGCGTGAGCTACAGTGGACGGGGAGATCTACGTCTGTCACTGAAGCACCTTGTAGGCGAAGGCATAAGTCGTATCTGGGTTCAAGTACTATCGAGAGTCGCTTGTTCCCAATCATTACTATTTGAAGACTGCGCCAAATTCACATCGTCAAGGGCGGCTCAGGGCGTCAACTGTCACTGCGGTGCCTCTGACCGGGAGGCCCTAGGTTTCGAGTCTCGACGTTGACACTAGCTTCACAACTAGGTCGAATTCAGCCGTTGTCTGGAGGAGATTCGTAGCGGCAGGCCTTGTTCTATCCTCACTTACACGCCCTACACTCCAACACTTGTCGAGTGACTATGCGGCAGCTTTGAGCTTGTCCCGGGTGGGTCGGTGCTACGCTGGTGGGAGATAGCTGTTTGGGGAAAATCTCCACAAGCCAACGAAGGTCGGCGCCGGATCTCGCCATCCAGCGAAGGAAGATCATCGCCACCTCCCGCGATAAAAAACATGGACTACACTTACGAGACTAATGACCTTAGCAGTTGATGCGTCCGTGATCACTAAGCAAGCAAGCAGCAAACGTTCATTGTAGTCGCCTGCCACCAAACGAAAATATTGGTATTGAGCCGTAAAATGTTTCATGTTAACGAAGATGTTTGGCTGAATTCATGCGTCCTAATAGAATAATATTCGTCTCATAAATTAACGCAGAGAAGTTAATTTATATTCGATTAAGACTCTTCCATTTTATCGCAGGAATTACGATTATTGGAGTTTAGGTCATTCTGTTTCATTGAAAGGGTACGATTGGAAATGTCATGAAACATAGGTATCAAACATGATCGTGTTAGGTACAAGCGTTGAGTGATAATCTGTGTAGATATAGCCGTATAACGGATGGTTAATTACTCCTGCGGTGGTTGCCATAGCAATACCGATCGCGACCTCGTACGTGAGGTTTCGCTGAGTTAATCATCAGGGTGGAATGTGTCATAAACGTTTTATCCCACACTGGATTAAGCGTGAGGTAGAGTACTGGCTTCTCATCAACTACAGAATGCAGATGTGTCGTATTTTAATGCAATCAGAATTTTCCACCCAATCTTAAGACTGTGAATTGTTGTTGTTATAATTATTTTTATTATTATTATTATTATTATTATTATTATTATTATTATTATTATATAGATTTTTGTGAGTATTTTAAGCTTGTTTTCATCTTGTTATTAAACATTTGTGTGCAGGGTTACTAACAATGCTGGTTTTGTTTCAGGTAAGCTGCGAAATGTGACAAGCACGCGGTGGTGTACGTGAGTACATTTAGTGGCGATGATAAATTGGCATGCGTGGATGTAATCTCGTGTGGTTTCTATTCCATTTGCAGTGACTGGTAGTTTTAGAATCAGTGTATTCGTTATCATCACGCCTCTTATGCGAGGTTTGAATTTTGCGTGTTTTTATGATACTGATGAAACAGTGTGAATGTCGAAATTTTGACAAATGGTGATAAGTATTAACAGTATGATCACTGGATGTTATGGGCCTGAAAGTAAAATAATTAGTTTTTCCAAAATTACTTTACAGTGCAGTGGTACTTGCCAGACTGCAATCAACCTTTTTATTTCGTTATCTATCCCCAAGGCGATTGTAATCCATTATTCCGAAGAAAAGAAAGAAAGAAAAAAAAAAAGCACGAAACGCACAAGTGCTCAAGTGCACACTTCTTCTTGGGCGCTGACCGCGAAACCATGCTCAGGTACCAAAAACTTAAACTATGTTGCAGAATTTATATGCCTGAAATGACATGCATCAACTCTTAGATCTGAAGTATCGAGTTTGCGATTCTTCAGGGTTCGAAATTTGGAGGGGAAAGAATCTGTCTGTCGAGGCGTGTGTGAGTATTTTTGCAGGCGTCGGGCCACTGAAAAATGGGAAGTCCCCGGCTGTAGATAATATTCAAATCGAACTATCTAAGATGCAGGGGAAGAAATCTTGGTGAAACTAACACAATTATGCAATGTGATCTGGAAAAGAAAACGGTGACCAACAGACTTGCAACGCACTATAATTATTCCATTACCAAAAAAAGGAGACAGTCGAGATTGTGCAAATAACAACACAATTGCATGAATACCGTGTGATTGAGTCAATCGACAAAAGTCATCTCGCGGAAAAAGAAAAAAAAAATAAGATTTTCAAAATGTTGTTGATGAAAGCATATACTTTCTTAATATTTTCAAAAACAATTCACACTGAAAGAAGCCTCATTTTCTATCTCGTTTTGCATATTGCAATTTCTGCAGATACCTTTTTCTAGAAAATCCACTTTTTATAAAACAAAGAAAATTGAACGGAAAACACGCTCCAAATGCAAGGAAAGATCTAGGAGTTATTCAATTTCATCATTACACTTTGTTCATTTACGTAGTCTGTACGAAATGACGTGCCAGGAATTATTTATTCCCTTCAAATTATACAAATATAACATAGTTATTTTATATCAAAATAACTTACCAAGTAAGCTGGGATAAGTCATAATCTTATTTCCATGCTTGTTACGGCATTGGAGCCAGGACGCAGCTCGCCAGCCCGCTATTTTACCACCTTTTTTAAATATGTCCGAAAGTACACAAACATTTTAAAGTAGTAAAATGTATCTAAAATAAGATGTGTGGAGATGGGATATGGTAATATTTACAGAATTAGTTCGTTTTTTTAAAACCAGCTTCAAATCGGAATCGATATTTTGAGTAATGATTCAAACTATTTTAAGATAGTATTCGAAGGAAGACGGAAATATGTGAAAAAGATAGTTATGTACTACTACTACTACAGACCGTTTACCTCGGTCTGTAATAGTAGTATAGCATCTCTAGTTTGATATCTGGGGAAAATAGATTGAAATGCATAGTGACGAAAGCATAAACCGAGTGACTTGCTTGCCTGTCCCGCAAGTCCCGCCTTCTCCGCCGGGGCTGGCCGCACGTCGCTGGGCCTGGCCGTGCCGCCGCGGCGACAGACGACCCACAACGGGTGGGCGGGCGACCCAACGGCGCGGAAAAAGAAGGTGGGGAGGTGTTTTCCTAAATTTCACTTTACGATGCTCCTATTCGTCCGATTTGCGTGATTGTCACGTCGTTAGATTTAGGAAGCATGTCGCCATCGCGCTATACGCCCACATTTTTTATTTTTTTTTCCGGACGTTTGAGAACTAATTTCAAATTCGCGTTTTTGCTAGATTTTTGGAAAATGGGCATCGTAGCGTAAATTCTATTTTTAAAAAAGCGTCAAATGCCGTTTAGAGATCGAAAATCGGACCATTGGTTCAGACTTTATCGGTAAAGTAAATTTTACTTATTTTGGTGCTCCCACGTAGTGGCTACAAATTGTACTAGTGTCGGGACATTTAGCCTTAACAAACGTCTTCCGCCGAGGTTGACAAAGTGCGCCCAAAGCTGCACGGCGCTCGCGCGTGATTGATGCTCGTGTGTCGTTTCTCGACAAATAAATGCGTGCGTCCGCCAGGCCCGCTCCGCCCCGCTCCGCCCCGCCCCGTCCCGTCCGCCTGCCGTGGCCACGGCGTGCGTTCTGCCTACGGCTGCTTGGGAGACGTTTCTGAGAACTGGCGAAAGCAGCTTCAGATCGCTTGCTTTCCTATAGGTCCGCGACTCGATTCCCGTTTGATTCGTACACTCCTCGACTACACAAAAAAAGTCGTGCAGTTTCTTTCGACGCCTTCTCGGAACTCTAAGTTAGAGGTTGATACCCTCGATATTAATCCAAGAGGGTGATTCAACCTATAATAAACATATTATCCATTCGTCTATATCTATTTATGCAAAATAAAAGCCCTGACCTCTGGCTGACATGAGGCTCCTCTCTTCAATTTTTTTAGACTTCTTAAGTGCATCTGTTCAAAAATGTTTCTTGAAATTCGTCAGTATGGTAAATGGACATACTGGTAATGGTATGTTAAATAGATATTACATCCTTTAACCCGATAATTGTAAGATTTAATGGGATTAAAAATGAAGTATTTTGAAACTGAGATGACGTGTACGTTTATTAGTTTGCTGTTCCACTTCCGCACACCTTTTCAACTATCTCACCTTCTGACGCATCTCCATCGGAACTCTCATAGTCATCGCAGCGTTGTTTGCGCGTTTTATCGTCTCCGCACACGGCCACTCGCGCGAAATAAATAAGGACGGTACGGCTGGAGGTGGGTATTTGCAGGCGCAGTGTTCGTTGCCGGCCCCGCCTCCTTCGCGTCTGCGCTGACCTCTCCCCGCTCGCCGCGCCTTTCCCCTGCGATTCACTTGCTCGCACAGCTACATTCGTAAAGAGTACGCCGTGAAATACCGCTGCATCATCCGAACTTCTACCTGATTGTTAACATCCGGTGTTGTAGTTTTGACTCTTTTTTGTAATTTTAAATTATTATACAATGCGTGTGGTTAATTTTTTGTGGAAGATTATTGTGTCTTGCACGTGTTGATTTTAACGATGTCGTTCTGGCGGCAAGTAATAATATGCATGAAAACAACTTCTCACGGAACAAGTGAATGGACAGAGGGAATATATGAAATCACACACGTACCAGCTCAACATTGAGAGAGCGGAAATTCCTAGTATTGAAATTTTTAATGCATTTCAAAACAGGTTCATGAACATGTTCGTATTTTCTTTGTACATTCGGTACCTGCATTTAAGAATATGTCGTTGTGTTGTAGTTATTCACTGCAGCTGATTATTGGAGAATAAGGAATACCTATTAAACAGCAATCAGGAAAACTATAGGGAATGTTATGTGCGTACTATAATAATGTAATAATATGTTTCTTATATCGATTTTCCGGATGATAAAATAATGTGACTTGTGGATTTTTTTCTTCCACTGTTGTAATTTATCCTTCGACTTTAATAAAAGCTGGGTAGAAATATTTTGGTAATGATTAATTTGTGCTTAATCTAATTTGATTTTCCAAAAAAATTGTTTTTGTTTTTGTGTTAAAACATTAAAAAGGAAAACTGTGAATTCTACTAGATACGTTTTCCACTCTGGAGTTGGTTTGTTGCGTTTGGTCAGGTGTTGGTGTGGTGGTATATGTTAAAAAGTCAGGGAAGATAAAGATTGTATTTCATCAATTGTTCTTAAACCTTACTCTCATTCTGATATCGCAATTAAAGTGGCGAACATATTCGAAAACCAAAATACATATTAAATTTAAATTGATGTTGAAAACATAACTGAAAAAAGCTAGTGAATACGTTGTGGAACTCATCTCTTACCTCTTTCTCTCCCCTCTATCTATCGTGTGTGTGTGTGTTTGTGTGTGTGTGTGTGTGTGTGTGTGTGTGTGTGTGTGTAAGAACGGAGAAGCCTGCTTCCCGACAGTAAACAAAGATACCATTAGTTGAAAGTAAAGTGTTTGCTTAAAATCATAGTATATGCAGAACTCCAAAGCTTTGCGCGTATCTTAGATCACCACAGTTGTGTCGCTGCCCTGATTAGTTTGATGCAACTCTGCTGGCGGCCGCTGTTTGTAGGTGCAGTCAGCAGACTCCAGCGCGGCGGCGGTGGCGGCTGTGTCCTCGCGGAGGCCGTGCGACAGGGCGCTCATTATGCAAATTAGCGGCGATTACAGTGGGAAGCGGGCGATGCGAGTCGCAGATTGCCTCAGCACCTCACCTCACCTCACCTCGTCTCTCGACCGGCCTCCCCCGCCTCGCCGCATCCTTGCCCACCCCCAACTGCTCCGCCTCATTCGCCCGGCCCAGCCCCTCGAGCCCGCCCCCTCGTCCTCATCCCGCCCAGTGGCCGCACTGCTTTCCGCCTCCGCCCTCGCGCGATCTCGTGGGTTCGGCCTGCACCGCTCTAGTGACGGGCTGTAGGGATTTTGCGCTTTCGAGATGCCTTCGGAAGCTCTGAGAATGCTCCTTCGAAGACCTACGCCGCTGCTTTGGATTCGTCCTCATCTCAAATGACGTGGCTTTTGGTTGTATCATTTATTGCGCCAAGTTAAGAGGGTGGCTTTTTCGTCGTGGACTGTCGACACCGATAATTAGTTTCTTGTAAGTGGTCATTTTTGAACTAATAAACGAGTTTTTGACTTTGTAGCGTGGGAATCAATAGACTAATGTAAAGTTTACAACCCGCTAGTCATGTTAACTGTTTTTATGTTATTATAATAACTTCTTGAAGCTTGTATTATTAATAGTGAATCATTCATTTTGTGTTAGTCGGATATTTGCAAATGTATTCTTAGAAAGTGCCTTGGTTCTAGAGAAGTGGAAAAATGTATGGTTTTTGATTGATCTGTCTACATTTCATTTAGTAGTTGACGGACACAGTGTACTGATGTAATATTGTATTTATAACTTCGGAATTGTGTGTTTAAGACGACAAGAGTAGATTAAGCTGAAAATCAGTGAGGCGAAATAAATATGAAGTTGTATATTGAAATCCAATTATATGCTTTGTATGCTCACATTTAAAGTATTGACTGCAAAATAACTGTTTGTTGTTTGAAACAATTGACTTAGTTCCCTTTGGCTGAGGTAAGCAATAAGAACATTTAAGTTGTTACTGAAGAACGTGGAATTCAGTCTTCTTAAATGTGTTGGATAGCGCGAATTTGAAATGATCCGAGGAACCTGGTAGTAATATATAGCTGGTAGAAATATATAAGCTGACGCTAACACATGTGAAGTATTGTAAGGTCTAGCGCCAATTGATTTAATTTTTGTTTAGGCAGCTTCAAGTGTATTCACAAAGTCTGAAATTTGGGTGACACGCATTGTCGCACGCGTAATGTGGACCGGGCAGCGGCCAAAATGCGGAAAGCGGCACTGGCAACGCGGAGCGGCTCCGCCGGATGTTTATGGCCCCCGTGCGACGAACGAAGCGAAGCGGAGCGTCCACGCCGTTGTGTCGACTTGCATGGCGGCGCGTCGCGTCGCGTCTCGAGGTCGGAGGCGCGGTGCGAGACGAGCGATGGAAAGCCACTGCAAAATCTATACACGCACACCCCCATGCGTCACCTCTTTTGGTATTCGCCTCTTGCGCGTGCCCATTCGAATCCTAAACAGAAAGAGAAATGCTGTTGGGGAGGTAGAAATAGAATGTGTTAGGCTCGGGAATGAATTTACTGCAATATTTTTGCTACTACTTTGTCGATAAATGCACGTATAGTGAATAGTAATTGTATAATTAATATATTATTTGTAGGTTAGCCGATCTTTGTTTTTTTGGTTTCCCCTATACACTCCGCAGGTAAACTTTTGTGCCATATATTTATTTTAATTTTAGCAAAATTCGGAAGGCATGAATTTTTACTTTTATTTTAATCCCAAACATTTTTGAATGTTTTAATTGCACTATTAAATGGCTGTTTGGATAAAAATTGTATTCCCCTGAAATCTTAAATTCTAAATTGATTTCGTATTCGAACGAGTAAATATGCCGAATGGCGAACGTATGAACCGCCTGTCAACGCGATCAGCGCGAACGAGTTGATACTTATTGGGGAATGACCGACAGTTTGTTAGAGTTGATTGTTTACTAATATTTTTCTGGGGAAAATATTTTGCCACCCGAAACAAAATTTAGCTATCATTTTAGTTACAGTGACCGTTGGGGACATAATTTTAATTACATTTTTAACACCTAAAAAATAAGAGTTAAATCGTCGTATCTCGAAAAATAATGCATTTCTCATTACGAAATTGGACGTAAGCATCATTAAAAATTACTTCCATTAATATCCATTTTTTTTTAGTCTAAAGAATTTTACGGAACGATTTTACGAATGATGCAACATAAACTATATTTAATTTATAATACTGAAATATTGTATTCGTATTTTAGGCGTCCTCTAATTTCTTGGAATGCAATTATTTAGGTTTTTATTACACTTTTAACAGTTAGAGGAGGAAAATGTTTTACAGAGAGGTGGAACGATCTAGATATCAGTACGATAAAAAGTAGTTTTCCACAAATTCAAAATATTGCTATTGCAAAAGTGTTTGTGTAAATATGTTCTTTTTCTTGTATTCGATGTGCGAGGAAATTGTTATTTTTAATTTTTTTAAATCTTTGCTTGGCCTTAGAGACCTTTCCCGGTTTTGAACAAATAGAAAATGGATAAATATATGTTTTACAGTGGTCTATAATGTACAATTAAATAATTACTGATAAATTCCACGAAAGGTTCTCTAATTACATTTAGTATTTACAATTTTTTAGATATGTTTTCACAATATATTTGTAATTTTTGTTTTAATTTAGTTTAATTTCGGAGGATGGAACGTATCTTTTTAATATCATGACTTTTGTTATTGTATGTATTGGCGTTTTGGGGCTATTGTCCGAATTTGCCGGCCAGCTATCGGTATTCTCCATGCCTCGGCCTAGTTAATTCCTAGCAAACTCGACCCGCCTTTTCTTCGTCACACAGCTACAGAAACAGACGATTTTAAAGGAAAAGTACAACTCTATTTTTGCCTCGACCTGGAATTGAACCCTGGATTTCATCACGGGAAGATAGTACGTCGCCCATGTGCCACCGTAGGGCACTGCGTTTGTTTTTATTAATAAAAACCTTTGTGTGCTGTGCGGGTGAATGGGAGGATGCCGTTCGCAGCAGCGAAGCGGAGTGGTCTCGCCGAGGCGATTCCCTGTTATCTGTCACGTGGAATCTTCCGGGCCGGGGCGAGCAGTTGCGCGCGGCTGTTGGCATTAGTCTTTCCAATCACGCCGCCCGCGCCGCCGGAGGGCCGGAGCGGGCGGATTGGCGGCAGATCACGAAATTAATGCATGTTGCTTCTACAGGATTGTCCTTCGATTTTCTGACAAGCATCTGACCGCTGTGCAGAACGTTCTTGGCAGGGTGGCCACTTTTTGAAACGTGTGGGAAATCGGGGAATGTCAGGGAATTTCATTGCACTGGGACAGTAAGGGAAAATTACGGAATTTGTAGACAAAACATTCGAAGTCAAGTGAAGTTCTGACAGGGTTATAAAATTAAATATCATTTCTTAAAAACAGTAATATAGCTTTGGCTTAGTTCTTATTTGTTAATAAAATATTGTTAATTTGTAGTTCTGTTAATAAATATTGTTAATTTGTCTTGTAGCTCAAGAAGTATTAAGCTTCCGTTAATATTTTTTAAGTTTTAAATTATGAATTTTATTAGGAAATGATTTATTTGGGGAAATAAGTGACCACCCTGCTGGGTTCGATCAGCGCTTCGCTTTTGTAAGTTGAAGATGAACGTGAACCTATAGCGGGTTTTTTTTTATATATATATAAATTTTATTTACTTTTGACAATAGGAAAAACAACGTATCACGTGCAACGTTCGATGTATTAGGAATATGTATATGATGTAAAGGAGTATATTGAGTTCTAAGTAATTTCATGCAGCCATATGTTGGCCATGCTGAACATACATCATCTGATATCTAATCGGAATCCGTAAGTTGATGAGGGCGCGAAGAAATGAAGACAACAGTGTATTTTTTTTTTTTGCTCTGAATAACCATCGTAACATTTTGGAAACGATGGTGAGATAACCATTGAGTTATGCAAATAGTTCATCAACTAGAAATTAGCAATTGTTTTGGAATCAAACTAAAGAAGGGGTCGATTGCTATTTTTTTGTCATCATAAATTCTTGGAAGAAGAATGGATGTTGCGGAGGTCTAGAATTTCAGGGTTGCTTACAATCTGTCCAGTACTTTACCTAAATAACTCTCACAAAATATTTCTCCGTCTATCTTCAATTGCTCGAACAACTGTAGTTTAACCATTGAAGTCAATTATTCAGTACGTATTATGAATGTTGCGTGCGTGGTAGTTCTTGGATGGATCAGTGGCTTAAATTACGATGCGATTTGAATCATGAAGCAATGGTGGGATGAGAGATACGGGAACCGGAATAAACCCCCGAAACCGCTTCGCCCACCGCAGATTCCACATGAATCTGCCAGGATTTGAATTGCAATGCCCAGAGGGGTAACGCTTGCGCAGTGTCCGCTACGCAGATCACCCCAAGCACTGTCAGAAGTGGTGTGCATTGCGAGTTGTGAGGGCGAATGACGCAGCTACCACTAGGACAGTGTTTCAAGGCCCCCTTGTGAGCAGAAATATCGGTTTTTTATGTTTGTGATTTAATTTTTTTAAAATCAAGAAATAAAACTAAGGTGGCGATATTTTATTTTCTTAATAAAATAAAACAAATAAATATGACATCAACAGTAATTTTATTGATTTTTTAAAATTCGATTAAAGTGTACAAAGCTCCATGAGTAACCGTAATTAGGATTCGGTTGGAGAAACTGTAAAGATCTAGCTAATGCCAATAAGAAGTGTAGTTGCGGCGGTGGTGAGGGCCAGGACCCAGTGTGCGATGACGCATCGTTGCGTCGCACGGGCTCTCTCTGCCCCTCCCCGCCCTACACGCACCACACACACACCGCGTTGCGTCATGGCGTACCACGCCGCGCCGCACCGTCACAGCCGCGTTGCGGCACGGCTCCCGCTGGCATTGCAGCTACAAGGGGATCTGCGCGCGAATTGATTTGGGGACCCTATCCAACCGAACTAATGATCGGTCAATCGATTCTATACATGGGCAATATATTGAAGAAGCTTTGGGCAAAGAAGCTTTGGGTCGATATGCGTTTGTTGCGGGAGTGAGAATTGGATGCAGATTTTTCGTAAGAAAGTATTCGTTTGTGACAGCCCTTTATTTCAAGATCGATTTCTGGGAAAACGTGGAAAACTTTTAGAAACGTCATAATGTTCTTGACTGTGAAACCCGTTCTTTACATACCGCTCAGTGAAGTATATTGTACATTCGACAATCGTTATCAAAGGAATGACGCAATCGTACATGAGTCTTCACCTAAACATTGGATCGTTCTCTATCTGGAGCGGAAGCAATGGAGGATATAGCAAGTCCGTTGTACAACAGGTATGCCGACTGGAAAATGTTTAAGCATAGATCAACGTTTCAGAAAATGTGCGGTTCAAAAGACATAACGATATTCCCTAACGTGCTATTAAATTCAATCAAAACATCACGGGACAGTGTCATACTATGTATTTATTTTGTGCTAATACTGATTGGACCATAGAGTGTCCTGCGACGGACATGCAGTACGTCTGATCGCTAACTCTTCTAGGTTAAACAGTTGCGGCAACTCTTGTTCGTTTCTGTGTTGTGCCCTTCCCTAGAGGGTCTAAGTGTCTTTATTTTGTGTATTTGCTATGTTATCATATAAATTTAATTCATATTCACAAACTGTGGATTCTCTCGTATTGACGTTGTCTTTAACAACCTCTGTTTCTGTTCAGTCACACGACACACGTTAGTGCTTATGCGCTTGTTGTGTGGGATCTATTGTTTGGTTTTATCGTAGAGAATGCTTCATTTCGGTATGTTGCCGGCCGTTACGCAGGCCGATAACAAACAAAGAAATGTCGAAGATTGGTCGTAGAAAAATGGCAACGTCGACTGAAACGCTCGTGTACAAAATTATTTGCGGTTAAGTTTGAAGAATTTTGTTTATTTGCTGAACAATAATGGATTGAAAAGCTAATTCTCGCGAATGGTGTAGAGCCTTAACATTTTATTCTGACATCGCAGCTTTCTAGCTTTTCAATAGGTGGTTAGATTGGCTAATGAGTTTTTTGCAAGTGATATTTCCTACGTGTGGAAGGTCAACATTTGTTGCCCGATATTGTCGATTTCGTATAACTTTAAGTTTTCTGACTTTCTCCACATTAATTTCGCAAAACGTTACTCCATGAGCTTTGGATATTCAGTTGTGCAGTCCAGTGTTCTTGTGGTATAGAGGCAGTGAATATTTTTACGAAACAAAACTATTGAACTAGTTTTTCTTCAGTAGTTACGTTCAATATGTTCTCGGGGTAAAATACGTTCGTTTCCTCCTCATATCTCGAATTTCAACGGGATGGAGTGTAGCCCGATGAACATTTTTCCTTACGAGACATAACATCATTACTATGTGTTTCCGTCATTTCGATATTGTTGCCCTGCTGTCAAAACCGCTGCACACTATTCGGAGAGCTGCAATCCCGCGGTTTTATATGGAGATAGATCGCCTAATATCGGTCTAATTTCGCATCATGTACTCTCGTATATAATCGGTAGATGATTGCTGCCACGGCCATCCTTTGATGCAAATTGAAACGGTGACGTAATGTAGCGCGCATTACATAATACTACGCGCAACAATAAAAATGATCTAGTAAAATTGCGAGTGAATTTTCTGATCGCCATGGAGCGAACTTTCGCACTTAGACGAAATGTGTTCGTTATTAGAGTGGACTAATATATCGCCATTTATTTTATTATTAGTAACTTCAAAGGCATAACACATTCGGGTACTAAGAAACATAATCACCAGTCTACCGAAAAAGTGGGGACTTGCTCAATAATGATGTACAAGACGCGAAAATTGATACTTGTGATTCTAATATGATCTTCAGGGATATTCTGGATAAGATCCCACCTCTTAGAGCATTCAGATAACTTGCGTGTGTCCGACCGCTGTCACTCACGGTTAGATCCCTTCCGTTTGGGTCAAGCGAGATGTAAGGACTCGCTTAGATCTGCTGATGGAGAACTGACCATTTTTTCGTATTCTAATCTAATTTTTAAAAACCAATCAGTAAATGATTTTTATGCGGCGAATACTCCACAAACACCTAGCTAGAATTTACTAATATCCTTGGGGAAACTTTTCGGATGTCTGCGTACATCATTAAATTTCGAAATAAGCACGTTTGAAAGAAGAAAAAAATGAATCGTGAGAAAGATCAGTATATGACTTGTCGAAAGGGCAATTACTCCATTTGTGGACAATGCGCAGTATGTTTCTACTGTATAGTTGAGCAGCGTGCAGCACAGAGTGTGCAGCACAGAGTCGTAGAAGTCATAGAAATCCTTGTCAATTAAACATCGTAATTTAAGGTGCGAGGTTGGACAATGCAGTACGTGCACTTACACCTTCTCATTTTTGTGCATAGCTATCTTCGAATTTTGAAACCAAATGAGAAAAATGTTACGTAAGGTTGTTCTGTCGAATAATAGAAGACAGCTACATACGTTCTCTCGCCCGCCAAAAATATGACTCCAAATGACTCCATAGGGAGGGCGCGAAACGTCCACTCAGAAGGGGAAATTTGCTGCGGCCGGCCAGTATAGCTCCCAGTGTGCCAACAATGCTCGGCGTGTCTTATAGCGTAGCTGCGCAGTGTGCACAGTGTGCAGCGCGGATAATCCCAAGGGCCAAATCCTCGTCCCGTGCGCAGAGAAGCGCACACCGCCCCCGGCCGCGCGGCCTGCCGCAACAATGGCGGCTGCGCTCGCACCGCCTCCCTTCCTCTCTCCTCCCGCCCGCGAGTGCGCCCGCACCCGCGTAAATAAACCCGCGTGGCGCACCGCCTCCCGCCCGGCCTTGGGCCTCGCAAGGCCGGCGCCGTGCCGCCACTCCGCGCCACGCCGCCGCTCCGCGCCACGCCGCCTCCTCCGCCGATCCGCCACCGCCGCGCGCCACTCGCCGTCTGGCGCGGCCGGGCAGGGGTTCCCCGCCGCTATGGAGGGCTCCGACTCGACGTGGCGGACCCCGCCCCCCTCCCCCGTGACGCGACGCCGCGGCGCGCGGCCCGGCGCGCTCCGAGCACGTGGAGGCCCGAGCGCGTGGCGCGGAGCGGAGCGTCCCGGGGCGGGGTGCGCGGCGGCGGGCGGCCGCACGCGCGCTCCCGCGCCCGAGCCCCAGCACACCCGCCCGCCGCCCAGCGGAGTCGCCGCGGGACTGAGCGTGGCGACGGCGGCGGGCTCGGGCTCGCCACTGGCGGCGGTGGCGCCGCGCGCCCCCAGCGCCCTCTGCCGGGCGGTGGCGCGCCGATGGAGGTGGGCGGGGCGGTGGCTGCTGCGCGTTTGAATTTCGCGGGGTCGGCCGGCCCCTTCCCGCCCCGCCCAGCCACGGTGTCTTCCTCGCTCCGTTCCCCGACCGGCGAAGCTCCGGATCACTGCGCCACACCTTCACTCACTGCGCTCAGGGGCGGCTCGTGGCTGTCAGTAGCGTAAAAGACGTTTGCTGTGGGTGGGTGTCTAGGTGTGTCGATGTTCTTTCTTCATTTTAATCTTAGGATTAAAATTTCCCCCCCCAAAAATTATTTAATTTAACGTAAATACCATCAGCCACATAATATAAGTAATTTAAATGTCTTGTTTGAATTGGTAATAACTATACCAGTAATGAATGCATCATCGACTTCTTGGATGACTTCACATATCCTTTCTGGAAGGCAATTCGACCCTTGCTGTCGATTATGCCTAAGGTATCGAAATGCTTATACAAATAAAAATGTTGTTAAAGACGATTTCACCTTGCATTACTGAAAGGGGAAAACGTCACAGAAAAGTTTATAGCACTTGGTTCGCTAGATGAGACTGTGGCAAATGAAAATAATGCTTGACTATCTGATAGCGAACAACCTCTCGCTAGCATGTCATTGTTTCATAACATAGATTTGCGTTTTCGTGAACTAGGTTAATTACATCAGTATGTTATAAAAACTCAATTTTTCCTTTCAACTGTAATGTCATGAAAGTTAACAGAACGTTTTATTTTTGATAATTACAGAGAGTAATATTTTCTTAGATTCCATCATTTACGTTGTTATTATCATCACGTGGTCATGATAATATGCAAATTCTTTTAATTCTTTTGCTGTGTAGAGTCGTGTTTTGTGAATTGAAATACGACGTAATAATTTGCGGTTCATTAGCGTTTCGGACATTAGCGATATTTGATAGGAAATGCATGGTCACCTTAGCTCTTGCTGTCGAGGTAATTGTGATATATTGTTATCTTTTCGACTGCTGAACAATCTCTCAAAGCAATACGCTTGTATACTTCGTATTACTTGAATTACTTGTCGACGCTATAATCCAAATTTCACAGGTTCAGGGTGGCACTATATCCAAAGAACGAAATAATTTATAGACAGGTTGTACGATATTCGTGGCTTCATGAAGAGGAAGTGCCGAAAATATGCACTAGCAAATATCTCATAAAGGGAAAAAAGCAACTGTTAATTTAGTTTAGCGTTTCCAGGCATTATTTGTCTTCATCTGTTGTCAATTAACATGGTGGCAATTACTTTGTTTCTTCCGCAGTCTGCCTCATCACGATGCACCTAGCATGGACGTGATTTCACATCTGGCATTTGTTTACGTGATGCATGAAAATGGTGGAGGATTGGCGGACCCGGAAAAGATCGAAAACAAACGAAACTGTGTGAATATTTATTACCATAGTATAAAAAGAAAATTTCTAGGCTAATTTATTGCATATTTTATCATAAGTAATATCACAGCACTTCGAGTGATTTTTAATGTGGCTATTTCACGGATTAAAACATTGCATGAATCGAATGCATAATTAAAATCACGGGAATTACGAAAGAGAGAAGCATTACTCAAAATTGCTACAGAATATGACAATTTCATTCAGCTTCGTGTTTCACTGCCTCCTGGAATAACTTATAATCAAGTAAAGTATGAATAACAGTTTAATGCAGAATATTATTTCAAATATGTTTCGGTTTTATTGTAATAATAGTTCCAAAAAACAATTATAACAAAGCTACTTTAAGAACATTTATTAAAAACACTTATATTAAAGCAACAATTATTAAAGTTGTAGGAAGTTGAGTTTTCCGTCTTGGTATTCCGTGAAAGTATTTGACGTGGAAGATATACAAACTGAATTAGCAACGGGATTCGTCAATTTCGAATGGATTGAACACATTTGAATACTCATTAAAGTATTTTCTGAATAAGTTTGGTTGTACCGTATCGTTCCACACATTTTTCATGGCATATTCTTTGTACTCTTCACTATCTAATCTTGGTATATTCATTGCCCACAATGTGTGTAATTTCTTGTAGTTTGTGCGGCTCATTTGTGTTTTCTTTCTTCACAAAATTTATGAAATTGCTTCTCTCACTTTGTTTCTTTTTGCTGCTTTTCGGCACTGAATCTTTAATAATTGATTCTATTTCAGTCTTTTAAACATTACCAAAAGACACATTTTAATACATTAACAGTCACTAGCTATTATGGACCTAAAACAATTGCTATCTTCATCTTAAAAAGTTTAACAAAGTAATTATAGCGGAGAGAAAAAGGTAAACAAAGTGATAATTTTATGGCGGGAAACATCTGGGATTGGTTTTATTTGAACATTTTCTTGCTTAGCATTGGTTAGTTACTACAAGGACAGACATGAGTAAAATACTCCCTAACTTATATTTTTATAAACTTGCTTTTACGTGAGATACATATTAGGTTTTAGTGGCTTCTATTTTCATACTTACATAGAAACTATAAACTATTTACAAATAAAGTATAATATGTACATATAGGTAATACAGGAGAACGTAGGATAGAGCTTGGGAAATTACAGTATCTTATTAATATTTTATGGTTTGGTCACAACCTCCATCGCAATTGTATCATTTAGTAGTTAACAAGTTTCTTCAGGAAGGTCATTCACTTTATTGCTAACATTTTTTAACTTGATGAAATTACCAGAAAGTGTCCTGAAAATGGCTACATCACGATTAAAAAAAAGGAGATTTACAAATTGTAGTGCGGGCCTTTGTTATTTTCGAATCGCACATTGTCACGTCTGGCACGTTCACTAGTAGTTTAATACAGAACTATTTGGTGGGACATCAACGATTTTTTTTATAATCTCACAAGGTGATTTACAATTAAAGAGACACTTCTGATTATGTGCATTTGTTTTGCATGGTTAAAACTTGATTTACTTGTTATTATAAATTGTGCGAGGGGCCAAGGGAGTAGATGTCTTCGCAGAGAGGTTGGAATGTTCTTTAGAACATACGTCAGCTTGCATCGGCGGGTAATGCAATACATAATCCTGTGTTGCCTAACAATGTTGTTTTGCGTTAGTTGATTGGAACATCGAAACCCACCAAGGAATATGTATTTTCCCCCTTTTTTCTTTCAGTTTTTTTTTATTTTCGTTTGTTGGGCGGCGAAGAATGTTTCAAAGTCAAAAGATCCCCTACAGTATTCGTTCCGTCTGCTGAGCTTGCTTGGCGCCGTCTGGTCGCACTGGGCTCTCGTTGGCTCAACCCAGCCTCTGCAGCGCTCGGAAGAGATTAACCGGCCTGCGATAAAGCCCGCACCCGCCATTGTTACGCGACGAGGCGATACCCGGTCTCCTTGATTTGCAAATTATTTTGTTTCATAATGTTGATTATTTCTTTTTTTATATTTATTTCTGCCTGCTCGGCATTTCTGCCTTTTAAGGGTATTCATAATACACAATTTTACACATTAACTTTTAGGGATGGATATCCGCATGCGTTACCTTCTTTCTCGGGGTTTTGATTATATATTTAATTAGCCAGTGAAAGAAACTGTAGATGGCAGATTTTGGAGTAATTTGTGATAATTTTAGGGAGGGCGTTAGTGGGTCTCATTTTAGGGAAGGGGAAGATGAGTAAATTATTTAAGGTGGACGAAGGGAGTCTTTAGGGAATCGTGGTCTTATTCTCTTTGATGAACTATACGTTTTTCCTAGTTGGAATATTGTTGTATTGCGCGATTGGGGGAGGGATGAGAAGAATTTGAGTCATAAGATGTATATAGTCCTTAAGGTGTGGTAATTTTTAGATTCAGGTTCTAGTTGGTATTAAATAATAATATAATTAATTTAATCATTCAGCAATTCATTTGTGCTGCGGATTGGGCAAACTGTGGAAACGTGCTAGGAAACGCAGCAATTTTATTACTAAGAACGTATTCTTGGAAATTATATGCTCAGTCGGTGTTACTAATCGTGTCCTTGGCCACTCGCTCAACAGGCGGTGTAGAAATATTTTTCATGGAAAGTAGTTGAACCTTAACATGATTTGTATTCTTCATTGCTATTCCTTATTTTGCAATCAAGACTCATTTTCTCTCTCGCTATCTTAATTTTCGGAAATATGTTTATATTAGTCAATCGCTCAACAGCAGTGCGAACAGATGTGCGGGTCCCTCCTCACCTCCGGTCGCGCTGCTTGTTTGCGCTGGAGAATGACGTCGGCTGTATGGCACACCCCATGAACCGTCTGGAGTACGTTTTGGGAACAGTTGCATCAATACAGCAGTAGCAACAGAACAGTGACCCCACGAGCCCACCTACTCAAAGCGTGCGCACGGTTTCAGGTCTGTAAAGATCTGGCGTAAGCAGCACCTAGAATGAGTATGTCTCCTAATACTCAGAGTTTGCGTGGGATCTGTCACGTTGCTTACAGGATATATCTTGAAATAATCGCCGAGAGTTTGTAATTGTAAAGGCTAGCCCTTGGTGGTGATGGCAGTTTCCAGACGTCGCGTCAGGTTTCACCGTCTGCTCGCTTCACTCGATTTCACTCGGGCGGCGGCGCGGGTGTGGGCATTAGCGCGTGCTGGCTTTCGCTCGCCTTCCAAGGAGAGCGGCCTCACAGCCATTCGTCAGCCCAGCCGGGAGAAACGCGAGTAGCAATACACTCGGCGAAGCTTTTCCGACTAGTGCAAAGGGTTGGAGGTCGTTATAAGCGGCATTTTTACCTATTAGTTTTGGTAACACGTTTATTTGTGGACGGTTATGGACCTCACCGTTCACGCCCATGAGTGATTAAAAAGGTTTCTGAACGCTTATGCAATGGCAGGTTAAACGGGAGTGCCCCCAGAAAACATGCGGAAAGCTCCTTCAGTCCACCACGTGTACCCCGAGATTTGACTGCGGATCGAACCCGGACGCTTGTTGTGGAAGGTGAATGCGTTAGCTATTACGCTGTGTCCCGCCCAGAACGTATATTCAGGATTGGCACTTTCTTAATAATAATATAATATTAATCTGGATAATTCAGCGATTGTTTTTCGGTCATTTTTATATCCTATTATAAAACATACCGGTTTTTTGGTGTTGTTTTTTCATTTAAGCAATTACCATATTTGAAGATGAGCGTATACAGTTTCCATTCTGTTCAATCTAATTCTACCAATTATCTATTAACTCCGTGTAGTACTACGAATCGCCATTTCATATAGACTAACATTTTATAAAATCGTCCAAAATGGAGGGTTGATTTCAAAGCGGCATATCTCTTTATTAATAATAATTATCAAAATCTACTATTAAAAAAAAGTTATAGAAACCAGTATTTACCATCACAAGAACGTTAGAAGTGTAGTAATGAGTAGGGTAAATTTAGTTAGTAAGCATTTTACGTGAATAAATGTCACAATTCGAAACTCTTCATATTGGGATGCCTTTTTGAATTAAAACTTCGAACAAAAGTTCCAGTTGCTAACAGTTTAAACAATTTCAAATCTGCTGAAGTGCTTTTAATAAATAGATGTCGGGTCAATGTTCGATTTAGCCTGAATGACCCTGGGGAAGAAAGTAAAGCAATTGGAAATATACCATAGTCTGCCGCATCCTAAACATCATGCATTCACGCTGTCGAACGTCCTACTTCACTGCGAAGTGAAGTAAATTTCTTAGTAGTGCTTTGTACATTGTGAAAATTGCGGGACAACGAGTGAGGAAGAGAACTCATTGAACACAGGAACTCGGCTGCTGCTTAAAATAACCACTAGGATTCTACGCGCGGCTTAGCGAGCGGAAATGACTTTGCTGACTTGCTTAGGCATCACCCGATTGTAATAACGCACATCTGCATGTGCATAATTGAAACCAAGGTGATTCTCGTAATGTTTATGCCGATTAATTCCGGATTTTTGAATATTGGTATCTAGAATTTACTGTTACCAGTAACATAGTATATTTAGTTCAAAGTTAGAGTTTATTGGGATTATGAAGGAGAGGAAGTAGCTCTCCATTTTTGAAGTGGATTCAAGGACACAACCGTGGCAATTATTATTCACTCGTAGATTGAGTCACTGTGTCATTTCGAATAAACAGTATCACTTGGTATTTTCTTACAAAACATAAAATACCACTTACATTTACATCAGTACGCCTGCCATATGAACACCATGATTAGAATGAAATACAGATGTTTTAAATGAACCGGCATTTCAGTACGTTCTTCTGTAATGGCGACTTATTGAATTTTAATTTTAAACATGAAGTTTACCTCCTTCACCTCAAAGGCTTGCGAATGTTATGGTTTATTTCCATCGTCGTTAACTCAGGGATGAAAATATTTGGAAGCTGCCTCAACGGGGCCCAAATTTTCAAACATTAATTAAACGGAATACGTTAACGTATTACACGGAGTTTAATTTAATTTTCTCACGCTGATAATACCGGTATTGTCTGTATCACAACATAATTCATCACCGTCTTCTTTTGAATTGCCCCTTTGAATTGTCCTTAAAAGCGTAAAGAACATTTTAAAAATACTTATTGACGCGCTTAGAAAAAGTTATTCTCGTCGCCTGAGGTTCCTGGTGTATTCTCGAGACGCAAACTCATCTCTTCAACTCGTGGAGAGACGTGTGCCAATCGTGGGGTGGGGCATAAAAGTGTTGTTGGCGTTTTACTGCAGCTCTGAATTGCCGAATGCAGCCAGGGCTGGAGCCACTTTCTCCGGAGCGCACTCACTTTTCTCGAGAGACGAGGGCGTCCGTCTGGCTTCGGGGCTCCTCTTCCTATTTGCGCGCTCGGTCCAGGATTGGAGTTTGGAGGGGGAAGGCAGCAAGGCGGGCAAATAGGGACGTGGTTCGGGAAATGCTTTTATGAGATATTCGTGGTAAATGCCCACCGGCTTCGTCACATGGTAGTCGTTGAGGCAGTGCCTGAGGAGACAGCAGCTGACCGGAAGGTCAGGCTTCGATCCCATCTGGGGGACGGAAATTGGCCCAATATATTCAACATCAGCGACTTTGTGAGGCCGCGGGATTCTAGCTTTCTTCGTTATTTCTAGCCGAATGCTGAATCAGCTCACTATAAACACACGACACCGCGTACGATCTTCTCTGACCATTATTTTCTCTTCCTATCTATATCCCACAATCTCGACTCAACGCCATGGAATACGTCCCGTACGTTTCCCTTCATAACATTGGCGAGGAAATGACCGTCATCCCATCGGCAGAGTTTAGTTCAGAACTACATTGCCGGTGTCTGCACCAGCTCGGACCTGGAGGAACTAGGGTTCGAGTCCCGACCGTGACGGTTTTTCAATACTGCATAGATCGAATTCATGTACAATCTGGAGGAGTTTTCAATTGCAGACTTCTGTGATCGTTATTTTTCTTCAATCAGTACCAGGTGTATGCCACGTGTATACCTTAACACATATGTCATGGACTGCGCGCGATGTTGACTTCCCTTAACCTATCCTCTCACTTTATTTGCCCACGCACTCAAACGTGCGCTCCACTACCACACACGTCGGGAGTTTAGAACTATTCCTTACTGGGGGGGGGGTGTCCCGCTGGGAGGAGGTAACTGGAGAGGTTCTTCTCTCGCAAGCCGACGTTAAGATTGGCGCCGGGTCTCACTCTCCAGCGAGGAAGAAACACCGCCAGCTTCGTGCCTAAAAGCATTTACTACACCTAACGGGACTAATGAAAGCAGAAGTTGACGTGCCTGGAAACATCAATCGACCAACCAACATGTACTATAGCTAATAATTATAATACTAATAAAAGAAGAACAACCCATGTTTTTACGAAGGGCATGGTATGCATATCAAATTGGATGTGGTGCCTGGGGAATGCAGTGCGCATCGCCATGACCATCGTTGTGTTCTGGGCGTCTGTGCCGACGGGGTGGGCGTATCACCCCGCTGGCCACTTATCTGGAGTTAACCGGAGATGCGCCGGCGCCGGTTAAAGGCGTAATAAAACCCGCGAGCGCTTCGTTCGCTCGCGGATGGGGTCATAAACGAGGAAGACGGGTGAAGTTAAAATCGAAAGGACGCGGCGGCTGCGGAGGAAGATGCAGAACGACTTGAGCTCACCGGAGCTGTGGACCGAGTCGATTTCCTCCTGCGATTACCATTTTCCTAGAGTTTTCTCGAGTCTCTTAAGAAAAGGCGAAGATTTTTCTACGTAGCGAATAATTAGATTTTGAAGACAAATAATAATTTGAGTTCTTATTGTCGAAAAATTTCTTAGAGCACCTTCATTTGGAAGGAAAGTAAAGTCGATTGACTCACGACGCAGATTGGCGCCTTGTGAGAAAACACCAAACCTAACTGGTACTCCCCCCCCCCCCCCGAGATAACGATTAAAACAGTTCATCTGCTTTCGATATGAGAAGCCAATGTGACGGATCTGCCCTCTCTGCTTAGCGCATGCTAAGCAATGGTACGGAAGCTATGACTCATGGCCGAAATGAAAGAAATTCATGGCCGAAAAGAAATTCATGGCCGAAAGAAATTCCGCGTAGAATAGAATAAGTGAAAACACTGAAATTTATCGATATTGCCATAGAATACTTGTCTGCGCAGAGCAGTTATACTTATGAATGTACTAATGAATAAAATCCCGAGTAGTGTGAATGGGTTGCTTTGCCGAGCGACGAACATTCGCCGAGCGCATTTATCTGCTCGAGATTGGGCAAGCAGTCGCTGGTTTCTCGACGAATGCCGAATGTGTGGAACTGCCTTTCCATTTTCTCTTTACTCACATCATCAAACGAACGTACCTACAACTTTGTTAATGCTGCCCGGTTTGTCATCAAAGATTGTTCTTGAATCATAAACATTGTCTTGAAGTGCTTTACGACTTGTTTTTGTTTCACGAGTATCTTATATGATATATGTTCTGCGCTTTTTCACGTTTAGTTAATGTTCGTGTAACGTGTGGGTAGATTTGTCATCCCTTTCTTGTTGCCCACGCGTGAAAAACTGCCGCTCGATGTAACGCCGAGCGCTCACGCGAAATCTCGCCAGTCTCTCTACCCTGCATGACCCTCCAAAGCCGTTTTGCTCCCTCACAGGACGTACTTTTTCCATGAAGAAATTTATTGATTCAGGATTTTGTTGCTTTTTTTTTAGATGACCTGCGTGTACTTCTTTCAACCATAAATTAATATGGAAATATCGCCCTCTTGCCTTAAAATAGCTACTCTCTTGCTCTGTTGGATATTTTTTGTCAGTGATATGCGAAGATTTTGTAAGGATATTATTTTAAAAGGCTTCGCGTTTTGTTACTAATGTGATGTAGAGCTTCTCCTTATGCTTCTTTGTCCCCTCTTTCGCGCAACGTTAATGGAAACAAACAAGAGAGTGTGTGGTAACGCCGTTTATGGATTGTGTATACGATACTGCTACGTAACTTAATTTAATAGCGTGTGCCAAGTTAGCTACCACCAAAGGTTTGCCAGTGTCTTGACTGCTGCCCCTCGTTGCCTATAATTCCACGATTGTTATTATTTTCCCCTTGGCCTAATGTCTTCTCATGCCTGCAGTGCTTCCAATGTGCTTTCCATCATTGTTTCTATTTCGGTTCGTCTCCCCTCTGCCCTGCTACTTCCTCTTTCCCGTTTTCTCTTACTCTGTTGAGAGCTCTAAATAATCGGTGTATACCAGAAATTTAAAAGGTTAAAAAATTAACGAACAGACAAGAGAACGGACTGCTTTTGAAAAACAAAATATGGTGCTATTTTTATGTAAGATCTAGATAAGACATTGGCAATGTTACCGATACATCGCGACTTCTATTTTGAAAATTTGAAAAACATTCATGTGTTGTATTAACACTATTATAGGTTAACAATCTTTTTATGGTAGTTATATATTCATAAAATTTGTGAATAATTTTACTGTGACATTTCTTATTTATATTTTTATTATATTTAATTATTATGTTAACTATTTATATTTTTTCCGGGTAGAGGAAATATTTATAAAAACCCATTACGTATTTTTGCATGCCATGGAAACATGTTATTTTGCCACGGGCGCCGCAGACTTGATTATGGCCTCAGTCAGCCTCAAGAGGCCGCGATGAGAGAAGGAAAGTGGACCGTCAGATAAAAGTACTGGAGATACATCACGATTTGAGGGAAAAGGGAAGAAGCCGAAATTTTGAACATGAATTACAGAACACTGTTCAAATAGCCAGGTGTATTCAGAATCCTTTAAAATGCAAATCGTTTCAAGCTCCTTAAACAAACTTTTTCAGATTTGGAAGTTTAAAAAAATGTTAATAAAGAAAATGAATAATTACTTCAAGTACGGTTTTGAAAGGAAACATTTTATGTCAGGTGTCAATGGCCAATGAATTTTGCACGAATATTTATGTCGACGGCTTGGTGTGATTTGCCGGTATGCTTGGGTACCATTTGCTGGCAGAACTTCAAATGCACAATGCACGTTTGTATGAGAGAACAGAGTTTGTTGACGTTCCCGTTCTCGTTCTCTGATCACAGCTAGAGTTTCGTTTCCCGCAGGCAAATCCGTCCTGCTTCGCCCTTGCCTTCGCGCTTCGCCGCCTCCCGTTCAATTATTTCCCGAGGGGAACTCGATCGCCGAAAGCAACAAACTTCTTGCTTGCACCCATAGAAGGGCATAGGGCTTTCCTGCGTTCTCACTCAGTCGTTGGATTGGGTTTGTGCGCCAGGAGATGTGACGATCACTCGATTTCTTCGAGGAGATACTGACCGCCTTTTAGGAAGGGAAAAATTTTAAGAATATTGATAAATTTGTTTTGCAATACATTAGAGTGCAAAACAAAATCGGAGGACTTTAGCTTGATTATACCCTTGATACTGGCTCATACACCTTATGCTACCCTATGTAGAGGAATCGATTCACCTCCACGAGGAAACGAATTCGTTAAACTAGTACCTACTTTTTGTATCCATTTGACGCTTCGCTACTCATGTTCAAGTTGGCCATGACGCCCCGACCTTCATTCTGCGCATCGCATTTTTTGCCAAAATACTTCATCTGGCGGCGTATGAGGTGGGTTCGTTCGGTGAATTTGTGGGCGAGAACCTTAGGTGATAAGATGCGATTTTTTAATATAGCATTTTTATTTCAATCAGTGCGATGCTTGTAGTGCTGCTTACCGCTTTCAAGTGTAAAGGACGTCTTTGGCATTCGTGGAAGTGAATGATTTGGAACTATAGTAATTGTATAGAGTGATATATCAACCCCAGTCGCTTTTGGTAGAACGTAGCGAGAAGGCACATTATGTACTCTCCTCCTGGGACCTGCGCTGGAGCTGGGTCGCCCGTTTGTGCCCATGTTTGTGTGGGGTTCCGCAGGGCTCTGGCCAGGCTCTGGCGACAGCACAGCACAGTTGGCCCGTGCCCACCCCTTCCTGGGAGGAGCCCGGGCGCCTGCTGGCCGCCGGATGTGCCTACAGATAGCGCGTCTGGTGCGGCGATAACGACACCAACAGGCCCTGCTGTTCTATCTTCATAAAAAACGACAAAAAATAAAACGTTGACTTTTGTGGATTTCTCTTTTGTCTGTGGAATATCGGAAAGTCATTGTGCCCTTGGTCCTACATGATCATAGATGCGGTAAATGGTTTCCGTTAACCAAACAAGAAGAATATTTCTTGGAAACCAGATGTTAACAATTATGGAAACTGTGAAAAATATCCAGACATCTGTTAGATTTTGTTTAATGTGAATTGGCACAAGTACAGTTAAACCTTGTTGAACGTGATAATGTTGTGAATATGTACGCTCTTTGTTTCAATCTCTCTTTCTTCTCCTTCGCCTGTGTGGACCTTGAATTCCACGCGGGGCGGGTGGATGGCCGGGAATCAACGGCATAGTAGAGGGCTTTCGTTGTGGGGCCCAGAGTCAGGCGCTCTCCGACCTCCCGGGTGATGGATGGTGCCTCTGCCGCCGTCTGCATCCGCGCCTGCCCGTCCCCGGTGTGATTTAGCACCTCCCTTTGCAACGCCAGCGCACGGCGCGCTCATGATGCAAGCAGAAGTGCGTTGACATGGCGCCTCTCCCAGCGTGTAAAACTCGATAACGTTACCACACACTGTACGCGCCAAATGCGTTGTTCTCGCAGTGCGCGGTGAGGGCGAAACTTCTTCTACCCACCGCGGTCGAGTATGCACTCTCAGGGTGAACAATTTCTAAGAAACGTGGCGTAGTAAAGGAATTTATAGAAGTTTGGAAAATGTTTTAGACGATCATACAACTAGAGAGTATTTCTTAAAAACAAATTTCCAGGGTTGTTTTGGCACAACTTTTATTTGATAAGCAAATTGTCTCTTTTTTTTCACGGCAAAATCAGAGGTTGTAGATAAATTAGAAGTTGTAGGTGCCCAAGCCTTGATTTTATTTCACATTTTCTTTACATTCTCTACAAATCTTATAAATTACAGAAAACTTTATAAAATGCACCGGAAACCCGGGTAAAACTAGAGAAATGTGTTTAAGGAATAGACTGACCAAACTGACCTGTCCGTATGTCGAGCTGTGCCGTACCTTATATTCGGTTGTCCCACGTTTGTATAACAATAGCAATCGCTGCCAAGACTCGCCAAACTTGCAATGAGCGGACGGTCTGACAGTGCGTTTGCTAGTTCGGCGAAACTATGGGACTAGGATCTCGAATCGCGGGCGCAAGCAATAACCGAGAGAATGCATTACTGCGCACTAGTAACGTGCCTACACCTAACAGCCGGAAATTACAGCCCTGTCGAAAGGAACTTCGCGTTCGTTGCATGGTGTTCCACAGGGTCCCCGCGCTTGGGTGCGCCTCCACCAACATGGGGACATGGCGTGGCGTAGGTGCTCATCGTTCGCATTTCGAGAAAGGATGGTGCATAGAACTTCCGTGCAGTACATCCAGTACTTGCAGACTCGATGAGCGTGTGAGCCCTCGGTTAGAGAGAATTTTATTAATGGTCAGGAAGGAGCACTAATTACAACATAGAAAGTACAGCGGTGTTTTAAATAATTAAAAGAACAGTGTTGTAAAAATAGATTTCTAATGGGTTTTATGAATTCTTGCGCGGGCTATACTACTCTACCAAAGGGTTTCGACCTCAGAATTGTTACTCATTTTTATTGAGCCGCCACTTAGTAAGTTAGCGCGCTTATACTCCAAATTTACATTTTTTTTTTTGTTTGACTGGTTGCGACTGGTTTCGACTGATTGCTGATGGCATGCGGTCCTTGCTACCCAGAAGAAAATTTGTATTAAATTGCTTATCACTTTTTGTGTACCATATTTTTCTAATGACGCCGTCCCCGCTCTGTCCGTAGGTGAACAGCCGCAACGAGTGGGAATCTTTCGTCGAGCAGTTCAAGCTCCCCAAGCACTGCGTCAACAGCGGCGTCGGCCTCAAGCAGATCTACATCCGGTGAGTTGCGGAAATAAAGTGAATTCGTAAACTCCTTCTACTTGTTCTAACACTTTCTCTGCTGATCTCCCGGAGTTTAATAGGTAGGTAGATAGATGAGGAGTTATAGTTGGTCCACTATATGTGAATAAAAAAGCGTGATGTTCCAGAATAAAAGTAAATCCCCAAATTTCGTTCCTCACGCTTGTATTGTGTTATACACAATTCTGTTTTATTTTATTTATGATCCATAATGCTTATCTGGTAAAGCAACAAACGGCACGTTTCACACTACTCGTTTTAATTGTCAAGGGTGTTCCTCTCAAAGTAACATTTTTTTTCGAATTTCCAAAATAATGAATTTTAATATACCCAAAGACACTTATTCAAGAATTTCTTCACATGTATTTGTGGAGCATTAATGTGAACATTCCTATTGCGAAGGGATAATCACGGTTAATGAAGTATTTATAAGGGATCGGTCGTAAATTACGTAACGCTGAAGGGGGTGGAGAGACTTTAAAGCAGCATCATGTTGCGTTACGTTGAGGTTGGGGTAGGTTAGTTTAGTGTTACGTAACGCTGTTTTCTAATTCTTCATTATTTACAGCACGAATAATTCCAAGCAAAACATAAAACAAACTAAAAGCGAGATGGAAAGTGAAGACTAGATATTCCTGTGATTGCAGTCGATAGATATCTATTCACCTCCACGGAAGGATGATCTTTGAACATTTGTTTCTAATTTATTCTTAAAAAATTTAACTTATTTATTTATTAGAAATATTAACATCTAACAAATAAAATAAATACATTAATTTTACTATTGTATAAATAATTTGTACTTTTAAATAGATGGAGGTTATGGCAAGCGTTAGGAAATTTTGTACCATGATTAAGCTTTCATTCCAAGGGTGTTTACAGGGAGGAGGGGTACCTGCAAAAAACTCCAAATTTGCGTTGCGTAATTTATGGACGACCCCTAAATCAGCTATATAAATGTAAATTTAATGCGTAGCATAGAGTTTTTTTGTTTTTTATACTATGGTTTTGAGTACCTTGATTTATATCTTAAAATAAGTAAATTGAAATTGAGGAAAAAGGAAACTTTATTATGTGGATGTTGATTGAAGTTTTAGTTTTATCCCTGTATCTTTTATTTCGTCGCTTCACATGCAGTCCTGGCCAATGTTGAATCGGAATGTAGCAAAAGTCTGTACTTCGGTGTTGAAAGTATTTTTCACGTTCTTCGTAGTAGCTGAAGCGTGTCTCCCACCGAAAGGCACGCAAGCTGCCATTTTCTCTGAGCCGCCTCTCTTCGCTCCCTTAGCCGAGGCAACTCGGCGGTCAGCGATTTTCTTGATCGATCCCACTAACTCATGATTAATGAACCAGTCGCCTCGTTTGCCTTGTTCGGGAGGGCGCTCGTCAGAGCAAGAACCGGTTGTTCGTAATGATACATTTATAGTTCTATGCGATTGTGCTGGCGGATATTTTCCCCTGAGAACAAGCTCAGAAAGAAGAGAGGAAAAGAGCTTGTAAGAACGGCTGTGTCTGCAACACCCTCCGTGCTCGTATTCGTCGTTATCTCTATCAGCGTACTGCCGCTTAACCACCTCCGTCATGCAAGCTCAGACACATGAAAGCCCGACACTAAAGCTTCGGCTTTAGTGTCGAGCTTTCTTGAGCATATTAGACTAACAAATAATATATTTCGTTTGCAATGAACTTAAACGTAATTTTATGATTAGGGCCATTACCTTTTGTATGTGAAGTTGTTCGTAATGATAATTAAAAATTGCATACCCCTGGTTTCTGCTCGATTGGTTATGAAATCAACTATTTTTTTTCTTTCGATGTGGCGAACTCTTCCAAACATCTCGTTTTATATAACCCATGATGAAAAATGCTAGGTAAATAATGCAATATTATTCAACTCGTAGTTTCTGGGAATATATCAATTCTGGAGAAAGGTTGCTGGCATGTCAGTTTTTTTATTTCCTTAAAAATTAGATGATGAATATGTACTATAAAAATGCAGTGCATTATGTGGTTCGTTTTGGTCCAATACAAATCCCTGTTGTGTAAAAGTAGTCGGACAGTTCCGAGTTGACAGATTGGGGAGAGTTCTCTCTTCCTCGAACATCATGATTACCCTGCATATTCATTTCATCGAATGTTTGCGAACACTTGTCCCTATTAATGCGGACAAGCTAAACTGAGATCATGGTAGAGGCAGTGGTGTGGTTCGCCTATCTGCCCAGAATGTATGATGCGAAGGTCAACATCTATAAATTACGTGGAAGAAAAACTCGTGGGGCGGTTCAGATCAGAGTATGAGGAAAGAGGAAGAGCAAGTATAACTGCTCTGAGGAGACAAAACAACATGAAGTATATTACGATAATTATCGTTATGATATCGTGGCTATTAAGGACAACAAGTATGCCCAAACACTTGTTTCGTCACAAGAAAAACAAGAATGCCAAATTAAACGTTACTAAAATATCGCCAATTCAAAAATTGAAATAATGGATTTGTGGATTGTTAGGATAGGTCAACAAATAACGAGTTGTTACAATGTTTCGGCTATTTATTTGGTCGGCTTCAGGACTGTAATGTACATGATACTACATAGAAAGTACATGATATTGCAAAATAAATAGTACAGTAAAATATTATGCCTTCACGTAAAAACTATGCCTAAATCATAATGGTTTTCGTATTATTATTTTTCGTTACAAAACGAGAGAAAAAAAAAAAAGAATGAAAAAACCTTAAGTAAAGTGTGTTTGGTTTCATTTGACATCCTTGCGGCGCCCCTGCAAACGGCCTCCGGCCTGAACGCTCCTTGCTGTCTCCGTCCGCATACCTGAGAGGCGTGGCGTCGGCGGGGTTTATGAATGCATTGTCCGGGCGCCCGGCGCAGCCTGCGCGCATTGCTCCGCGAGGCACGCAATCCGCCGCGGATCTCTGCTTGGCTCCTCTTGCTTGCTCGCTCGCTCGCTCGCAGCCCCCATCACACAATTCAAACCCTACATGTAGTAAACTGGTACCCTGTATGTACAGCAACTGTGGTGACCTGACGTGGCTTCTCCAAGGTGAACGATGTACCGTCGCTGGCACGTCTGGATGGATAGATAGCTAAATAAAATATCGGTACCTACGTGAACAGTTCTGAAAACGGAAAAGCCTCTTCGCATGTACATAGTCTTGTGACAAATGGAAATGTTCAGTTAACGAATTGTATATTTACAGTCTAAAACCATTGTAAATATGTGTTATCAAAGTGATTCACGTCATGATATCAAATTGTGTTAAAATTTCGTAACCAGATGTCGCAAAATATTTAGTTTACAGACCTCCGTCAATTTACGCTTTAAGTTCTCGTGTGTTTCTTTCATTCAGTTTTACCAGATTTATTAGTTCTATATGTTTCTAATAAAAGGCATATTGAAGGGGAGTGTAACTGGCGTCGCCTGCATTCTTCTACGATGTACGTAGCGGCCTGGTGGTTGACTCGGATCAAGTGCCGAGTGCTGAGCTGCCTGACCGCTGAAAGGAAAATCGGACCCCGGCACCGGGCCGACCGCGGGCTCTGTCCGAGCGGAGGGGCCGAGCTCTTCTTTTTCTTCCCGCCGACAATGAGGCGCGGCGGGAGCGTTGATCTTCAATTGCGGCGGCGGCGGCGGCGTTGGCCGGGTGGGTGGGGTAGCGGCCGACCCAGCGGCAACAACGCCGCCGCCGCCGCACTCAATTAAGCGCCCCGGGTCATTCCAATTGGGCGGACCGAACGCCCAGGAGCGTCGCCCCGGGGTGGAGAGTTGACGCTGAATGCGACGCGATGAGCTTGCAGCCGAAAAGCTGGTCGCGAAGTGTGTGCGGATGGTAGCGATGTAGTTTTGGGGACGAACGGGAGTGTCTGAGTGAAGTAAACAACCAAGTGTCATTTTGGAATAATTTGGGAAGGTTAACCGTCCACCTAAGGTCTTTGCGCTTGAAAGTAAGCTTTACCGCCGTTGCCACTCATAGCGGAGAGTGATCATTTTTTCTGGGTACGTTTCCAAACCAGGCGTATTATTCCATGTAGGCACGTTCCATCTGAAGGCATATTAATTAAATAGTAATTTTGTCTAAATAAAAATAACATTAATATACCGCCTGTTAGATCGGATCATCTCATTTCTGAATTTCTCAAATTGGCTCGTTGCACCGAAATATAGCATAAGAACTGCGTATTTTCAATGTGTTCTCGTCATTTCTATTTATTATTGTTCATCTGAGCTCTGTTTCTGCTCTCGCAAGCAATAGTCGCGAAGATATCTCGGTGAACTGGAACCAAATGCATTCAGAGTGACCGACCGTTGATAATTTGGGACATATTCTCTGACCATAATGATGTTGGAGAAACCGCCAATGAATAGAACCAAGTGAGCAGACAACAGATTTATTGTAATTATTGATTCATTTCTTTCGTACTGTTTTTCCCTTACACTCGTGTCCTTTAGATATAATTTTATATTACATGCTAATTATATAGTATTTCGTTTTGACTATCGTCGAACGGTCTCGACTGCTCCCGAAAGGTTAGTTATGGAAATTGACCAGCTCGTAAATTGTACTATTATCATATTTACGTCCCTCAAACACTTACGCCGCATATGTAGTATAAGGCTTTTAACACCAAAACCTCCGCAAGCAGTCGGAGACGATCTCAATTTAGTGGGAAGTACAAAACGTAAAACCCCTAAGAGCCAAGTGAGACGCTTGTAATTGTACAGTGGTTAATTATCAGTAAACATATTATAATGTAATAAAAACAACTTTTGTACTTCACAAACCTGTTGTCTCTGCTCCGCAATGAGAACGAATAAGAATTACGCCACTGATTGCTGTAAAGCGAATACCAGCCACTGAACAAAATGTACAGGGAACTTGAACGAATCCAAAATCATTGAGACTGACACAGGTCTTGGGAGTCAATGTGAAGTTCCTCTGCAAGTTTCGCGCTGCCCCTTCATTTTTCACTCCGATTCGGCAACGGCGACACATGACTCTCAACGTCAAGCATAAAAGGCATTATTAGAGCTGCTGGCAGTCAACGAGAAAACAAGGTGGACTATGTAAACTTCGAAATTCTGTTCTGACCTGTGGTCTGAAGAATTCTGTTTCGCTGAGTGGTTTTCACCGCAGATCTAACGATCTCCAATGCAGCTGGAAATTGGGATACGGTCCTTTTGCAGTATTAGTGAGTGGCATATGGAAAGGAAGTCTCCATAATGTCACCTGGCGAAAGATGGTATAAATACGCACACATTTTCTAGAGCTATCTTTTCGTTGGTTGCGACGGGAGAACTGTCAGATGAAATCTGTTGCTCGTTTGTCGATGCAAATTGGTTCTATTATGGGCGAGCGAATTTTGTTTATTGAAAGTTGTCAATTACGCTTCTTCCTGTATTTTATTTAAAACCCAATAACATTGCTAAAGGAGAGGGGGTAGGAAATATGGATCTCGAAAAACTTGACATATTATTAATTGGGTGACGAATGGTGAATTTTAGCTTAATAGCTACTTTTAGGACCAAGTTATTTTTCACGTTCTGGATGTACTTTTGCTGTTGTCTTTGCTTTTGAGGAAGCATAGGACGATTTCTTATAGTAATAAATGAACATGCTGTAACACTTCCGTTAATGCTCTTTAAAGTGTACTTTATCTTTCCAAAAAGACTTACCATGTCTGTCTTACTAGTTTTACGATGTTGGTAGCTCTCGAAGCGACGAGCAGTGAGTGGAGTGTGTGGCGAATGCTGAATGGAGAAGAGCGTGTGCGGAGGGTTATGAAGATAAGGATTTCACAGCCGCGTGGTGGCGCAACATGACCTCAGAGAGATAGAAACTGGGGAAGGCGGCTGTGTTCAGAACCAGTGCCCGGCTTTCGCGTAATTTCAAAACTGAAACATGACTGATTAGAATAAAACGGGAAAATTGCACAAAGAATTTGCAACTGTTCAAAACAAATCCACGATTTGTGTTGTGCGTGTTGAATATTATTTTAAGGAGTTAAATTTTGGGTCCAGTTGTGGAAGTGGAAGGCCTCCGCTCCTCGAGGCTTCCTTCGCATTGTCCGTTCCTGCGTCTACCACGGAGCCGTCGCGTCCCTTCGCAGCAATAGTCGTGTGTCGGACGTTCGTGATACGCAGTTCGTGGAGAGCCTCGGTCGCACAGCTCCATCGCCTTTGTCAGGCTTCCCTCGTTACGCCCACGTGGCATTGCTCGCCGCCCACCCGTCTCATCCCACCGGCCTTCCTCCACCTCCGCCGCCCGTTGCCCGCCCCGCCCTCGTGCAGCCTAGGCGCGACAGGGCTTCGTCAGAAACGAGCTGTTTTAACGAGCCTCTCCGCCCGTTTCGAGGCAGACGCGCCAACACGCAATTTTTTCACGTTCCTCATGCTCGCACGCAGCGCGAAATTTGATATTATGGAACTCATTAAAGCGCAAAAGAGAACGGAGTTTAAATACATCAAGATTCGGATTAAAAATGGGTAAATGCCGTTTCAAAGCTTCCTGGAATCATTTCGGTTGACTTAATTGATTTCAAGAAACTCGTTACCGGCTGGGAAAATAGCGAAAGATCTAACAGTACAAAAAGAACGTGGATATATAAAAAAACCAAACAAAGTGTATCGTAAATCTTATGTATCGTACATCATTTCACTGCTTTTGTTCACCGCGTCAGCTGGCCTGACTCGTTTTCCAGTACAATGACAATGACTGTCAGTGGGACCGTTAGCGTTGGTAATATTGATTGTTCGGAATGTGACGAACCATATTAAAAAAATTAAAGAAAAATCGTTAGAAGTATAAATTTTCACTACATGGCTCGAGCTCAAGCAACCGAGCAGGCGCCATGGGAAAGAAATAGCTTCTCGGAAAACATGTTGACAATTATGGACAGGACCTCGAGTACTTCCAAAAACACCAGAATCGTATGTATACGAGACGCACGAAGCGCCACCAGCAGTTCTGAGCCGACATCCCCAGTGCCAGATTCACCGCAAGCCCTCACGCCGTCGACCAAAGGCCAGCCATGAACCAAGGAGCCGCGACACCTCTGCAGGGAGAGATTGGTGCCGTGGAAAGCAGCTGACGCCATTAGAAGCGCCTCTTGACTTCCCTTCTTCCTCTATCTTCCCCCCCCCCCCTCTCTCTCTCTCTCTCTCTCTCTCTCTCTCTCTCTCTCCCTTTGACTTACTATTTAAATTGTGTAAAATGATGACGGTTAGAGCATAAACATTAAATCAATATTGCAACGAACTTGCTTGTAATCATTTTCCCCTCACTCTTCCTCCCGACCACTCAGTACTCTCAACATGAAAAATCTCCTGTGTGAATTACTCTTGAAACTAGCATTCGCTCAGGAGGGACGTCATAGGAAGGTCACTTGTTTTCTTGTTCACCAGGAGGTTCCAGATTAGAGTTCCGACACGTGGCATTTAAGCTGGGTTGCGGCCGGACCCTGGATGAGAATTCCAAAGCCAGACGGTTCTGGTAGATCTTTGTCGTGGCGTAAATCACATCCGGGCTGATGGTGGAGCAGTTTCTGAAAACAATGGGCCACGAAGCGCGTGCCGATCTATTTCCATCCTTGCCTAGCAGAATTGCAAGGATGCAGATGGGTAGGCGAAACCACATCCCAAGAAGACCCAGAATAAGAGTCGTCCGTACTGTCTAACTGGTCGCTCCTGTAGTTTCGTTGACTAAGCGAGGTAATCGTCTCGGCTGCCTGAATGGCTGTTTGCTGTGGGAACGTGCGTTAATGGCGCACTCATTAGCTGGGATTACGTAAAACATTGCGTGGCAGGTTCCCCTCTTCCTCCCACTTCCCAATTAATACGTCATTTGTTTGACAGGCTTTTTCTCATTAATTCCGCTGCACGCTTCGGAGGTAGAGCTCCCCTCCCTGTTTTTTGAGAAGACCGCTCGATATTACACGTGTCATGTCTTTATTTTTTTTTCTCCTTTTTGATTTCTCAATCACGAAACAGTATGCGATATTGACGGATTTAACTTCTCTCACAGATGACAACAAAGTTGGATTTTTTGCCCCTTGGGAATTTTTAGGTTTCTTTGTATTCTACATATTGTCAATGATCAGTAATATAAGTGAGATACGAAACTTAATTTTTTTTAATTTTTGTATAATTTATTTATTTGTTTGCCTTGCGGGAAATCGTTAATGGATTGTGACTATGACGATCAGGATATTGGCGTTGAATAGTATAAGTGTGGATGATAAATATTATTTTCAGCGGTGACCTCTGATGTTTACGAAAGAGAGATCATTATTTTGTAATGTAAGAATATTAATTGTGGAAAGGGTTTCGTAAGAACGTCAGGTACAAGGTGGTTCAAATATGACCGGGACTGATTTTTTTACGAAATACTTTATTAGCAAAAAATTATTTATACATGTCATTCTTCAAAGTACTCCCCTCCAGATTCTATACATTTTTTCCAACGTCCTGGGAGCATCCTAATGCCCTTTTCATAAAAGTCTTTTGGTTGTCGGCATATCCACTCCCGAACACTGTGGATGACTGCGTCATTATCCGCAAATCGCATGCCTTGCAAAAGTGATTTAAGGTGTCCAAAAAGGTAAAAATCACTTGGGGCCAAATCTGGACTGTACGGCGGATGTGGTAGAAGGTCCCACTTCAATTTGCTGATGGTTGCCATGGTTGTTTTAGCAGTATGAGGCCGTGCATTGTCTTGAAGGAATGCTACCCGTTTCCCACCTCTCTTCCGTTTGGATCGGATCTTTTCTTTGATTTCTGTTTCCAAAAGTGCTGAATAATTAGCTGCATTGATGGTGTTAGCTTCTGTAAGAAAGTCTACATGGATAACACCCATCCAGTCCCAAAAAAATGTTGCCATCACTTTTCCCGCCGAACGGATCTTCCGCGCTCTCTTGGGTTTTGGAGAAGAGGCGTGTCGCCATTCACGTGATGCCTGCTGGGACTCAGGAATAAAATAGTGAACCCACGTTTCATCAGTGGTTACAATGGACTTCAAAAATGCATCTCCTTCATTTTCAAACCGCATTAGAAGAACACTGGCAGCTTGCATGCGCATCAATTTGTTCTCGTCCGTCAAAGTGCGTGGAACCCACCTAGCATTCACTTTTCTATATTTTAGATGTTTTTTTATCATGTCTTCTACACTACCCACACTGATGCCAATTACTGATGCAACTTCTTTGATAGTGATGCGCCTGTTCTCACAAATAACCGCATTAACACGATCAATGTTTGTTGGGGTTATGGATGTTCGCGGCCGACGATTATGAGGTTCATTCTCAACGCGCTCTCGTCCCTCTCTGAAACACTTACACCATTCAAACACACGGGTCCGTGAGAGGCACTCTTCCCTGTACTGTTTTTTGAGTCTCTGCAAAATTTCCGACGGTTGAACGTTTTCTCCAACGAGAAATTTGATGATAATGCGTTGTTCCACGCACCGCGGCACCTTTTGTTCACTCATCGTTCTAGCAAGACCCAGACGCGACTGAACAGGTTCTAACCTGCAAAGGAGGGAGGTGGGGGGTTGTGGCTAGATTCTCTCCAGGCGGCGCAGTTAATGCGTATGTCGGGGTATTTGAAAAAAAATCAGTCCCGGTCATATTTGAACCACCTTGTAGTTTTGGCATGCATACTGATGTACTGGAATTCAAGTTGCCTTGTATGCAATGGTTGTCGATGCTAGATATTGATTACTTGTATCCGGTGAAACGTGCTTACCGGAGCAATTCGTGTCATTTTAGTTCTTCTGTCCTAGCAAGCCCAGTTAGTTGATTACTCACAGTACCAATTCGCATTTGCGGTTTACCGCACAAAAGGTTTTTAGTTGCTATTTGTTTGAAATAAACCCTTGTGAATATTCAACACAGTTTATGCGGCAAAACACAGAGCAGTCATTGTCGGTATTTTCGCAGCAGTGGTGCTCTAAATAAACTTTTACAGCCTAAGTGGTCGTACTAGAATATGGAAAGATTTTCACTCGTTCCGAGACTGGCGTGTTCCAGTCAGCACTAAAGCGAATTTGCGCGCCTCCCACAGGCGGCACGACACATTCTACGGCAGAGGAAATAGTTTCCTTGACGGATACTTTTTCAAATTCTGCGCGTTCTTCTGATGGACACGGTGTTACAAAACCAGCCCCAAGAACCACTTGAAATTCACAACGATATGTTGGACGATGTGACAGTAATGATCTTGCAAATATATGAGCCCATTAATCATGTCGTTTACTGCAGTGAAAGTCCACATTTTTTTCTAACACTTTCCACATCTTTAATAAATGTACACTTTTTCCCCTTCCTCTTCCCTGTTTCACCGCTTCGGTATAATGCCTCAGAATGCATTTCTAAACGTAGCAACTCTCAATGTAGAACTATTCTCGAAAAATCAGTGTAATAGCATAGCGATGCGGAGAAGAATTCTACCGGCTGGACGTTTCCTTGCCTCGCACTGGTGTGCTGGTGTCGAGCTGGTGAACGATCGCACTGGTTTGCTATCAATCTTTTACTCTTCCGGTGACTACCAACTCAAACTCTGAGTAATCCGAAGATACTTCGGTAGTCAGAAGATGCGGAGAAAATTGTTTGAAATAGGTTGAATTATGGTTGAAAATTGAACGAAAAGTGAGAACGTATCTCATGTTTAAAAACTTAGGAAACAGTATTAGTCTGAAAGAGTGGAGTCTGGGGAAGGTAAAACAGTTTATCTCGGTTCCGAGGCGAATTCTTGAAATAAAATACTGAAACCGTGGTGGGCGCAGCCTCTCATCAGTTTCTGCCGCTCTGCGCGCCCGCCTGTGCCCCCGAAGCGTCCCGCGGGAAGGCGGAGATTATGAGGCGCAATTACAAGACAGCGGCGGAGACCGCTCCGTCCAGTTCGCCGCGCGAACGCGGTTCGCGCAAAAAAACAAAAACCCTCAAGAACATGTACGGCGAAATATCAGCCGCGCTCAAGCACCACCTCTGATCGACTCCCCGCCGTCGCGCCGCTTGCCAGTCGAAAGCACGCCCAGTCCGCCCGGACACTCCCTCGTTCCCTCCCGTTGCATTTGACGCCGTCCTACGTCCTCACCCGCCCTTGCTCGTCGCGACCGTTTCTCCTATGCCATGGCCGTTTTCTCATTCCTCCTCTCATTTCCCTGCGTTGCCCTCACCGGTACTCTCTCTCTCGTTCGGTATTTCGTCATTCCCCGTCCCACACACTGCTTAGTCCCATTTCCCACCTCTTCCGTTATGCAAAAGACAGCCTCTCGTCCCGCCCTTAACTCTCTTCGCGACCTCTAAAGGAAAAGATCTCTCGGAAATCACGACGATCGCTGGTTTCTCCCGCGCGCGCGGCTCCTGGCCGATGCGCGGAGACGAAGCGGCAGTCATGCGACTCGCTGGTGTGCGCGGCGGGGCGTGGGAGAGCCATGCGCTGGCGGTGTGGTCTGCGATACCGAATGTGAGCGACGTTGAGTGAAGTTTAAATATATGATGATTGTCATTTCTGAGCGTAGGAGAAGGTCTTAAGCCTTTGCCACCCTTTTCCTGGGCACGTGAAAATCCACTGTATGAAGAACGTTAATTGTTCATGAAGGGTGAATGATATTATAATTAAATTAATGATATGTGGATCAGCTTTGATAAATTGCAAGAGAAAGCAACAATGCCACAACCGCATGTTTAAAAATGATAAAAACAACGGTGTACAGTGTCTTATTGATTTCTCGTCTTGCCCCATACGTGATCACCCAGCGACATTTCAAAAAAGCATGGCGAATTGGAGGGCACAGTCAGGTAGCGTCAATTCTTGAAACAATATGCCCTCTCATGACCATTGCCCTTGCGTGCATCTCCCTAAATGAGTGTACGTATACACATGGATGAAATACACTTATGCTGTATTTGCTGTGGCACACTTTGGGAGGGAAGCTCATGAGGCTTCAGCCCCCTCCTCCAGAAGTCAATGATACATATTAAAAATATAGTTTTTGCTAATTTTCTATGTTAATGAAAGCCAGTCGACCCATCAATTGTTAATGTTATTAACATAAACGATCTACAAATAAAAACACTGTTTATATTCACCATACACGAAAAATTCTTTATAAAAAGTATCAAGTCGGTTTGACACTGCATCTAAAGCCCTCATAATGCATACACCCCCTCCCCCTCTCACACACAATCATGGGTGAGCTTCTGTGTAGTGTGTTAATATTTATATTTGGTTGATTGTAAAATTTTGCTTTGCGATGAATGCCCTTTGTACTGTCCACTTTACTGTATCGAACTTGTCTACCCTGTTATCTCGCAAAGAATGTCTACATCCAAAGGAAAGTACAGTGGATTGTAATTACCCGTTCTAAAGCGGCGAGAAGTCAGAGCGAAAAGGGCAGCTTCCAAGAACGCGCATTGAAGAAGAGGGCATTTTCAGATTAATCAATGGGAAGACATCACGGTGGACATCGACCGTCCCCCCCTCTCTCTCTATCTATCTATATCTCTATCTCTCTCCTCTCCTCTTCTCTTTATCATTTTTTTTTTTCTGCGCGGCCAGCCCTTCGCTCAAACGTCTCCCGCAGCCTAGAACGGGGGCGGAGGCGGCAACATCACAGACGAGCCCCCAGCGTGCTAATGATAGTCGGACGGACGCTTTTTTTTTACACTCTCTCGCTCTCCTCAGAATTACTTTCGAGAGCTTCAGGTTGCGCCCTTCCTTTTGCTCCTTGCATTCTTATCGCGCGTCCGTCTGCAAGCACGCTCACCCGGAGCTCATTAAAGGACGCAGCCGCCCGCACGCCGCGCCAGGCCGGCCCGAGGACGCCGAGTCTGCTCATCTTCCGCCCCGTTCCTATCGGTGGAAGGGTGTTGTCGATTTGTTGCGGGAATTGGTAGGCCGGAAGCTGGCAAAAAGAGAGGAGAGAGTGATACACGCAATGGTGTGGCGGGGTTCACAGCCGGGGAGGTAAAGATGATGAATATTAGTAAAAAAAAAGGAGAAAAAAAGGAAGAGGAGAGTAATGTAAATGGTAATGGAGGAGAACTAGAAATGAACGTAATATTTCTTGAGGGGATTGACGGGGAGTTTTGCCTGTAAAAAATCCCTGCCCGCGAAGGACGTTCTGTGGTGCACTTGCCGGTGCTCGCGCACTCGAGTTGTGGAACGGAGACCCCCTTCCGTCCACTGCCGCTGGGAAGGGGCCTCGCCCACTCAGCAGAAACTTCGCCAGCGCCAGCGTGACTCTAGGCCTCGGGGACTCCAAGAAGCCCCAGGCTATTGCGGTCCCTCGCTCCGCCCCGTCCTCGCCGTCTGATGCATTGTGCACTCGCCTACACGCCCACACTCCGCTTGACTATGCCCTTCTCGACCCCACCCCGCGAGGCCCCCGTCGATGGTCTGACGTTCATCAGAAGCGATTCAGCTCCAGGAGCCTCCCGAATCGATCAGCGGCAGCTGGCTTGGCCCCGGCTGCTCCTCGCTGCGTTCGCTCTCCCGCAGGCTCTCCGCCCCAATTCAGTGAAGCGGAGTCGCAATTGCGAAGTTGATTTTGCTTTTGATAACACACCCCACGGGTTCCCTTTTGCCAGTTTCTTGCGTTCAGTGGCTTTATCTTTCTTGATCAACGTGGTCCTTTGTAACTGGACATATTCAGCCGAAATGTCTTATCTGATATTTTGAAGTGGTACCTAATGGTCGCTGGGAATTTGGAAATGTCTTGAGTTGAAGAATGTGGTTTTAAACCGAAGTAGTACCATAACCCAAAAATTAAGCTGAATGGAGAAAAATATCTCATTATTTCGGCAATTACTTTGAGGCAATCTTGAGTTCCCTCATGATTGTGTGTTTTTTACAACATCCTATCTGTTCTTGATGATTGATTAGCGATTCTGGGTGTATCAACTTCTAAAGTCATTAGTCCCACATGAGGGGGCGATGATCTCCCCATTCAGCAGGGGAAGATTCGGCGCTGACCTGCCCGTCAGTGAACTGGTATCTTTCCCGACGTGGTATCTCCCACCACCGGGACACTGCCCCTGCCGGAACAAGCTCTAAACTTTCGATTGGTCTCCCGGCATGTGGTAGTGTATTTGATGTGCATGTAAAGGATGATGTTAGGACAAGGAACAGAAAGGAAAGATCGTGTGCGGTCCGTGGTCCGTTTGTTAGGATACACCTTCGGCATTCGCTTGGTGTTGATCGGAGGAACCACAAAAACTACATTTGAGAGCTGCCGGCCGCTGGAAGTCTCCTTCATATACTGGTTGAAGTTGATCTACCTAAATGTCGAAAATCCTGCCTTCATGGGGATTCGAATCTAGTGCCTCCCGAGCAGAGGCACTAGAGTGACATCAATTGATGGCCTGAATCACCTTAATCGGTACTTGTTTTTGAGTATTTAAGAATTACGCTAAGTAAGTTTTTTTATATTAGTTCAAGATAACATCACGTCATTCTAGAAATAGATGTTTAACCGTTTAGGAGATCTAGACTGTTTAGTTTCTCGTTTCCAAAAACTCATCAGAGTCGATATGGGCTTACCGCGGGAGCTCAATCCCTGGCTCACACTTAAACTCTACACACTTAAATGTTTTTCGGAACACCAGTTTTAAGCCTCACCTCTTCATCCATTTCCTCATGAAGATGTTTCTTCGAGTTGTCGATAGGGTCCTTGTGGCGTTTGACGTATGATCCGCAGGGACGCAGTTGTGTAGTCGGGTGCTTCCTTGAAACAATTTTAATATTGAAGCTCCGTCCCAGCGGATAATCACGTCCTAGGGAATCAAACGTCAATTCGGTCGATGTTTTAATCGGATAATAGAGGAACTCACAGGTAAGCCAGACTGACGAGCCTACGACTCGCCGACTGGTAAAACTGTTGCGATCCAGTGTGCAGACAATGACGCAGGTAGCAGGAATGGATGATGCGCAATCGACAAGTTGCAAGGTCATGAAGTCTGGCTTGCCTGTGAGTGGACTGTTCCGGCACCCCGGGCACGCCGTCCCGGCTAGGCCCCGCGCATGGGCTGCGCGACGCTCGGATCGCGACTAAGCGGAGACCTCCGGTCGCTCGCTCTGTCCCTACCGCTCTGCCAAGCTTCGGCCCACGCCGCCCCGCTACACACCTCCCCTCCCGTTGCCTACCCCCACCCCCTCCCCGCGCGCGCTCCCGTTCGCATTGACCCACTTCGGCCCCCAACCGGGCGGGGAGGAACCATGCGCGCAGCAGCAGCAGCAGCAGCAGAGGCGGCGGCGGCGGAGAGCACAGGCGAGCAGAGGACTCGTGAATGAACCGCGCCGCGCCGCGCCGCTCCACTCCACTCCACTCCACTCCTCTCCTCGCGCCGCCCGAACTTCCCCCTCCGCCGCCCTGCCGCGAGTACTACGACTACTATGCGCGCGCGAGCGAGTGGCGGGCGTGCGAGCGCGCCCGCTCCTCGCCATTCACAATCGTCCGGGCGGTGGCGGCGGGCGCCCCGAGCGACCGGGCGGGCGCCGTGGCGCAGCGTCGCGGAAGGAAGCGGGCGCTGGCGTCGCGGCGGCGGCGGGTAGGCCTGGTGGCGGCGTGGCGCGCTGCGCGGCGCGGCTGGGCTCGGCGCAGCCCAGCGCCGTGCCAGTCGCCCGCCAGCCCGCCGCCCGGCCGGGCGCTGCTGCGCGGCACTGTTCATCGCCCGCGCTGCGCCATGCACCGCCCGCGGCTGGTCCCCTGAAAACGTGGGGCGTGGTCGGTGGTGGATGGATTTGACCAAGACCGTGTGGTCCTTGGAAACGTTTCATCTCTTGGTAAGGGGTATTTGGTGTGTGAAGTTCTGCAGCGTTCTTAATTTCACTCCGTAACATAGGGTAGATTGGTAGTTCGGACTGATTGGGAGGGGGGCATCGCTGTAGCGGGAAGAGAATCGTGGCGGATGTGGCTCTTCGAAATTTGAGATGTAGCAGGTGATTCTTCGTTTGTCGACGTTGGTATTTTTATATTCACAGAATTATTATTATTATTATTATTATTATTATTATTATTATTATTATTATTTTATTTTTTGGCTTTCCAAACCTGTACCGTCGATCGACTCTTAGATTTCAAGAGAGATTTGAGACTTCACGTCATTGTCTTTGAAGTCCCATTGAGTAAACTTGAGATATGGATTTGGTTTCGAGACAAACTTACATGGATTTTGGACTTGTTACATAATCGGCACATTCTGTTTATGCACTTGTGAACGTTCGGAAACGCAACATTTTAATAAGTTGGGTTCTGTGTCCATCTTTTAGTATCCGACTTAGACATAGAAGAAATACTTCGGACTTACACTACTATATTTTGAATGTTACAAATGCAGATGTTTACTTATAGTGACACAGTTTCTGTTCAGATATCTGCGAATGTTTTTAAAAAATGAATGTCCTTGCCTTTCCAGACTCTCGCTGTCTAGTCTTCGAGGAATTGTATCTTTCAAATTCTTGAATTACCCAGTGGATATATTTTTCCTTTATAAATTTCGTCTCGACTCTCATTGGACATTTTAGAACGTGATGGATGATTGGAGATCGGACTCCAATGATTTGCCCAACAAATCGGTTTTCACCTCATCATACTTATAATAGATGCTTATAATATATCTCTGTGGTTACTTTCTAAAAAAACCTGGAAAAGTCGGGTAATTTCATAACTGATAAAGTCTGGACATTTTCAGTTGTTTGGAGATTTTTTGAGATTATAAAATGAGGTGTAGCTTAAAACTGTGATAATTTCTAGTACAATTATTATATTTTAAGCAAATGTGCTCATTTTCTCTGTTTCATGGTGAAATCAGAGAGCTGCATTTTGGCAGGTAGCCTACCCACGGTTTTGTTTTTATTTAATATTTTCTTTAGTGGTAAACACATATTTTGCACGGCAAAAAAATGAAATGTATTGTAACATCTGAAGAAATGAGAAAAAATTACTCCAAGAACACCACCCACATTTTTAAACATGTATGTCCTGAGAAAAGGGTACTACACTCAAGGTGTTTCAACAAATATTGTATGACCATAATCGATCAAAATGAGATAGCTGTGTTTATTTTTGTTTGTTGATACTTTTATCTTATCTTATTCTTGATAAACCTTACGAATGTCAATAGCTAATATCAACGTAATTATTATGTAGGCGATAGCGTTGAAGATATGTTTATTTCTGATATTGGAAGGTTCATTTGAAATAATTTTGTAAAAAACGGAAATAAATCGATAAAAAAATTATAAGGAATCAAAGGAAACACGGTTCTTAGATGAACATCTCGTCTACATCGTAAAGTTACAGGAGTTCTCGTAGATTTGTTTGCAGACGTGATACGGAATTGTATTTATTTTATTTTGTTGAACAAATTCAAATAATACTGTAACGGTCAAGATAACAGAAAGTGGCTTGCCATTTGCCTTTTGAGAATTTATATAAGTCTTTTTTTTTTATGGGTAGAAATCGACAAGAAGCATTAGGAAAACATTGCCCGTATACGGTACCATCAACATTTTGGTCAGTGCTTGAATTGCGTTAATAGATTAGTTATGTTCCGGCCAGTGGCCGGAATCGTATTTCATGTTCAGGGGGATAGCTAGCCTTCCTTCAAATGAACATTTGATTTCTTAAATTTTTTCTTTTTTTTTTCCTTCTTTCTCCATCGTTGTTTCTCGGGCTGTCAGTCTTTCATCGTCTGGCTAACTGTTGATATGTAGCAATATTTGGTTCGTGAGTTTTGCCCATATTATAATATGTCGCATGTGTCCTTATCTCATGTCGCGGATGTCGTTCGTCGGCGCATGCGTGGAATGAACACGCTTCCCTTAAGAGCGAGAGACGATTGTGGAGTAGTGGGCCGTGGAAACTCTCGCGGCGGAGTTAGGCGTGACCCACTCTGGCCGCCCAGACCCGACAACCTCAGCAGTAGGGCGAGTGGGCAATGCGTCGCCCTAGGAGAACGTCGTCGCCGTCTGCTGCCGCGGCCGGGCGGAGAATCACAGTACCACGGTCCGTTCGCCTTCCCCCTCCCCGCCCTCCACCTCATTCGTTGCGTCACCCCCCCTCCACAGTCGCAGCCGCCACCGCCACCACCTGTTGCAGCGGCCCCATCACGTGGTGTCTGGAGATGGCGGGCAGGCGGAGGTCACGTGATAACCCGGGTTGAGTCACGACCTCGGTAAGGTCGTCTGAGCGCACGGGGATACCCGCCGCCGACTGCGCCACCTCGCCCGCCGGCGGTCGGTGGCTCGGATGACGTGACGCGACGCGCAGCGTAGCGCAGAATCGCAGGGGCGCAATGGGTCGGACGGCTTCACACCTTGAGTTTATGGCGAGCGGTTGTGGTTATGAGTAGCTTGCTACGTGCTTGCCGAGCGACGAACATTCTGTGCTAGCCCTGCCTTCCGCGTGTCAGTCTTTTGAACACATCAAAGACAGTGAACATTTGCCGAGCCCATCAGCTGCTGGGTGCAGAGGGAGCAGACGCTCGCTGCTTGGTGAAGGCAGTGTGTGTGGAGCTGCTTGCAGTCGTGCAGCATTGAACGGCAAACGCATGAGGAGGTCAAGCATGTACTTAGGGTCCCGCTAAATGGAGGGCGCCATACATATGATACAGAAAGCGGCAACAATTATTTCCATAATTTTCGTACATTTTCCCCTGCGAGTGTATTCTCTGCAGTCGTGCAGATCTTCGCAGATTCATTTCTATCTAGTATGACTTAGTCCCTCCAATGAAGTGAATAACTGATTTGAAATGTGGTCTGGAAGGATCAAGGGACTCTATTATTTCTATTCCCTTTATCGTTCACGACACGATTGTACTATCATGTTGCAGAGCGTCCTGTCGCAATATTTTCTGTTAAGTCGGGTGTGCAAGTTTTTTGACTGTCATTGATGCCAAACCGAAATGTGGGCGTGGTCGAGGAGTAAAACGTAGAAATGATCAGTATTCATTTCACAAACGTTGGCTGACGTGGTCTGGAGCAGTTGAACTTTGTATAATTGTTATTCCTCTAACTGATGAGTGTCTTGTATGAAGTATAAAATGTTAGTTTTGGTGACGATGTTGGAAAAATAGTAATCACCCGTGAAAAGTATGCCTAATCTCTCAAGCACCATTGAATTGGCATGGCACTTTCTGGTACTAGCTGACAGGGACAGGTACCAGCTGACACTCGGTTTATCTCGCTAGTGGAAGAAGACATTTCGTTCAGCAATGAGATCTTTACTTGACTCGAATGTTGTAGAACCCCCCCCCCCCCACACACACACACACACACACACACACGCCCCCCCACGCCCCCCCCCACCACCACAAAAAAAAATATTGGCTTGAACGTACAATATCGTATTATTGCCCCCGAACCTCGTATAGTGTTAATGTTAATTCGCCCGCAGGATTTTTTTTTACCATTGTGGGTGGAAACTTTGTAGCCGCGAAACCTGCAAAATACGTACGTAAAACCATTTCCCATTGTACGCGCGTTATTGTGATGTCACCCACCACATACATTCTACACGTTCGGTTGAAACTGCCCTAGTCAGGTTGCATTGTTTCGCCAAAAAAAAAATAAATGTGACACTTACTTTCGCACAGCTTGTTCCTTGAAAATTATATTTCCTTCAGGAAACAGAAGGGATTGTTCTGTATTGTTACCTTGATAACGTGTCCACGTTTTTCTTACTGTGAGGATTCCAATAATTATTGCGAAACGTAAACCATGGTAATTAACATTACGTGAGGGAATCTCGGAGGAGGGGCGACTTTTGTTCCTTCGAAATCGTCCGGGACTGATGACCTGGAGGTTCTTGTTCGCGAAGTTTTGCTTCTTTCGCCAGCCAGGCGGGAACGGCTCGGAGAAGGAGATGAATATTTTTCTGCCTCCGCGGCTGGAACAGCGCATTGATACCTGTGGTATCTGCGCAGCTGAATGATATACTTTTATTCGACTGGCGACTGTCTCTTGTTTTTCTAAATAAATTTTTACTTTTAGCTTCGAGTGTGTCGGTATGCTTATCGAAAATGTTGCAAGTTATTGGAAAATAATATCAGTGTTTAATGAAGAGTATCGGTTTTCAACTATTCGAGTTCGAAAAACTCGTAGTATAATATTTTTTCAATTAATTTCATTGCATGATGAATCTTTGTTTCACACGCTTTTTAAATTTCGGAACATCGCCGACAGACGCGTCTGGCAACGATTTTATTTGTAGTGTGAATAGTTCGTGTTGCTCATTATTTTTTTCCTTCCTTGTTTCTTACTCCCCCCCACCTTAATGTATTATTTCATTTTCATCTCTGTCGCCATCTTAGTGTACCGAAATATCCACGTACTTTTTACAGTGTATTCAGAGGTATCATGGTATTTTGAAAAGTGTTTTCCCTGTCGCTGGAGCGCGTCCGCGGTCTGAGCAAACGAAGCCGCCGTGCAGGCGCCTCGGGCAAAGCGCGAAGAGCGGAACACGTTCCATAAATTCCATCTCGCTCCCGCTTTTCTTTTCTTTTCTTTTCTTTTCTTTTCTCTACTCCTGTCCTCTCTCTTCTCGCGCCTTATTTAGACGGAGGTGGGAGAGGAGGGTCGCTAAGACCTGCGATCGTGAGCTGCCTTCACAAGACGGTCGAAATTTCAGATGAGTTGACCCTCCCTATGGGCTACTCTTCGCGCTTCGCGGGGCCTGCCAGCCCGGGCCTGGTCGCCGCGCCGGGCCCCCCCCCCTGCTGCCCATTGTCCGAGCGGGCGGGTGCGGCGGGTGATTGATGAACCGTGGCGAGCGCCCGGCCGCAGCAACCAGCCTGAGCCGCGAGCCCTGCCACGTCGCGCCCGAGCATATTATGGACGAGATTTCTGAGACACCCAATTCGAACGCTATTGACTTACGTGATTCAGATGGAACGAAAGTTTTCGTGGCTGCCATATGGAATCTTGTCATTTGTGTAACAATCTGCTAATGTCATATATACTTCTTAAATTTATTATTATTATTATTATTATTATTATTATTATTATTATGTTACGAAGTGTATCCATACTTTTCTGATAAATTCTGTAGTCTTCTGATACAGGAAATTCGTCACTTTTTGTATGAAAATGGTAAATCAATAAATTAGAATAGTTTCGTAGTTCATCACAGCCGGTTCAGAATACGAAAGAAACAACAACGAAGTGCTTGTATTGACATCGAGTTCAATACATTTTAAATTCATAATAGATTAACGAGATTTCTCCAAAATATGCAATTGCTGTTTACTGTAAGCTTTGGGGACTTAGTTTTTCTATTATATGTTGCACACGTTCAACATTGTTATTAACCCTAAAACTGTAAATGCAGTAGACTAATAATTTAAGACATGATAGACGAATAAATTCAACCATCAGGTTATTTTGGAAATGTGGCTGTTAACTCAGAAATAACTTACGTAAACAGGGAGACGAAAGTACAGAACTGTTTGGTAAGATATAGCTTGCTGCAAGTCGTTCTGATTAATAGACGGCAATAAACTCGAAGCTGTCCTACTGTAAAAACGAATGCGGTTTGAATGTTCGCCAAATCTAGTCCATTACAGAACACTCTTAACTTCAGGTCCTTTGTGTCATTTGAGATAAAAGCCACTTTAATCACGATTCACGATAACTCTGTAGTAATATCATGGGGAGATACTTTGAAAGTAATTTATATTACGGGGAAAATCCTGATGCAGCTCATGTTGCGCAATTACACGATAATACATTGTGTCAAGACGCTTTCGTACGTATTTAATTACAAGCCATCTTGCGTTTCCATTTCATTAAATTATAGCCCCTCCAGGAAGCTGAAACTGTTCAACTTTCTAGCCAAAAGTTTCTCCATTTGCAAGAACGGTGAACTATAAAACCTCCTGTATTCGAAAGTAGAATTCCTCTCTAGTAGAAGGGTTCTCCTCAGATAGCCAGGTCGCTGAAGAGAAAACCTCGAAAAATGGAGTGAAGAGAGAAAGAGTGAATGAATATCCCTCGACAATGCAAAATCTTCTCGCAGTAGACGCCTGTGCAAAGGCCGCCTCAGGACACAAAATGATCTGTACTCGTATCCCGCAGTGGTCGACTGCGGTTCCTTCGGAATTCCACTGGCACCTTCTTTGTCTTGAAGAACCGCGACGTTTGGACCACAACAATTAACCACACCAGGGCTATGGCCGTTCAGGTTTTTCCGTTTCTTGGGATGAATGCCTTCGAAAACCACATTTCAGATAACAATTCGGACCATCGGCCAAAGTGGCGTGGAATAATCACTACGAAATCTCTACACAAGTTCCTGGACCAAAATCGAATTTTTAATTGTCAGTGAGAGTATGCAGCATATTCCTTTCTAGTAATTGTACATATTGTCACTTTCGTAAGCAAAGTAGTGTTATAATGATCTACTGGATTTATCTTTCTTTCCACAAATTTTTTGATATCAAACATTAATTACTGGGCGAATAAATCAGTGTGACAGTTTTATATGCAATATGACTGAATATTTTTCGAATGTAAAATATTTCATATCCTTTTGGATGCAAGTTCAATAATTTATAAATGTCACTTATTTCGGGAAGTCATCGTTCTCGTGCCTTCTCTTATTCTCGATTTTTCTCCATTCACGTGCTTTGTGAATTATTGTTATGGCAAAACCTCACTTCTGTCTTTCGCTTCATACAGATTCCTCCCAGAGTACTAATTAACCCCCACCACAAAAATTCTCAGTTGCAAAACGACGAAAGAGGCCATTGAGATACTGCATCAAAAGGAATGAAAATCGGAAAAGCGGATTTAGTAGGGCGAACCATAATATTCCTGCAGAATTTCTCTTGGAATTTGGTAGGAGTATGTTGCACGTTTCCGTTTACATCCACTTTTTCAGAAAACAGACGCAACGCTTTAACGATAAATTAATTATTTCATACGAAACGTCAAAACATTAAAAAAATGAGAGTGGGATATCATTTTCTTTTTATACTTCAGTGAAACGCCACAATACTGCTGCTTGGAAAGTGTTTTGGGTGTAAATCTTTCCCACGGTGTAATTCTCGATACATAAAAAATATGGCTGTGCGAATTATTCAAATAATTACTTCCTCGCATTTCGAAATCTTCTGAATGCATCAAAAGCTAAACTTTGGGGCGTTCGTAGGGTTGTAAAGCATTAGGTATCGCATGGAAAATTTTATATCATCGACGGTTAGGGGTACTTTCTCTTCTGCAATAAAAACGTGTAATCCTGTACAGTTGGGGGGGGGGGCAGTGTTACAGCGCCCTAGCTCGACAGCCATGAAAAGGTCTCAGTGTATTATTGTAAATAGTACGCACTGTGGGATCATCAAATTATTCTTTAACTAGAAACATACGGGCTTTAGAAAATCTTCAAGAAGTGACGATGCAGAGCGAAATTCAGTTAGCTCAAATGTGCAGCATCGCACGAAGACAGTGCATTTGTCGTTTGTCAATGACAAAGAATATTCCTGGCTCGTCAATTACTTGGGTCATTAGCCCCAAGAGTGTATTGCATGTTACGCTTATATCCTGGGCAATTCCAGCCGGTTGCCGGTGCTGTACCGCAATGAACATATCACGGTCCACGCGCCATTCTCGTTCTTAGGACAGAGCAATGTGGGTCTTCCGACGCCGTCGGTGTCGGAATAAACCATCAGTACTGCGATTTCAAGCCAATGCTCGGATGGGGCAGGAGCGTCGGATGAGGTCGTTGTTAAGCGTAAATACAATGCTGGAATGTTTTATATTTAATTACAGCTGACCGCAAACTCTCAAACAGTTCGGACGTTCCGGGAAGTGCAACTCCGGTGCCAGTCAGAATGCCTCGTCCAGAGGTTGTCGACTGCGTCCGTCCGGAACGTCGCTGCCCGCCGCCCGCCCACTCTTTGCTGCTCTTTGACGCGTCGCCTCTAACTCGCCGATCACGCGGCCTCTAGATGGCGCCGCGCCGGCCCCATTGCTTTCCGCGCGCCACTTCGGCCGACGCGCGGCCGGCGTCGGCGGAGGCCGCCCTCGCGCGGATTTCTGGTGTCGAAGCCGCAACTGCTGTCTCGGCGACAGGAGGACGGGGAGGGAGGCGCGGGACTCTCTGGACATGCCACTCCGCCCAAGGCGGGCCGCCGCCGCCGCCGCCGCCGCCGCCGCCGCCGCCACCGCCGCCACCGCCGCCACTGCCGCCACCGCCGCCGCCACCGCCACCGCCACAACCACAACCATCGCCACCGCCACCGCCGCCGCCGCCACCGCCGCCGCCGCCACCACCACCGCCGCCGCCGCCGCCGCCGCCGCCGTCGTCACCGCCACCGCCACCGCCACCACCACCACCACCACCACCACCACCACCACCGCCACCACCACCACCGCCACCACCACCGCCACCGCCACCACCACCACCACCACCACCACCACCACCACCGCCACCGCCGCCACCACCACCACCACCACCACCACCACCACCACCACCGCCACAGCCGTCGTGGACAGGGCAGCGGCTCGCGGGATCCGGTTGATAAACGGCCGTCCGGGTAATGTAGGAAAGTAATGTAGGAATTAGTTATTACCATAAAATTTGATTTAAAAGAGTTTCCTTTAGTTTTGAAAATCCCCTCCTGAAATATCGGAGCGGCCTAAGTTCCGAGGAGGGGATGGCTGCACGGCGCCGGCGTGCGTGAGTTGAGGGTGTAAGATCCGGGACTTTGGAGCGGGAGATGCGGCCGTTTGGAATTATAATTGACGCTTGTGGTAATTAGTGTCCTTGGGTGAAGGGAAGACTCGGTCTCGGTGCCGTGCAAGTGCTCTAAAGAAGCCGACATTTGCTCTGGATAGCGACGGTTTTGCTCGTTCCGTTCTTCCTGCCGAGCACATGAACGTCTGTGGCCACAACCCCGCGGGTATAGCTGTCTAGAAACCCTAGGGTCCTGATGGTTTTCGGGGTCAGCGTTTTTAGTTGGGCGCATCCTGACCGTCTGTGCGCATTAACTCTTATTGGGTACATTTTTGATATACAAGTGGCTGTAAAACTGAGCGTCTGCGGGCGCCTTCGCTGTATGTTTACTCTGTGGCGTATGCCGAACGTGCGTGGGTGGTGCTCGGAGTGCCCGGGAGCGGCGTCGCGTCGTTCGCAGCTCGGTGTTATCTGTCGGGCGGCGCAGGCGATTAGCGGTTGGGTTCGATGACTCCGCCCGCCAACGGCCAACTGCTGCAGGCGACGGCGCTCCCATCGGCAAGGCGGCTTCTGCGCCGGAAGGGAATGCAGGCTGACCAGTGATCGTGAATGGCGATAAGGGAGGTCGTGTCGGTTCCAATCCTTTCAGCTCGGTAACTTCGAGAAAGGCCAAGTCGGCGAAACATTACCGATCAGTGGCACCTCAACAGCCAAGGGCAATGGTATTAAAATTGAAATATTAGCTGAGAGTTCATTTAGCTGCCCTGCACCCTTTATGTTACCTAATAAATTATATTTTAGAAACAGAACATTTTGAATACGTTTATTTTACGGTTCTTTTCTTCTTAACTAGCTGGTAAAAGATGGAAGGGGGAGGCCATATTTTTTGGAATAAATCTTGTTGATTGGAATATGAAGTAATAGTCTCATATTTCTAGAGTTGGTATGAGCATTCGATGAGCTTTACAATAACGTAGTATTGTTTGGAATAACTCTGGAAACAAAGTATTGAAGTATTTTTGTAATTGCACCCTATGTAGAAGACACTCTGATTTTGTCCTCTGAATTTGCAGATCTACACAATTACGATCGAAAAAGGTGAAAAGATAGTATGAAAGTGAAGCATTGGACAATCTTCTGTTCATGAGTACTTGAACCAAAATTTTAAAGGATAGTAATTTTTTTCTTCTTCTTTTTTCTTTCTTTTTTTTCTTCACTGTTGGTCAATTAATCACCGAAGAGTGGACACAATTATAAGTGCTTGCATCATGCTAATTGGGCAAGATTGAAACAATTTTTTGTCCCCATTTTTTTCGTTGTTCGAACCACCGTGTGGCGTGTTATCGTGCTTTTACAAACGGGAGAGAGGCAGCACTTGTCGAAGCGACGGGCAAGGCGCCCATCCACCCTGTACTCGTCCAAAACGTGTCGACGTGGGTGTATAGCGGAGACATACAGCAGCTGTATTTATAGTGTTCTTGAATTCCGTTGGCCAGCCATGCCCACTGCTGGGGAAAATAGAAGTTGAATCTATTTTGTACGCATGTGAGACAGTGGCGGATCCAGGGAGGGGCATGGCCCATCCCCAAAACGCTTGATTTTCTTATATTTCACAAAATTGATTTAAATATTTATGTTAGAATTATGTAATTAGTTAAACAATAATATTGTAGAGTATCATATATACACCACAAAAATCTATGATGGCCCCCTCCAAAATAATCGTCTGAATCCGCCTCTGATGTGAGATGATACGTTTCATCACTGATTCGATGACAGCAGTCGCTAGAAGCAAAGATTCCTTATTCCTATTCGGTTCCACGTAAGCATAGTAAGAAATAAGTTATTTCTCATTTCCTGGCTTCGCTCTGTCGTTACCGCTCATTAACTGTTGCCAGTAAATAATATAAGTGCCGTTAATTAAAGAATCCTATATTACGTTGCTGCTTTTATAGCACTCGAAGCAGCAAGCTAGACATGCAAGGTTCAGTGTTAATTACATCGTTTCGTACACTGAAACGAACAGAAGGAAAGAAGAAAAAAACATTTGTGATAAAATTGTTGAAGGTGTGTAAAATTCAATACCAAAAATGAGTTCTTGGAACATTTCTTAAGGAAGTCATGAGTATGTACAAATGTGAATGCGGTAATGCACACTTAAAAATAATACATTCGCTGTTACATTCAGGCTTAGTTGTCATTTGAGAAGAGGTGATGCTTCAAAAATGTGTTAATAATGCTTACTTCCCCTGGTTTAACTTTAATTTTAAAAGTTAAAAGATTTTTAATTAAATGAAGCTTTCATTATTAATATTATCGAGAAAGTTATGAAGATCTTGATGGGAGACAAGCTCGAAGTAATCCTGTCAATTGACAGCAAGATTTTAGTGGCGTGTCCTCTCATTGGGCGAGCGATCGCGGTGGAAAATTCCATCGCCCCAGCATCTCGGGTGTCTATGCCTCTCTTCCCCGTCACGGCACAGCGCGGTGCAGTGGTGGTCGCCGTGGACCGCCCGCCTGTGACCGGCCGGCCAGCCAGCCGCGGCCGCACGCGGGAGGAGGAGGTGGTGGTGGCGGTGGTGATGCAGGGCGCGTCCGACGCCGCCGAAGCCGCCCGAAAACAACCGAGGCGCCGAGCGGCGCGCGCGCGCAGCTTCGCCAGCCCCCTGTGCACGGCGACGGCGGCGAGCGTGCGGGCCTGCGGGCGTGCGGGTGCGCTGCGGGCGCCGCCACCGCCAACTCAGGACAGTGGTCCCGAAATTGACTTTGATGGCGCAAATGCAGGAGATATACTACAGTGATCGATTGATTGATTAGTGATTCCGGGCACGTCAACTGCTAAGGACATTAGTCCTATAAGTGCAGTGCACGTAGTAGTGACCTATACGACACGAATGCAGGCGATATACTACCGTGACTGATTGAATGATTAGTGATTCCGGGCGCGTAAACGGTTAAGGGCATTAGTCCCGCAAGGGTAGTGCACGTAGTACAGTGACCTATGGGAGTGACAAACTGGAAAATACAACTGTAGATAAAGAACCACACTGTGATTCAATGAAATCAGAGCGGAGAAAATATAGAGGGCAAGGGTACTGGGACTCTAGAAAACTCGCATAGATTATTCTTCTCCGTTATACGTCACATTCAGTTTTTCCTTTTCCTCTCAAAAAATAAATTTCAATCTAATTACATGAAAATTACGGATCTCGCCACAAAGTATCATTATATGCGAGACTGTCCGGGCGAAAGGGAAAAAAATGTTTTATTGTGACCGGATTGTTAGCAGCAAGTAATAGCCAAAGAACGGGTTCATTTATAATATGCCATGTTTTCCGTGTAATATACACAAAACAGATATGCCAACTATTCCTAGTAACTATTAGTAGTAATGAATAATGAAAATCATTAGGATTAATTAAAGATTGTCTTTTAATTTGATAAATTTATACCTACTGATAATTTTCGTGAGACTTACACGAGCATCATTGATCGTTTTGAAACCAAGAAAATGAGGGAAAACGCTAAGATGATTGGTTTTATCGATATATTGCGTTTCGAAAAGTTCGTTGATTATCTGCAAATATTCTTCCGCGAAAATACGGTGTACTTGTATGGTGCACGTGTTCGTTTCGTCAGCTGAATATAAAAGCGCAATCTCTTGTTACGAGAAACATTTAATGCAACTAAAAACGTTTCCATCTGTATTGCTACTATCACTATCGAAGCGTATTGTTTGTCATATTTCTGCGTATTTTGTCTAATGCCAGAACATTTGAAGTTTGATCAATTAGTTCCAACGACATGGGCTGGGAATATTTTAGTACATATCTCACTGCACTGACAACCAACGATACCGACAAATTCTGTCTCCCATATTTTCCTTCAAGAAACGCTACAATCCCGATTTCAGCAATATTTATGTATATCTTGATACGTTGCCCGGCGTAGCGAGTATGAGATCTGATTAGTATGAGAATTCTCGGAGAACTTAATTTTGAGCGTCAGCCGTTTTTTTAACCTGCCATAAGAACTAATGAGAATTCTCCAACCATTGAAAATGACGGACCTCAGCCGGTCTGGAATCCGAGCTCTGGGGGTTGCGAGGCCAGCAGATTTTAGTCATTCGAGGTTAGTGCAAGGCTCAGATAGGTTAACAGCTTACTAAAATAAAAGATAGGATAGGACAGATGACTAAAATAAAAATTTCCTTGAATTAAATTTATCTTATGATATCTTTTCGTATTAAAGTATTTCTGTCATATCCATTAAGACTAAGGTAAGAAAACATACTCGTACTTTTTCCTGGGCAATGATGCTTTTGGCTTAATTTCAATCGTACAGGCCAGGTTTCATGGGCACTTTTGTTTAATAAATCACTGAGTTGTTAAATAATGGACATTTTGTATGAAGAATATGCCTGCTTGCTGCGAAACGGGTTTAAGCATTTTTGTACAAGGTTCCGAGAAACTTGAAATTACAAGAACTTCCAACTATCAATATTGAGAGAAAAACCTTTCGCTTCGTCCGCCATCCTCTGTGTTGAATATGTACGCATTCTTCACACTTTTGTTTTCGACTATTGTGCATGTTTGCTGTAGGTGCGTTTATATGAACTGGGAGGCGTGTTTTCATCGCAGCGTGGGCCCACTGCGTCCGCCACTTACCTCTGCGGCGAGCAAGGCAAGTTGGCCGGTGCCGGGTGGGGGGCGGGTAGAGGCCGTTGAACCAGTGAGAAAGCTCCCAGGTGTCGCGCGCGGCGCGGCGCGGCGCGGCGCGAAACGAAACGGCGCGACCCGGGGAGGGAGCCCCGTGCGTATGTGAGTGGAAGTTCGTTGCGCTTGTGCTCACGGTTGCAGTAGTTTGGGCTGTCGCGCGCCACCTGCAGTGAATACTATGAACGATATATTCAGGCTGATTAGAGTAATTTTCGAGAAGGCCTGCCCGTTACTCAGACGCATAGCCCGTGTTTATTTTCTTTTGCACCAGTTGCGACTTTTCGCATAATGCTGTTAGAGTACTGCGGCGAAGTATACGAATGCCACGAAAAAGGCACTGCCTAAATGAATTGTCGCAACTAAAGGCTGGAGGCCTTGCGGTAAAACTGTCCAGTGAACGGCCCTATTTAGAGTGGAATAAATGTTCAGATATCTTTGTGTGCGTCCCTCATGTAAAGTTGCATTTGGGATCGGAAATACTGAAACATTTCGTTTTGGGGGGAAAATGGTTATAGTTCCAAAATGTTTGCTCGTATTTTACGGACGATGAACAGTCTGTAAATAACAACTTTAGAGAAGAGTGTACAATAACTTGAACAACGTGTTGCTTTCAAAGTTGAAAGGAAATTGGATGTTATTTATGTAACTCTTTTCAGCTGGCAGTGACATAAAATTGTGCAATGATGTATACAATTAAATTGCAGATTCTTCCTTGCATCTGCGTATTTCATAGTTTTTATTTCTAGCCCTGGGGAAGGGGGAATTTATTAATTCAAATGGACGTAGTGTTGTGCTACGCCCTTGAGGTTTGAGTAGGTAGAGGGAGGTCAACATAAACAAATTTAATTTTAGTCTAAACGTGATAATATAAATTTAATGTTCCGTATATCTAATTTGAAGTTCGTTTATTTTTTTAATACTAAGGATTATTAAAATGGTTATTTTCATGATAAGGAGAAAAGAGAGAGGAAAGTTTCCCTGCCGCCGCTCTTTCCCAGTCCACTTGCGGACGCGGCGGTTCCTTTTGTCCCCGGCGCCGCTGTGTCTGCATGAGAGGGCGGGCGCGTGCGTGCGTGCGTGCCTGCGAGCGAGGGAGACGCTCAGCTGAGGTCGTATAAATGCGCCCCTGCGCGCTGCCGCCCGTTTCGGACGCGCCTCGAGGCCTCGGAGGATAGAGGAAAAGGGATCCATAGTCGGGTGCGAACGTTGAAATGGAAATTCAAGCAGCCAACCTTGTTCCTAGCGGGGAACCCGTGCAATTTGATTGTTGCTACTGGAGGTTTGCGAAATCTTTATTAAATTTGGATTCGCTGTGCAGATTTTAACTGTTTTTGTTATTTTTTAGAGGTGGGCAGTTGAATTAAACTTCGTGGATTTAGTGTAGATGAATTGCAGGAAAATGTTATTACTAGGCTTGCATGTAATGAACATTTTACGTTTCGTAGGAGCATGCAATATACCACTGTTAAAACGGAACGAGTTGCCCATGTAATGTACGAATTGCTATTTGTTGACTTTTTTGATTCCACTTAATATAGAAATATCTACACCCCTCCTTAATAAAAGCCAACAACATCCATTTCGCCATTTATTTGCAGCGGAAGAACATTTTTCTTCTTAAATGTGTCTACGGTGCAGATTCTGAGAATAAATATGGTGAAATGTATAATAAGGACACTGTGGCCTATATATTAGTAATTGTTAAGGCACATATTGATTTTTCTATTCACATTTTGTGAATCGATTGTTTTTCTGTGTGTGTATTGTAAAGTCTGAGAGGCCAAAACTTAAATCATTAGAAATTAAAATTAGCCTCCAATATGTTATAAAAATAACTTTGTGGATTGAACATCGCGTGTATTCGTCCAGTGAATTCTGGAAGAACAACTATTGTGTTGTCAATCTGTTTGCCCTGCATTAGAACGAGCTTTCCCGCCGGGCATTCGTCATTTGTCGTGTCGTTTCTAGGCCGATTCGTCGCGTGCTCTATGTGGGAATGGCGTTTAATCAACTGGCCAGGAAATGGGCGGCGGTCGTCACGAATTCTCTGCAACACGTAGAACGCTGTCAGAGCGTCGAATTTTGATGGACTTTCTTTGCGAATGTAAGGAAGTTATTCTCATATGTTGGGTAATACATTGTTCTTTGTTGACTCAGTAGTTACTGTAATATTCATTTAATTTGGGATGGCGAGGAAATTAACGTATCTCCTTAGAGTAGTGATTTGTTTGTAATAATGAAGCTTTTTTTTATCATAGCACATTATTAGCGACCCGATAGCAAAAGGGGAAAACGTTACCCAGTTTTGTATTTTGAGTGAATGGATACAAGATTAGAGGAAGTCTACATATTCCGAACTCTGAACAATGGCCTTTTACTTATTCTACTAGGTTGAATTTACCCACAAGAGTAATTACTTCTCACAACTAAAATGACACTTGACACATTAGTTTAAATTGGATGTAGCTGCCCATACTCGTATTAATTTAAAATTTTGAAGTCTTATGAACTGCATAAAAGTGTATTAAAATAACAGCAGCTTGAGAAAGAATGGAGAGGTCAACTGATGACATACAGTATTTGTAGCATGTGAAAAGCTCCGAACACTACCATTCTTGTAATGAATCTGGATCGCTATTTTGTGGTTTAAGTGATATCTATTGCATGCCAAGGCTTTGGTCAACAACACAACAGCACAAGCAGTAAAACGTTTCTTTATTCCAATCGCAGTGATTGCGAAATAATTTGTGTGCTTGGTAGTGTTAAACGTGATCCGGAACAAAACTCTCAATGCTCAAGCCGACGCACAGATTATGAAGCGGGGAAAAGGTGCACCTTAAAGATCACACAACCGCTTTCGAACCGTGGCGTTTTTCCCATTGCGTTCTACTTCTGCCCAAACACGAGTGATTATTGCCATCACTCGGTGGGGGGGGGGGGGGGGGGCTGCCATGAACGAAATCCATCCTGATTTCCTCAAGGTTTATGCAGGTACACTTCTTTGAGTTCGCTGGAGCTATATGCGAGGCGCCCTCGGCCAACGGCAGACGGGGCTTGGTGTAACTGACAGCTGATGAACATGACTCGCACCAAAACCTGTCGAACAAAACAGAACATCGGCGGACGCCTTCGAGATACGGTTGCGCTCAACAAGGACGGATAAAACAGTCGCGTGAATGGGCCCGTTAACGAGCGCACGAGGCAGCGTCGCCCGTCGCCTTGAAGGTGGCGGACGCGACGCGGTGTGCGAGGGCGGCGCCCGAACGGCGGCAGCGGCGGCGGCGTGGCGGGCTGCGCTGTGGCTGTGACTCTGCGTCGCGCCAACCGCTTGGCTCCCTTCAGCCACGCGGTCGTGTGCGCGCGCGCGGGTGGGATCGGGGCTACTGGGTCGCAGAGCGGCCGCGCCGCGACGCCAGCGCCAGCCGCGGGAGGGAGAGGGGGGGGGTCTGTCTGCCAGGCGCGCCCGTGCCAGCGCTTCCGGAGAGCGGAAGGCGCGGCCGGGGTGGGGGTGGGCGGCGCGAAATCGAAAGGACCTGTGCGCGTCGCGGCGCCCGCTCGAACACGCGGCCGCTGCGGGAGCAGGACCTGTACGCAGATCGTCGTCATGGTTGTTGGCGGTGGCAGACGCATGTAGCCAAATCCACGATGAGAGCAGCTTGCCGCACGCGTTGTAAATTTGTCATGGTTCGTTGTATGAACGACGGAGCAGATAGGGGCTGCGACTCTCTTAGGCCCGCTTCACACGGCGCGGCCGCAGCGCGCTTCCTTCAAGGAGCAGAGCTCTTCAGACGACGCCACCGCCGCAGCCACCGCCGCCGCCACTGCGCTTGGAAGAGGGAGGATTACGACGTCCGCTGCGTCGGTGACGCGACGAGGTGCAAAAACTCTTGATAAAACTTGAAAATACAACTATCCCCACCGAATTTTTTCTTCTATCAAGTTTAATGAAATATTCTTAAGGCTTATATAAATTATCACACAGTATATAAAATCTTTGCCGATACATAATTTGTGAGCGGAACGCTCCTTATTTCCAATAATGCACATTGGATATTGCCGTCACACGCTCCTAAGAATTTTTTCGTAAAACATGAATATACATGACACGCAGCCAAATTTTCCTTTCACTCTCTATAAATTTGTATTTGTTGCATTGGGTTGTATAACTTTTACGTAAGTTATATTTTATATCTCATTGCTAGGAAACAGAATTTACTGTAGTAAAAAAGTAAAATCTATATCTATACATGTAGTTTTTTTTTCAAAATATGTAAGGGAAAATAGAAAACAATAATAAAAATTCATTATAGTGTTTGAAATTAGTATACACAAGCATTATCTGAGCACAGTACATCGTCGAAATGCTCTTAACATGATTTCGTAGCGGCGGAAAGGAAGTGATACCTCTACAGATGTAATTGTACATTAATTTTTACCATTATTTTAAATATAAAATACATTCGCCGCACATGCAATTTTTACAAGGAGCCGGTTCTCAAGTAAACTGTAGTACCGTGGACCAAGTGATGGATCCACGAAGGGGGGAGGGGAAGTTAAACGATACACTCCCTTCTCCCCAAATTCAACAATGCGATAAGGCAATAAATAAATAAATATGTTCCCAACATATTACAATGGAAATATATTTCGAAATTTATTTAAATTAACATGATGTTTTTACTTACTACCAACATAGACATCTCTGATTGAAAAATATTTTAAACATTATTTTAAAGCATGGTTTTATAAATAAAGGAAACCGCAGCGTACTATTTCCTGTGAAGAGCACTGACCGCGCACTCTACTTTCAACTTCCAGCGATCGGCGTGGAAGAGGGAGGGTGAGTTTGGCGCGTGGGTGACGACGAACAAAGGACGAAGCAGGTATAGGGCCCCTTCCCAGGCCCATAAACAGCACCCCTGCGTTGCGGCCGCAGCGCAGTGTGAACGCGCCCATTTAAAGCTGTGTTCTGCTAGCGGTGGCGCGCGGCCACTCGTGCGCTTCTGGTGGCCGAAGTTCGGCGTCTGCTGCCGCAGCAGCCGCCACCCGCTGCACGTGGGAAGGCCTCCATTCAAACCAATGCTCTGCTACGCGGCCCGCTGCTGCGTGGCGCGCCACCCGCTTCACGTGTGAAGGGGCCCTTACAGCCGGCGCGGCTCTACCTCGTGGAGCTTGGCTGGACTCTGAACGTACCGAATTAGGCTCGTGCTTTTCTCTGCCGTGTCCAAAATTGGTGCTTAGTGTGTGAAGAGCGAAGAGCGTTCATAGTAGAGGAAGGGGTCGAGGGAATCCACTGGCTCCTCTATACGCTGGGGCTATTTCTGCACCTTGACAAGGACGGCACTATCAAAGTTGCAAAGACCACCGTTTGGAACGGAGTGCAGCAATGCCTACTCACCAGTAAATTAATAAAAAAGTGTTCGGAAAATTTGAAACCTCTGGAATTTACAACTACGATCTGAGCGCATCTGAAACATTTACAAACCAACGAAATATCAACAACAACCTTGACAGGTATCGATGGCCAGGAGACATTACATCTCATCCAACAAGGAATCGATTAAACGTAGATTTTCGACTACCGGAAATAATTCGAGGGAGTAATAATTCGAATAATAATTCGTAGGGAGTAAAAATTTATTTCCAAAAATGCATGATCGATAACTTTTCTGAAACTAGTGTTTCGGACGAATGTTACCGTTGACCCTTTCTGAAACATTTGCATTTCATTTACCTGATCACCCAACCCGCAACCGAGTGGCCGGCACGTATTTACTCTCGCTGCACAATGCGAGTGCGCGTTCACTGCGGAGCTGGGCGTTTCCCCGACCGACGCTTTGCGGTCGTTATGCCGCCTTATCGTTGTAAGGCTCTCGGCGGCGTTTTTGCTCGGCGGCGGCTGCCGCCACCGCAACCGCCGCCACCGCCACCGCCACCGCCGCCGCCGCCGCCGCCGCCGCCGCCGCCGCCACCGCCGCCGGCCGGCGAGAGGCTGCGGTCTCGCGAGCGGAATTTGCCGTTGGGGCCGACCATGGTTGCAAGGCCTGAGCTCTTCAAGCTTACAGCACGGGGTGCAGAGCAAGCAAGAACTGCTCGTCACACACGTGACGTGTTTGGGTCCTGAAGGAGAGGCGGTTTTAAAAAGGGACTAGTAGTGTGTACCTTCTTTAAAAATGTGTATTTTCGTTAGTTACGTTTTCCAACCACGTGAGGCACTTGAATGTTTCGTGGGACTCGCAGCTGGTCGCTGCATCCCTCTAATCGGTCCTAAAGATGAGAATGAGGTCAGGTTCCAGTCATTACATCGCATCGCGTACGCGGGCCCTGGACGGATGTTGATGATTCTGCATTGGCATACGCTAGAATGATCACAGGAATCAACCGAAAAGACACATCAGAGCAGCCGAAGACCTCCTCCGCTGCAAAGAAAATTGTTGAAAAGGATAATGGATTCAGACGTCTTTCAGAAACATATTTGCTGCAAATAGGTGTGTAAATTATTTTTGCGAGGTACGCAAAAGTACTCTTCAATTGAAAATATCGTTATTGTCGCTCGAGAGATGGCAGCAACGACCACTGAATGTACCATTTCAATCATTTCATTTTTCTGTAGTGTTTTGTTCTTCCAGTCCCCAGTCGATAGAGGACATTGAAAGAAATACTTTACCAGTACCAGAGATAATAGTACGAAATTTTTATACTAATATATATATATATATATATATATATATATATATATATAATATATATAATATATATATATATATAATATATATATATATAATGTATATAATATATTATATATATAATATATATATAATATAATATATTATATATATATTATATATATATATTCGTAAAGAACGTTTTGAACGCGATATTTGTGTGTAGAGGTTCAGAAGAAACTGCGTGGTACTGTATCGATACTGCTTTCCTAATCCAGGGGAGTTTCGCTTTCGTAGTTGGATGGCACGGCTGTGTTAACGAAGTACCGAGAGCAGGCGAGGTTGTGCGATTTCACCCGTCGAATCGGGAGCAGAACATTAGCAGCGGCCAGTGTAGCGGCGTTCGTATGGTTTCTCGCAGTGCCGCAACTTTCCCACCACCTCCTAGCGGTGGCGATGCATTGTTTCGTGGCCGGAGGCGCCTTCTTCCTGCCGCGCTCGCAACGCGCGCTGCTGTCGGACGGGCTGGCGGGCAGGTGGTCGCGCGTGTAGAAAGTTTCCGGTGGGTCTGTCGCCGCTGCCGTTCGCGTATGCGGGAGGCGACGCGTGCGTCCGGTCCGGGGGTCGAGAAAGCCCGGTTGACGTCGGCCGATGCGAAGCCCGTGCGACACGCTTCGCCGAAGGATTTGCCACGACGATTTTAACACGCAAGCGAAACCTCTTTAGGGAGTTGTGACTCGTTTTCAACTCAACGAATATAATTGTCATTGATACAATTTATTCACTATTTTTTTAGGCTATGCCCGTAAAATTAACTTATTTAACATTTCTTTAAAACCAGAAAAAGACATCCTTTCCCTTTTCGCTGGTTACGAGTCGCACAACAACAATAACGTGTCAGCATTTTCACAGTTATTGGAAGAAGCTTTACAAGCCATAAGGATGAATCGAGATTTAGAATGATTGCCAACTGCAGTTGATTTATGATTGACTTTAAGCGTGTGTTTCCTTGGGACGGTGGAAACAGCAGTGTCTTAACGTCGTTCACATCTTTGAATAATTCATCACACTAATTATCTTTGAGGAATCTATCACGAACCATCCTCGTTCATGGAGATAATATTTACGTAAAGAAGATAACACGAACGAAGAATATTTGCTCACTAACTTTGTATTTTGATGGCGTAGTTCAATGGCATGTAATATTTACGTGAATTGTCGGCGTGGGGTTACCAGAACCATCCAGTGCAGCTGGGCGTCATGTCTGCGCCAGTCTGCGCAAGGGATTGACTGACGAAGAGGATGGGTAGAATAATAAGTGGAAAGAAGCACACAAGGGAGATGTCCAGTTGGAACAACAGCTATAACTAAGGAAGCAAGCGTTTCCTTCAGTATTATGGTCCGCGCGGAGTGAAAACGCGTAAAGAACTGTCGAGCTGACACGAGCGTAGATAGCTTTGTATTCGTCTGAACATCATTTCTCCTTCTCCCCTCACGATCGTGCTGCCATTCTTCAAAAAACGAAAAATAGAGGCATTTTCTCAGAAAAAAAGCAGATGTCGATGACTTACGACTGTTTCCTGGTTGAGAAATACCGTTCTCATCAGAGATGGTTTAGGGCCTTTTACATAAAAATATAAGAACGCTGCTATAAAATAGTGTAGGCATGATAATTCCATATTTAGCCGATTCCAAAATATTCGTGTCTCACAGAAAAGTCAATGGATTCTTCATGAATAATATTGCCATTGAGTCTGCGAACCTGCGTAAAGTGCTCCGACCTCTGAATGACTTTTCGCTCGGATCAGTTGTGCCGCCCCCGCTCCCCCTCTCCACACCCGCTCCGCCGACCCAACCAAGCCGTCACTTCCACACCTGTCTCTATCCACTCAGCTACTCCTCGCCTCTTCTCTCAGTCGACTCGGCCTGCTGCCGAGAATGAGCCCTCCCCCTCCCGCGACCGTCAGCGGAAGGAGCGCCAGGTGGGCACGTGAGCGATGAGACGCCTTTCCGCCCGCCCCCCGGCCGCCCGGTCACTCGACTGCTGCAAGGTTGAAAGGGGCGGCGGCGGCGTTACGTAACCGGATATGGCGGGCGCTAGAGAGAAGGTGGTGGGGGGTCTTCCACGACGGCCTTGGGGGACGCTGTCGCGCCGCACCGCCCGCGCCGACCCCAGCCCAGCCCAGCCCAGCCCAGCCCAGCCCCAGTTGCACGGGGGCAGCCCGTTGCAATCATTCGGGGATTCCAAAATAAATTAGTTGCTACTATCGTACTGCAAGACAAACTGCTGCCAAGGTGATACGTCCCACCCCGCCCCTTCCATCGCCGCCTCGCTGCTAGCAGCGCCTCCGCGGCGCGCTGGGGGGCTCGGACGGAACAGCTGTGTTCGCTGTAGTGCTGGAAAGAGCGATCCGCCTTCGCCGTCGGCGCCGAGAGCCACGTCAGCCACGCAAAAAACGCTTTCGATCGGCGCGGAGCGGAGACGCAGTTGGGAGCACGAGCGCTTGAGCGGCGCTGGACGAGGAGCGCTTAACAAGTTCGGCTGACCCGGAGGCGCCGCGCGGCGTCTCTCAAATGACGCAAGACTCTTCTGATCCCGGTTGCTGATGTCTAGCGCACTCGCTGAGGCTGGCGCCAGGGATGGGCTTCGTTTGGAGCTGGGTGGGGAGCACGGTCGTGCGGGACTGGTGACGATTGGTAGTCATCGTGGCGTCGTATTCGGTTGGATGTACCTTCCTCCTAGACGCGCTCGCATCACACCAATAGAAACGCAAACGTATATCCACATCTAAGCGATATATAAACACACTTACTGTAGGGCTTGTCCGGTTGTGCGTAAAAGATAGTTTCGAACTCGGAAACCCGTGCCTGAGGTACCTAGGGATGGTTTTCATAACACTTATCCTCTTCGTGCGACTTTTGCAGTGACAAAAAACAACATTACTAGATGTTTGAGTGGTTTTCCATTTTTCCTCATACTTTTAATCATATTTTTTACCCATCGTATTAAGCGTGGAGAAGTTGGCAATCTTTTCCACTGTACTTCGATTCCTCATGCGGCTATTAGGATTGCTCCATTTCTTCATGTGCTGCAAAGAGACGAGAGTCTTCACTTCCTGTTGCTTCCTTTTGCTTCCTTTTATGCTATTCCGTTGACACACCGTCCTTAACGTCGCCTCTTGCCTCGTTGGGCTTTTAACTGCATTGCTGAGGCACATCGGAGACTATGACGTGTCGTCGGTGATTGCGTGTTGTGAGCCGTTTGTGTCGGAGGCGGGTCCCTACTGAACTCGGAGCTTCCGGTGCACCTCGCCGCGTTGTTTGGCGCGTTGCGTGTGTCGACGTAAGAAAGAAATTACGGAGTAACTTTGAGATCCATGTCGGTGGACCTTGTTGAACCATGTTGATTTCGATGTGGCACGCAGCACATGCTTTTCATTTGTTTTCCATTCTGAAATGTGGATCATCAATGAATTTTGTTCCGGACCATGTTAATTAAGAATTTGTGGAGCATTTAACTGCAATGATTTGCGAGGTTATCTAGTCAGCGATAGAGTGCGTTTAGAACAACTTTCGAAGTTTGGAAGAGAATATTTACAATGCCAAATACTTATTCAAATATAATTATTTCGTAAAAGTGTCAAAATCTCTGTATTTATTTCCGAAAACGTGGAAGGGTGTAGTGACAAAGATTCAAATGAATTCTATTGAAACAATTCTGTATTCTAATATACATAAAACCGGAGTGTCCGTTTAATTGTATGTTCGGTAATAACTGAATCTTTCCCATCCCGGCTTGTTATCAGTCTCTCTTTCCGACCTACATAACGATCCCGTCCGTTGGGCGGCGGCGCACGTTGTCGGGCTGAGGGGGCGAGAAAAGCTCTTCTTAGAAAAGGAGGGGAAAAGATTCTCGTTAATATTCGCCTGGTCCCCCGCGTTGTGTCGTGCGGAGCCAGTCGCGCCCAGCACGACACGGGGCCGGGATTAGGGGCGGCCAGCGTGCTGGTCTCAGACTCCGAGCATCGGGATTCAAATATCGATGTGGATTTTGTTGTGGACAGAGCGGGATCGCGGCTGGAGGTTTTCTCGTGATTTCCCGTTTACTCTGACTCTTGTTTATCAATTCCTTTATCATCATTCCACCCATACAAATCAATTATCCATTCCAAGTATGGAAAAAGCCTTATTGCTGGATTCATAAAAATATAATAGAAATATAAAATTAAAAACAGGTTATGGGGGACCTTACCCAGCCAGTTGAGGAAAGTAAAAAAGACACGAATCATTGATAGAATTTCGTGAGGACCCCAAATTCTGATTATATAGGGTGGGAGGCTGTATTCTGGATACACAATTCACAGATTTGTTAACGCAAAATGCACAATTATTATGTTACCGAGAGGTACGAAAAAAATTATCAGTGGCAGTATTGGGCAGAAACAGTATTAAGGGTTGTAAGCACATCAGCTTATTAGGATATCTCCACTGCATACATAATTTTCGGTCCTTCTATCGTTCTTACTGGGACGAAGAGGCTGCCAGTAGGTCGCATTAAGCTGTAGTGTGTGTGTCTTGCATCGTCTGGAATGAAATGTGGTACCTTAGAGAATTCGCTGTCCACTGCTTGCGAAAAAGTCTAGAACAGTCTTCGCGTAGTACCAGTGTGTCACGAGAGAGCGTGCTCCAGCGCGAAGCGAAGCGAAGCGAAGCGGCCCCCACGTACGCCCGCCGCGAGCGTGCCCGAGCAGCCGCGATCTCATGGCACTTGCGGAGGCGTAAACAAGCTCTTGCGGAGGGGCGGAGTGGGGGTGGAAGTTGAAATTATGCGTAGAATATTTTCAAAAGCGGTACTGGTGTCGTTATTGCAGACATCATTTTGTTATAATAATAATAGTAATAATAATAATGATAATAATGATAATAATAATAATAATAATAATAATAATAATAATAATAATAATAATAATAATAATAATAATAATAATAATCGCGTATCGGCTATTTCTGCCCACGCTGCACTTTCTCCGTTCTCTTTCGAGCCCAGTCGTATTCTATCCCGGAGAGAGGTCAACGTGTGTTTTAAAGGGATCAGCTTTTCAGCTGTATCCCTTGGTAAGACAAGGTTGTTAAGCCTTGAACTAATGAATTGTGAGATGATGGGGTGATAATGAGAGGTGATCTTAGCATTGTTGAACCATCCCAGCATTTGCCTGAACGGCCAAGGGAAACCAGGAAAACGCCAGTCAGGATGGCCAGCCCTGGGATCGAACCCGGACTTCCCGAACTGCGAAGTCAGCGCGCTAAGCACTGAGCCATTTCGCTCGGCATTTTTATTATTATTATTATTATTATTATTATTATTATTATTATTATTTATTTTATTTTTTTCTTTTTTCTTTTTTTTCTTTCGTTAATCGGCCGACTAGGACCACGCATGCAAGCATCCTGCATTTACCATGGCTCAGTTTTTTTTATTTATTATCACGGTGGCAGGTGCTTGCAACAACTTTTTGGGGGGACCAGCATTTTAGCTGGATCCGATTTTTATCCCCCACGGTTATTAGCCCTGGGGGTATGGAAGATGAAATGATGATATGATGATAATGGGGGTGAAAGGACAACACATACAGACATACACAAATACACCCATGCCCGAGGCGGGATTCGAACCCGCGATCTTCTGGTCCGAAACCACTCCGGCACTACTGCCTTAGCGATCTCGGCCATCTGATCGGCATTATTATTATTATTATTATTATTATTATTTATTTATTTTTTACTTCGGAGAATTATTGTGGAGAGGTTTCCCAAACTGTAGTACGAACTAGACTTAATGCCGCTTGTCATTTGAGTGTGCATCTGTTTCCTTTGACTCTCAATTCCAAGAAATATCTTATTTGTTGTTGTGTGTGTGTTTATTTAAATGTACTTAAAACCATCGCTAAAAGTCATAATTATAAAATGTCTATTAAGTAGTCAGCTTGTCATTTGGCTCAATTGCATAATTTATTTTAAGCTTTCACGGAATATGAAATGTTTTATGGAGAACTATCGTATTTGACCTATAACAAAAAGTAGTTTGAGCCAAAACTTGAAGAAAACGCTGGTCTAAAGTGCTGTTTCGATTTCAAAATGTACCCATTTTCTGCAGCACTAGAAGAAAAGGGTCACAAAACTGGTGCCGAAACCGGCGAGTAAGAAAATGTCCTCTTATCAGTACTTTTCTGCTGGGGGTAACCGGCAACTGAACTTAACGAGTCTTTACCGCCAGCTGCGAATTTTCACTTTCTTGACGTGAGTGGTTTTAGCAATGGGTTCCATCTGGCCACCCGTTCTGCTGATCGTTTACACCGTCATGTGAGCGTGTGAGGTCTCGTGGAACGAACTCTTCTGCGAAAAGAGACTCGTGGTGGTTATTGGCAATTCCTGTTTTGCATTTGCCTAGAGAAGAGATCCTACGATCGCACACAGTACTTTCAGTGAGAATTCCATGAGGAAGGCCACAAGGTTAATTTGTAAGTATTATTTGCAGAAATAACATCTTTAGAAATGCGCTGTAATTTATAGTATGCTGAAGTTCTTGCCTTGGGATTTTGTAGTCGCGCTTAACGTCCTTGTTTCTGTGACCCATCTCTGCTGGATTTCGTGTCGCTTCTTGGTGTGTACGTCACTCACTCATTTCGAGTTGACTTTTGAATATTTTGCTCCGTTTTTTCTTCTTATGTTCCTTTTTCTTACATCAATTTTCGATACCATTTTTAAAATAAAATATTAGTTCTTGAAAAGCTAAAAATGTGAATTAAGTTATCATTGTGCTGAATATTAATTACTTATTGTGTTCTATTAGTAAATACGACATATTAAAAGATAGTGTACTCTTTCTGACGTTCAATCGGACTTGTGGGTGTCGAATTTCTCTTTTAAACCTCCATGTCAGACAATGTGAGCAAGGCAATGGCATGAAATGGATCTGAATTTCGTTTCTTCCGTGCTGCGAGCACGTCTCTTCGCCTTGTGAGCTGATCCGAGCGCGGAATGAGGGATGGTGGGTGGGCGCTGTCATGTTTGATGGAGCTTGCCGCTTGCTGCTGCTGCTGCTGCTGCTGCTGCTGCTGCTGCTGCTGCTGCGAACGTGTCCTCGAAATAGCTTCCTCGCGCGTGGCGGAGGCGGCCGCTTGCCGCGATGCGAAGCGAAACGGCCATGCGAATGGCCCCGCGTGACGTAGTCCGCGCGTCAGGGGGCTCTGGCGGCGACTGGAAACTGAATGTGAGTTCTACGTACAAGAAAGGGATTAGACAACGCGGGTTCGCAGCTGGTTTATTCAGTGACAATTCCTCAATTCTTATCGAATACGTAGCACCTATCCATCGGGCCATTCAAACATCCCGGTATGGGTACACGTTCAGGTACTGGAATTGTAATAAACGAAACGGTGTGAAGGTGGCTAGGAATAGTTTTTGATTTTCAAGTACGGAACACTTTGAAAAAGGAATTGAAAACATACATTGCGCGAGTCCTGATGACTATTCAGTGCTCGCGGAAATTGTGTACTTGCATTGTGTTTCCTTGCGCCATTGCTAATATTCCATGTTTAGTGGGGACAATTTACTAATATTTTTCTTAAAAAATGTAATGTGTTGTTTATTTTGTGTGTACAAAATACTGTGAAGATAGTAGAGACGCTTCTGACCGTATTCGCTAGGTGTCATGCGGGCCAATTGCGTCATACAGATACGCGGTCAGAAATGTCTATTTGTGTCGAGATATGTCACATAGCGTAGTCATTTGGTCGAGAATTTATTTTCCACAATGCATGCTTTAGGCGATAGACAGTTATTGACGTCAGAGGGAAAACCATATGTAATTGGTTAATAAAGTATTAGTTTATCGGGTAAAAAAATGAGCCTTATAATTAAGAAAAGGTTGCGAGAAACTTTATAGAGTCACAAGTTTTCACGATTTGGAAGAAATTATTACTACTAAAAGAAACTTGTAGTGGAAAAACCTCTGTCGTGTGACTGCAAATGAATCGTAAAGGTTTTAAGTTTCAATGTAGAAAAGGTAATTTGACTCCCGATGTGACAGTCGATGACTCATTCGTTCTCCTGAGAAATGAATCATTACTGTACTAATCATAGTTTTGTGAGGAGGTGTCGTCTTTCATAAATATAGTTTTCCTTTGTTGTGGGTGATTTTAGAATGCTTGGAAGAAAGAGCGTACTTGAAAAACCCCGCATTTTATGATGCTCAGAATTTATGAACATCATATAATCTCGTCACGTCCGGCTATTTCCAGGTCAAATCGCCTTTAAGCGTGCTAACGTTTCGACAGTTGCAAACAAAAAGTTGTTTTAATTGAATACGTCTGATTTTATAACTTTTTATAAATATTTTCTCACTCGTTTCATTACTCAATAAAATTATCCCGAAAGAACTAACCGGTTCTCGTGATAACTGGGTGGTAGATGTGGCAGTTTTCATGTTAGATCCTCCGCTGTTCGCAACTGAGTTTTTCATGGGAACAATGTTCACTGCTTCCCGACGCCTAGACAGACAAATTAAGTTGCTCGAAGTCATCACAGCTTTTCTACAGCCTGCGCGAAGTAGCGTGTAAAGTCTTTCTGGACTGCGCCGCCGCGACATTTCTCCTCCAGCGTGCTTGCGCTCCATCTTGCATCTTGGACGGGACGCCGCAGCGTCGTCACCGGCGGCGCCAGATAACGATGTCGATGTTTTCAAAACATCAACATTTTTGTAGAAACGTCGATGTATTGTGATCTATATTGTTTTGTTTGATATCTTGTTTCTGAATAAACAATTCCCATGATCACAAGACTATGAAAGTTACTATATGAAATATTAACTGTTGGTAACGCTTCATATGTTGGAACGAAACGAATGCTATATGTGCTGCTTCCTGTATCGACCAAACTCTCGCCCGAGATGACCTTCGTGCTTTCTTCATATTTATTTCGCACATTGAGTTGTGGTTAACAACTACGCTTTGGGCGTAGGGTCTGTCCCTTCTCATATCCTTATTCAACGAATTGATAAACACGAATACTGTCAAATTAAATTTTAATGCACATGAATTTAATATTTAAGGTTACTAAACCAGTTTAAAACATCGATTTTGAAAAAATCTATAATTTTTAGTCGATGTATTGTGAACATCGATATTTTGTTATCGATGTCGCATCATTAGTGGGTGCTTCGAGGACCGCACGGACGATTGCTGTTGGTGACCAGAAAAAAATTGGGGCGAGCGACGCCAAAGTTAATAATTGAAGTAAATTTCTTCGGTGGCAGTAAGATGCGTTGATTTTCTATCTCTACTGCAGCAGTCTACGCCCGGACCTGTTTCTTGATATGAAACTGAAAACTACACCACCTGACGCACGTGTTTCGTCTGGAACCGTATGACGACCGAGTTAATTCTTTGCTTACGATTCCGCCGTCGTCGGGAGCATCTGGCATCGCCGCCTCTGCCCTCTCGTCCCCGTCTCAGCCACATGATCTCTGGCCGGGCGAGCGAAGGCGCGGGGACGTTGCCGCTGGAAATAAAAGAAGGCGTAAAAGTTTCCGAGGCGCGGGAAGATTATGTAATGAATAGATCGATGTATATATAGCTGTTGGCTGCGGAGGAGATTAACGGCTGCTGCGAGAGGCGGCGAAGACCGACGATGGACGCGATGCGTGCGGAGCAGAGCAGGGCAGAGCGGAAAGAGGCCGGGCAGAGCAGGGTGGAGCGGAGATGTGAGAGGTTGGGCAGGGCGGAACGGAGAAGAGGACTGGTGGAGTGAGGTGGGATGAGGCGGGACAGGGAGGAATGGAGGAAGGTGGGACAGGCTGGAGAGAGAGGATGGGACGGGAAAGAACAGTATGGAGCGGAGAAAGGTGGGAAAGGGTGGAGAAAGATGGGGTGGAACGGGACAGGGTGGAGCGGAGAAAGATTGGGACAAGGTGTAGAGAGGTGGGACTGGGTGGAGCAGAGAAAGATGGGAAGGGACGGGACAGGGTGAAGCGGGGGCGTAGAGGTGGGATGGAACAGAGCGGGGTAGGGTGAAGTGGAGTTGTGCGAGGTTGTGTACGACGGGACAGAGCAGGGTGGAGCGGCCAGAGGCGAGACGGCCTGAGCAGAGAGGAGTTCAACATGAGGGAGGAGGAGTGGTGCCGGGCGGGCGAGATACAAAGCAGGCGCTTCACTTTGAACTGCTCCATTTATTTTTACTTGTAGGCATGGCGAGGGGAGCGCGGGGTGAGGCGTGCCCCGGATGCTGGAACGTCCCCCGCGCTGCTTTGTGCCGCTCGTTCCTTTCGCGTCTCTACCCACGTGCCCTTCGCCCACGTCACCCGACACCTGTTGGCGACGCCTCCGCTCGTCCGGCAACTGATGCCTCGTTTCAGCGTTCGTAATTTGCCAGGGCTTTTTTAATCGCTTGTTCCCTTACTCCAGCATACCGAATGTTATCTGAAGTAAGATGGTATATGTAGTTCTAAAGGAAAGCTAATGACAAATGCGAGTTCTGGAGTCTCAGTGTATTATCAGTATGAGACTCAGTCTCACTGTATTAACTTGTGTTTACCAGTGCAGTCTCCTTAACAAATAATGAGAATGAATTATTAATTGCACCACAGATCTGAATTAATCGAGTGTAGTCGACTGTAGTCTAAATTCACATGTTGGATGATTTATCCCTTTATTCGCGAAGCGTGGAAATGTTACTTTTCTTTAAAGTCTTCTTAATTATAGGTGTATGTCTTTGGGGTATCGAAAGTCAATTCAGCACCCGTTGTTTTGTCTCGTTGAAAGAAATGGAAGCATAAACTTCGTTGTACCAAAAGAAGGGCATGTCAAAAAGCCGACAGTTGTTGCTGTGACGAAACGGCGACATACGTTTGCTGAGCATCTACTGCCAACATCCTAACGGGTCACAGAGGAAATGAGTCGGACGGTCATTTCATTTTACGATTGCCAGTTTTTGTGTTGGTCTTCCGTAGCATGTGCCACGTAATGAAATTACATTTAATCAGTTTCGTTTCCTCCGCACTGCGATGCGCTGCGCCGTAAGAGCACTGCAGTCGTCACGAGTTTTCTCTTGTCTCGTCGCTACCGCCATAAAAATTTCTTGTTGCAGGATTTGAAAACTTCGGCGTGTCGTATCTAATGGTCATAAAATCATACTAAATAAAATCGTCATGACTTCTATCATTTAACTAGATACATTGTGTTGGCTTTCGAGAGCTGTGTCCATCGTTGCGTCCGCAACATTATGGTGTGGGAACCTATGCGATAAGGCGATTTCATTGATGAGAATTCTGGATGCAGTAATATGATTAATTAAATGCTTTGAACCGCACACCTCAGAAGCTCATTGCGCCGCACTCTTCTGCTATCGACAAAAGGAGGCGAAGGGTGTAGAAGAGCGGCCACTCAGACACCATATGGCGCGCGCCTGCTTTCTGCGAGAGCTAGTTTTAAAATGTATTCGAGTATACCCTGATTTTAACATTGTAGTGAAAAGTATCATACATTATTATAAATGTGGATTTGAAGGTAGTTCATTTTTTTTATATATTCCTTAATACCTCATCATTAAACTATTTCAGGCTCTCCTTGTTTTGACCGTCGGTTATGTTTGAGGGCGGTGGTTTATTCATGTGGCGGGTGCCGTATCTGTTCGCAAGCGGACCAGGCGCAAATTCGCCCTCCGGTGTTTGTGCGATGGCGCTCCGCCCGAGTGGCGGCCGCGGCGCGGGTGGCAGCGACAGCGGCGGGCAGAGGCGCAGCAGAGCACAGGACGCTCCATGTTGTGCGGTTTCCATTGTCGCACGCCCCGTCATCCATCACGGCGCCTTCCGCGCGCCACTCCACTTCCGCCCCCGTCCCGCCTTCGCCCCGCCACTAATTTGCCCCGGACACATCCGCCGCCACCCGACCCACGGTGGGGCCAAATGCCAAAAAGCTGGCCAAAAGTCCAAAAAAAAAGTTACTAGATAGGGATTTTGTCGTTGCTACTTCAATAGGTTGGTATTTGGGCCGTTGAATTCCGCAATTAGTAACGGTTTCTCTCTTATACTTGAGGTAAGAGATCAGTTCAAAGTTGGGCCTCGAGCGATCGATATCGGTCAGCTGTGAAACGTGTTTTCAGAACCTTTGTGTTTCGAAGGATAGAGAAGCGTGCAGTCGGCCGAATTCAATAAAACAAAATGGAATATATTCCTGAGAGTAAGTAGAAACATAATATGTATACTTAATTTTTTTAAAATAATTTGTTAATGTAATAATTAACGTTGATTGTTGGCGAAAAATGAAAATGCTATAATCAAAAATTTGTGTTTAAAATGAAAAATAACTATGTGCACCGTCGTGCGGGGCTAAAAACTTAACATGACATTATTCGAAATGTTATTCTCTGTGAGAATCACAAAAAAACAGCTGCCCGTAGCTGCCGTTTTAGTGCCTGTGACAAATTTTCGTAGCGCGTGCAACATGTAGAAATACAAACTTTTGATGATTTTGTTCGCCATATTGGTCCGCCATTTTGTTTTTTTAGCATTTTTATTCAATATTTATTAATCAGCATGCTTATAAACCCAAATCAACTCTTTTTTAATTATAAACACGATCATTTCGTGTTAAAAATGGAAAAAATTGATTTGGTCCGCCATATTAGTCCGCCATTTTGTTTTTTGGCATTTTCATTCAAGGTTATTAATTAGCATCCTTAAAAATTCAAACTAACTCTTCTCTACTTATAAACATAATAATGTGTTAAAAATACAAACTTATGGTAATTTTGTCCGCCATATTGGTCCGCCATTTTGTTTTTTTGGCATTTTCATTCAAGATTATTAATCAGCATCCTTAAAAACCCGAATGAACTCATTTTTACTTATAAGTATGATCATTTTGTGTTAAAAATACAAAATTTTGATAATTTTATCCGCCATATTGGTCCGCCATTTTGTTTTTCGGAATTTTTATTACAGATTATTAATTAGAATGATCATAAACCTCTGAATACAAAGTTTCAGTCAAATCGTACAACGCTTTCGACTTTTGACCAGCTTTTTGGCATTTGGCCCCACCGTGCGACCTGGCGTTTCCCCGCCTCGCGTGTGCCCCGATCCCGGCCCCACTAGGTCTGCCCTCCTCCAAGCCGGACTGCGGAGCCTCTGGACGCCCTGCGGACCTCTCGGCTTCAGGACAGTGGGCGGGAGGACACGTTAATGATAACTTCCATCAATGTCAACAGTCATGTATTTGTATTATTGAAAGAGGTCTGTCCGCTGTCGGTGCAGCTCGGCTACTGTTGGAACATTTCGAAAATATGATCCTGCGGGATTTGAAGTAGAGCATAGTTCAACCTCTGGGCTCGTTCTCCATATAAGAACGAGTACGCAAGCGTTACACGATTGATGTAGCCGCGATCGCCCCCCCCCCCCCCTCCGCCACACACACACGCCCGTGCGCGCGGCGATGCCACTAACACGACTGACGTGTGCAATTCGAAGAAATAGTACGGTTGTATATTGTGTGACTACTTAACCAAAGGGTTTTTGATGAGATTTTGTATCGACCGAGTACAGGATGGTCGGCGTTCTATACTAAACGTTGTTTCCTTCCTAATTTCCTCGGTACTTATTGATTCTCTCGTAGGCAGAGAGAATTATTAGGACAGAGCTCTTCATCATACTCAACATCACACACTCCACGTCCAAGATATCCCGAGTCTTCAGAGAACAGAAGTTTTCGTAAAAGCAAGCCCCGCCTGCGACAAGCCTCGTAACACGCTCGCAATAACTTGACCGGTGACTAATTGGTGCGTGCGCGTCCGCAGTGTCCTGCTCTCCGTTGCACCCGCGTGCGTGACTGCGTGCGCGTGGGGAAGCGTGACAAGACGAAGGTCGAGCGGATGCAAGAATTGCTTGTTCTCCCTCTTGGAAAAAAAGAATGGAAAAAGAACGCCGGGAAAAACGGGCAAAGATGACTAAGAAAAGAAACAAATTATTTTTCAGAAAGCGGATGATTCACTCTTCAAAAATCAACCTGGGGATGATACGGAGTTGTATGGTTTCAGTACTAATATTTTTAAAAAGAGAATAGATTAATGCAAATTATTATTGAGAAAAAAAATATAAAAGATTCAGAATGTAGGAAGAAGGTATCGGATGTTGTTAGAAGCTAGGGATCTTACGAAGGCTGTAAAGGACATAATTACACGGAGGGAATCTTAATTGCAATTCCTGTCTGAATAAATTTATTGACTTATTACAGGGAAAGAAATCATTTTAAAAAATGTTAACGCTTTTATGTTGCCGTTGGAAGCTACTTCCCTGAATTCAATGAATGTGTACCTCGAAGAAAAGAAACTTGAGAGCCTAAGACCTACGATTTCGTAATCCAAAGCGACGCAATTCAGGAAGCAAGATTTTCTCGTCTATGGTCAGAAAAAATCGCTTTCCTTGGCAGAAAACGTTGCACTGAGGGAAGGATTCAACGCACTGGCGCTATGGACTGCGCCATCGCCACGGAAGCCGAATCGTATCGAAAATTTAAGGAAGCGGTTTTGGGGGAGGGGGGGGGCGACGCGCTGCGCCAAGCGATTGGTAATCTCCGTGCTCGTTTGCCTCCGTTGCCGCAACTTGATCTGGATTTCATTTCGACCGCGCGGTGGAGGGGATGGAAAGCGGGCCGTGCGTAAGAGAGGGGAAAGAGGGAGAGAGGGAATGAGAGGGTGAAGGGTTGCTGGAGAAAGAGGGCTTCTAATAGTTCCTGCTGTATAGGTGGGCACAGGCAAGCAAGCTAGGACTGAGCGAGGCGAAGATGAGATGGAAGGTGCTAGGAGTGGGTCAGAGCGGGGAGCAGGGATTGGACAAAAGCGAGGTGATGAGACGGGCGGCGTGGGGGCAGTGTGAGAGCCGAGCGTTTTAGAGGAAGGGCTGAGTGCGGACGTGTCGTGGACGGTGATGATGAGGGGCGGAGTTGGAATGAAGCAGGAACGGGGTTGCGGTGTTGGGCGAGGCGAGGCGAGGTGAGGCGGAGAGGAGCATCACCTCCACTGTTGCCCCGCCAGGAGAGTCGCGCAAACTGGGCAAACAACGCGGTGCGAAGTTCCGGGCTCCGCGCAGCCCCAAGGGACCTGCAACGCGTTGTGTGGTTGGAAGTGCGGCGGCTGCAGGGGCTCAGGTCCAGGCCGCGCCTTGGCCGGAGATGGGAGCTGGGGCGCTGAGCTCGCGCGTGAGGAAGACTGAGCAGACGAAGGCAACAACCGGAAGAGTTACGTCCGGATGATGCAGAGCAGTATTTCAGCTCTAGAGGTGGGACAATTAGAATTAAATAAAGACTTACAGGGTAGGAAAATTGACTATCAAAGAATAAGTCGCAATTGTGGTATGCTTCCTTTACATTCTTTTTACATACGACGTTTAGAGATAGAATCAAAGGAAAACTGAAGAGATATTTCCAATGTTGTGAAAAGTCTTGCTTTGAAGCGAGAACGAAATCGATACGATACTTCTCTAAAGTACTTTCAGTGAATGGACTGATAATGAATACAATGGTGGTGGTTGAAAGTAGAGAATTGGTGTGCGATAATGATCGTGAAGCCTCTTTACTAACCTTTCTTCCTGTTCTCTTCCTTCATTCACTTGTTCATCCTTCGGTATATTTCGGATTGCATCACGGACACACTCTTCGATGCATCGGTGCCCACGCTAACTAGGTAGGAATACAAGTAAAAAAGAACAAGATGGAAGGGACCCCGGAATAATGTGCAATAAAGAGGTTTAATACTACCTGGATTCCTGAAAATGTTTCCTTGATATTTATTGTTTGTTTACAGCTTGCTCAGTTTCCCGGAATTATGTTCATTACATGCAGTTTTACAATCAGAATTTCAAGTTCTGGTAACGAGGGATGCATACTGAGAATATAAATAATTCAGCTTTTCTGGAAAAGTGAGATAACGTAATCGCAAAAGGTCAACGGTTATCGGGAGCGATGTCTTTCAGAAGAAAGTTCTCGTTGCTTGGCTATTTTTAAATGATGGATTTCGTGTAGTCATACAATGAGTGTGTTGTAATTTTGTAAATTTTCAGATCCATTATGGTTCAAACCGGCATCGGAAATTTCGTGATGAGTTTAACGAAGGTATCGTTATTGTCTTGCCAATTTTTTGATCTGCGAGGAAACTTGATGCGAAATTTTAGATCCTGGTTATGGCAGACAACCTCCACTAGTGATAGTATGAGATTCATGGCCGTAGTTTGTTGACTAAGTGAGAACCTTAAACTTTTTAGCCGCCCGACGCGCGCCTCCACCATGCCTCGGCGCTGCAGCCACAGCCAAACACTCCCACATCCAGCGCCATAGCGCGCCTCCGCCGCCGTTGCAGTTTCGCTGGCGTCCGCCTGGACCGTTTGCCAAGGGTGTCAACTCCGTGGTCAGCGTCGGTGGGCGCTCCATTCTCCAGGCACAATAGGAACGGAGGTTGCGGCGTTCGTCTCTCGCCGGCCGGGAGAGGTTGACTGTTGAGGCGGCTGTAGGTGGCCTTCCTGCTGGGTAGTATACTGGCGCTCCACGTAGGGTTTGCCCGAGCACTGAACACAGGAATCTTGCTCTCTGCGAAAATTTAAATGAAAAGCGTTTTCTCTTAGCAAGCAACCAGAATCATGGAAGATACGTTAGTTTGATATGATCTGCTTTTTTCGCAACCGAAGTTGTTTACCTCCGGAGATCTTTCAAACGATTTCTGTCACTTGTGAATGCTGTGACCCCTTTGACAATACCAGTGACGGGATGGGTGGCTTGTTCTATCAAGTTGGAAACGAAAGTTTTACTGTAACGATAAATTGCTTTAAAACTTCTCAGATGCGTCGTTTAGGAACCGAAATAGTTCGTATTGGAATGTGAATGAGGTGGCTTGGAAAGGAACTTCGAAGTTTTGTTATAATGCTTCTAATCCTTTTTTCTTGAAGATGAATCTTGCCTTGGAGTGAAATGCGTTATTATATTTTATAATATATTTGCAAGCTGTTTTCTATTCTTCGTCTTTCGCCTTTTTTGTGTCTCTTGAGTTCTACAACTCTAAATAATTTGTCGTTGGTAAACAAGATATGTAATGCATCTCAAATATAATTTTTAAGTTAGAGAGGTATGTTTACTTCTTCTCTAACTTAACAATATTTCGTAAATGTAGTTCATTAGACAGCAGATATGTACCGTAAGAATCTCATCTGACGGGAAGTTAACGGTTCTGATGAAACAGTTCTCTTGAAAAATTACAATTTTGGGGCATGCCACTTTCCTTGTACGCCGGCGATATTATTGTGTACGTTATATGTATATTGCACCACGGCTATATTATGTGTAAAGTATTGTGGATGCAGTATTTTGACGGATCATCTTGCTGTTGCAGGTACCTGGACCGGTATGAGAAGCTCCACTACCTGGGCGAGGATGTGGACCGGGCCAGCGACGACGACGAGGAGACGCGCCACCGCCGCTGGTCGGCGCGCGCGCTCCACTCCGTGCCTCTCACCTACAACCACTCGCAGCACAACGTGGCAGGTAGGCCCGGCGCCCCTCGCGGCTCGACCTCTTTACAAATTCAGTGGCGAGATTTGGCAGATTACATCTCAACCAGACGTACTAAACCTCGACGATCGGGCTTCGAAAAAGCATGATAGTTTTGGGAAAGCATTTTGAAGACAAAAATTATATATATATATATATATATATATATATATATATATATATATATATATATATATATATATATATATATATTGAGTATCTTTTTTTTTCTCTAAACATCTCTTCCTTTTATTAAAACTGTTGGGCGGTATACAAAAGAACTGCATTCTCTGCATTGTGGAAGTGATTTCTTTCTTCGCTTCGGACGATGAGCTCATGACTGTCCTTGGAAAAAAAAGTCTATGCAATCCCAAAGTCCGTTGTTTTCTTGTCTGTATTCAGAAAAGTGTAACAGACGAAAATTATGTGCGGGCTCACGTTCATCCCCTATTCAGAACAGTGTTGCAAATACCGTGTGTTCGTAACTCAGTGCTACGTTCTGCTCTGCCGGTCGGTTCCATGGCGGACCACTCACGTGCTCAACTTGAGCAGGTTCTTTGAACCCTCTCCGATTCCCGTCCATTGAATATCGCTTTCGTTTGCTCATTTTACGTATTCGGCCGATGAGTCACCGTGGCAAGAAACGTACATTTATTGCTGATGGCCGTCGTCCAGAAAACTATTCTGATGGTGAAGGGAAGATGTAAAGTTGGTTGCATTTAAATGTGTATTTCTGAAAGGTCATCACGTTTTACGCGGAAGTAATAGAGAGAGTGTGCTCATGAAAGTTTACAGTTCGTTAGATGATATCTCTGCGTTTGTGTAAGAGTGCATATTAATAATATTACCGTAATGCGCAATGCGCGTTATCAAAGCAGATGCCATAATATCCGTTGCGATTTTTTAAGGGCTGAAAGTTGAATCCTGGAGAATACGTAATTTCTCGTATGTACTTATAAATGTGCTCAGATGCTTTCGTTTCTAAATTTGCACTCGCCTTCTAGCTTGTGTTTGGAACCTCTTTAATTTAAGAAATTTCTGACGCACAGAATTTCTCAAAACAATGAGGCATTCTTCACACCAGACAACGCTTTCCATTATAAAGAATTGCTCTTTGCAGCACCTTGTAGTGGTTACTGGATTGAGTCGGGAAGGGTTCACGGTTAAATCACAAGGCGAATCAGTTTCACGCGGGTTCCATCGCGGCTATTCTTAGGGCTGATCGCACTGATGACACGGCGCTTCATTCTACGAGAGCGAACACGCGTACTGGCAGGCATCCTCTCCACCCCGCCTCATTCCGGCCCGCCACTCTTTGCCCCTGCCGCACCCCACCGCCTCTCCGACACCACATGACTCTCCACATCGCCTTGCCTAGCTTCGCTCTCCCCCCACCCCCCACCCCCCCACCCCCGACTGCTCCATTACGTGAAGCCTCGTCACGCAGAGTAGCTCCTCCATTTCATCTTCCGGTATTGACGATGCTTGTACACAGCAGGCCTCAGGCTTGCGGAGGACACGGAATCTCTAAGACGAAGAAAATGCGTTGTCTAATGTTGGTTGGGAAGGAATAAAATTCATGTCGGTAGGCTGTAGATTTTCCTAGGTATAGATAAATCGTACATCCTGATTGCAAAAGAATGGTCTAGAATTCACTATGTCAGTCTTGGTAAATCTATGAGTTGATCGCTTTGTCTTTCCAATAGATTACATCCCGCTTTTGTATGTGACGTACTTAAATAATTCAAATGATGAAAACAATATATCAAAATCAATAGTTATTTATGCACCAAGGGGTTTTTAAGGGTTCTTAAGATCGAGTGGCGACAAAAAGCACGAGGGCCTTCGGCACCAGGGCTTTTTGTCGCTCGACATCATTAAAACCAGTTAACATACTGGTGGTACGTACAAGATATTATTGTTTACCTAATTTTATTAATTTAGATTAACTTATTAATTAACTATATTTTCACTTAAGTCAGAGAACGTATCATTAAACTGTTTTGATATTTCCATCTGAACAAAGATTCTCTTGATGTAAATAAGTTATGCATTATAATATATCGAGTTCCGTATCGAAGGCAATAACTAGCAATAACGTATCAGTAAACACTAAATGTATTGTATTTTGGCTGTAAATCAATGGACCGAAAATTTAATTATTTTTACAAAGGTCGTAGGCAAGAGCTGGAGTGATTAAGTCGGACATTTTTTACCCCTGCTATCATTCACTTTACTTCATTTGCACCTCATTATTATTTCACTGATTTGGATTTCAACCTTAGTAAAGGTTGGTTTGTTGTGCATCAAACTTGCCATGGTATTAAAGATTAGCGAAGCTAATAAAATTTTATATGTGCTTCCTCACGAACGGGAGATTCAGTGTACGGACTCATTGGGTAACTTTGCAACGCCTTTTCAAGGTTAACTGCCTTACATTGGCTCGCTTTCGTACATGACAAATAGACGTAGTCCAGTTGTGTAATATTTTTAAGCCTGTTTTACACAGTATAATTATCATCAACAATTTTGCACATGAGTCCACTCTGGATACTTTAAAAAAAATTAAGATATGAAGTTGGCTTTTTTTTCTTTGTACAAAATTTGTTCAATTTGATATACAGTTTGATTTAATACAATTTGATACGCTGTTAGTGTCGCAGTGTAGCAACTGAGTACTCGACATTGTTAGTATTGTAACGTTTCTCGTGGTGAATTAAAACCAACACAATATTTAAACAAAGACGTTTTATTCGGGAACAACTATACACTAAAATCAACTGACACTAAAAACTACTTGGTCTATTTACAGATATATTACACTTAATTATTTACACTGTTACACACGACTCCGTTCTCTTGATTTATTTACACAGTTCACTTCTTACACACTATTTATTTAAACAGTTCTCTTCTTCTACAGTATCAGTCAGTCCATGCACTGTCCAAAGTCCACTGCACTTGACCCCAATTCCCTGCACAGACCACAATTCCCCTGCGCAGACCACAATTCCTTGCGCAGACCACACTTCACTGCGCACACCAGGGTCCACTGCACTGCTGTTTACCGCGATGCCCACTTCACAGCTCAGCTTCCACTGCAGACTTCAAACTGCTGACTGCTGTTTCCCCACTGCACCACTGCTTACCGCGATGCACCCTTCACAGCTCAGCTTCCACTGCAGACTTCAGACTGCTGACTGCTGTTCAACCACTGCACCACTCTTCACCGCAATGCACACTTCCCAGCACAGCTTCCACTTCGGACACACTGACGGACTGACGTCTTACTGCTCACTACTGACTTCTGCTAACTTTGACTCCTGTTAAACTGTTAACTAACTCGCAGCTGCCGCGGCCGGCGCATTTATACCTGCCCGGCGCTTGTCTCCAGGCACCTGGCTCTTTCACGGCGTTTCCCCGCGGCTCGCGAATAGTCCGGAACCGTCTAGTTCGGGGGAAGGGAAGGGACGGCGGCAGATGACGCAATCCACGCGCAGCGACTTCGGCAGGTGATGCAATATTCGTTACATTGCCCCCTCCTTAGATGCGATCCGTCCCGGATCGCGTTTAGTGAAATAATGCAGATATTGTTGGCGTAATTCAAGCAGAGTTTTCCCAAGATTCTGAAGGTGGCCTTGCGATGTGACTTTCTTTTTGTGATTACAAAATACACATCTTTACTCACGTCGCGGAGAAGCAGGTCATTCCCAATATCCGGTCGCAGGTTCTCCAATTCTTCCATTCTCTTGTATTTTCTTCTGAATACAGCAGCAACACCTCTGGTCATATCCAGATCCTGGGCAACATAATGCGCTAATGAATATTTCTGGCGTACCGTAAACAGATCCTGTTGCACCTCCATTGCCACACCACAACGCGCCATATCATTCCCGCCATTATGAGACATAAACTCGTCAAAAGTGAACATTTTCATGCCCAACTCACAAACTCCTGTGGTGTCTTCTCCGTCATTTTCATTACCTCCCGCGCACGGGGCCAGCCGACTGGAATGGATGACCCGCGTGTTTAAATACTGGAACCTTTCAATTCGGTAGACAAAATCATTTCTCCTCTTCTGGGAGCCATCATCATTTTCTACCACTCGTTTAAAAACTTCTTTTTCTACTTCTGCTTTTTCTTTTGCTGCTGCTTCTTCTTCTTTTGCTGCTGCTTCTTCTTCTTCTTTTGCTGCTGCTTCTTCTTCTTCTTTTGCTGCTGCTGCTTCTTCTTCTTTTGCTGCTGCTTCTTCTTCTTCTTTTGCTGCTGCTTCTTCTTCTTCTTTTGCTGCTGCTTCTTCTTCTTCTTTTGCTGCTGCTTCTTCTTCTTTTGCTGCCGCTTCTTCTTCTTCTTTTGCTGCCGCTTCTTCTTCTTCCTTCGCTGCCACTTCTTCTTCCTTCGCTGCCGCTTCTTCTTCTTCCTTCGCTGCCGCTTCTTCTTCTTCTTCCTTCGCTGCCGCTTCTTCTTCTTCCTTCGCTGCCGCTTCTTCTTCTTCCTTCGCTGCCGCTTCTTCCTTCGCTGCCGCTTCTTCTTTCGCTGCCGCTTCTTCTTTCGCTGCCGCTTCTTCTTTCGCTGCCGCTTCTTCTTTCGCTGCCGCTTCTTCTTTCGCTGCCGCTTCTTCTTTCGCTGCCGCTTCTTCTTTCGCTGCCGCTTCTTCTTTCGCTGCCGCTTCTTCTTTCGCTGCCGCTTCTTCTTTCGCTGCCGCTTCTTCTTTCGCTGCCGCTTCTTCTTTCGCTGCCGCTTCTTCTTTCGCTGCCGCTTCTTCTTTCGCTGCCGCTTCTTCTTTCGCTGCCGCTTCTTCTTTCGCTGCCGCTTCTTCTTTCGCTGCCGCTTCTTCTTTCGCTGCCGCTTCTTCTGGATTTAGTAATTTTTCCTCGCTCTTCAGAAATTTCTCTTCAATTTTGTCAACTTTCTCTTCGTTCTTTAAAATTATCTCCTCGATTTCTTCTCTAACCAATCTATTATTCGGCGTTATCTGTTGTTCCAGGTTTTCTGACACCTTTTCTTCCGAAATTCTGGAATTTTCTGTCAGTTTTTCTTCTGACGTTGTGTCAGCTATCTCCCATATTTTTCGCATTTCTGCTACGACTGCTCGGACAGAGATACCCTTGTAATACATCTCGAAGCGAAAACTCTCTGGATCCTCTCCTGCTGCCTTCAACGCGTTAGCAAGACGTTCTTGTAATATTGCTTTCGTTCCGGTGGTCTCCAGATCCCTGTCTTCTAACTCCATCTTCAACTCGGTTACTCTCAGTTCCCGTAAGGTCTTTGTGCAACTCATTTTCATTAAGGTTTTAATTCACCACACGTTATACTGATTTAAACACACACACACCCCGCACCTGACACCAATTGTAACGTTTCTCGTGGTGAATTAAAACCAACGCAATATTATTTAAACAATTACGTTTTTTCGTGAATAATTATACACACTAAAATCTACTTACACTTAAAACTACTTGGTCTATTTACAGATATATTACACTTAATTATTTACACTGTTACACACGACTCCGTTCTCTTGATTTATTTACACAGTTCACTTCTTACACACTATTTATTTAAACAGTTCTCTTCTTCTACAGTATCAGTCAGTCCATGCACTGTCCAAAGTCCACTGCACTTGACCCCAATTCCCTGCACAGACCACAATTCCCCTGCGCAGACCACAATTCCTTGCGCAGACCACACTTCACTGCGCACACCAGGGTCCACTGCACTGCTGTTTACCGCGATGCCCACTTCACAGCTCAGCTTCCACTGCAGACTTCAAACTGCTGACTGCTGTTTCCCCACTGCACCACTGCTTACCGCGATGCACCCTTCACAGCTCAGCTTCCACTGCAGACTTCAGACTGCTGACTGCTGTTCAACCACTGCACCACTCTTCACCGCAATGCACACTTCCCAGCACAGCTTCCACTTCGGACACACTGACGGACTGACGTCTTACTGCTCACTACTGACTTCTGCTAACTCTGACTCCTGTTAAACTGTTAACTAACTCGCGGCCGGCGCATTTATACCTGCCCGGCGCTTGTCTCCAGGCACCTGGCTCTTTCACGGCGTTTCCCCGCGGCTCGCGAATAGTCCGGAACCGTCTAGTTCGGGGGAAGGGAAGGGACGGCGGCAGATGACGCAATCCACGCGCAGCGACTTCGGCAGGTGATGCAATATTCGTTACAGTATCTTAAATGATTAACATCATGAAAAAAGGAAGCGATACGATTTAGAAAGATATGTAAACGGGTGAAACTGTTTAAAGTTTAGTATTCTAACAAACTATTTCAGAAATAATTTAAGAAAAGCATATCCATTATTTTGTCCCGTGCTACCAGAACAGCACTGCTCGTGTTTTATCGCAAATTTTAAATCTTGCTCAGAGATCTGAATTTAAATCACTCTGTTACGAGAAGTCGGAAAATACTCCTAATAGATCTACACCATGCTGCTTTCTGATAGCAAACTTTCCACCTCATATCTTCAAATCATGCGCATACCAACTCCTCTGTTGCCTGACATATTCTGTCGTACCCAGGTAGTCGAATTCGTTATCCTTTTGTTTCGGAACCTTCTGTAATATATTTTTGAAGGTCATCGTCCTGCAGGCAATCATCTGAAATTTGAACCAATGGACGATTCTATTTAATTGCGTCCAAAAGTTATTTCTACTGTTGAATAAATTAATTTATATACATTTTCAGTTGTTTAACTTATTTTCCTTCTATTTTGAAAAACAAACCTGTTTTGCCTTATTTAACGTCAGATGGATGTCGGGCAGATATCGGAACCCCGTGTGCTGACTCACTAAAGCAACAGTCGGCATTTCATGTCGTGACGCGAGCTGGAATAGGAGTTCAATAAATTTCTGATCAGAGAAGGGGATGAGAGGGGCTCGGCGTGTACGCCATCGCAATTGCACAGATAACGCAACCGACGAGTGGGTTCTTCAGAGGTGCACCCGGGTTCAAATGGCAGCTGTGTTACACGAACCATCTAAGTACGTGTAAATAGAGATAAGTCATTCACCAGACGTACCACTTTTGGAGACGTGTAATCAAAAATGTAAAAGCGGAGGTATCTCTCTGAAGAATGCAGTACTAATCAATATGACGAGTGACTCTGTTTACCTTTGTTGTACATTGATCAGTACTGCCCGCCTGTAAAATGTGCACTACGCATGAGCCATGAGCATAAAATGGTCAAATGTCGAGCGTGAGAATTCCTGAATTTTTTGTTTGGAACTGAATGTGAACATTTTCTTTTCAGGCCGTACTTTGCACACGATGGTTAGTGAACCGTGAGAGAATACGATGCAAATTATTTCTGGGAATGGTGTTCCGCATACGTGGTTGGCATCGGAAAATGCATTCTCGATCCTGCTTTGTAGCTTGAGAGACAGAGAAAGTCGTAAAAACCCGTATTAACGTGTTTGATGTAATCGTATTTTTAAGAAGACGTATAGACATTGGACGTATTTACTAGTATAACTTTGCCTTTACCCTTTGCAAAGGGTATGCGAGTTTCTTCAAACACGAAGATGTATGTACTTCGATCGCTACAAGTCCCAGTGTTCAAACGTCCGTCTGCCCAGCAGCGGCAACGTTGCCTGTTATTACATAACCACGCGATCAATGCTCCTCAGTGCCCTTTTGTATGCAGTGTGGTAATAAAAACGAACGTTTCGGGAATACCCGGATTAAGCTGGCTTTTTTTCCTTTTCTCGCTGCTTCGGGGTGATTTCCCTCCTCTCCACCGAAAACGTTCCAGCGTCCGCGTTGTAGGGGGTTGCGGCCAAAATCGTGGGGGATGAAAGCCGGTGAATAGAAGGAAACTGCGTAATCGCGTCATACCGTTTGAGAACGATATTTTCAACACGTGACTAGTGAGGCATTGATGATGTACGTGTTTCAAAATGACATGTACACAGACTAGTACGTTCATTACTCAATATGCTTCTCATAACTCCATGAAAGAGACATTTGATGCGATTTGATTAATTACTGTCCAATTTTTTTAAAGCTCAGATTTTTGTAAGCGTCTGGGAATGGAAATACAGTTGCTTACGTTAGTGACATTTGCTATTTCAAGCTGTAGAAATAACATTGAATTTATTTGTGGAGAAGCTGCTGAACTTCGAATGGTTCCAAAATATGTTGATAAAGATTGTAGTTGCGATTGAATCACTAGAATATTTATTGTAAGGGAAAATAGTAATATAATTTATATGTGGAAAAACGATACATGTACTAATAATATAATACCGTGTTGTGCTGGAGACAGATGGAAAATATAGAATAAAAAATGTCGAAAACTAGGGCATTTCTGTAATAACCACAGGAAAATCAATAGAATACGTGGAGGTGAGTCGTAGCATCGCTGTGCCAGACCTTCCAAGATGCTCCCCGGCCGCCTGCGAAGTTGCGCAGGGGTTGGTTGCTTGGGGATCGGAGCGGGAGACGGTTCCCGCCCAGGGAGAAGCAGAACGAGGCGGAAGCGAGAGGGGCCACGGCGGGCGCCCGACCGGAGGTGCTGCCCTGGAAACGCCGGCCTCGCTCCGTGACGCTCCGCTCCTCCCCAGCCCGGCTTACCCAGCTCGGCCCACCCCGCTCGGCCCACCGCGACGGCCCCGCCCCGCCTCCACCTGCCCTCGTGCCTGCGGCCCCCGGCTCCGCCGTGGATGCACCCGGACCCGTGGCGGCGGAGGCCGCGAGCCGGCGCGTTGCGCCGTGCGGCGGCGCCTCGCCTCCCCTCAGCACGGCCCCGGCACCGGCGCCGCCGCCGCCGCCGCCACGGCTGCGCGCGCTGTTGCACTCCCGCGCAGGTCGCGCAATCAATACAGTCGGCGCTCCGCCGCCCGCCCGCCCGCCCGCCCGCCCGGTAGCCGCCGCCTCTACCGCCGCTCCCTCGCTGAGTTATTGACTCGGCGCGGCCCGCCGCCACCGCCACCGCCGGCGACCCCGGGCCGCCGCGGCCGCACCGCACCGCGCCACGCTACGCCGCGCACAATACACGTATCAACAGCGCTTTTTTCTCTTTTTTTAAATGTCGCTTGTTATTGGTCGGCGACGGGCGAGTGTTTTTGAGCCGAGCTCTGCGATTGGGAGCCGCGCTTGGTGTTAGCCCCGGAAAGGCCCGCGCGCGGGTGTCGCGGACGGACGGGTCGGCGCGGCGCGGCGCGGAGCAGAGCAGGCAGCCTACCCCCTGGGAACGCGCAAATATTCTTTGGGCGAGCTTTATCGACGTGCCTCTAGCGCCGCCGCCTCCGTTGCCCCGTCGGGCGAGACCACGCCGCGGCGGTGGGTCGCGTAGACTTCCTCCGGAGGGCAGAGCGGGTGAGAGAGGGATCAGCCGATTGCGTCGGCGTGGTCGCGGCCGCAAGCGAACGATGCATCAAGGGCGCGCCCGTCGATGAAATCGCCGCTTGGCAATATCGATCTGCCGTGTGGGCCGCCGTAATTGCGCCTCCCGGTCGGCGCCAAGGACGCGCGCGGGCTCGCGGGCTGCAATTTGGGCTTGCAGTGGGCCCACGCCGCGTCTCCCTCCGCATCCGTAATTAGTGTGTCGGCGGCTGCGTAGATCGTGCTCCGACGCCGCCGCCAGCGGGAGAGTCGGGTGTATTGGCGCGCGGCTACGGCGCCTCGCCTTCGTCTTACCTTGCTCACTCCCCGTCTCTAGCCTGCCCCGGTCCGCCCCGCCCCGCTTCGGCACTGCGCCTCTCCTTCCCTTCAACTTGCCCTTCCCCGCTCTCGCTCTCCCGCGTTCCGCTTTTACGACGCTCGTGCGCAGTTGTCTCTCGGGGAGGTTAACGACGCCCAGGCACGTGGGCAGCGCCTCTCCTCCACATCGAGGCAAGACCCTCGCCTCGCCTCTCGCCTCGCCTCTCGCCTCGCCTCTCGCCTCGCCTCTCGCCTCGCCTCGCTTCGCCTCTCGCCTCGCCTCTCGCCTCGCCTCGCTTCGCCTCGCCTCGCTTCGCCTCTCGCCTCGCCTCTCGCCTCGCCTCTCGCCTCGCCTCTCGCCTCGCCTCTCGCCTCGCCTCTCGCCTCGCCTCGCCTCGCCACGTCACGTCACGTCTAAGAGCAACCTCCCGACATTCACTCTCACTCTCACTTTCACATATACAATCGCGCGCGAGCTTGCCTGGGTGCAGTGGCGATGACAGAGAGGTATTTTTAGGCGATGCAAACATAAGAGCCAAAAGCGTTTCCTGTGGGTAGTCCCAGCGACGCTGCGTCGAAAGCTGGGAAGTCAAGGCTTCGGAGTCCTGCACTTGTCGATCAGCCAACACCGCGGCATCTTTGGGTCAAACGGGAACAAACACTGCTACGGATGCAAGAACACACATCCTCAAGTAATTGCTCCGTTTAATCTACCGTCTTAGATACCTCAGAAGGCGAGATTGTTTCGGAAATAAAGGGCAACTACATACGGATGTCTCACGAATCGGAGTTCGCTGCGTGACTTACAATCACAGGAAAGTCTTAAATTTCGTAACGCATGAATAGAGAAGGAATGTTTTCTGTATCTACAGATTGGTTCAACAACAAATGATCAGCGGCGTTGCTAGTGTGTAGCTTCTGTTATTCCTCCTGGGAATGCTGTTCGTACTTATGCTGTCAGTTCTACTACTTCTTTCTACGAGCAGATGCAACTATTGCCGGAGACAATAGAGGGATGAATGCCAATGCGCAATTTTTCCTTATGGTTGCCAAACGTTTGGAGGCGTCAAACATTCCCTACTTTGCACTAAGTTCAGTAATATTTCTTCCACAAGGCGGAGGAATCAACAAATCGCGCTCAAACTTGATCCTCGTGCCTGCGAACTCCTACAAGGGAGCCTACTAACTGGCAACTTCGCGTAGCAGCTGTTGCAATATTGTACATTTCGTGGTACCCCAAGTAATGGTGCAAGTGGTGATACATTTTGGCAATGTGAGGGACATTCGCCAATCATCGGTCTATTACAGAGCCTTCGGCAAGATCGCGCTTTCTCCTTAGTTGTGCGCTGCACTGGGCAGCGCGGCGCAGCACGGCGTCGAAATCCGTTGACAAGGGCACGCCTTGGGCCTCGGCAGTGTCGAATGTTGGCAGTATCTCGTTCGTTAATATTGATTGAATGGCGGAAGCGGCAGAAGTGGGGGGCCGGGGAGTGTACCCTGTTGTTCCGCTACGCCCGCCAAATGACTCAGCTCTCCTCTCCTCTCGACCGGCGAAAGATGGGAGTACGCGACAATTCCCGTTACCCTCCCTCGCCATGCGTCGCTTGCCGGTCGTTCACTGGCAGGGGAGGCCGGCGATCTGCAGAGAAAGGGAAGGACAATATTATTATTCTACATGAAGTAATCGAGAAGCCTCTGTTCGAACGCCTGCCCGCCTTGTCCGTCCGTTCCCTCGGACACAAGTCACTCGGGTCAGCCGTTGGGGGCAATCGAGGTGTCATTCAACGCGACTCAGTCTGCTAGTGGGGAACTAGCGGTTTTTTCGTATCGTCCTAATGTAATAAAAAAAACTTCAGTAGGTATGAAATTTAAACTACTCCGTACTAAGCTAGTTATTTCTAATTCAGAGGAAAATCCAGTTTTCAAATTCAACCCGTACTTTGTTCATGTGTTTGACCGTATTTCTATAAAAATTTAATTCATAATTTCTTTTTATTTACCTTTTACTGTTTTTACTTTTGTTTCTGTAAGCTGTACAGATGTCACCAGTAGTTTTTTCAAGTCAGCTAATTTTATATTGTACGATTAAGTCGTTGCGTAATTTTTGGTCGCTGGAAAACAGTTCATAGCTTTTCTCTCCTCCCTCCTTCCCCGTCAGAGGTGTGTTAATGAACATTTTCAGTCATCTTATCTGTTACTGCTGGCAATTCCTGCTGGAAACTTGTGATATTATTCATTGAGTAATTGACGTAAAATAAAATTCGTGAAAAATATCAGTCCTTTCCTTTGACAATAAATTCGGCGACATTTAATCGTGATTTTATAGGCAGTATTGTTTGCAATCGGTAGACGCGATCGTTTGTACGAAAATGAAAGAAGAAAAGTAGAACGGATAGAGAGATCTCCCAGTAATCCAAGCAAATAATACAGAAGATTCGATATGGTAAAGTGCATGTGTTATTACTTTTGAAAATTTTATTTTACGTAGCGTTACAAAATACGCATAAATTCTGACTGGAAGGGTTACTTTTGATACTTCCATCGCACGATTTTGTGTATTTCTAAAATTATAAATGTAATGGGGCTGAACTAGGTTCAAGAGCGCATATATATGTATTTTTTTGCTGATGATGTTATGAAAGTTAGTATCTTATATTTTAAACTATGTCGTTACATTTAATTCATTTAAATCTACATTTAATTCATTTAAATCTTCGTATATTCGTGGGAACTATGTTATTTGGATAAATTCGAACTTGCATCAAGTCGACTTCTTTGAAATTGAGAGTAGTCACCAACTCAGGTGGACGTGGTGGTTAGATCACCTTTCAACTCAACAACAGGGTGTGCCAGGTCACGGGCGCCAATTCCGATCGCAGACATTAATACTCGCATAAGTAAGTATATTTCGTGTACTCTTAGATTGTTATTAAGAGCGTTTTTGCTTTGTTGGTATATTATTTGTCGTTATTTACTTGGCTGTCCGGGTGACGCCGCGGCCATGGCGAAGGTGCTGACGTTTCGGTCGCCATTCTGCGCCCTTCCTCAGCTATCAGAATTCGTCGTTGCACGTTATTTCGCGGTTAACACAATAAAATTGCTACGTCTTGTTTAGATTTGTGGTAATTAATAATTTAGTCTTATATGACATTGTGAATAGTTTGAAGCGAGAAAATATACTTTTTTTCGAAGCGGTTTCAGATATGTTCATAGGTTTGAGACGAATTAGAGTTGCATAAAAATTCGATGGAAGGTTCCAGACAAGCGTTAACGACACTTCATTTCGATGTTACAAGAAGTTTTCTTTGTGACGGGGTATTTTTGCCAGACGAACGAATTTTTTCATTCTCCCTTTTTCCCTTTTATGTTGGATAGCGCTCCGGCATTTTTGTTGGAAGGTTTTATTGTTCGTTATTTTTTTCCAATATTCAGTCGTGAGTAAACGTATCTTAATAGGTCATTGCTGAGGAATAATTGTGATTATTTGTATTCTGAAAGGGGTGGCGCAGAAATGTACTTCATATCGTGATGGGACTTCCGCTTCTCTCTGGTAATTCTTTTGTTTAAACTCTATTCATTAGATATACCGTACATGTGAATCATCTCCTCTTTCTAGGACTCGTGCAGTCGTGCAAACGTCTGATTGGGCATTATGATTTGCCATTGAACATTTTATTGATTTGTTTGAGAAAAATCGGGTGTCAGGTGCATTTTGGGAATAGAAAAATGTATTAGGGAAAATTTTACATACGGCGACTAGCGTAGTGTATTTTCGATAGGCCGAACACCTATTGTCCAACCCCGCTTGTAAATTTAAGGATTTATTCTTCGATTTTTTCGATACGTTACGCACATTATCGTACCATGGCCTGCCTAAGGCGAGAAATTGTCTCTTTTGGTTATACTATTACTGTAAACAAACTTAACCTCCGACTGTCTGCTTCGGTAATGTCATTTCATTGCACCACGGCTGAGGAGTAAAACTGAAACAACACCCACCATCTGTGGAAATTTCTTCTTCTGATTAGCCTTAGTATAAATCTGCAACTTCGTCAGAGACTATGGAACGTAGATTTCGGAGGTCTTGCTTCGACCCCTTCACGTCCGTGACAGTGAAGTTGTTTCCATTGCCACAATCACCACGCACAGTGTCATTGTTGCAAGCACATCTTGGCGGTGTTGGGGGTCGAACAATCAACCCCATGGCGAGCTGCGGCGCCGCTGCCGCCTGCCACCTCCAGCCGCCCGCGGGCGTCTGGGCGCTCGGCCGCGTGCTCGCCCCGCCGCCGACGACGCCGGCGGCTCGCCTCGCCCGCGCTCACTCGCTCTCGGCGGCCCGCCCCGTTCCGCCTTGCCCCGCCCCGCCCGCGGCGGCGGAGGAGGCTGTGCGAGAGCGGCACGCGGTCTGTCACGTGCTTCGATGGCCGGGCGGCGGCCGCCGCCGCATGCGTGCGCCCACGCAGCCAATAGCGGGCGAGCGCGCGCTGGCGGCGGGCGCCGGTTCCGCTTCCGCCACGTGGTCGCGGCGCGGGGACCGCAGGGAGGGGGAGAGGGTAGACGGGGCGGAGCGCCGCGCCGGGTGCATCTCGTGGCCGCCTGCCTCGGCCCCGCCCCCCGTCCCCCGGCCCCGCGACCTTGCGACGGGCGCCTCTGCGTTAGTGGTGGAGGGGGAAGGGCATTGTTGGGCGGCGGGCGCGCGATCGCGCGTCTTGGCGACAGGCATTGTTGCGGCGCGGCGCCCAATGGCGCGGCCTTCGCCCGCGCAGGTGATGTTGCTGAGCGGGGAATTGCTGGGCGTATAGTTGCGCATTGTTGGGTTTGGTGTAACAGTTCTTTCACGCGTGTGGTACGGGCCGAGGCGGGCGAGTGTTCATTTAGCGTGGATGTGCAGATTGTTGGCTTGCAAAAGTAATATTTTCACGTTTGTTTGAGCTAATTTCTGTTCCATCTGACCTTTTGTTATGAAATAGTTTTCTTTATCCAGTGAACACTAGATTCGAATTAAAACATAATAATTGCTGGTTTTTGAACATTTATTGGTTTCAGCAAAATTGCATCTTCCTGGCATTTCAGCCCTTGGTTCTTCCATTAGTGTCAGTCTAAATCTAACTGATGGGTTTTAGTGTCCAGAAAACAGGAAGAAACTGAGCATCATGGGAATCACATGCAGCTGACCAATCATTAGTTACTAATACAACTACGAATCCAGAAAAAAGGTAGCACATGCTTACGTGTCGGAGATTTCGTTTGAATTGATTTTTATACATGGCATTCCATAAGTGTTATACACTGCATTTTTTGTAGATTTGGATAAAGTTTTTTTATGAGCTCACTGTTACAATAAAAATGAAATTTGTTTCAGGATTATTTTCCACCAACAAGAATTTCAGCGTAGATTTATTATTAAACTCCGAAATTGAAATAATGTTTTTTGTTTTGTTTTGTAGTTTTTTTTTACAATTCATCTATCATTATTGCTTTTTTTTTACTTTCTAGGGCATATTTACATAAGGATTTTTCGTTTTTATAATCTACTTTGTAATTATTTTCTATTTCGTGGATTTATTGTTGCATCTTAGCACAAGAAATCCATTTCACTAGGCAACCCGTGATACGTGAATGCATTATCCGAAACTCTTTTGCCTACACATTAAAATTGTCCAGGAATGCGATACGATATTTCCGTTATACTTAAATTTCATATTTTAATGCCCAACTCTTAGAAAATTCTGGGTTAAAGTACGCTTGAAGTATGAATACTACTGGGCTATTAAACATCAATAAAAATCTACCGAATATTTGAAGTGTTATTTTAGTTATATATGCTTTTTAATCCTGATATTTACGATGAACGCTTTTTTTCACTATTTTTGTCAAACATCAAATGTTGCATGTGTGTATCCAACGGCAGCGTAAATGTGACACTGTTGAACCAGTATATAGTATTTCTTTCTATAATAATTTTCGGAATTACCACATTTTACGCATTTGCCGCGATATTAAATAAAAAACGTAAGCCTCTTTAACCTGTGTGAAGTGATCACCGTTGTTTGTAAACAATATCGTAAAGTGGCCTGGAAACTTTAGCAGGCTTCCTAACTTACTAGGCTATTTTTTAAGAAATACAAATTAAATAGGAAAGCTACGAATGTGCCAGAAGAGTTTAAAAGAGTACTACTTGACAAATGGAACTCCATTAAAAAACGCGTCTAGCTATTCCGATCTGGAGCATTGTTACATGTTGATGATTGTGTATACGACAGCGAGGAAAGGACAGCGAATTGCAAGGTATTGTTGAAATTGCAGTTTATAATACTGCAAGCTTATCAAACAACAATGGCACACAGGTCACAAAATACTGATAGGTTTAAAATATATTGAAAAGCCAAAAACTACATTATGTATAATTTGCATAACACGTACTGTTATGTCGATAATAGATTTTTATTAATGGGTGCATCACAAAGTGAAAACAAATTTAAATGATATTAAATTAAAATGGGAACAGTTGATTTCTATGGTGACTTGAATATATTCCATATTAGTAGACTCCGACGTCTGCAGATTTGAATTAATGTGTAAGTATAGTGCTGTGTAATAAGTACTGTGCTCTTAAATTAATAAACAATCAATTAGAAATATATATTTGTATGTAATTAAAATATCTGATAATTCAAACATACGTCAATATCCAAGAGGATTGTAACTAGTTTTTTTATTTTAGCTATGTTGTTGACTTTGAACAACTTAATTAAGAAACAGTATTTTGTCACACCAGCAAAACAATTCTTGCCCAAAATGTAAGAATCGGTATGGTAAATTTGTTAGGATTATCTTAATATTGACGAAGATGTGGCAAAGGACTTTCTGCAGCCGAATACGTAATGAAGCACGCTATTAGAGACTCCCTACAGAATCTGCCAGTCTGATTGTCAATAAGGTTCATTCAAGAATAACGGACATGCGTTTTTTGGAGGGGTGGGGGAGAGTCGTCTATTACGAAGTTGCATGACGGATGGGGAGCAATTGAAAAGTGTGTGTGTCGTAATGAACATGGAGCCTTAAAAACACCATAGTTGTTTTAGCATCTCTAAAGAACGTACAGTAACTATTTTTCTATGTACCTCTAGTGAACAGCGATGGTCATGGCAGTGTGCTAAGTGATCGGCGGTCATTTAGATTGCTATCTTGATGGGTTTATTTTATTATTAAGCGTAGGATTGTAATGTTTCAAAGATGTTTCTTATGAGTACCGTGTTTCAATGCAAAGCGGGACGCGGCAGGGTAGGAGGGGGTGAGGGCTGGCGGGGCGGGGGCGTCCGCTGCAGTAATTACCGTCCGCGTCCGAGATCTGAGAGCGGCGGGCGAGGAGGCGGGTGTGCGCGCCCGGCGCGCGGGGTCGCTGCCCTCGTGGCCGCGCTCAGCGCAGCCCGGCCCGGCCCAGCCCGGCGCAGCCCGGCCGCCCCGCTTTCAGCTGCAACGCCGGAACCTGCTCGGCACGCCGCGCCGACGCGCAGTGGCTCGCAATGCGGCGGCCACAGGCGCAACTGGGGTGCTATCATCTTCCTATTGGAGGGTTTGAACAATACTAAATGAAATACGCAAAGTGTGAAGGTCTTTACCGTAAACGTAAAAAACTGAAATGCAAAAGAGCGAGGATCTACAGCGATGTTCTTTGATGTAAGATTTTTTAAATTACAGTTTGTTTCGGTGTTGTTTTTTTAATTTGCGTTTTATAACTGATTTTTGTGTGTGTTAAAATCGCTTTAAATTAAAAATTAACGTCTTATAATTTCGTGATTGTATTTTTGAGTTTGCATAACGAAACGCACAGCTTTCACTTGTGAAAAAACGTTACTGTCATTCCGTTGCATAATGTTTCGGGCGAATTGCGTAGAACTACTGGTATTGAAAAAATACTCCCTAACGCATTCTTGGGGCCAAATGCACAATAGATTGATATTCGCCTGGATAGTTTTAGCATTTATAATAATATTTTAAGTTTTTACGATTAAATATATATTTCTTTATCACTACAGTGCATTGAATCATTATTTAGTGGCCGGATATTGAAGCTATTCGTGAGAAAACTAAGTAAGTCGGATTATTAAAGAAGATATTTTTCTTTAAAATGAATATGAGCCCATAAACTCGCGCACTCTATAATAAATCTTATAAAATATTCGTGAGTTTCCTGAATATGAGAACACTAAGAAGACAAAGCACAGTCGTAGATAATATTATACGTAGGCGCATTTGTCCTACTCTATTATGAATAGACTAGATAATATTAAACGATAATCTCTGAATTAGAACAGCGTATGTACGTAGTTCATCTACACTTGTATATTTGGTGGTTTCTTCACGTCTATCTTTTTGAAAGCCACCCCCTTCGAATTTGTTGACTTGTTTCATCGCTGTAGTCCACTGTGCGGCTCTCGGCTCCGCGTCTTGCCCCGCCCCGGCCCGCCTCACTCCCCTCCGCCCCGCTCCTCCGTCCGCTCGCCCGCGCGACCGGCTGGGCGCTTTTGAAGCGTGGGCCCGTTTTGCTGAGGGCTCGCCGCCCTTGGCGTTGACTCAGGGAGTGTAGGATAGCGAAAATTTTCAGACGCTGCGATCATTTTGTTTTCAACCCTCTTGAAATGCCGTTATTACTTTTTTTTCGGATGATTGATGAAGAAAATCATGTGAATAAAAGGTCATCCTTTGGTGTTTGTATGTTTTGCGCCCGTTCGTACGATCTCTTACTTACCTTACTGTGTACATTAACTTTTAGAAAATGTACTTGATAATTACAAATAGTATTAAAAAAAAGTATGATTAATGAACGTCTGTATCACGTAAGGTGCTGGTGCGAAATGGGTCGACTTTGATCAAGATCTAAATATAGGGGTGTTTCATGGCAAATTCTTATTTAATGAGAGAGGAAGCGGGAATACTACGAGTATCAGCTTTTGCTTAGTTGCACGCTTTCGATCATAACTTTCTTTGAAATCTCTGTTTTACTGGTTCGAATTTGACGAACGAACGTTTCATTATTTTTTACTTGTGTATTTAATTTTTTCGGCACATAAGAAACATAAGCCATAAGAAACGTTTTCCCATTCTAAAGTTTACAATTCAGGAGATATAACTTTTTATTCATAATGTTATGAGAATTAAAGTAAAACTTATTGAACAGTACTAACTTAGAAGTAGACCTTTCCTTCTCCTAGTTTTGGATCGTTTCCATTGTATGATGCATTATTATTATTATTATTATTATTATTATTATTATTATTGTTATTATTATTATATTACTATAATTTCACGGCTCAATATGTTTGATGGCAATTTTTTTTTCTTTTTTCTACTCTCGTTGTCACCAGTTTTCTTAGAAGCTTCATGTGACTTCTTATCATAAAACAGAGAAACACTATGTGGTTTGAGAAAAGCCATACAGAAAATTATCGGCGAAAACCTGAAAAGAAATCTCGCGCTCTGGAAAGCAGATTTCCCATATGGGATGCAAATAACACGGAAGGGTCGCTGTTGTTTTCGCCCCAGAATTGTGACTCCGTAATCTGAGAATGGGTATTACGTTACCAGAAACGGAATGATTCATACTTCGCTTGAGTTCTCCACGAAGCTATGACATTTGTTTCAATATCAATCAGAGGCAATATTTTCTAAAGTTGTCTGTGATAATCTAGTAGCGACTAATTTCTAAATATCACTAGGTTGAGTACTTTGCATTTGTTTAAATTTCAATTAATTTGTAGTAGCTACCGCAGAAGCCATTAATAGATTTGCACGCTCAATTTTATGGAAATACTTAAAAGGAAATGTACGCTGTGTTTACGCTTGCAGTCCTCTTTCATTTTCGCAAGTAGCATTCAGATTTAAGCGAAGCGTAATGCGTTGTTCTTGCGGAATAGCGGTTGCAGGAGAGTGCTGTAGATTTCGGATGATTTTAATTTTTACATTTTTTATTAACGTGCTTTTCTTTCTGTCGTCATTTTACGTCCTGTGATTGTTTCATGATCCTAGTTTCAACGCTCGTGTATAATATGGGAGAATGTCATATCACAGAGAAAACCTTACATTATTTGCTCGTAATGTGAGTTTAACCGCTTAACCACATTTTCTGTCAAATAACGTTGAGTTGAGAATGATTGTCGGATAACTGTACCAAGTGTTCCAGACTGTCTTGTCACAAGACCATCCTTGGCAATTACCAAGTTACTCTGGAAGCTCTCCTCTGATCTGCAGATGGCAACGTTACATCGTATCTCCCCGCGTCCAATTGGCCTGCACTTGCGGGTCGACCCGCTTCTCCGCTTGGCGAATTCCTTCGGATCAACACAACAGCTGCTAGATTTCTTCTTTCGCTCTGGCCGCCTCCCTTTCTCCGCTACCGCTCTGCCTTTTCATCGTGCATTTGTCTACGTCAGTCATTCTGACGCTCCCTTCCTCTCCCCTTTATGGCATCCAATTTCTGTGTTGTTTCATTCAGTCTATTCTGCTCAAGTGCGCAGCATTTTTTGCCACCATTAACCCTTTTTTATGCAGGTGCATCTGAGAGATTCCTACCTTGTGGAAGACAGTTTCACATTGAAGACAACAGAACGGGTGCGGTTGATTGAATTGAAGCTTAATCGCTTGCTCTGCTGGTAATACGAATTAATTTACTCAAGTCAAAAAAACAAAATCTAAGAGAAGAATGCTGAAGATTAAGTTGGCTTATGAAGAAACGAATAGTATAAGCCGCTCTGAGAACAGGATCTAGTTGTGGCAACAAACCGAACAAAGGCTTCACAACAATATATTCGCCTTGGTTTGGTTACCAGTTTTACGATATCAAAAATCCATGCGTAAACTACGAACACAAAAATCATGAATAGCATTCCGTTAGGTTGACACGCACTATTCTCCAGAGCAGCCATTCCTGGGTCTTCAAAAGAAGGGTGAGGGAGCCTTGCGAAGGTTTAACTTGAGCGTACTGCGGGCGTCCCTTCTCTCTCCACTCTGCTCCGCTCCCTCCCACTCCCACTCCCACTCCCACTCCCTCTCCGCCGTCGCGCACTGCGCCCGCTTCGCGTCGCCGACTCGCAACGCCGCTGTCGCGCACTGCGCCCGCTTCGCGTCGCCGACTCGCAACGCCGCTGTCGCCGTATAATCCTCGTTAATGCACACGGCAGTTGCCGCATGCACTGTCTGTGTGTTCGAACCCTGCGCAATTGCACGCGCACGACCGTGCTCTACAGCTCCCTTCCTTCCTCGTTTAACCCACTCTGCCCTGCTTTCGGTCCGATGGATGGTGGCGTCTCTGCGGTCGCTCCGTGGGCGAAAGGGTATTTTTGAGTAGTTACGACCACAGTGTTTTGTTTTAGCTTCTTGGCTCTCGGGACATGGGAGCTGCGATTGTATTGTATATTTTGCTGGTGGTGGGTGGTGTATTCTCCAATGTAAATACCAGTCATGGATAAATAATTTAGACGTTTCCGATTCGTTAATAGTTATTTTTGTCTAAGGAATTGATTTTATAAAGATCTATATATATTACTGAATCCAAATCAGAACTGTAAGCTGAAAAAAAGGGAATGAATTTAAAAAATCAATGACAGTGTGCAAATTTTTACTTTGTTTTTGTAGTTTAGAAAATGTATTGTAAAGATACAATAAAATGATCTCAAGGTTTTCACGGAAATACACGTTTTAGAGAACCCCGATACCAAAAACGTATTTTTTAAACAAATGTCTGTCGGGTCGTCTGGAGGCAACACAGCGCGTAAACCGTACTCGAAATTGGCTGCAAAATATATATTTTCAATTTTTGCCGCGTGAGCATCTGGTTGGTCACTTAGACGTCGATAGGGGGCAGCCGGGAAGACGAAAAGCGAGATTCGACTGAAAATAAAGGGGTACCAATAAGAGTTTATTAATCGTATGTTGACTCTAGAGTGTAAGCACAATAATATATAAATTGTCCTGTGAATTATTTTTGCCTTTATATTGTTTTCTTTGCTTCGCCCTCCTGTGTTTGCAATTTCGTTCCATGACTAGAGCCCTTGTTATCCGCCAATTTCCTCGAGACAGAAGTTCGCCACAAAGTTCGACGCCACTGCTGTTCCCGTCTCCGCCAGCGACGAGGAGGAGAACGCAGTGCGCCGCCGCACTGCTTATCGGCCCGCTTCCCCTGGCCTCGCCTTCTCCTTGCGAGAGTCGTCCCCGGAACTCTTTACGAGAGGTCGGCGGCCGTCCGGCCGGCCGTGGAACTGCGGCCCGCTGCGGAAGGAAGGCTAAGAATACCGCGACGCGTCGCCTTCGCCTCTCGCCGCAGTCGCGCGTGCTCTGTGCCGCTCCAACGCAGCTGCGGCCGCTCGCTTGCAGCGCTATTTGCGCCCCCACGGCTCGCGCTGCGCTGCACGGGACAGACAAATCTCGCGAGAAACGCCGCATCTTGGCACAAAGGGCCTTATGAGTCCGGGAAGGTGTGGTCTGGGGAAGCGTTATTACTGAAAATATTTCGATGGGTTCATACATGATCAATTGAGACATTCAGTTAGTAATTATCGATTAATATTAACCCTATGCTAATACAAATATTAGAGGCCATAATAAGAATGTTGTAAAAATACTTCTCGCAGACACAAAATACTCCTCAAACAATAATCGGATAAACATCTTGTGTTCATTGCAAACATTAGCCGGATTAAGTCCGAAATAATTCGTTCAACGTCATTCATACAGCTTTATCCACACCGTCTCCCTAATGTGGGACTTAGTTGAATAACACGCGAATTAGCCATATTTCGAAATTTAGTCATCACTTAAATGCCCGCTTTATATTTTTCTTTTTTATTTTCTTTATTATTATTATTATTATTATTATTATTATTATTAATTACTTAAAGTTTCACTCCGACGTACAGAGAATTTGTGTAGGCACACGTACTAGTCTTGTGGCCTCACGCCCTATTATAAACGTTCACGTTCAATGAAGGAGTGTGGGCAACTAGTACTTCACGTTCGCTTGTAGTGACGTGCTGTGCGAGCTTCTCTGCAGTCGTCAGGACGTCTCGGTGGTGTCCCTGTGCGTCGTCCGCTCGGCAAGGAAATGTGGCAACGCCAGCCGGCGCAGACGAGCACACACGCGCGCGTGCCTCCCGGCTACGCAGGTCCCCCGCGAAGGGTCGCGCGGCGGGTGCTTGTGCGTGCGTGCGCGTGCGTGCGCGTGCGTGCGTGAGGCAGGCAGCAGGCGGCGCGTGCGGGAAGGCGTGTGGATGGGCCCCGCCGCGCCCGCCTGCCAGCGCGCTTCCTGCCGGCCCAGCCGCGCTCACAGTGCCCCCAACGCTGCTGCCACAGCCGTCACCACCGGATTGGGGTGGGCGGAACGTCGTCCTCCTATCAACATTTTTTGGTGTATGGCGTATATTGTAGGGACTTTCTAATTGTGCCTTATCTATTGAATCGTCCCTCCGCCCCTATCATTGTATGGTGACCCCCTGACCATTACAAACACAACAGCATATTACTTGACTCTAGCCCTACTCTCCAACGACATCGCCACCACTGCTTTCGCTGCTAACTTCTGCATTACTTCATTACTACAACAAACTAGGCAATGATATCAAAGACACAAACACAATTCATACATTTAAAAGTAAATTGAAAGCTTTCCTGCTTAACAACATGTTCTTCAGTTAAAGGAATTTTCAAATTACATTTCCCTTAAAAAATATAAATAAATAAGAATTTCTTATCCCATTAGACTTTCTGTTTCATGTAAACTGTTTCAAGCTGAAGCAAAGAAAAAATAACTGCATATCGCATCCTGTGAAACAGAAGGAGAATAGAAGAGGAAAAAAAACTGGTCAAAACTTGCCTCCTCACCATTTCAAGTTATAAATATAGAATGTACTACTATTATTAAATTTGATGTAGTTGCAAACATAATTGATATGTATTATTAATGTAATTATTATTATTATTATTATTATTAATGTAATTATTATTATTATTATAAGTTGTAGTATTAAAATAACATATTGAAATGTTAATTATTAGCAGATAATTTATCTACTGTATAATATCTTAATCTAACTGTAACAAGTATTGTATTTCTAGGCCAATGACCCCTTCTCGATCAGGTTTTGTTCAATTTCCCTGGTCCTTTGAGCAAATGCTGAGATGGCCCCTTGTTTGCGTCTGAACAGTAATGTAACTTCGCTCTCTCCACCCAAGGCATCATATTGACTCGTCATACACGATTGTAATTGTGTATGTGACTCAATATTATTATTATTATTATTATTATTATTATTATTATTAACTATTCGACTTGGCACCTCCTGGACGTTTCATTAGGGAGTGTCCACTGAGCTATTTTAATAATAATACGAATATCCCTCGAAAGTAAGCTCGTGGCTATGGAATAGATTGTTGACTTTCTAATTACTTGCAAATTGTTTATTACTGCCCAAACTACGTTAAAAATAATAAGCAGAAGTTGGCCTTTCCAGACAAAAAATAAAAATTCGTCTGACTGACAAGTTAGATGGGAGAGCGACGTGCGAGCGAGAATTGTCGAGGTGAAGTGGAATTCAGCTCCATCCGACGCCACGCCACGCCCTCCATCACTCCGCGGCCGTCCACTCGACCCCGACTTCTCACCCAACACCATCACTTTCCACCAAGCTCCCTCTCTCGCAATGCCTTCGCGCTTATCATTCATACATGAGAGGTCGGGACTTCACATACATGTTTGTCCTTTTCCTTTATTAACCTCTATCTTCGTTGTCTCTTCCTTTGGTCTCGCCTGTATCCTTTTCCTCTCCTCTGTCTACTTCCGTCATCTTCATAGCTAGCTCTCGCTGCTACCACCTCCGACCTTGTATTTCGTTGTCTACTTTCATTTTCGTCCCCCTTCCGTTTTTTATCTTCACTCTTATATGATCTTGACTTCATGCTCATCAACTTTTTCGCCGCCGTCTATATCCCATTCTTTGATTCCTTCGTGTTCTTGCTTTCCTTTCGCCTTCGTTACCACCACCACTATTGCTTCCGCCACCTGCTCCCCCATGGGGCGTCGTCTGTGCCTGGCGTGGTTGGCTGGGAGAACGCATGCAATGCCGCGCCCTCTGTTCCCGGGAGGGCGTCGGTCCCACGCAGCCCCGCCCGCACGATGGCGGGCGGCGATGCGCCTCCCCCCCTCCCCCCAACCGCTTGTCAAGTATCTACGGAGCCCCAGGAAGGAGAAAAGTTGAAAAATGATTTAAAAGAAAGGAGGGGAATTGGGCAGATTTTTAAGAGGCGCTTCTTACGAGTCGCGGGTTGAAACCCCGCCTTCAATTGCCAACTCGACTTCTCAGTGCAATTTTCAGACGCGATTCGAACCTCGGCCTGTTTGTTCTTGACCTCGGCCTCGCGTTCAATGTCTTCGTCCACTTGAGTAATTGAGACCACTCGCTGGAGGTGGGGAGAAAGTGTGAAGACGTTGCTAAATCACTTGTGTTGCGATAGTACAGGTGACCTCTTACAACACCATTAGTTCAGAGGCCGGCAATGATTTTATGTGGCCTACATTCTAAATTCTTAGCTTCACCAGACGCTTTCGTCACTTATTTTTGAGCATTTTCTACCAATTTAGATTTAAATTGTTCATTTCTAACTGTTGTGAGAGATAATCCACAATAAACATCTCAAACGAGTTGTTTTTTTAATATGACAATTTATATACTCTGGCATTACAGCTTCGTCAGACTATGGCCCTGGCATAGCGCCCCAGTCTGACAGCTTTGGGCTCGGAAGACCTCTGATAAGCAGATCGCAATACCTGCTATTCGGCGTTCTCTATCTGCGAGAACCTTTCACATTGACATCCAGCTTTGTGAACTGGAACATGTACGTGGAAAGCGGCAGCTCAATTTTTTCCCTATCCCGGGAACCGAATTGGGGTCGCGACTTGGAAAAGTAATGCGCCAGCCATATGCTACGGGGTGGGGGGCAATAAGACAATAATTGCAGTGGCACATTGCACGTTTCAGCCCCCGAACAATATATGGTAATGGTTTTCACACGAACGGGAAAAGAAACGACCTGTATAGTGCATGAGTTGTACATAGATTCCCTAGGCGATGAATAAAAAAAGCAACCGCAAGGTGAGTGGGTTTTAGAACAAACAATGATGCAATGTCTGTGGATTTATGTTTCAATACTTTTGGTACGTGTGTGTAAACTGTGCAGTATCATATCCCAGTATCAACATTGTTTTTATGCTTTCATTATATATATATATATATATATATATATATATATATATATATATATCATGTGTATGTATAAAATGTGAATCGTCGCATTGCATCTGTCTTTTACTGTTTGTCTTCGCAAAGTGCTCCCTCCAGCTCCAGCGCTCGGCTCTCAAGGCCTCTACGGCATGACGGAAAGACCCAGGATGTCCTCAAGTTGTTAACACAGTCGTGAGTGAGAGAGGTGACGGGGTCTTCCGGCTTGGGATGTTAGTGTAGGAATCTTTCGGCGTTCGCTGCTGTTTTCCAGTTAATACCGGTTTTTTTTTTTTTTTTTTTTTTTTTTTTTTTTTTTTTAATGGTGAAAATTACTTGAGTAGCTGGTGGTTTCAGAGCCCTAGTGATCATGTTATTTCGTAAAAGTTTTATCACTCACACGTTGGTGGTTCATGGCGAAGTGCTCACGTGAGGTGCATATATGATCGGTTAGCATATCACGCGCGTTGCCTTGTGCTCCGGTGGTTTACGGAAACGGAGTAGTGCGAGGCACGGCAGCGTGCGGGAGCCAGAGCAGCTATTCTCAGGTCTTTACGACACTGCGGCAGAAGGGAGCTGAGTTCCGGTTTGCAGTTCGTGATGGAAGGAGTACATGTGAGGGCACAAAAGAGCCGCATGCGATTACTCTCGGTAATGACATGTCTATGAATTGCGAAGCTTAATACGACAGTATAGCAGCAAAGGAGCACAGAGCAACAGTTTATTCTGTACACGTTGAATATGGAATTGTGCTTGCTGCGCATAAACAGTTACTGCACGCGGGAAGGATGACGCTTGTAGATCTAAGTTGTAGGTATACACCCGAATTAAATGGAATGTTCCTTTATGGTCATGAGGTGGAAGGAGATGGGTATACTGTAATCCAGTGGGGAGCTTCAATACCACAAATTTAGGTCGTAACAAAGTTCCCGATTGGATAGCCGTATCCCCCTCTCTTTCCAGATTGTGACCGTGAAGGAACACCATTTAAATCGGAGGGTAGTAGTTTTGGTGCGCTGGTAAAATACGAGATTCAGTGGAATCTGGGGTCAAATAATCCACTTGCGTTGGAACGGGAGATTAGAAGTCGATATATTTTGTGTAATTGATTTCAGTGTAAGAAATTCCTTATGTAGTGTTGTTGGGAGCTTATAAGTGGTTTATTTTCGATGGCAATTTGGTTATGTTAATCTGCTCTCTTCCGTGTGTTCTCGGTTCTCTTATTTTATTTCTACATTATTTCCAGATTCCGTTCATCCTTGTAAATAAGTATTTCGGTTTTCGTGTCGACTTTCATATCTTCAATTTTCTTCCTTTTTTCCCTTTATTTTCACCTTATTTTATTTTTCTTCGGTTAATTTTACCAACACGTATTTTCCATTTACTTCTCAGCATTCTCGTCCCCCCTTTTTATAATCTCTTTCGTTTTCGTCTTTCTTCACCTTTTCCTATTTTTCACTTCTGGTCCACTTATCCCTTTATCTATTCTGCCCTCTTGTGTATGACTGCATTCAAAGGCACCTACTTTCGTTCTTCACGGTTTTACTCTTCCGACTCATGTTAACCATTCACTTATCAACCTGTCTCTACTCTCTCGTTACCTTCCATATATTATTTCTCTTTTCGTCTTCTGTCGTCGCATTATCCTTGGTTTCTCCCCACTCCTGCCGGAGGTGAATTTGTTCCGCCTCGCGTCAGAAGGCTGTCACTCCAGCTGATTCTGTCCCTCCCTCTCTGCCTGCCTGCATGCATGCTTCCGCGGGAAGGAAGAGTCTGCAATGTCAGCATCGCGCGGAAGGCTCAAGTGCTTCCGAACAATGCGTCCCCCAGGTCGTCGTGGAATGCAAGGAGCGTGCGGCTTGCATTGGATGTCGTATCGTGAGGAGACCGTGGGATACACTCGATGTTTCTAATTTGGTTCCCATTGTCTTCGTCTTTGTAATTTGTTCTCTTTTGTTCGTTTTTTTTTTTTATTTTTTTTAGGGGTAATTCTAGGATGTGCATGCGAGTTTTGAAAAATTACTCTCTGGAGTACTTAATTAGTAAACAATTGGAGGTCAATTGATATTGATGGACGAACTTCTTCCTTGAGATATTTGCCAGATAAAGCCAAGCACGTTTTCCCATATTTTATAATTGCTTACTCAACGTTTGGGAGATGTAAATTATCAATAGTTATTCACATCTCACAACTTGCTTTGGATATATTCGTGATTATATTACTTCATTCTGTACTAAATAGGTGTTGCTATTTGCTTTTTTAAGACGTACGTCCTTCGCCGATGGGATTAATTGGTGTACTCGAACGTTTTCCTTCATTGATTACCACAAAACTAGCTGTTCAGCGCCACGCAAGCTTAACAGCAGCTTCTTAAATAGCTGTCGTAGCAAGTTTTTCTTTGCAAAATACTTAAAATTACCATTGTAGGATTTGTGATTCACAGACTACTGCACCTCAGAAAACTTGGATGTGATCAACCTGGGAATTGTTGATGGTGTTTGGCATTTTCTAGACATAGTTGTGTGTGTTCACCTGTGTGGGTCTGATAAGAAAAGTAGCTTGAAGTAGTCTCAGTTCCCAGATTAACTGAATGTGACTGCAACGTGCATGGACCTGTAAAAAGCAAATGGATTGTAATGTTGAGATTGTACTAACGTTCTGTAGAGTTGGTGTTAATTTCTGAAAGCGAATAAAAACCCGAATTGCAAATCGAGAATTTAATTAAATTGTAGTTAAAGTATGTTAATGAGACAAAAGGTTCGGGTGATAATCGTGAAATTTCGGTTCGTGAATGCGTTAAGTCATCTAGCATTCTCATGGGTTCACGGAGAACAGTAATGGAGGGAGTCAATGGCGGGTCCCTGATTAAATTTCTATGTAACTGAAGGAATATTTTTTTATATTTACGAATAAACTATTCATCTATTTAGCAATATACTGCAATCGTTTTCTGCAAGTTTGTGTTAAAATGTTTTCATTTTTTGAGGAACGATAAGATCATTTATATTTTTATCATTTTCTGTCCTGGCTGTCCTTTCTCGGGGACACAGATGGCCACGTCCTTTTTGAAGAGCTAAAGAAACATTTTCAAGGTTGCTCCGCTCACTCATCTGTTCTCTACGTCCACAGATACTAAAAGTTGTCAATGTGATTAAGGGCAGGCCTGGTTGTAATAGAACAGCGGATTTTTCACAAAGCGATTACGCATGGTGATGATGTAGAATTGGTTTGTTAATATCCAATAATCATTGAAAGACAAGATTAATATTTAAGAAACGTTCTAATAATAAAAGACCTAAACGATGAGACGGTAACTCTTTACCTAAACAAAGAAGGGCCCTCGTGGACACCCTCCTCCCATTGATATGTTACTGTTAACCGATCTATATCTAATTCGGTCCGAATTAGCTTAAATAGTAGTCAAATAAGAGTTTATTTTCAAATATTTGAATGCACAACGTTTCGAGATCCTTACGAGTGAAATGACAATCAGTGAAGAAACCGACTGTTGACCGAGTTGTGCATAGTTTCCTGTCGCCTTAGTGAGGTGAATGAGAGCCAGCGAGTCGTTGACCACTGTGGGCGTGCCTTTCGTGTGAGCGACGCGGTCCTGCTCGGTATGCAAAATCCGTGTCCGCCGCGCGCGCCGTCTCGTGAAATGACGCCCGACGGCTGCTGTCGCGCAGAGGCCATCACCAACACCCTTTCCCCTCCCCTCTTCACCGCCTGCGTCGCAACGCCCTCCGATGGCGAGAGGAAGAAGGGGCTCATCGCGACGCGCGTAATTGAAAAGTAAATGAAGGGTGAAACTTTAATGTCCGCCCCGCCCACGCCCCCGACCACGGTGGCCTGGGGCCCGGGGGCGTCATTACCGTACTCCATAAGTAATTCCTCGGCGCGGCGGTCGTCTTTCTTGAAATAATTATTTAGGAGTTGTCGATCTCTCCGGCAAGTAGGAGGAAAAGTCGTGCTGGGGAGGCTCGACACGACACACCCGTCTCGTTTCCATGCGCTCCGCTGTGGCTCCGCGAGGACTGACGTCTTGAAGTTTCCTCGTTTCTTCGTTTTCCTCTCCTCCTCCTCCTTCCTTCTTCCCATTCTTTCCACTGACCCCTCTTCCTTCATCTCATTCTTCTGGAGAGGTTCTTTGCCACGAACTACTACTATCTCTATGACGACGCATTTAGTTTCCTTTCAATGCATTGTGCATGACGAGTCTGCCTTCAATAGATTCTTAAAGGAAAACTTAAAGAAAGGCCTAGATTTGGTTTTTGAACCTGAAACTGCTCCTTCTGCTTACCTCAAAGTGATATCCAAACTCTTCCAAGTTTTTCCTGACGTCTGTAGACACACAATACACATCGATAATTTAGATCCGTGTTATTTATAATGTACAAAAATGTGTTGAAATTTATTGTATGAAAAGACAGGAAGGTTTTGTGATTAAACAAAAACTGTTGCTGTTATTTACAATTTTTTTTGTTTCATTGTTCAGATATTGAGCGAAAGAGTGGCAAGTAAATTGAACGAGCGAAAGAGTTCGGATTATGAATATTTGTGGCCTCAGTTCCAATAAAATTTCTGTAAAACTGGCATTTTTCTCTTTGTTTCTGAATAGTGATTACAAATGCATTTTTTAGCACGACGGAAAATGTAGTAGATAATGCGCAAGGAACTCCATTTCGAAACGGAAAGGCTCACGCAATCTGATATTGAAAAACACAGTATTAGTTTCATTTCAACGTGCGAACATATTGAGAACGATGGGATACAATCGCCACTGAAACATGTTTGCCTCTAATCCCATCAGTTTTATGTGATCACTAGATTAGCATCTGTCGTATGTTTCTCTGAAGAGGCTGCGCGATATTTTGAACAGATTCATTTCTGCGGACTTCATTGACCCAGATGCTCCGAGGCTGCCGTCATAGTTGGGAGAGCCTCATTTTCGCGTCCGTGTGCAGAATTCCGCGCCCAAACGTGATAAATGGGAGCTGCGTTCGCGGACAGGGTGAAAGGGAAGCGTCAAATCGCCGTCTGTTCGCGCGAGCAGGGACGCGGCGACCCGGAGACCCGGAGCGGTCGGCGAGAGCGACACGTCGCACCGCGCCGCGCCAGAGTCCAGGGCAACGCGAGATTTACATTATTGATTAGCGAGGTGCTGTGAGCCCGGCGAGCTGCCGCTCCGCCACGCCCCCGCCCCCGCCCCCGCCCCCGCCCCCGCCACCGACTTCGCTCTGCCCCGCTTCCGTTTCCGCTCCCGCTCCTTGCAATCATAGCGCTCGCTGCCAACTTCGCATGGTGCATTCCCTGGCATCGTAGAAATTTCTCGCCCTACCCTGCTGTTCTTCCACGTAATGTTCCTACAAATTTCTCATCTCATTCCGTATTCGTTTCCTCTTATCCTGTAATATTCACCATTTTGCCTTTGCCCTGCTTTGCCTTTCGTCTTTTATTTCCACGATTTGACTCTTACTCTCCTTTTCATTTTCATTTCATTTTCATTCTCTCCTGCCTTGTGCTAATCCGCATCTTCCTTTACAATTCTGAACTTTTATTTACTTTATACTACCTCGAATGTCAGTGTTTATGCTTGTTCGCCGTTCGTGTCAGGGCTCGTTGGGAAATACTCCAGTTCTCGTCAAGAGGAATTTTTCTGCCCTTTATCGATCTCTTCAACGCGGGGAGGGGGGCAGGCGATGATGTCGTCATGTCGTGACTTAATCGCACCACTTCGTCGTCTGCCGTGAGCGGAGTGCTGCAAGTTGAGAGACCGACTAGTCTCCGCCACCGGTCTCCCCCGCAGCGAACGACTGGTCTCCCCCTCAGTAGAAAATCGCGTTTGCGTAGATGGGCGCTATGTCTGATGTTGAGTTGTAGACGACCCGGACCCTGAGTTTCACGCCGTTATCTTCAAGGCAGAGGAAGTGAGTTGGCGATGCCAAACCCCGTGTAGCCGCCAGGTAAACCACCAATTGGGCGCGTCGACATTTGGGCAGGATTGGGCGATGGACGTTACTCGGAATTTTTCAGATCCCACATACAGAAGTCACATGAGCGGACCAGATACACCCCTGTCAGGTTGCCTACGTTCTGGTGGCACTCGCGCCAATGAGTGGCCCGACACTCTGGGCAAAGAGGAGGGACTCGTTCCCGGCGCATGTGAGTAGCGCATTACTTGGACTCCGGTACTCCTCTGGATAGCTAGGAGCTCTGACATGGCAACGGCGCCCCAACCTAGGTATTGTATGGGGTGGTGGCCGTGAGGGCGCGTTCCGGCGGGATCCGGACATCAGCCTGTCGACGTAGTTGTGCGTCGGCGGGATGCGGACAAAGGGGAAAAGCCGTAGGTGCCAACTCCAGGGATTTATGCCTTCTGGTAGAACAAGTCAATTGTGTGGGGTGGTAGCCCACGCAGGGTCCATACTGATCTCCGCCGACGATGTAAGAGCCAGGCAGAGGCTGAGCCCGAGCTCGTGCCGAACGATGTGGCGAAGACCCGGGATTTACCAGCGTTGAAAGAATGCGTCGATCAGCAGACGCACATATGTTTATAAAGTTGACGGTGTTATGCCCTAAAGACTTTATTATTATTATTATTATTATTATTATTATTATTATTTTACTGAAGTAAATATATAGCTGCTGGGAAACCACTCGGCACTAAGCAATTTTGACTTCATGAATTGTGCTGGGGCTAAATTCTGGGATGCCTGGTCTCGCATTGCCTTTCACGCTTCAACACCTAGTGAAAACATCTTTACATCGGATTCGAACTCTCAAACTTTCTTTTCGCGCAGCGTAGTTCCCGTTTGCAGTACAGACCTCGGCTCTTGGAGATTCAAGGATCTAATCTCTCTTCCTGTATCTCAGAATAGTTTGAGCCTTTTATTTCCCTAAGAATAACTAACATGTCCGATAGTACACGTAGCTCCTCAACTACCCCTGTATTATCTCATCAGCAGGGAAATAATTCCACGTATTCGTGCGCGGCAGGGAGACGCCCAGGTAGGGTATGTTTACGAGTCTTCTTTGCGCGCGTTCTCGGGTCGTTTTGCGAGTCTCGTTCGAGGCTGACGCGGAGTTCTTGCTCACGGCAAATGAACTGGAGCGCATAGGGTGCTGCATGTGTATCTTCAAGCAGCGCTGCCAGCCAGTGGTGCTTTGGCCTGACGTTCGCGTTATTCTAGTGCTAATGGAGAATCATCTCATCTCCAAGTGGCCCAGAATTGATCGAGGAAACTAGACACCGACTCAGCTATTTGTTAGCGTATAAAATGCCTGCGCGCCGTCGGTAGTCGAACCTATAACCTTCCAATGCCCCCTAAGCTTCAGTTGGTAACTGGGAACAACGTACTCCAACGCATCTGGTAAAAATTTAATTAACTACAAGTCACACTTGCAGCCAGCTTCGAAGCTCCGCCATTTCCTTTGTGTCCATGATTGCAACGCGACAGCATGACCGCGTTCCTACTGTGAGTCATGTTTGTTCTGTGGCGTCATATCTGTCGCCAGTACAAACGTACCCAAACGTAGCCATGTGGACAACCCTGGCGGAAGTGACGCGGGGCTGCACATAGGAATGCGGGTCGTGGGTGCAGGTTTGGAAACCCCGGCGGTCACTGCGGGTGACGCGCTTCCGTCAACCTGCCACAGGCTATATAAGCAGAAACCGATTTGAAAGCAGCCTTCTATTCTTGAGTCTTCAGAGGTGAGCGCGTCGGTAGGGCGTCGTGAGGGTTGTGCGCGGCGTTGCATGGTAATGCATAGGCTACCGAGGCGGGGAATCGAAGCCGGCGTGCTACGTCGTGACAGCAGGTGCGGCATACTCGCATGTATGTTCGCGTAAGGTACTGGTGCATCACACCGGGGATGGTAATTAATTATCGGGCCAGCGGTGGTGGTAACCAGGGAAAGTTCCTTCTTGTAACGGTTAACTTCAATTGTAAATATTGTATATAGTGTTTTGGTGTTGGAGTATCTTTCTTCTATTAAATGCTAAATATTTACAAGCCGTTCACGTCTGTATTTATTTGCCCCGGCAAAGACGCCACAGACGTAGGAGGAATAGAATGGTGGCAGCGGTTAACGAACTACCACGCACGTGTAGGGTAAGCAGCGGTTAACGAACTACCACGCACGTAGAATAGTGCCAGCGGTTAACGAACTACCACGCACGTAGAATAGTGCCAGCGGTAAACGAACTACCACGCACGTGTAGTGTATGCAGCGGATCACGAACTACCACGTAGGTGTAAAATGGTGGCAGCAGTTCAAGAACTACCACGTAGTATAGTGTAGGCAGCGGTTCTGGAACTACCACGCAAGTGTAGTGTATGTAGCGGTTCAAGTACGCAGTTTATGGTTAGTAAACGACCACGCAGTTGTGTATGTGCGGTGTTTGTCTGTGGTAGGCAGCATCACACGGAAGCACGCCAGGAACGGCAGGTTGAATAATTACGCCAGTAAGGGGCTTCATCCGTCCATGGGTAATTAGTGAGCGTAGGAGGAATAGAATTCTGCGTTTCACGTGCAAGGTTCAGTCGGTAGTGTAGCAACAGCTATAGAAACGAACAAAATACCCTGCAGGTAGGGCGCTTAGCACCAGCGGGACAGTCAGCCAGAACAGCGGATCGGCACGCGGAAGTGAAAGTAAATTTGGCCGCAGGTATCCGCCGGAGAAAGTTTAAATAGTGGGCGAGCGAGCAAAGCTCAGCCAGGGAACAGTTTCGACGTAAATATATTCATAGTGCGCGAAACAAGTAAAACGCGAACGAAAACGTGCGAGTACATCGGCGGGGCGAAAACTTCAAGCAGAAGGACAGGAAGGAAGGAAGGACGGGAAGGAAGGACGAGTTGCAGCCAATCCATCCATCTCATCACGACATCCGCCAGCGCCGAACGTGCACGCATAAGCAGCAGAAGCAGCCACGTGCAAGCAGTGGAAGCGGAGGGTAAGTGTGTTCTTTTGCAACGTAGGGCACTGTTTGAAAGCAATGGCGCATTTACTGAGATTTCGAAAGGAGGGAATGATCCGAATCGCCAGGGATTTAGGAATAGAATTAGATGGATCGGAAACGAATTCGATTTTAAAGAAATTAATAGTAGAGCATGAGGATTATTCCGTTGAATTAACGGAGGAATTGGGGCAACAGCACGAAAGAGATAAGAAGGTAGAAGAGGAGGATAGGAGAATATTAGAAGAAAGGCAATATCAGTTAGAGCTTGCGAGAGTGCAGAATGCCCAGACGGGCGAAACAAATTCGGAGATTCGTTCGGAAGCGCGCTCGGAACACGCGAGAGAATATATTAGAATAGGCCAAATAATTGGTAGGTTTAAAGGAGAGCAGGACGATATCACTTCTTATCTGAGCGCGTTTGAAAGCCAGTGCAGGCAATTGAAAATCTGCGAAGAAGATTGGGTTGTTAATTTAATCGGATTACTTCCGCATAATGTTAACACATGGCTTACTTTAGACGAACAGGAAGAAGCGTTAGATTATGCGGAGCTGAAATTGAAATTATTAGAATTGTACCGGTTTGATGCCGAGAAATTCCGGCAGTTATTTAGGAAACATAGCAAAAACGGAGCGACTTGGAGCATATTCGCGAGGGAATTGTTAAACTATGCCAGAGAGTGGGTAGCGGGACTTAAAATAAACACATTCGAGGGTTTATTGAATTTGATCGTAGCCGATCAAATGAAGCATAAGGTTCCAGGGGATATGCGGGAACATTTTGTGGATAAATGGGCCGAATTTGCGAATCCGCTTGAATTCGCGAAAAGATTAGATGCGTACGAGAATGCGCGGCAAGGGTGGAAGAAGCCACAGTTACCATCTTTCCGGCCGGAAAGAACATTCCGGAAAGAACAAGGAAACAACAGGGCACCTGTTGCTCCTCACGTGGCTCCCAAGTCGGCAGGAAGTACTAATGGATTAGAGAAACATAGCGCGAAGAAGGAATTCGAGGCACCTTATGTCCGCAAGTGTTACGAATGTCAGTCAACAACGCACTTGATTAAGAACTGTCCGCGGAAACAGGGCAATCAAGTAAATCACGTGTGTGAACCCGAGGCAAGGGAATTCCTGAGGCAGCACATTGTGACAGGGACCGTGAATGAGCAGCCGACTGAGATCTTAAGAGACACGGGCGCGTCATTTGATCTTGTATCCGCAAATTTAGTCACAGATCGTGATTATACGGGCGAATCGGTCTGGATCAAACAGCCGCTTCATTCGACTGCCATTAATTTGCCGGTGGCGGAAATTCGCCTAAATTCGGAATTAGGTAATGTAATCACTAGGGCCGCTATAGTGCCGAAGGAAAATCAACTTAGTTATTATCTATTAAGTAACAGAACGTATCAACTTCTGCAGGATATTAAACAGGGCCTTGTAGAAGAACAAACTGTGAACATGGTTATGACGCGCAGTAAGGCTGCGGCAGAAGGCAGAACAAAAGCAGATGATTCGGGGAACTCGCAGGTAAAATTGCCGGAGGCGGAGGGCGACCTGACGGGAAGGCCGGGCGAAGACGAGCATGAGCCGTCGGAGGAATTCCCGGAATTCTGTCTAGTAACAGACGGAGAAGAATTAGAATTGGCAGTGCCGATCGCGGAAATGTTGAAGGAAAATACGGAACAATTCAGCGCGGCGCAGAAGGGAGATGAGAGCGTAAATACTTTGGTTGAAAAGTATAAGGATGTAGGAGCAGAATCAGAAAGAGAAACATATTTTGATAAGAATTCATTATTATTTAAGGAACCAGAACAAATAGGTGAAATTATAGAGGACGGAATAGAGAAATACGCCTTAAAATTAGAACCGGAGGAATTCGATGTAGAGGCAATGCTCGCAGGCACAGAAATGGAGCCGGAAGGAAGTGAAAGGCTGAGAGAACTTGTAATTGAGTTTAGGGACATCTTTTCGGATAGGCCAGGGCTCACTAAAAATGTTCAGATGGATATCGAGTTGCTGGACGAACATGCAAGGGTGAGGAGCGCTCCGTATCGCACGTCTCATCGCCAAACTAAAATCCTCCAGGAAGAAATCGCGAAAATGCTAAGGGATGGTATCATCGAGCCTTCAGATTCGGATTTCACATCCCCTATGATTTTGGTGGAAGCACCCGGAAAAAAACCCAGGCCATGTATTGACTACCGCAAGTTGAATCAGGTTATTCGTACTGAATATTTCCCGCTTCCGAGTTTAGCCGAGCGAATTGAAACAGTTGCGAGGGCCAAAATCATAACCACAACGGACTTATGTAAAGGATTTTGGCAGATCCAAATGAGCGAGCGCGCACAACGGTATGCCACCTTTACGACGAAATTCGGGTCTTATAAACCCCTCAGGATGCCTTTCGGCATCAAAAATGCACCATATGTTTGCAGCAAGCTTATGGAGGCACTACTGAAAGATTGCGCGGAGTTCGCCGTCCCATATATGGATGACATTGCAATCTTTAGCGACAACTGGGATGATCACTGCAAACATCTCAGAATCGTATTCCAAAAGTTACGTGAGGCCAATTTACGCGTGCAACCGGCAAAATGTAAGTTCGCTAGGAAATCGGTTACGTTCTTAGGATACGAGATTGGTAGTGGTCTGATGAGACCAAATGAAGCCAAAGTGCAAGTAATAAAGGAATATCCACGGCCTACGACAAAAAAGGAAATCCGGAAATTTATAGGTCTGATATCATATTATAAACGGTTCATCAGAAATTTCTCGGAGAAATCAGCGGCGCTCACTGATCTATTGAGGGGAACACATAGGCAAGGCAAAATCCGGTGGTCGGAAGAGTGCGAAAACTCGTTTATACAGCTTCGCGACGCACTGTGTCAGGGGGCAGTCACACATGCACCTGATTTTAGTAAGCCATTTTTACTGCAATGTGATGCGGCACTTAGGGGAGCAGCCATTGGGTTATCACAGCTAGATCAGGAAGGGAATGAAAATCCGATTCTTTTTCTTAGTAAAAAATTCTCAGACGGGGAATTAAAATGGAGCACCACGGAGAAAGAGTGTGCGGCTTTAATTTGGGGTTTGGGGAAGTTGCGTTACTATTTAGACGGTAATGTTTTGCTAAAGATAGAAACGGATCATAACCCGTTAGTCTGGTTACAACAGAATGCTGGGAATAATCCTAGATTGCTTAGGTGGTCTTTGGCGATTCAGCATTACAACATTATCATAAGCCATAGGAAAGGGATATTAAACGTAAATGCTGATATTCTCAGTAGGGTGTTTGAAAATGAGCGCCAGACAGTGTCCGAAGTTGCAGAGGGGCACACTGCACCCGGCAATGCCGATACGTGTGCGCCGAAAACACTGGAACACAGTGCAAAACAAATAGTGCAAGAAGAATGATGTATAAGTGAATGTGATGTTTGTTGTGTTGTGTCAAGATTGAGTAAACTTTTCCCAAGAAACCTACGAAAGAATAGTTTCCAGCAAATATCATGAACTTTTGTATTCATTTATATTCATTCTGGCAAGAAGAAAAACTTTGTACAATCCTTCAAGAGAGAAATGTAGAAATTGTTTATTTGTTTCATTTTAAGTGTATCACTGTATGTGGTTTTAAATGTAAAACAGGATAAATGTTAGTTTATTGTTGTTGTTTTTTTTTGTGCATTTATCAATGTATAGGGTTTTGTCATTCAGTATGTCAGTTTGTGTGTATAGAACTGTATATGATTTTGAATGGTTGATGTAATGTTGTGGCTATATTGGTGATATTGTATGTGTCATTTTGGTAGTGGGTGTATTGTACAAAAATTAATTTAATTTAAGAATTTGGTTGTAAAAGGGAAAGGAACATACTATGGTTATTAGAGGTTACCACACCAGGCTGAAAAATCTTAACAATGCATAAGAGGAACCGACCGTACGGCAAGATTTTTAATATTTCAAATACAATGTACAATGTAGAGTAAAAATATGTCAATGGGGTAGGTTAGTAGGGACTTCTCTGTTTGTTTCTGTATCTGTATAATTAGCCAGGTCAGGCGCAGTTGTATATAATGTGAGCCGATCGGCCTAGGACTTTCACACTTGTGGAATTTTCCTTCTGTGTTGATTGCAACTGCGACGAAAATTCCCGGGGGGGGTATAGAGGAGTTTGTGGCGTCATATCTGTCGCCAGTACAAACGTACCCAAACGTAGCCATGTGGACAACCCTGGCGGAAGTGACGCGGGGCTGCACATAGGAATGCGGGTCGTGGGTGCAGGTTTGGAAACCCCGGCGGTCACTGCGGGTGACGCGCTTCCGTCAACCTGCCACAGGCTATATAAGCAGAAACCGATTTGAAAGCAGCCTTCTATTCTTGAGTCTTCAGAGGTGAGCGCGTCGGTAGGGCGTCGTGAGGGTTGTGCGCGGCGTTGCATGGTAATGCATAGGCTACCGAGGCGGGGAATCGAAGCCGGCGTGCTACGTCGTGACAGCAGGTGCGGCATACTCGCATGTATGTTCGCGTAAGGTACTGGTGCATCACACCGGGGATGGTAATTAATTATCGGGCCAGCGGTGGTGGTAACCAGGGAAAGTTCCTTCTTGTAACGGTTAACTTCAATTGTAAATATTGTATATAGTGTTTTGGTGTTGGAGTATCTTTCTTCTATTAAATGCTAAATATTTACAAGCCGTTCACGTCTGTATTTATTTGCCCCGGCAAAGACGCCACAGTTCACCGTTTGCAGCGCGCTCTGCATATGCCTCCGGAAACCCGAACGCTGCCGCGAGTGAAAACTTAAAAGTAGCTGCAGTAGCAGCTACTATGGAAACTAAAGAGCAAACACAAGGAATAAACACAACGCGACATAGCCGACAAACACTCGCTGGGCCAAACCCCGAGGCACGATTAGCGCGCAGCTGCCTGCGTGACTTCGGAGATCCCCTCTCGTGGGAGTTGCGATCGGCATCGCATGCCTTCGTGTCTGAACGGCGATGAAGATGGACTTTCGAAAGGCACTCCCCACGCCCACGCAGTGAAATCATGTACGTCTTTGTGGCATTCCAACCAGCAGCCCGGTGCTGTTCTCAACCTATCAGTCTATTTCAGCAGACGGTTTCTAGTATTTCTACTTCTTCATTCCATTGACTCAACTCGTTCAGCAGCTTGCATTAACTCTACTTTTGCACCTTCTTGCATCGATCTTTCTCCGAAGGTATTCCGCGACTGTTTACTAATCATCTCTGCACGACAGCCTCGTAGGTCTGTAAGTCTCCCACCCTTTTTTCTCGTCCCTTTGCTTTTTTCTTTGTCCTCTTGTTATATATATATATATATATATATATATATATATATATATATATATAAATAAACATAAATAAATAAACATAGACTAATATTAAATTGATTTTCTGCAACCACTATTTGAAGCGCTCCTATCCATCTCCTCTCCACAGGCCAACACTTTCTATACCCAAATGTCCTGTGTATGTTTTTCTTCTTCTTGGTGCTGAGAAATATCGAAGCAAATTTCTATAGTTGAGGGGAGGAAGCATTTCTTAAAAATGTGTCCTGAATTTTTCATGTGTGTTTCGGCTGGATGTGAAAAATCGGTGATTAACCTGAATAATTGAATAATCCAATGAGACAGTTGTGAAAAACAAGCTGAGATGTCCTGTTGAGTGTAACATTCAAAATTGATGTACTAAATAATGATCTACCATATAGAGGAAACAAAACACTGCTTTCCCTGCTCTAGGAGAATTCAATTGGTTTTAAACTATTCTTCTCCTGCAAATCTTTCCTCCATTTTCTACTCAGTAAGTCTCGTTGCATTTACTGTTGAGAGCCTGGAAAATACAGAAAGTTGGATCGTAAGATTGACTGAATTGAATTAATGCCTTGTTTTACGTGGCGAGACTCAGGCCATGAGGCCTGCTCTTCCGTCTGACCACGCAAATTTCGCTACGCTTCTTTCACCAACTAGCAGAGAGGAACAGGAACAACTAGCGTTTGTTCATGAGAGGAGCGTTGAAGCAAATTAATGGTGTGTTGGTAGTGTTATTGGTGAAGTTGGTGGCCTTGCCCTACCCTGCCCTACCCTGCCCTGCCCTGCCCTGCCCTACCCTACCCTACCCTACCCTACCCTACCCTACCCTACCCTGCCCTACCCTGCCCTGCCCTGCCCTGCCCTGCCCTACGCTGCCCTGCCCTACCCTGCCCTGCCCTGCCCTGCCGCACCCTGCCCTGCCCTGCCCTGCCCTGCCTTGCCGCACCCTGCCCTGCCCTGCCCTGCCCTGCCCTGCCGCACCCTGCCCTGCCCTGCCGCGCCCTGCCCTGCCCTGCCCTGCCGCGCCCTGCCCTGCCCTGCCCTGCCCTGCCGCGCCCTGCCCTACCCTGCCCTGCCCTGCCCTGCCGCGCCCTGCCCTGCCCTGCCGCGCCCTGCTCTGCCCTGCCCTGCCCTGCCGCGCCCTGCCCTGCCCTGCCGCGCCCTGCCCTGCCCTACCCTACCCTGCCGCGCCCTGCCCTGCCCTGCCGCGCCCTGCCCTGCCCTGCCCTGCCCTGCCGCGCCCTGCCCTGCCCTGCCCTGCCCTGCCGCGCCCTGCCGCGCCCTGCCGCGCCCTGCCACGCCCTGCCCTGCCGCGCCCTGCCCTGCCATGCCCTGCCACTCCCTGCCCCGCCACGCCACGCCCCCTTTGCTATACGCCCCCACGTACCTCTTCGTACACACGCGCGCCGCTCCCGCCGCCGCCCGCGAGCACGTGGTGGCGGTGGTGACGTAGGCTCACGTCACAGAAGGAGGAGGCGGCGGCGTGGCGGTCGCTCGCGCCCGCCAGGCCCCTGTCTGGTCACCGACCTCACCGCCGCCGACGCCGACGTAACACTCCATTGATACCCCCGCGCCGACGCGACGCGGCACCGCGCCTCTCCTGTCGTGCCGTGCCGCGCCGTGCCGTGCCGTGCCGTGCCGTGCCGTGCCGTGCCGTGCCGTATCCAGCTTGGTCCACAGCCAGCGCGACGTGTCCAGCTTGGTCTTGGCAAGCACTTGGGGCGCCCTCGGCCGTGCTCAGGCCCAGGGAGATCCAGGAGGTGTGCCTTGGGGCGCTCGAGTTTGAGGAGACACGGAAGTCTTCTACAGACGTCAAACCGTAGACTGGTTTACGGCTTTTCATGTGGGCCTTGTCACTGCTCTTCCGAGTCTTTCCTGAGATGTACAATTGGCATCTTCGGCAATCCCCTGTACATACTGCGCTCTTGGCTTCCCTCTTTTTCGCTTGCCTTCAAATAAAACTATCAAATGTTTTATAGTGCCGTGTTGGCTCCATTCTAGGATCCACCATGCTCGTACAAATTATTTCAGAGATCTGTTAATAAGAAAGCAAAATAAGTTGCACCTATCTCTCCTTCTGTGTTGGTATTCTGTTTCATCTTCTTCGTGTCAGAGTTTTCTCAGTCATCCCAGGCGTATTTTTCTAAGTGGTGTTAACATTGGAGTAACCCATTTTACTGATGAATGTAAAAACATTTTGAGATGCTATTCACATTGCGATCACGGCATCATTCAGGTATTTAGTATGTAGATACTTGGAAGTTCGAAGGAACTCTCAGACAAGTTGTCTATTTCTTATACGTCGATTTCGTGGCTATTTTAATGAGACGACAATCATTACTCCGGTGGACTTCTTCAAACGTCTGTGTGATAATTTTTACTAATACTCGTGATCTCTTTCGCCTCGCCGAGGCTTCGTCAGCATGTTTAACTGCTAACTCATCGCTAGGGATGCGGCGAGGTATTTTGCGCTCTGTGACCGAACAATGCACCTCTTGGTGATGGGAGCAGGGAAGAGCGCCTAAATGGCTTTCAGGAGAGTTTGTAAAGGGTCTTCCAACAAAAGGTCTCTAATTGAAAATGGCGTGTGCAGCCAAAGCTTGGGACTTTATGTTTCTCTTCCTTATGTTTTTACTACTAATAAAACAGACTACAAGCAGAATGAAATTATAATTTTAACGATGTAATTAATAAAAACAATTGATCTTGTATTGGACTATATACTTAGTTAACAGATGACTTGGAGAGCTTCTTTCCTAAACGTATAACAATTCCTCAAAATATGAGGTTAAAAAGGGGGAAAGTCACATATTGAGCATATTCACGAAAATGAAGTTTTATTTCGTAGGGCTAAGGGACCGCTTTCAGCATTTTCGTGGGAGCCACTGCCCCCTCCCATTTGTGCATACTTATGGGCGTCAGTTTCTTGACTTCAGACCCGGCGTCTTCGCGTAAACGCGATCATGTAGACCTCGTGACTTCGGGAATTCTGTTGAAAAGTAGGGCAAACTTGTGTGGCGTGCTTGGGCAAGTCTATCGGAATCGATCGGTGGGGCATTTATTTGTCACTTGAGAATTAAGTTATTCACAATAACGCATTGCTTTCGGGATAACAAAATAGATTTGGGGAAAATGTATTTCATTTCATCTTATTTTACAGGTGTTCCGAGGTGGTTTTGTTGATCGGAGGGAAATATTGGTTTTAACGATGTCTGATTACTTGAATTGGATGTGCTTTTAAGTAATAAACGACTACCTTGCTACAGCAACCCGAATACTTACCTGGGCCGTTTTTACCAACTATCTGTATGCCGCGTACATTCATCTTTTAGCTGCGGGGAAATATTTTTCTCTTTCACTTCTTTTCTGTTTTGAAAAAGACAAATCACTCTTGAAAACATAGTTGTTCAAAATTGTTCTAGAATATGCCCGCATCTTCTCTACGGCGTTGCGGTAATAGATAGTGACGATGGATACTCTTGTTGGAACATCCTATACACGTTGAATCGTGCCGGATGTTAAACGGTCAGTGAGGCCGGAGCGGACACTCAGGCGGAGGCGACAGCGGCGACCGGGAAACCCATAAGAAGCCTGTTAACGGCTCCGCGGTGTGACCGAATGGAGACCGCCGGAAACACGAAGGCGCTACTTGAACGGGTTTGCCGCATCCTGTCCCGGTAGGACGCTCGGCCCGGGAATCCGGCGGAGCCCGTTCAAATGCGTCCGAAAATTCATTTGGAGCTGGTGGCAAAGAGAAAGACGTAGGGAAGATGTAAAAGTTTCTCTCTGAAGTCTTTTAGCCCTCCCTTGAGTACTTTAGATCCCCGCCTATGTGTTATGTACAAGTTCCCAAGCTGTGTTGTTTCGTACGTGAAGTGTTTCTTTACGTGATTACGCATTATATTTCGTGTTCGTGAAGTGTAGTTTATTTTTTATCTACTTGTTTGTTTGTTTTTTTTATAATTATTGGGGGTTTAGGTATCCTTCAACGCATGAGTCCATGAGGTACATGTCTGATGATGTAATGAGTAGCTGATGGCGATAATGGGATGAATGATGTAGCAATGATAAAACAAGAGGTTGGAGGCGCGGAAGAACCCAGAGAAAGCATGCCGAGAATTCACTTTGTCCATCACAAACTTCTCATAAATTGGCTAGGGATCAAAGGCGTTCGCGCTAGCCATCACTTCATTATCGTGACCTAACCGTCTCCATTATCTGCTATGCATTATCTCCAATGCAATGGGTTCTAATAACCGAAGCTGTACCACTGATCTAGAAAGAGGTTCGGTGAAAACGCATTCGTACAGTGGCACTGATTTAGGTAATTCACTATCCAAAAGAAAAACCAGATGAAATTATCCAAACTTGGAGGTTTCGCTGTTTATTTTCTGGAGTCAGCATTATCGGCATTGAAAGAGAACCAACTTTTGGAATCCAAAAGTTTCTTCGATGAGTCTCAGTGAGGTGAAAGTCATTTGTCAGTTCCATGCCACAACTTGTGTCAAAGACCAAAGGTAGCCTCATCAAGAGGATGTTGCTTATTGAATCCCTCAATGAGCTGTTCCCAGAGCTTTGTTCCCGGCCGGGAAATACCATGCCAGGTTTCCCGCTTTTTCTGAGCTGCGCCATTCAATCAAGGCTGGAGAAGACCTTGTGGAAAGAAGGCAGCAATCTTGTCTGTCCAGTCCACGACTGACGTCAGTCACAGGATTCTGACATCCTACAGCGTCACTTGGTACTCCCATAGGGGAAAATAGTCATTAGATATTTGGCCCTATAAGGGCCACGGAAGGGTGAATGAAACGTTGGCTCACCAGCCCACAACGAGGGCAGGCGAGAGGATTGCTGCGAAAGGCTCCAACAGTGGAATGAACGCGAACGGGCCGCAACTTGGCCGATTCCGATAGCGGCGCGCGGGGCGGACGGACGGGCAGACGGCAGCGGTAGCCAGGGCGCGGGCGATCCCGGGCGTTGGCGCGCACGCCCCGCCTGCCCGTCGCCCGCTCCTCCTCGCCGTCCGACCGTCGGCACTGCTGGCTGGCGTCTGGCGCGCCCGCTAGCTCGCTGGCTTCCGCGCCGCTCTCCGAACCATCACCCCTCTCTCCGCCTCACCCCTCGCCCAACCAGCTCGCGGGGACCCCGCCGCTCGTCGCGCGCGCGCGCTCGCGCTCGCTCTCTTGGCGCCGCCGCTACTGCCGGCCCCGAACCCCTGTGTTGTGCGCGCCGCCCACGACCCACGTGGCGGAGGGTGGGTATAGGCGGCTGGACGATTGTTGTAGACGGTTTGTCAGCACTGCCCTTCCGCCAGGGCTTGAGATACAGAATGGTTTAGACGATTGTTGTGGACAGTTAGCCCTTCGGCAAAGCTTTGTGGTATAGAGGTGTGACTCTAAGAAGGGATCATTTTAACAGAAAGGGAAACAAATGAATGGAATGCAGGGCGATGCCATTACAAGAGATAGAGATGAAACCATTTACAAATGACCCAACTGTATTCGAACGCACTGACAAAATGAGTGCATAAACCTGCCAGCGGTGGCCAAACCGTAGCTGTCTCAGCGGTGTCTTCTTGTAGTAATCTCTCTATTCCAATGACTTAAAGCAATGCTGATACATCGATATTTCAGTATAAGCCAGCGCCGAAATCGATGGGTGGTGGCTAGGTGATTGTCGTGAATCGTTCTCCATTTGTCACCTTTTGTTGAAGTTCAAGATGTCAATTTTTAATCAAATATTTTGTATGAGAAGGATGTGACGTGTATGCGGTGTATATCGTATGAAATATCCGACTTTGTGTTATGTCCTATGTATTTACTCTTCGACATTGCCTTGAAAAGAAAAAAAAATCGTGACTAACACAGGATTTCTGGTTATCGCTAAAGCACACATCATTAACTTCTGACATCGAAGTCTCCAGCCTCATAGCATTGAAGCTCTGAAATGCCTTAATATACTATAAAATGGTTTTATTTTTTTAATGGATTTTGTCGATCACAATTTTTATAAAAGTAGATTAGTTTTTTTCTAAAAATGCCAGTATTGGAAAGGAATAGGAAAACAATTTAGCAATGTAATGGTGTATTGTATGTCTATTGAAGGTTGAGTGTCAGTATTCTGGCGATACGCCTTCTTTCAGAGAGTATCATTCGTGTTTCTGTTTTCAAATTATTTTATTCGTATTTTAAGGACATGCCATCAAATCATCCATTTGTTTTCTTTTTAATCGCTTTCCTCATAGAAAACCTTTAGTAGCAGTGAGGAGGCAACGACGCAAAGAGATACCTTCGGTATGATCGGCAACCTAGAACAAACATAAGGGTAGGGAAGATATTGGCAATAGTTTAAAGTAGTTTGTTAGTACACAGACAGCGATTTGTTTTTAGCCGAATGCTTAAACTTAGATGGAACGATGTTTCTTCTTGGGAAATTGAATTAGAGGGGAATTGCTTATAATTCTCAAATGTGCTTATATAGCTATCATAAACTCACAATTTTTGTATCTAACCAGTCATGCATGACACCACGACAAATAATAATGCTTCTGGTGTGAGAAGGGCTTTTGGCTTCAACATTATGACTATAAATTTATTGATATACCATTTAACGAAATAACATTACATTTGCCGTTTGTAAATTGTTGTTAATGTGAATGCCGGTTGAAGTGATGCAGTTCGGTGTAGGTCAACCGACGAACGATGAACTCTTTCACAATACGATAATTTAGAAGGGAGGGGAGTACGAATTTTAGAGGGGAGACATAAGCATCTTTGTATGTGTTTACTAGTTCATATTAATGCACTTTGTACCCATCTTACGAGCACAGTTTTAGCGGGCGATAAGCTAATGTTTTGTTTGTTTTTGCGTGTCCTTTTCGCAGAAAACTTGCGGAGCTACAATGGCCTCTCCGTGGACCTGTACAAGGCCTCTGATTACGATCGCCTGGCCCTTTCGTTGCTCTCGCCCCTGCCTAACGAGCAGGACTTTGCCATCAACGTGTGCACCCTGCTGTCTAACGAGGGCAAGCACACGCTGCGTCTCGACAAGTGTCCGCGCCTCGTCAACTTCCTGCTGGCCCACGCCGGCGTCTTCAACGACAGTGAGTTCAACGACTACTCTCTTTCCCTCCTGAGTTGTCCGCCCAAGGCTGATCCAAACAAAGCACGCAGATTCGGAGCGGTTCCAAGCGGAGACGTTCTCATTCGAACACACACACACAAACTCAACATCCATGATCGAAACGAAACAAATTGCGTAATGTCGCATGTTACGCGAGTCATATCCCGAAGGTGAACACAGGCGTCCCATTTTACCCGTCTGAGTGTGCTGCGCATCTTGTTCTTATCGAGTCAACTTTCACCTTCGCAGATTTAACAAAACTTAGCCACGTAAAAATTAGGGGTCATTTTTTGGTCATTCAGATCAACCGCAAATCCATATCCTAAAGAAAGTAAAAAATATACACTCGTGAGAAGTACCCAGGGTTTGTGGTCACGCACGGTCATGTTTGTTCAAATTTGTTTCGAATCCACGAAAGGTCACTACCAGATGTACCTTTTTCTCTCCCTTTCTCCACTATCACATACATTTTTAAACTTTTTTCTTTTTTACTTTTTAAAACTTTATAAATTGAAATGTAATTAACGATGTTGGTGGCCAAATGATTATTAAGGCGTAGGTAGACCATGGCACAGCCAAGCGGGCGTAAATAAAAAAAAGCGAATGTGGAGTTCTCTACGTGGCAGCCAACTCTACGGTCCGTGCGCCCTCGCGCATCTGTTCCGCAGCGTCCCTCCGGCCGCTGTTCGAGGAGGCGTACGGGCACGTGCGCAAGCACTCGCTCAAGCACTTCTGGTCGGACACGGTGGCCGATCCGGACATCCTGGAGCTGTCGGACGAGCGCAAGTTCATGCAGCATCGCCAGGACGTTCCGGACGTGCTGAACGAGCCGCCGGCGCCAGCGCCGGCTGTGTTCGCTCCCACGGGGGCATCGGCGCCCCGGCCCTCGGCCCCGCCCCCACCCCCGCCGCCCCCTCCCCCTCCCCCGCCGCCCCCACCCCCTCCTGCCCCGGCGGAGCCCGAGCCCATGGAGGTGGACGCGCCCGCCGCCTCCTCCACTGAAACTGTGCTGGAGATGGACGACGAGGTGGTGGTTCTTCCCCCGCCGGCAGAGGGCGGGCCCGCCCCCGAAACGCCCGCCGCCAAGGGGCAGGGCGCGGCGGCTGCGGCGGCCGCGGCGGCGCGGCTGGTGCTAGACGAGTCCGACGAGGAGCTGTTTTGCCTGGGCCGCTCGTTCGGCACGCAGGACTACTTCGGGCAGCGCGTGCTGCAGGTGGCGCAGATCCTGCGCAACCTGAGCTTCTGCGAGGAGAACGTGACGGTGCTAGCACGCAACCGCTGCTTCCTGCGCTTCCTGCTGCTGTGCGCCGGTTCGCGCTGGAACGCTCTCCACCAGCACGGCCTGGAGATGCTGGGCAATGTGGCGGCCGAGGTGCTGGTGGAGGACCCGCTTGCCGACCGCTTGGCCGCGGGCCTGGTGGCCACAGTGACGCGCGGCCTGGCGTCGCAGGACCGCATGGTGGTGGTGGCGTGCCTCGAGATCCTCAACAAGCTCAGCCAGCGCGACGAGAACGAGGACGTCATGCTGCGCTACCTCGACCAGAAGGTACCTCAGCCAGCATGGTCATAAATAATACGTTCACTAGCCTAGCTCACCTCTGGCCTTCCATGCTGCATGTCTGATGTTTGATAACTATGCGAAAAAAACGCTGTTCGTCTAATATTGATTAAAACTGTAGGTGGAAAGAAACATTAGAGCTATTTATGTATATCCACATAATAATCCAATCAATATATTGCATAGCAATTTTATAATTTCAACAAAAACTTGACTCTTGGACACGAATTTGCGTAAGTAAAACCAAAGGATTACATCAGTTGGTTTTGGATCCTTAAGCACTTGTCTTCTTAGCAATTCATTTTTATAGCAAAATCACTGCTACAATGAAGGTATCACATTTGATTATGTCAATGTCAAAGTTTGTTAATTGGTTTAAAAATAATGGTGGTTGAAAGAAGCTCGGAAAGACCGTGGTGTAAAACAGAACCCTGTTTCCCTCATTCTTTTAGGGAATAATTAAGCTGCCTTTTTCATCTAGGTCAATCTAAATACTGCAGATGGTGTAAAAGGAAACCACATAGCCCTGCATTATGTGTTTGAGTCCTGTGTAAACCGAGAATGTTTTTACCTTGTGATCGAGGCAAAAATTAAACACCATTATTCTCTAATAACTAGAAAATTATCATTTTTCACTCAACAATTGACAAGAAAAGCCAAGTACCAGTCATCTGTAATTCATTTTTCTCAGTGGGTAAAGTGTCACTACAGAAGATAAAACTCTGTAAACTCATAAAATAGTAATACGTACTGATTTGTATCTATGATTTAGGTAGATCCCCATTCGACAGTGCATTACACTACTTTTTTTTTTTATTTTAAAATACACTTTATGAAGATTTTTAATTGATAGATTTTATGTGTTTTTTTTTTAATGACCTTATAACTTTATGCATAAAATGCATTATGATTTTATTAAAAATACAATTTTTTAAATGAATGAACGACTAATAAAATATTTATAATGACTTCTGATAAATTACTACTTAAAATTTAATATCTCTCATGCTTCAGATCTGATCGCTACCCATGCATGTGCAAAGTACCTTACTAAAAATGTAAAATGCAAATTCTTCAGTAGCATCAGCCTAGTTGCATCTGGAAGAAAATCGGATGTTCCACATAGCTTCTGAGAAGATCTACAATATCATATTCTAATCACTTTAAACATTTATACTTATGCTTTTTTCAACAAATTATTTTAAGTCCTCTTATTGATGATCACAAGCCATAGAATATATATAAGTTATCATTTCATTCCAATGGAAATTCAATTAATTCTAATGTGCCCATTGTAATAAAATTTTATACAGTCTACTTTTATTTTTAATTTGAGTGATACAACTCCAATAGTTACCAGACCAGAAGTAAGTTCATAAACAAACTCCATCAATAAAACTAATTAAGTTTCCCAAATTTATTACATAAGGTATCACTATATTAATTAATTTAAAAATATAATTTCTGAAGACAATTTCACTGTACATTCTCTTCTGGTTATTTATTTTGACATTGACAGTCATCACTTGTCAATGTCTCTATCTATGAGTAGTTTCATTCTGAAGTTCTCCTCATGTGAATTAGGCATTGAAGTCATGATAATTCATCACAATACCTCACCTCGTAAGGTAATTTTCACAAATCAATCAACATTGAACTTGAAATTAAACTATTCACAACATAAAATCTTATGATCTGTATTTACAATTTTTTATAGATGTTAATATCTATACAACTTCAAGTTTCTTAAATTTTTGTACCTATTATTTTACCCTCCATAACTTTATAGCCCATACATTTTTATGGGATATACTAATAACTAAGGCCCACAAGTTTATAAAAAATCATATTTTTAATTATGAGTTATATTATATGCTAATTATCAAATGTCCACCAAACACAATCAAAATAACAGAAATTTGGTGATTTTATGTAGCATATTAGTGCATTTTTTGAGCATTTTGTGTTAAGGCATCATATTTCCATTATATTTAAATTATTATTTGTATTTTATCACTTTTTTGTTCTTAATGTGGCATATTTCTTTTGAAATTTCAATTAATATGCATATCGTATCCTCAAACTGAAAGTGTACTTCACAAATATAAATGTGAATGCTGTTCATAAGAAATCATGGGGAAATCGTTTATTGCAGCAGTATTTGTCTGAACTTCTTTTAGATGATATTATGGCGCTGGTACCTGGAAATGATTTGTTCGATTATGAATTATGTGATAGTTTGTCTTTGATAAAGAATTTGTGGCATTGGAATTGATACTTTGACAATGATGCTGACAAAATCATAAATATTTTATTTTAAAAATTATTGCTGAAATACCAAGGGGAGACAAAAATGCAAAATTAATTGTTAAAATTAAAAGTTTTATAATTGTTCATGAGTACATAAAACTGTTAATTTTTAGAGCATATTTGATTAGTTCTGGCATATTTTATAAATGTTAGAGCATATTTGCATGCATATTTCTCCTTTTGATGAAGCATTAACTTCACTACTCTTACTAGTAACCTTTGTAAGGACCAGAGAAAATATAAGGAATTTATAATATGTTTTCTGATCCATACTTAACTATCATTACATTATAAATTTTATTTTATTTTGAATCGGTCACATTGTAAGTTTGCTCATTGGACAGTGTACACATTCTAAAGATTGGAAGTTGATGTGAGGTTGGTGTAAAAAAGGGAATAAATCTTCTGGATGATTGAAGGGAGAACTCGACAATTCAATTGACTTAATAATAGTGAATAATTGATAATATTGTTACAAAGTTTAAGTATAATTATTATATTCCCTCAAAGATTTAGGTTTTTAGATGACGAGAGCTGAAGCTTTTACACTGAAATTATGGTCTGTAAATGGATAGCTGGGTAATAAAGAATATATGTTGAACATTTTCCAATCCAACAAACGCAGTAAGTGTGTTTTGCAGAGCAATAACGATAATAATATATTACACAAGTATCTAGCAAGATTTTTTCAGAGTGACAGAATTGTTCAATTTTAGTAATAATTTCAGATAACATTAAATAACATTAATCATTAAACTTATAGTAATTACAGCAAGATTGTTGTACTATAAATCCATTAATAATTTTTCGTGAGTTCTGATCGTGAAATGAATTTGTTCTAATATTAGTTAGATTTTACGCTCCTATATCCTGAGTTATAATAATGAACTTCTGGTTTCTTGCTTTGTTTTTTAGTGTGAAAGCATTGAAATTCCTGGAGTTCACAAAATCCAGTTCTTAATTCAATTATTGTTTGTTTGTTTTTTAAAGTACATTAAAGTTTTTCTGAAGAATAACATAATTTTAATAGATTGGCTATTAAATTGTGGTATGTTCTTATTCAAGCTATTTGTGAATATAGTACCATGAGAACTGTGTTGAAAGTGGCATTTAGCATCAGTGCCATCGTAAGAGACTACTATGCAAGTAAACTGAGCTGAAATTGCAGTGGGTATTCACAGCATCATCAGCATTCACAGCATTTTAACTATGGGTGGCAAACAGGAGAATACATTTCATTTGTATGTAAATTTGTAGTGTCATATGCAAAACTGCAATCAAAGTCCTGTATTATGCTGGGATTAGTAGTATTGTATGCAGCTGAGTTGAATAATGACCCTTTTTATAGAGGCTCTGACTGCTCTGATTAGAACATTCCATTGCTTCATGTGGTTAGTTCAGATCATTGCCACAGAAGTACTACCTCAAAACAGGTCACAAACACTTTGTTTTCTTCTGCACCAATGAGAAGAGGATCTACTATGTGTAGGGCTATAATCCATTCATCACGCTCCTTCAGATTATAAGATCAACTTGTGAATATGCTGATCTGTATTACAAGGATGATGAATACTTGTGTCATTTCACGTTTCATCTTGTGGTGTAGGATGTAGGACATTTTGCATCAAAGTGAAATAATACGGGTTATTTTAAGAGGTCTTTGTGGGTTTGCTTTCTTTCTTCCATTCACAATTATGTTGGAGGTGTTTCTGAATTATGAAGAAATAAACACATATCAAGTTTGGATAGTACTTAGATAATTCAAATAAGAGGAAACTTTATTTGAAAATGCCACCTTACCAAAAATATTCCTTTTTTCAGGTGTATGACCAAGTCTGCACATATTTAACATTGCACGATATCATGTTGCTGATTTACACTCTGGAGTGTCTCTATTCCTTGTCATCATTAGGAGAACGTGCTTGTAATAGCATTGTGAGAGTACATGGTGTAATGGATACCCTGGTTTCACTCATCACTGTGGAGGTAAGGATACATTCATTATCTTTGCATGATGTGGTTTGTAGTACGTACTTCTGAAAGCAGAATGTTGTAATTCACAAAGAAACAAAGTGTAGAATTATATAGTTATTTAATTACATTGAATAAAGAAAATTGTTTATTGGAGAGAGGGGGTATATCCAGTTCAAAAGAGGTCTGTTTTGTTTCAGGCTCAAAGTTATGGTCCAAAGGCCTGTATACTGATGCGCGTTGTGGAAACCGTGTCTGGCACACCCTCTGCATATGCCCCTCCCCCTCAAGCAGCCCCAGTGGCTCCAACCCCACCACCTGTCATGCCCCTGCAGAGTCAAGGGGCAATGTTGATGCAGGCACGACCAGCTACACCAGTGACCCCGCAGCGGCAACTCACTCCTCAAAGTGAGTCCTGTGATCAAATTTCAAAGGATAAAAATTGATAAGAGCACAGAAGGACAAAGTATGAAGGAATCTAAAGATGAATAAGGTTGTCATTTTCCAATTTAATATACAAGCAATTTCAAGTGAATCTCAGAGATAATTGCATCACTCTATTGCTTAATATAATGATAATAAGGAAGTATGTGACTAACCTTTTTCTCTGTAATTCAGTGTCATTCACTTATTTCTGTAATTCACTATTTTACTTGTCAATTTCATCTAAAATATAGCAGATATAAATGACTTCAACTGCATTTAATTTGCACATTTTTTAATATATTATCTAAACATAAGGGGGAGAAGCTTAAATAGGAAAGAAGAGGAACTTGTATAACCTTGATACTAGAAAATAGTTATCAAGAACATTCATCATTGAAAGTTATTTGGTAAATTAAATGAAAACATATTATCTTTAAAATGTCCCCTCTAATCATTGGATGGTGGAACATTAATTAATAAAATTCCTCGATGTCTTAAAACTTCTGGATAAAGTGTTTGGAGATTCAACTAAATACTAATCGTTAATGTAATATCCTGAACAAATTAAGAGTTATGTTTATTTGAAATATTGATGTGGAGTCTGGGAAAAATAATAAAATAAAACACTTGTTTAACCGGTAGAGGTCATCTTTCCTTTACAAACATAATAGGTTGCTGCGAGGAAAAGAATCTCAAAGTACGTTTTCGTGCATAACATCTTGAAAGAATATATTTGATATGTAAACGAGAGATACATAATTAATGTCATTATTGTGTATTTTTTAATTTTAATTTATTCATACAACCTTAGAAAATTTGAAGTGTATGTATCGATAGAGAAGATAATTTATTGTCCACTAGTAAGTACAAAAAATTATTATTTCTTTGACTTATGCTGATTCGACAATAAATACATACATTTTAAATAATAGTAATAAATGTCAGCATAACTTCTACAAAAGAAAAATAAATGTGATTTTTATTGTCTTTTTACATTCATGGGATGGTTTGCAGTCCAAATTTCCAGGGCTAATGGCACAATTTTTTAATTGTCTTTTTTGTGCATCAGTTTGCACTTATTCTATTTGTAAAATTGTGCGTAATGTTTTGTATCAATTCTCATGCCAAACTCACATTTTAATGAACATGGTGTCATCTGAAGCTTATCTTCATTCACACTTTGGTTTAGAGGGTTGATCTCCTGGAAAGTTGATCGTAACTTGTTGGTTTAAGTTACCAGAAATGAGGGACATCACAAATGCCTCCTTGGTCAATGTGTCGGCTGGATCTACTTGTCACAGCAGGGGTTATGTAACGGGTCACTTATACGTTCAAAGCTTTCATAGAGCCACAAGTGAAATAAGAAAGTTTTCTAAGAACTGTCAGATAGCCTGTAATCATTTTGCAAGCAATGGAATTTGCAGATGAAGGTTAGAGGGGAAGATAGTGAAAATCACAAGAGTTTTTTAAAAAAATCTGGGACAAAACTGTACTTACAAAAATATGGCTAGGAGTTCAAATCCTCCCTCCTGGTCTCTCCTGGCTTAAATTTCTACGTACATTATAGTAAATCACAATCAAATGTGAATTGTGTGTTTTATTTGTACCAGGGATAATGATAGGCCCACCTCAACCTGCTGTTGCTACTCCTGTTACGCCTGTGCAAACTACTCAGACTTACCAACAACAACAACAGCATGCAGCCAGCCAAGCCCAACATGAAAATGAACAGTTTGCTTTGGCTTGGTTAAGGGCTACATTTGAGCCTACAGCAGGCTGTCGTATTGAACAGGCAGAAATGTATAAACAGTACTTGACAGCCTGTTCTAAGGTGGGCCGACGTGGAGTGATAGCCCCTCTTCATTTTCCTCGATGCGTTAGGTGAGTAATAAATAAAATAAACATAATTTACATGTTACTGTCTTTTATACTGTTCGTTTTTTTTAATTATTAAGGTCTTTTTGAATCAGTTCTATTTTTATAACGTGAAGTGAAAGTTTATTGTAAAAATAGGGGTGAAGCAAGAAATAGATTTTTTGCTGCAGCAGACTTGAGATCTAGGCATTGAAAACAATGGATGGAAAGAAAGTATGAATCTGATTCAAATGTACTTTCAAGTGTCATTTGCCATCTGTTAAGAAGAATTTGTATGATTATGAATTATCTGAACAGTTTCAGATCTCTCTACACCATCTCAGATATTTTAGCCCTAATTGTTAAAATGTTAGATAAGATCAGCTCAGCCAGACTACTGTTGGAAACAGACCCAGAAAATATGCCAATAGTTTTGCAAGAAATAATAAGTGTTAGTGATGATGATGAATTCATAATTCTGAATAAATCATATGTAAAAACTTAATTTAGTATCTAATATAAAATTTGGCATTTAATACAATAAAGAAATTATGATAAATGGAAAGGAATGTAACCCAACAATGCAAATTATTTTTTTTAGTGGCAGACTTAAAAAAACGAAATTGAAATGAGCTTGAAACCTGGGCTTGGTCCTTCGTTTCTATCCATTGATCATTTTTGAGAAATCACCCATGTAACGAAACAAACAAAGGAATTAAAAGTTTAAATTGATATAGCTGCTTGTTTCTGTTGTATATATTCTTTGGAACTGTAGAAATTGGTGAAATAGGAAACCTTTCAGTTTATTTTTAAATGTGTGTATTGAATTTAAGTTTTTGATTTCATTAGGGAGTTTGTTATTTACTGTAATGGATTTGCTTCGTCATTAAACTTTCATTTAGATAGGTTTGGAGGATGAAAATATTGAGATATTTAGTGTGTAATATAAACATAATATAACCGGTTTTTAACTCTTGTTATTTGTGGCTGTTTTGCTTGTTTATTCTGTTAATAACACATGACTTTTATCTCCAATAGGTCTGTTTTTGGAGGGTGTGTTGGACCAAATCCTCAGAAAGCAGTGGCTGGTGGTGCAGGAGGAGACCAGCCTGTCGCCAATCTGTCCTTTTACGAGGGCATTAAGGTGCGCATCACTCCGTACTCTGTGCCTGTGGCCACCGCCAACCTCACCCCACAGCCGGCCACTGCAGTGCGCAAGACCCTGCACGTGGTGGCCAAGACAGTGACACCTCCTCCCTCTGCGTCCACACCGCCTCCTCCGGCAGTCACGCAGCCACCACCACCCATTGACGAGGCTGCCCCTACCGTGGACACATCCGTGCCCGTCATCCCTGCTCCTGCCTCTCCCATCCTGAAGGCTCAGCTATGTGCCCCACCCAAACCCAGGGAGACACCTAAAGGGGATGCTAAAAGCCAGGTATGTCTCATTGCTGTAGTTCTGCTTTTTTTATTCTAGGCACATCAGTGAGTTCAAATTCCATTGCATATGCACCATATGTTGTATATGCCACTTGTCATAAACGTTTTGAGTTTTTTCAAAGTCTGGCAAATTGAGCAGCTCTTCAAATGATATCTGAGTAAATACTCAGTTAAATATCTGTAATGAACTTCTGTCACAGGATCACAAAATGAAACCTGTTGCTTTCTGGATCTTTTAAAAAGCTTATTTTCAATTGGACAAACCTTGGTGTCCCTCAGGAAACCGCCCATTTATCCAGGCCTCTGCACTCTTAATAACTAAGTTTCTTCTTCACTTCTGTCCTTGTGAATTGTTTTTGAATGAAAAGCTACATACAGAAAGTGCCTTGTTGGTTTGAAAGAAAATTCACTGAAGTGTCTTGCTATTACATTTAATTTAGAAGCATTTATTACTTACTGTTTGTTTGTAATGAGCTTTAATATTTGAAATTAGTGTATTGACTAACACTGCAATGCAAAATTTAGAATAATCAATAAGATTTTTGAGACATTTGTGTCTGTAGCCTATGTATTTATTACTAGAACTGTGTTTGCTAAGAATCAACTGTTTAATTTTTCTCATTTTCTTATTTTAATCAAAGCTATTTTTCTTATTATTTATTTTCTCGAATTCGGTTGTTTAATAGCTTTAAGTGTGTATGCATTTCAGTTTCTTTGATTTAACATTAACTACAGTATTTTATTTATTTCACAGTGCATGCGTGTGTGTGTGTGACCCTTTGATTTGTAACATACCTCTTTGTATTTATAATCTTTACAATAGTGATTTTACATAGAAAATAACTTCCAAGTATTTTGGAAACTGTAACATAGCCACACTTCCTCGTGCAGTTGAAGCAGGTATTGCTTGCAATTTCTAAATAGTGAGCAATGTTGATTTGCCTTTTTTAACCTTTGTGTAAGATCACTACTGTATTAGGAATAGTATTTATTTTGGTTGTGTTGAGTTTTGTCTTTATTTGGTTGTATCACTGTTGCGTTGGCAAAGGTCCTGGCTCACCCTCACTTGAGCCAAGCCCTGCTGGGAGGGGGTGGGGGTAGTCAGCCCCCCAAGGAAGGCGGGCAAGCAGCAGGCCCCTGCAGCACGTCCCTCATCAAGAGCCTCCTGGCTACTAAGGTAATGCCTGGTGCGGCTGAAAGCATGGGCATGCCGCCTGCGCCTGCAGTGTGTGCATCCGATAACCAGCCATCACCACCTCCACCACCACCTACGCCACCACAGCAGGTAAACAGTCCCACTGCGAACAAACCCGGATAATAGCATTTAAATTTGAGAAGTCAGGATGTTGAAATATGCAGAAATGCCGGAAGTTAGGGAAGGAGCCATTTGCATATTAACACCATTAAATTGTCATTGTTAAAGCTAGCATACAATTCCAAATGTATTCCATAAACACATTCTATACTTTTTTTAAATGAAGAAATAACCTCCAATGGATTGTTCTAGACAAAAATCATGTTTTACTTTATTTGCTGAACTTCACTTTCAAGAAAGTTTATTGGGTCATATACATTTTAATTTTCTGTGATGACAGTATCTACAAACCTAGACTATAATAAATAATACTAAATTTTGCTATAATACTGATAAATACAAATTCTCTTCTTTTTCATAACATATTCAAATACATGGCGTTCTTTAATTTGCTTTTCTATTATTATAATCTGTATAAATGCTGTTGAATCTAAGAGAAGTATTTGAAATAATTTCATTCCTGTTCATATAACAGTGAACATAAATTGATCATATAATAAAATAGTATACCAGTATTTTTTTAACAGAAGTTACCATTTGAAAAAGGCAATGGCATCTAGCTGTTATTGTAATTTAATTAAGACAGTACATTCTCTGAAAATTTTTTGAATTTATTTTTCAATTAAAGCTTTCTTGTCCGATAAATATTTGGGATTTCAAGATAGAATATTACAAAATATCTTGAAAGAATTTTGGATTGAAGTGAAAATGTAGGAAATCTTTCAATTAAATTGCTAAGATTAACTCAGGCTTTTATTAGTTAAAGTTAACTTCTTTTGAATGGATATGCAATGCTCCTATTAGTCATACAATTTATTCAGATAGTTACCAGATTCTTGCTTATGAAGCGTTTTCAATAATATTTTAAAGTCTATGTGATTGTCTACTATTCTATTGTAATGGTATAATCAAAAAATTGAAACAATACTACAAAAGTATACTATGATGTTTATGTATCTTGTGATACATGAAGAGGAGTAATAGTGAAGTTATCAAATTATTTAACTGAGGAAAACAGCTAATTAATATAATTTTTATATTGAATAAGTATTGTTTTATTTACTCAGATTTTCTTTAAATGCTTCAGTTTGTAATTGAGTTATTGTTCTATCTTGATAATGTAGGCTCCCCAATTTATTTCATCTTATCAGGACTGGTTTATATGTCAGGAAATGAAGATCCTGTACCCGGTGGTGGACACGTGATTTTTTTTTTTTTTTTATTTTTTTTTATATAATTGCATGGTTTAAGAATATTGAATGTTTTTAATGCAGTAATATTTGTTTGTATGTGTGTAGTGAAGTTGTTGCTGTAGCTCATAATTTGGAATTGGATATTCCTAAGCCTTTATTGATAGTAAACTATAATCTTAGAAATTCAAAGTGTAAATAATAAGCATCTTGTGTAATGGTAAGTATAATTTCTTCCCTTGTCCAATCATATTCCTTCCAATTCATCTTGTAGAATGCAACTTTTGCAATAAAATAATATAATTGTTTAGGAATAAGATTTGAACAAGAAAGTATTTGTTTTTAATTGTAGTTTTGGTAATATACTAATATTTTGTATTCTGATTAATATAATGTATCTTTAACTCATGTTGATTGGAAATTATGTTTCTCAAATGTGCATCTTTCAGTTTCATGTCTTGCTGTGTTATTTGAAATAAGATGTACTGTTGCTGACAAAATGATCTCATTGTATGCAAACTACTAACATCATAGTATATTACTTGTGTAGCTATTGTATTCAGTGCTGTATGTTTTAACATAATATTGTGATGATTTACATAACATTTAATTTTGAAAATATAAACAATTTACATTTCTGTTTATTTTAATACATACATTTTAAAAAAAAAATTCTTCCAAGATCACTATAGTAAATTTTTATTCATTATAATAAATTCTGTTTAATTTCCATTTTTTAGTTACTAAGATTTTAATTAAATTTTGGGGGCCACAGGTCACTCAGCGTCAACAGCAACAGAGATTATTGCAACAACAGCTCCAAACTCAGAGCCAACCTCAGAAGGATTGTATTTCTCCTCCACCTGTGACACAAACTTCTACTCCACCAATTAAAACTGTAGTTCAAACAGTTCCCACAGCTGTTGTCACTACAGCTTCAACTGCCACATCTACAAACTTACCAGTTGTTGCTAAAAACAGAATTGGAGTTGTTACTAAAATCCCAGATGCACGGCAAAAGATATCTCGATTAAATGGAGCTAGAATAACCCTTCAGTCTCCTGTAAGTATTTTATTGTAATGTAATATATAATGTTTATTGATTGATAGTTTAAAAATAAATCAAAATATCAGAAGTTCTTTTGAAGTTGGTGAAGTGCAAATAAAAATCTAAAAGTAAGTTAACAGCTGCCTATGAACCAAAAGAAATAAACCATTCACTGTGCTACTGGTATTACTGCACTTAAGACCATACTACCTTAAGTTAAAGCTGTGTACTTTGATATCGATGATAAAAGAAGGAGAATATTTTGTAAAAGATTTTAATAGTAAATGATGGTTTATCATTACAGAATCATTGTAAGGGCAATTTTTCTGTAGGAGAATTAATAAAGATATTAATTGGTATATTGAAACGTCTGGTGTAAGTATGTCATTGTTGTTTTCAAGATCCTGAAATTTATTAGCCTATCATAATTAAAAAATGAAGTTAAAGTTCAAAACATTTATTTAGTACTTGCTGAAGTAGTACTTGGCATTGCCCGGACATTTATTACAGTAAATTATTAGCCAAGAAGAGAAATTCCATTTATTCATGCCTTGTGGCATGGCCTATTCTATTCCCTTGTAATTCCATTCCTGTGCTCTGCCCAGATAACCCTATCATGGCTTGCCCCCAATTTGGAAATTTCCAGTCTACCTTACTCACTTTCCCACTAAAAAACTTTACATTTTTCTTATTGGAAGTTCCAGCTCCCACATTCCTTCTAACTAAAAACAATAAACAAATTTAAACTACAAAATAAAGTACTTGTTGACTCACGTATATTATTTTTCTAGAGTTTTATATATTATACCAATACTTTCAGTAAATTGCCACATTGTAAAACTAACTCGTTTATTATATTTTTTTTCTTTTGTCGCATTCATAAAGAAAGGTTTAAAATTTATCTCCTGACAACTCATGATCTTGAAGCGACTTACTGTTTTACGCATAGTATAACATGCGAGTTTTTTCATCTGGGTAAGCTAGTACAGATAGATCTAGGGTAATGGACATAGATGTCATAACGTCATTAAAGAATCATAATCATAAAAGTAAATGAAAATATTTATGCTGAAACGTAATTGCTGGCTTTTATAATCAAGAAGACAGCTATATATGTTTAAATATATGTATGTATGTGTGCTAGTAACATAGTTCAAAACTTAATTGTTATGGTAAATCATTTCATCCTACCATTGTAACATTAAAACAATACTAATCCACCAATATGTAGGGCCTACGTTATGTGTACACAATGATTTGACAATCTACTGAACCACTTAACGAAACAATATTAGCTTCATTATTTGATATAAAGTGTTAGGTACTATGTATCTTGAAATGTGAATAATAGAAACCAAGGACTCACAGAATTATTTATTTGGTTGGACATAAATATTTTTAGATAAATACATTTTTGCCTATTTTTTATAAAAAAAGAAAGTGGATGAATTCTTTTATTGGAGATAATCGGTATACAAAACAACAATGTAAATTGGTCTTATGAGGGTTGCCTTTTATATTTCAGGATTAGAGAACAAAAACAAATATTAATCATCGAAAATCACTTGATTGTTTGTCAAAATATTTCCCGTGAAGATCTGTACACTTTTGCATGCATGCATCAATTGTCGAAGCACTTTTGCCACTCTGATTGAGGCATCTCCAAAACATGCATTCTGAATGCAGCAACCGCTTCTTCAGGTGTCGAAAAACGTTGACCTCTCAGTTTGTTTTTTACGTACGGGAATTAAAAGAAGTCATTCGGTGCCAAGTCAGGACTATACGGCGGATGACTCATCAGATCGATGTTTTGGGTGCTCAAAAATGCAGTTGTTAGAGCCGATGTGCGATATTGTCGTGGTGAAGAGTGATCCGTCTTCGGCGGTTGGTTTTCCTGATTTCTTGGAAGACAGCTGGCAAACAAATCGTTGTGTACCACTCAGAATTAACTGTTCTGCGTTGTTCTAGTGGTACGGTTGCGACATGTCCAGTTTTTTCAAAAAAACAGGCAACCATCTCTTTGGAAGTGCTTTGTGCGTTTGCTCATCTTGAAACACCCATACAGTCGACTGCTGTTTTTTTTCGGGCTCATACGCGTAAATCCACGATTCATCACTTGTCACGATGTCATAGACGTGTTTCGAAGCACCGCGATCGTATTTTTTGAGCATTTATTTCGACCAATCGACTCGAGCCTCTTTTTTTTTTAGCGATTGACAAATTGTGTGGGATCCAACGCGAACAAATTTTTTTGACAGTCAAATGTTCATGCAATATTGAATGTATGCTGGTCCCACTAATGCCTAAGGTTGTCTCAATCTCACGATACGTCACATGACGATATTGCAATATCAGTTCACTCACATCATCAATGGTTTTCGGAACAACTGATTTTGAACGACCTTAGCGAAATTCGTCTTGGAGTGAACTACGATCACGATTGAATTCACCATACCATGGATAAACACTGGTCCTTGATGGAGCTTCATCGCCAAAAATTGAATTAAGTTCATCCATGCACTGTTGCTGAGTTAATCCACGTCTAAAGTTGTAAAAAATAATCGCACGAAAATGTTCACGATTTAATTCCATTTTTGGGCCAAGATAAATCTTTTAAGTTACTGTAAACAACACAAATAGCGCTCGTATGTCAAAACGTTAGGAGTACCTCGTACTCGGAACGTATAACCTCAAAACATCCAACTTTACGATAGAGCTATCAGTTGCCAGATTGCAACACCAGGGTTGCGAAATCCCGAAACATAAAAGGCAACCTTCGAAATATGTAGAGGATCATTGCTTATAAACAAACATTTTCCATTTTACCAATTTGAACATGAGAGCTGTGTAAATAATCGAATTGAGAGTCATAGTGGAAAGCCTCCCTCCTATCTAGAGAATTATTCAAATTTGCTTCAATGGTATTATTTTCAATGGTGCTAGTTTATTCTTCAGCCAGACGCTCTTGTCGCTGAGTAATTGATTCAGAATTTTTATAGACTGCCCATCACTTAGCAATTCATATGCAAACAGGTTGAGGTTAAAGTTTGTAAGTTGTAGCCTATAGTACTCCAGACCTTTAAAGAAAGCTAGCACGAAAGTTTCGTCGATATTGGTTCAGTAGATTCAGAGATTATCACGCTGTAAGTCAACGCACTTCTATCTTTTTATATTATTAGAGAGATGTATTGCATCTATTAATTATTTCATGCATAATTTTCAATTTTTGATTTAATTGTTGGTTTTTCCCCCCCAGATGGAATTGGGAAAAGAAAATGTCACTGACAGCACCTCAGGTGGAGAAACTCCGACCACAGGTACAGTTCCCACCCCAATTGCACGTGTTGTGGAGAACCACCTGCCAGCATCAGGTGTTGGTGGAACAGCTTTAAGAGGGCGCCGTGAACCACCTCAGCCTCCTCCACCACCTTTGGCACCTCTCAGCAGTGGATCATCTTCTGGAGGCAATGCTGCACATCCACGGGTCACTCGTCTGGATATTGAAGATTCTGATTCTACAGGCAACAATTCTCTTGCCTCAAGTAGCGGAATTGGTGGTAGTAGAGATTGCAGTGGCATTGGTGCTGGCAATGTCTCATCTACTGATGACGGTGAAAACTCCCTCACAAGTTTTGAAGGCATTTTATTGAATGGTATTCCTCATTCATTGGACATTGATGCAGCTTCAAATGATAGCAGCTCAAAGGATTCTGCCAGGAGTGGGACCCCTCAACAGAAGACATCTAGTACAAAAAGTCTTATGTTGGCAGACTTACTCGAGAAGAAAGTAGACAAAAAAGAGCCACCTATATTGAATGGAGCATTAGGGAAAGAACTTCGAATAGGTGAAAAGGGGTTGGAATTGGTAGAAAATCATCTGGAGAAAGTTTTAAAAGACACAGTACCATGTAATCCACAGCCCAAAACTTTTGATGTGAAAGATAGTGCTGAAGTTTTGAAGGACGTTAAAGACTTGAAAGAAGTAAGTGATGTGGTGAGGACAGTAGGACAGAGTAATAAAAATTCTCAGGAAGTGTCCATTCCTGAAGTAGAAAAAATTGCATTTAAGACTGTAGGTACTGTTACTGATGAATCGATAAGTGCTGAGCATGTAAAAGCTGTTGTAACACAGCAAACACAGACAATCCAGGCCACTAAAAGGCCAGCCGAGACTGATCCTATTGAAGAAGGTCTTGTGGATGCTAAGAGAATTCATCTATCTTCCGACACTGTTATTAACGGAACAGCCTCACCAGGTCCACCAACAGTTATTAAAAAGGAGGAAGAATCCTCTGTTGGGTTGGAATGTAAAGATGTAGTAAAAACAGAAATTAATTCTGCTGTATCTGTAATTAAATCTGAAGGAAATCCTAGTGTCAGTATAAAATCTGAAGTTGTTGTTAAGACGGAACCAAGTGCTCCTCCAACAGTTCCAAAAACAGAAGTTGCCACAACCGCTTGCAATACAGAGAACACAAAGGAAGCACCATCTTCAAGTGGTAATTATCCTTCTGCAGCAAATCTGTATGCTGCTTTAGCCGCTTCTGCTGTGGAAGGTGAAGTAGATTTGGAAGTAGAGCAGCCAGCTAGGCCACCTCCCCCACCACCTCCTCCTCCAGCAACTCCAGCCAGCAATATCCAGTTGGTGCCTGGAGGCCTCCGCCAAGTGTTTCTGGGTCAAGGTGTGGAAGGCAGCTCACAGCAACAGCAGTTGATTGTCGCTGCACCCAGGCAGATCATAGTGTCCCAGGGACAGCTTCCTTCAAGTCAAGTGTTGATTACCGCTGGTGGACAGATTACTCTCCAGCAGAACCCAAATGCATCAGCTGCTGCTGCTGCAGCAGGTGCCATTAAAGCTGGCCCTGGCCATCAGGCTGTCCCAGTGTTAGTTCAAACAAGTGGTACGCCTCCTCAGCAGGCTCGCCTCGCCACAGTACAGGCAGGACAAGTAGTGCTGTCTCAGTCAGGTTCTGGACAATTCATTCTGTCACAGGCACCACAGGGTCAAGTCCAACTTGTTGCCAGTGGGAGTCAAGGAGGACAGTACATCGTGTCAACAAGTGGCGGTGGACAGACTCACTATGTTGTAGCTCAGCCCCAAACCGCTTTGGTTCAAGGGCAGACTCAAACAGTCCTTGTTGCACAGACTCCACAGCAACAAGGCACTGGTACAAAAACTATCATCATTCTCCAACCACAGAGTTCAGCAGCTGCAACACATCATCAAAAGGTGGTAGTGACACCACAAGGTCAACCAGTGGTGGTAACACAAGTCCCTAGGCCTATTCTTCAAAGTCCTGCCATTACAAATATCACTCCTGTGCTGCAGCCTCCAGCATTGGTTCCCACATCTGGTGCTTCACCTGCAGCTACAAACACATCTGTTGGTACCTCTTCAGTAAAAACAGTGAGCACTACTTCCAATACTCCTGTATCTACTGCCATGGTAATTCGTGGTCATCAGCCTCCTCCTGTTTCTAACACACCTGCTAGTCTACCTCCTAACCAACAGTCAAGAATAATAACACCTAATCCTGCTGTGACTACATCTCCATCAGTTGGCAAGCCAGTGGCCAGGCCGGTCATAACTACCACAGCCACTGCAGTAAACATTCAGAATCCTGGCACTGCTAATTCACCAGGCCCTAGGCCTTCCACCCCCCAAAGTACTGCTACCACAACCAGTCAGCATTCATCCCCCAACACGAGGTCCATGACAGCACAAGTGAAGCAGACTCCTCCCAGACCAATGGTTGTCACACGCACCCAGTTGGCGCAGCAAGATGAGAAAATGAGCCCAATGATGACAAGAAATACGAAGAGCCCGGTTTCTTCATCGCAAACTTCTCAACAATCCACTTCTCATGTTCATCAGAAATCTGGTTCAGCCATGCCTATAGTGGATACGAATCTCTACCTCTGTGAATGGCGTGGGTGCATGAGGTATTACCAACCTTGTTTGCTTTTTGTAGCATTACTAATTTCAGGTAATTTTGTTTTTCAGTGCTATAACAATCCCACCTTTCTTTTATTTTAGGAGTTTCAAGTCCCCCAATGAGGTCTATATGCATGCATGTGAATCCCATTGTCCGCAAGGAAGCGAAGAAATTCAATGCTTATGGGAACGTTGTGATGCCATGAAAAGGAAACGTTTCTCTCTGATGACTCATCTCTTTGACCGGCACTGCAATGCTGATGTAAGGAGAAAGTGTTTACAGACTTATGATTTTAATGTGTTTTCTGTTTTACACAGATTTTCATTTGATAATTGTTAATGTGCACTTATAAACCATGGAATATGTCAATTTTTGTAGGTGCTGCGAATGATGGCGGTTCGTCGAAGACAGCTGTCACAAAGTGGGAGGAGTGAAATACCTCCTCCGCAACCTCCACCTCCACATCCTGGCTATGCTCCAAATGCAGCGTTTCATGCCATCAAAAGACATGCATTAGAATTTGTCAATCCTAAGGAGATGATGGTAAATATGATTATTTTTGCACCAATTCTACTTCTTGGTGTGCATTTTAGCTCATTTTATTGGGTCTTTTATTCGCGGTATTGCATTTGATGTTTTTATATTAAAAAAGTGGCTAAATATCGTGACATTTATTCTGCTCACCTGTTGCAAATTTCATCTGGAATGAACATGAATAAAATAGAAAATGAATCCGTGCAGATGCAAAATACATAATATGCATGGATTCAGATGTGTATAAATATTTGGCCATATTTTATCCATCATTATTGTGGTTGAAAGCAATGATGGCCATAAACAAAATTTTTTCAGTTTTGAAATTTTCATATTTGACATTATTTTGGTTGATTTATTGAGGATCCAAGAAATTTCTCGATCCAAACAATAATCTTTGTCAAGTTCATTAATTATAAATTATTAACTTGGAGATTACGTTAAATGCAAATTATTAAGATACCCACTTTTTGTTGTCGCCATTTACTTCTCTGATTGCATGTTCAACTTGTAATTATTGATGTTTGCAATGTTTCTTAGTTGTTTCATTTCCAAACATTTTACATTTTGCTTCTACTCTCCCAGGTTTTTACCATGATCAATGGTTTAAATTATTTTATCTAAATCTAGGATTTAGATTCACCCATCTCTTGGTTATTTAAATCATTTAACTGAGTCTACTTTGGCGAATTAAAAAAAATTGTATCAGAGTTGTTTCATAGGGCTTTTAAACAAATTTGAAAGATTGAAATTTTTGATAACTTCACCTTTTTCTAGAAAACGTATTTTGATGATGCCACCAGGCAAGCGATAGATATGCTTTTTGGATTTAAATAATTAATCAGAACACGTTAATTGGATTGTTTAGTTAAATCACATCCTAAAAATAATGTACATTTGATTTTTTAAACCTTTTTCCATGCATTGTACACACTGTTTACTCTCTCATGTATTACAATCTTTTTTTCGAACAAGAGCTACATCACTGCCTTTTCCTTCTATTTCTTTCTTAAATATAAATGAAATCTTCTTTGGAATCGTCTTTGATTCTCTGTGATGTGAAAGTTACCCCTACAACAAATGTTATTGATACTTGTTTTGCAATTCCACTTTCTTTCTATTGGTATACAAACAAAACCCTCTGCAATGTTAACATTAAACAACTGTCTAATCTTTTTTGAAGATCTTTTGTCTTTTTACATTCCATTTAGAATTCTGGTCTCTTTAAATTACATTTGTAACTATCACACATCCATCGTATTAATGAAAAATGTAATTGATCAGCAATTGCTGCTAATTGTTTATATGAGTAAGTATGTTCAAGCTGATCCATATCATCTCTTTACATGTAGTTTAGTTACAATACTCTTCTTTGACTTTCTATTACTTTACATCATTATTTTTTACACATGCTAGAAAACAATGGAGCTCATCTAATCTTACTAGTTTTCAAAGATGTCATTGTATTTTTTTCTGGAAAACCTAAAAATTGATGTTCCTTCAGGATAGTGCTTATTTGTAATAAGTTTGAAGAATAAGAAGGCTGTGTTCTTGCATACTGTACCTACAAGATGCTGGCAAAATCAGGTGGATTGTCTCATAATATTTAAATGATAGGAAGTCTGACTCGTGTTATCTGCATGACCCCTGCTCATAAACGTTTCCAGAAAATTGTTTAGACAAAATACAAAAAATGCATTATTATTTGCAGGTTATGAAACTCTGGTCCACTGTACACCACTTGCCTGGTTAGGTGCAAAAATCAAAATTACTTTTTTTATTATTCAATGTTTTGTAAAAACCGTTAAGGGTAGATGAGAATAATAATGTCACAAAAACTATGCTGATGCTTTCTATGATTATCGTGTAAAATATTGAAAGTGGTGCTTCTTGATTCAATAATATGTCTAATTTTCTTTCTCTAGCTACACCCAATGATACAGTTGCAAATGATGTTGATTTTCTTTTTTGATTTTATGTAATTATAGTCTACACAAATCATGTGCGCTTTTAATGCCAGTTAATATTGCTATTCTTTGCAAGTTGAACTAAGATTTTAAATGGCTCCCTTGATTAAAAATATTACTTATCTTGTTCTTTTTTTCTCTCCTAGTAATTATTTCTGTGCCTCTCTGAAAGACTTCAGTTTGCAATTGAACTCTTAATTAGGTTGTTTTATTCCTTACATTTTAGTAGGGACACCCAGCCATTGAAAGTAGACTTTACAAGAAGCAATGCGCTTGTAGGCTCAACTTGTGGAGTTGATTTATATTAATTTTATCTGATTTAGACTGATTAAAAATGTATAAGATCCAGGAGATTTTTAAATTTTTTTTCTGTGTCAAACTCTCTCATCTGGATAACTTCCATCCCCCTCCCCCCCCCACTCTTCTGTTTCCCTCTCTCTCTCCCCCCCCCCCCCATCTCTCTCTTTAAATCTTTTGTTGGAAAGATGATGAATTTTTTAATGTGAAATACTTATTGTGTTTGTTCATAAAAATAATTTGTGAAGGAACGTACTAAAACATAATTCAAGAGATTTTTGAATTTTTTCTATTTCTTCACTATCTGCTTTTGGGAATATTCTGACATGATAAGTCAAACTCCCAACATCTTGGTTATTTCTATTGAAGTCTAGTTCCTTTCATCATTTATGTATTTAAATTTTTTCCTATAATACAATTTATTAGCTTATAATTTATTTAAAATATGCTTTTTAATATGGTAAAGTTTGTCTTCTTAATAAATGTTGCTTCTGTTCCAAGCAGAATATGTTTGTTGCTATGTTCATCTTAACTTTGGATTTTATGTGGTAGTGGCAGCTATCATGCATCTTTATGGCAACTGAAAATGTCTCGGACGTAGAAATAAATTAAATGAGTTAATTGTCAGGTTTCCTATAGATGAGAAAACTTATCAACATGTTAAAAAAAGCTTTAGTAAAACCACGTCTTTGAAGGAAATGTTTTTACTCAGAATTGCTTTTCTCCCATCACAGAGGCCCACAAAAACGGGGCCAGCCACAATCGCCCCGGCTCGGACAGGCCCAAGCCCGCCCGAGCAGGTAAGGTTACAGGCCAACCAATCAAACCGACACGTTCACTGCTGATTGGTGATTTTACGCAAGTCTATAGCTAAATGTTATTATTTTAGCATGTGATCTGCATGTCAGTAACTGTTTTCAATGTGTAAATAAAAAGAACATTATTGTCTAGTACATTAACTTTACTTTTTTAATCTTGCTTACAGATCTTTACATTATAATAGAATTAGCACAAATAGGCTGTAGAAATTACTACATTCATTTTGTTTTTGCAACCGTAACTCAGAAATATTCTTCGTTCAGGATTAATGGATTATTTATTCTCCATACATACAGTATTTATTTTTTTATTCTTATCCTGTGGTTAGTTTTTCAAACTAATTGTGTAAAATTTTGAATTACTTGTGTGTTGCATGCTGTTTCTGATTTGGAGTTCATTAAATCTAATTTTGAACTGTACAGTCTTTCTTATCTTTTAAAATTGTGTCGGTTGAAAGGCCTTGCAATAGTTAGTAGCTTATAATTTCATTTGTGGTTTTACTAAAGCACTCACTGTATAGTATGTATTTAATACTGAAATTGCCTATTTCAATGAGCATGGATTTTGTAAGTATCTTCTGCACTTGCCCTTAAATATTTGTTTTTCCTTTGTATATTTTAAAATTGTAAATTTGCTTTCATATTTTTTTCAATTCACATCAGTTAGTGATAAACATTTTGCTGAAATTAATATGAATTATAAATTGTGCTTGTTGTGTAGTATTTGTAGTATTTCACTGATTTTGTTCAGTTAACTGATGTCTTGCAATTATTTTAAATTTGTTGAATGTCTGACATGTGTATGTGTGTGTGTTAAGGTAAAGAATCTAAACCTGGAAGAAATGTTTAATAAAGCCAGTGAATCAGTTTAAATTAAGAAATTGATATGACTATTAAAATGATATGTCAAGCAACAGTCCTGAGAGATTGATATGACTAGGGTTAATTTACATCTTAAAAAAAACATGGCAAAAAAAACATGATCTTATCAAATTGGAAAGAAGAAGTACAAGTTTTTAATAATCTTGCTGATATGCAAATTGTGTTTGACTGATTAGTCTGCTTTTGGGGCATGTGCAATAATTGATTTAAAATTCTGATTTTTAATATAATCCTTTACCATGTTTGCTTTGTATTTTTAGAAAATAAGTAGGATCCTTGCAATTATAAGTAAGTTCATGTATATATAGATCAAGGAAATATTTTTTTTAATGCTACTCTAAAGATATTGTCAAAATAAATATTGGTTATTCGCCTTTGCCCTGTGATGGTACTTCATAAATTCATAGTTTTGGTAATGAAATTCAAAATATCTTAAAGCCTTGCTTCAAATTTTTGGTTAATTATAAAATAGCAGCAGTGAAACATTTGCAGATAACCATAACAGAAATGTTAATTTATGAATATTGAACCATACTATTATGCTATAAAGATTGATGCACAAATTGTTTTCCAGTGAAGTCATATCTATCCATGTTTGATGTTTTTTTTATAAATATTTGACCAACTGCAAATTAGAGTGTGTAAGAAATATCATGAATACTGTATTCACATGTACTTTATTTAAATGAATTGAGTTTTTCTATTGTCAGTATTGTCAGTACTTTGAACATATTTTTTAGTATCTATTGGATAATTTCATGATAAGGGAAATTATGTGTGTTTCTTCTTATATTAATTTGAAACAATACAAATATCAGAAAGGTGGGAATAATAAAATTATATAGCGTGGTGATTTACTGAAAAAGTCCAAGTTCCTGGTATTTTTTTAAATTTTATTAAACAGTTTTTAGGTGATTCTCTGGAGTAACAATGTAAATTCCATAGAAGAGTGAGTTGCAGTTCAATTCTTGGCTCTCTGACAAACAATACAGAAGTGTTAAGTTTCATTTTATTCTGCCAAAAGAAGATCACATTTGTATTTGAATCCTCTTAATTTCAATGTTTGAATTTCAGGATGATAATGAAGGTCCAGTAACAAAAAGCATACGTTTAACGTCATCACTCATTCTTCGAAACCTAGTCATCTATTCTACAAATGGTAGAAGGTGAGAATAATTTTAAATTTACACAATCTTTAAAATACTTTGCTGATCAGTTTATTTTGTAAAGATCATATTGGATTTTTGAATAACATTGTATATGGCAAATGTCTCTATGACTCTCTCTCTCTCACTATATATATAAAATTTATTTATTTATTGTCATTTTGTGTTTATTTGTACCAGTTTCTATGTATGAGTTTGCTGACATGAATGAACGGATCTTTTGATTGATGAATTACAGTTTACTAATAGAAAGTTAGAGAAGTTATAATAAAAGTAGAGAGGTTAGGCAAGGAAAGTCGAGATAGTTCACTCAGCTTGAAAACTGATGGACAGAAAGCTTTCTCTAAAAAACACAAGTAGTCAATGAGAAAACCAAATGATAAAATGTTTGCAATCCTCAATTTGTAAGGAAGTTAAGAAGTACTAATTGCAGACACAAAAGTAAAATTTAAAGTTTGGTTATTAAAGAATACCAAATTCTTGGGAAACTGGAACAAGTTTTCTTCTTTTCATTTATGAGAGGATTTTCTTTTTCCCTGTGTGTATGATGAAAGCATAATATTACTACATTTTTCACTTTAGCTATTTTTTTAAAGATACCAATGATGTTCTGACTGTTACTGTAAGCAGTCAACAGAACCTACAAAACTTTAGAAGATTAGAGATTAGATGTCTTTAATATGATCTTCAAAAGGAGCAAGTACAATTTTCAGTGTGAGCTTTTAAAGTGCTTTGTGTTAAGGTATAAAGTTAAATAAGGAGAAGGAAAATTTTTAGAAAGATAATGAGTATAATAAGTTTCAGCAACAGAATAATGATTATTTAAAAAAGTATGCTGACACTTTTATACCCTTCAATAGGAATTTAAATTAATGTTAAAATTATACAAACCTTTAGATTACTCAAGTTATTGTGAATATTATAGAAAAAGGTTCAGATATTTACAAAGCAAAGAAAAACTTGGGGCTTCATAAGTATAATATTTTTTCTTCGTTTTCTTTTCTAGATTCCTTCGCAGTTACGAGCCTCATCTTGCAAGTGTTGCTCTCAGCAATGTTGAGTCATCTCGGACAATTGCACAAGTCCTATATGATATGAATCATCAATCTGGGCAAAGATGACCCTGCTAGGCCTAGCTTCTGCACCGAAGAGGTGTGTGTGAATATGTGTGTGTGTATACTTGTGTGGTTGCTTGGACTAAGTGATAACTTGCTAATGGCATTTAATCACATGCAGACTGTAGTCCAGTGCCCATATTGTTATTGTATATTTATTTTTTCGCGTCGGAAAGTGATCATGTGCGTGTGGTAAAAAGAGTGGCTGTTAAGTGTACAAATCTCTTTAAAACAATTTTAATGAACTGCAATTTTTTTTTCTATTGAAAACCACTGCAGGCTTTACAAAATGTTAGTGTGATGACTGAAGAACTTTTTACGACTCAGATAATTTATATAATTAGGCTTTTGAGAACTTTTCGAATTGCAAATGTAAAGTACTGTGTCTCTCTTTTTTCTCTCTCCTATTGGCAGTGTTGTAAATGATGTTATTATTTCACTCCAATCTGTAATGGTAAAGGTTGGATTAAAATGCTTTCATGTATTTTATGGAACTTCTTGACGATTAGAAGTTGTTTTTTTTATGTATACATTTTGTGTTGCATTGCTGCAAAGGTAAATGTGCAATTCTTTTTCTAGTATTTATTGACATATATGTAGCATATACACAGTCCTGTACATAGTTCATCATGAGAGCTGTTAAAAGGACACTTGAGTGGATGTGGTATCCTTGTCTTTTGGTATAGAAATACATGTCATAGTTTAGTTTGTTTTGTATATTACACAAGGAGAAAAAGAATGTGCACATTGTTTTTATTGAAATAAGTTGTTATGTCATTTAAAACTTCACATTCGTCCAAGAGTTTTTGACAATGATCTTGTCCTTTCAAGAATCTGAATCCCAAAATTATTCCTCTCTTCTACAATATTGTATGTATCAGTATTAAAAGAAAAGTAGTGACAAAATACACCCTAAGGTGGAAAATAGGAGATAAATGTTTATTTTTAAACAAATCAGGAGGATTGAAATCTTGTATTTTTAAGTTTTATTCCAATAGTAAAATTGTGAAAGAACAATGTCTTACATTTTACAGTCTTGTGAAGTAATTCAGATAAAATTGAACCATTCCATACAGAAGTGTGTTCCCCATCTTCACTTCCTTTCATCATAACAGGCACTAAAGTCTCTTGTGCCTATTGCCAACTTCATGTGGCAGCAGTTGCAAGACCCATCCAAACATGCTTTTATTGGTCATTCATTTTGTATGAGAATAAATGAATTAGAATTCACTGTACTATGTTCACACACAGGAGGACTTTCAGAATAAATAATGCATTTATTGATTTGTAATTTGTATCTTACTTTCATCTGTTTCCTATCCATATTGGAGTGAAAATACATAAAAAGTAATTGTGTGTCATGTACATCATTTATGTGGATATACCTAGATGCATATGAAATGTTCCTTTGAAAAGTTGTATCCCCACCTCCCTTTTTTAATCCTTTGTAACTGCTGATGCACATAGATGATTCTTTTTGAACCTTTTATGACGGTTAATATACAAAATTTGTTGTTAATTGTTGGAATATAAATCGCCTACTACATAAAAATGTGTCAAAGTTTTTATTTCAATAGTCCAAATATATTACACCTGATCCTCAAAATAAATGATATTTTAAGTAATGAAGAAAGTTTTCTGTTCAGAAATGAGTACATAATTTTTCCAAAGATTGGGAGAAAAGTATTCAAAATATCCCGATTAAAAAGAGGGCGATATCAATGAAACTTTACTTAAAATGAAAATGAGTATATATTTTGTCAATTCCACTCTTAAATTTCAATATAACTGTTTATGTACCGTATTTACCCGAATACAAGACATGTTTTTTTTCTTAAATATATTATTCGAAAATATATTCACTGATTAAGTCGCGTAGGATTTATATTTTTAATCTACCTTTTCATGTCAAGAAGAAACTTTGACCAAACAATAAGCTGCAAAGGTGATGGACAGCACGCGTATCAATAATTCCTTATGTATTATGTTCGCGGACGTACATTGGCATCCACCGCGAATTTGGCGGGGGAATTCAGACCAATGGTTTTGAAAGGCGGGGTAGATTGTGTCTCGAACAAATGCTATTCTGCGTGAAACGCAACGCGAAAATTAAAAATCGTTACCGAGACACGATCAACAAGGCTGCGCGAACCCTCGGTTCGACGCCCGGCGTGTGTGAACCCTGTGAACCCACGTTTTGACAAGGATAGAAGGGGGGGGAGGCATTGAAAGAAGTATGCATTCTTACATAGAACCGCTAAGGTAATGATAATTTTTTCTTACCAAAAACTTCTCAACCTTAGATATTTGATCCTATCTTGTGCGGTTTTTGCGAAACGAAGATACACGAGTTTGTCGTAAGCAACTCGATCACGTGAACATTACGGTGCGAATTTCAATTACTTTCTGTTAAAGAAGTTACAATGAACATGAGCGGAACAAAGAAAATGTGTTGACGTAGAGGGTAAGACAATTGCATATTCAACTTTCAGGTGGATCAGTGCCAGAGCTAGACAATTTTGGGTCCGGGCCAATGACGAATACCCCCGAAAAAAATAAATAGTATGTGAAAGTTGTATCAGGAAACCAGAAGTTATTTTATGTCAACAAATAACAAAAATTGTGTTTAAGCTAGAAAAAGGTTTTTGAAAATATATTTTAAATAATAATTTTAAGTAAAAGTATTTAGTAATCATATAATCCAATTTCCACTGTGAGGCTAAAACTAAAAAAAAAACGAGTGGTGTTCAGTGGTGTGTAATAAAATCATGTAATTAAATACATGAAATAATAAATATGAATTTCAGTAGAACCTATTTTAATGCTAGTGTCATTTGATTACATACATTTTTCTATTTCATAAATATACATATGTAAATGTAACTCTCATTATCTGAAACATATATGTATTGGAATGGGATAATTATTTAAGAAAAACTTTTTGTCAATGATTTACAATCATTTTATTATTTACTTTATTTTCAACATTGGAAGTATATATATTTTTTTTACTTCTAATGTATAAATGTTGCGAAAATAATGAATATGTATACATACAGTTTATCGTCCAGTGTGCCCATGCCTAGCACTGGCACTGAAGGGGACCTAAAAAGTTGATGATCAAGTGTGGGAGAAGGGTAAAAAAGAAACAACAATGATATATGTGAAGATAAAGGTGGTAGTGACAAAACCTTTGTTTAAGATGATAATAATAATAAAAATGTGTCACATAAATGCAACATAAGCCGTGTATGACAAGGATATGTACAATTCAGATATTTCTAAAAATGAAATACAATACAGAAATTAAAATCCAATAATGATGATGTACAAATTTAGGGGGTTGTCTTATAATCAGAGCTGATTTATATTCAGGTAAACACGGTATATGCTATGACTGAAGACCGAAATATGGCCGTGGTTAAGAGTGCCCAATTAAATCAAATATCACTCTGTGAATAAAGCTGTTTGAATGACAGTGAATGGATTATTTCAAACTTGATCTGACTAATACTGGTATCAGCCACACGGTGCTAGCTACAGATAGGTGATAGTGAGTGGGGTGTCATGTATTGGCAAGAAGTTCCAGCAGTCTGATTCCTATTTAATACATTTGCTTAGTGGTGGATCCAGAAGGATGGGACCCAGGACCATCTCTTCCTGAAGCCAACATTTTTTTGTAATTATTTACTAGGCTGTCCGGGTGACGCCGCGTCCATGGCGAAGGTGCCGACGTTTCGGTCGCCATTCTGCGACCTTCACTCGTCTATGTGGTAGTTTTGAGGACGGCCTGGATCAGTGTCCTCTACTGTCCTGTGTTATTTTGGTCTTCCAAATTTTCTTTTGGCGAGCTGCCTCCCGTTCCCCAGATGGCTGGGGGTGGGTAGGACTAGGGTGTTTTAGTTTGATCACGGGTTATTTCGTTAAGGGTTTCGAATTTGGGGTGTTTGAGGGATGTTGGAGTTTTTGGGAGGGGGGGGGTAGATGGGTTATTTTGTTGTGGGGGGGTGTTGTTTGCGGTTTTCTTGGGTCTTGATTGGTTGGGTGTTTTTAGGTCGGAGGAGGGGGGAGTTGGAGAATATCTAGGGGGTGCTTTTTCCGGGAATGTCTCGGGGGGGAGTTGAGAATGTGTTGGTGAGGTTGAATGAAGTGGTTGAAGATTGGATTGCTTACAAATTGCTGTACCGTGTCACGGGATGTGTTGAAAATGTATTGTGGGAGGGGAGGGATGTTGTGCTGAGTTCGGAAGGTGTTGTAGTTTTGCCCGGGAAGAGGGTGGAAAATAAGACGGATGATGCGGTTTTCGAATATTTTTAGTTTTGTATATAAGGAGTGGGGGATAGTTGACCAGGTGGAAGAGGCGTATGTGATAATGGATCTGATATGGGTGTAATATAGGAGGAGCTTTTTGTTGACAGAGAGGGATGGATGGCGAAGGATGGGTTGGATGTAGTTGATTTTTTGGTTCGATTTGGAGATGATATTGTTGAGATGGGGAGTCCAGGTCAATTTGGAGTTGAAGGTGATGCCGAGGTATTTTATTTGGGAGGACCATTGGATAGGAATGTTATTGATGGTGATGGGCGGGAAGGGATGTGGGATATTTCGCCAAGTGAAGATGATAGCCTGGCATTTAGAAGGATTAATTTTGATTGAGTTTTCTTGGAACCATTGCGAGATAGTGTGGGCGGCGGTTTGAAGGTTGTTGATAGAGTGTTGAGAAGTGCGGTGGGGGGAGAGAAGGGCTAGGTCGTCTGCGTAGAGGAATTGCTGAGTGCCGTGGCAAGAGGGAAGGTCATTTAGGTACATTGAAAAGAGAGTGGGGGAAAGAACAGCACCTTGTGGGACTCCCGCCGAGATGGGATGGGAGGGGGAAAAGTGTGAGAGGTATTTGGTTTGGAAGGTTCTATTTGCTAGGTAGCTAGATAGGAGGTTTATGGCGAAGGTGGGAAGGTATGGTTTTAATTTAAACAGGAGGATTTGGTGGCTGATTGTGTCGAAGGCAAAGGATAGGTCAGTAAAAAGGGCAGGTATTTGGCGAGATTTACGGCGGAGATCTGTGGCAATGTTGATAGCAAGGTGGAGAGATTGGAGAGCCGATGATCGGTCAGGGCGGAAGCCGAATTGTGAGGGGTGGATGTGGGGTTGTAGGTAGGGGTTCATTAGTTTGAGGAGGATTTTCTCAAACAGTTTTCCGGTGATAGAGAGGAGGCTGATGGGTCGATAGTTTGTGGGGCGTCTGGGGTCTTTGCGGGGTTTAGGGATCATGATAACAGTGGCGGATTTCCAGAGTTTGGGGAAGTGTGCAGTTTGGAGGCAGGCATTGAAAATGAGGGTTAGGTGGGAGATTGCGTTGAGGGTAAGGTTTTTCAGGTAACTGGGGTAGATTTTGTCGGGTCCTGGGGCTTTGTTGGTTTGGAGGGATTTGATCGCTTCAGCGGTGTCGTCGTTGCGTATAGTCCACATGGTTTGTCTTTCTGGGGGTAGGGGTGGGGTTCGTAAGAATTGAAGGATGGCGGAGTCTGGGATGCGAGTGTTGGTGGTAGTGAAGCGAGTTGCAAGGGTGCTGGCGAAGGTATTTGCTATTTCCTGTGGGTCATAGGTAAGAGTTTCCGGGGGTGAAGAGGGGGGATAGGTGTGAATTCTTCGGACGGATGGATTGGATTAGGGTGTGTAGTTTTTTGGGGTTGCCTGTGTTAGTGTCCTGTATTAGGTCGTCGAATTTTGATTTGTCGAATAGTACTAGTCTGTTATGGAGTTGTTTTAGAGTGACGTAGGTAACTTTGTCAATTAGTGATCGAGTCCTGTAGTAAAGCTTTTGGGCCTTGCGTTTCTGTCTTAGTAGAAGCAGTATGTCGGGAGGTAGGGTGGGGTGGGAGCGGGGGGTGAAGGTTGATGAGTTGCTGAAGGCTTTCTTGATTTGGTGGTTAAAGTGTGAAATGGCTGAGTCAATTTCGTCTGGGGTGGTGAGGGAAGTAGGAGGGTGTATTCTTCTTGAGATGTGTCTTTTGAAGTGGGACCAGTTGGTTTGGATGATTGGCGGCAGGTGTTGGGACGGGGATATTGGAGTGCGGGTAGAGAAAATTACAGGGAGATGGTCAGAGGTTAGTTCGTATCGTACGTATGGGGCAGTAACGTTGGTGTTGTGGCTGTGAAGTATAATGTCTAGTATGTCATGGGGGGTTTCTCGGATGAGGTGTGTCGGTTCTGGGGGGGCCAAGAGGATAATTTCGGGGTGGTCGTCTAAATGTCCGTGGAGAGTTCGTCCGTTTGTATTAGTAGTTCGGCATCCCCAGTGTCTGTCTTTGCAGTTTAAGTCGCCGGCGATGATGGTAGGAGTGGGTGGTGCAAAGAGGAGAGAGATGTCTTGAGGGTCTAGATTAATATGAGGTGGTTTGTATACTGACGAAATGTTAATGGGTGAGTTAGAGGAGGATATTTGAATGGTTGTTGATTCTATGGTGGTTGTAGGTGGAGGGGGTATAAGGGTGTGAGGAATGGTGTTTCTTATTAGGATGGCTGTTCCGCCCCCGTGGGTTGGTCTGTCGGAGCGGTAGATGGTGAAGTTCGGAATAGAGAAGGGAATGTGTGGTTTAAGGTGGGTTTCTTGGATGAGGAAGATGCTGATCGAATAATCGGATAGGAATTGTTTGATAGAGGGCTTTTTGTTGGGTAGGTTCCCGTTGGAGTTCCAGGTGCTTAAGATGAGGGGGTGAGAAGAGGGGGCCATTTAGAAGAGTTCGCAAAGTTTGGTTCCTGCGGAGATTAATTTGGAGAGGATGTCTACAGAGGATTTGAAGATGGTGATGATGTCTTTGACGGTTTGGAGAAGCTTAGGAAGGTTACAGGTTTTAATTAGGGTAAAGAGTTCTTTGAGGTCTGTAAAGGTGGATGATGATTCAGAGGTAGATGGTGTAGGGTTTTGTGATGAAGGGGTTGGGGTTGTCACTGTTTGGGCGAAGGTTCTGCTGGGAAGAGAAGGGAATGAGGATTGTTGGAGGTTGGTGGTGTTGTTGCTGGGGAGGGATTGTCTGAGGGTTTGTATCTTCTGGAGGTTGGTTGCTCGTTGTTGTTGGTGTTGGATGAGGGTGGGGCATTGGTGGTCATTGGCAGGGTGTTGGTTTTTACAGTTAGCGCACGTGGGTTTGAAATCTTGTAGTGAAAGATTGGTGCAGTTGTCAGTGGAATGGGGTTGGGCGCAGTAGCAACAGGTTGGGGTTCTATGGCAGTAGGATCTTGTGTGGTTAAATTGTTGACAGTTTGTGCATCTTGGGATACGATTATTTGGTTTGTAGGAATCTATTGTGACACGGTGCAGGCAGAGGTAGCGGAGGTTGGATTTGATTAGGGGGATTTGGTTTTTGGGAACTTCCATGACATAAATGCCAAGGTTGGTGGTGGATTTGTCGGGGTTATGACGGATCATTTCGGAAAGGTGGAAACAGGTAAAATTTTGGCTTTGGATTTCCTGGATCATGTCTGCGGTGTCTTGTTTGGGTGGGAGGCCTTTTAGGATGAGTTTTTCTCGGGTTTCGGGGGTGGCTCGGTGGTAGTGGTAGTTTGGAGGGGCAGTGAAGAAGAGTACTCGTAGGCTAGGGGTTGTTTTAAGGTCATGGAGTCGTGAGGTGAGTTTTTGGTGGGCAAGGACGGATTTGGGGGTGATTATAAGGTTGTCTTTGGTATATCTAGCCTGTATTTTCTCGGAGGTACATTTCTGCAATTCATGGATGAGTTCTTTGCCGTCGAGGATGTCGGTGGTGGAGATAAAGATGGTGCCAATTCTGGGTCTGGATGCCGGGAGGGGTGTTGGGTTATTTTGGGTTGGGGTAGGTTCGGGGACTGGGGGTTCAGGAGAGGAGGTAGATTCAGCGGTGAGTTCTTCAATGGGAAGAGTTGAGAAAGAGTTGCTGACAGGAGTTGGGATAGAGGTTTGGTTTTCAACAGCTCGGGCGGTGTGTTTGGGGAAAACGAAGCCGTCGCTTAGAATCTTGTTGGGTGAGGGTGGTGGTGTAGGGATTTTGGGGTTGTTCCACTTGTTTGTGGGGAACGGGAGCGCTTGGTCGCAGTAACTTGCCTGGTTACTGCTTCGGTGTCGCTGGTGTTGGTTTCCTCTCGCTCCATCCTGGCGGAGGAGTACGGCCGAAGCCGTATCCCTCGAAGGAAGTTCTTCTCCCGGCTGCGGCGCGCTGATTCTTCACAGGCTTGGAGAAATAAGTTCCTCGGTACTTTTGAGAAATCAAAAGGCACCGACAACTCGGGGTGGTAGCGTCTATAGATGTGAACAGATAGTGCAGGCTTAGCGCCGGCCTACGCGTTCAAACGGACGGACGATGGGGCCTATCGCCAGGCGTCCCCGTAGTCGGACGGTGGTGAAGAGAGCGCCTAGCGCATGACGTCCCCGTGGTCGGAAAACGGAGAAGAGTGGGCCAAGCGTCCCTTTCGCCACCCTACTTGAAGAGCGCTTCACGCCACCCCCCATCTCATTTAATCTTCCTGCCACCGCCGCCGAAATCCCCATCTCGCCCACGCCCCTAGCAGATATACCGCCTGACTGGAAAATCGAAACGGATGAAGTGAGCGACCTACTGTCAAACATCAACACAAATCGATCAGGCGGACCCGACAAGCTTTCTGCAGCAATGCTGAAGCAACTTCCTCGCAGGGCCGCCACTCTTCTTGCCTCGATTTTCTCTGCTTGCATTTCTGTGCAATATTTCCCCACTGTGTGGAAATCGGCGACCGTGACGCTTCTTCCAAAACCGGGAAAGAACTTACGTTTCCCGGAAAATTACAGGCCCATTTCTCTCTTACCCATCTTAGGGAAATTACTCGAACGCCTTATTCTTAATAGAATTAGGACCGTTCTCGAGAATAGGGGCATCATCCGGGAATCTCAATTCGGCTTCCGGAAAAATCGCTCTTCTGCACTCCAAGCCCTTCGTTTCACCTTCTGCGTGTCTTCTTCATTAGCACGCCGCTGCTCTATCCCTGCCTTATTCTTCGATTATTCCTTCGCCTTTGACACCGTCCATCACCCCCTACTTATTCACAAACTCCGCCCCTATGTTCCTCCCTTCATTCTTAACCTCCTCATCAGCTACTTAACCTCTCGCAATTTCTCCGTCCGCTACCAAAACTTCTCATCTTCAACCCGCCCTATCCTTGCTGGCGTCCCTCAGGGCGCCGTGCTTTCACCCTTCCTCTTCTCCTTGTTTCTTAACGACGCCCCCACCATCACCGGAGTGCAAGATTTCATCTATGCGGACGACATAGCGTTCACGGTCAAAGATAGCCGTATAAACATCGCGGTTAAGCGCCTACAACGTGCCGCAAACGCGCTCATCAAGTGGAGTGCGGAAAATGGCCTCACACTAAATGCGCAGAAATGTCAAGCCATCATTTTTTCTCACAAACTCACACACAACACCTACTCTGTCGCTCCCATCCGCCTAAACGATCACACCATTCCGTGGCGGGACAACATCAAATACTTGGGAGTTACTTTTGACCGCAGACTGACCTGGAAGACTCACATATCTAACGCACGAAACATCATGACTCGACGAATCTCTTCCCTTCTTCCCCTTTTCAAGAGCCGAGCCCTTAAGGAAAAATTAAAACTTCAGTTATATTTGACATGCATCCGCAGCGCGGGCTTATACGCTTGCGAGTCATGGGCCACAGCTCCAGAAACATCACTAACTTATTTGTCACGTTCAGAAAATTATTTTATACGACTAGCTTTTCATCCACCCCCAGGCACTATCCTCGCTGACGAACTCACGACCAGAAACATAAAACCGATTACTTCCGCAATACACGAGCTCGCCACGGAAAGAATACAGGACATTTTCTCCAACATTGACTCTCACCCTCTCTTCCAGCCCTTCTTACAATATTACACGAAGCCATCACGACACAAAAAGAAAAAACTGCCTTCAGATGTCATCTTTTTGAAACCACCCTGAAACACCGACACCAAATCATATAAAATATATTAATCCTATTTAAACACACAACACTTTACACATACAAACAGACACACAAGCCCTCAATCAATTTTACACCATCCCAATCTAAATACAATCCCACACAATCTCAGAGTGCACTAAAGAGCAAAGCGACGCCGAAAACTACCTTCAACTCCCAATGACAATCTTAACTAACAACTACTAACAATACTAACAAATACTAACAAACAAATCTTCATCCCACCAACAACTAACACACTAACAATCTTGTACAATTGTATATTTTTGTAAATATTAGGTCTTAAGAACAGTCAAAGCACAGATAAATTAGTAATTTTTCAGTAAAGTTTTGTACATTTTGATAATTCTAATACTCAGCACAGTCCAATGATTCAACCACCTTAGTTCGTAAGTTAGAAATAAGTTCTCTGCATCCCATAAGTTCTCTAGGTCTTAAGTACATATCACCATGTTAGTCAATAAGTTAGCAATAAGTTCTGAGTTTTCTGTAAATATTCTGTACATTTAAGTACAAATCAATCCATGTTAGTTCGTAAGGTAGATATAAGTTTCTGTATATTTCTGTAAACTCTATAGGTCTTAAGTACAAATCCAATGTTAGTTCGTAAGTTAGAAATAAGTTACAATTAAGTTAAACAATGTAATCTGTAAATACTAAAATAACACGATTGTAAAAATTGTAAAAATTTAAATAAAGATATCGATTCGCGAGCACGAAAAGGGAATGACTCACAAGCCACTACCAGAAACTTCAAAAACTTCAAAACTTCAAAACTTCAAAATCAACATCAGACAAGAAAACAGCAAAGTGCACAAAGCACACGAGAGTTTTTCAACCAAGCTATATCTCATCGGCTAACCGATAGAGATATAAAAAATGTAATCTCATTAAATAAAACACCCAGCGGTAGAGCTCCCCCAGGGGAGTAGACCGCAGAAGCTGAAAACTACGACCTCGTGTGTGTGTGTGTGTGAAGCGTCCCGTGGTCGGACGGTGGCGAAGTGCGCCAGTGGTCGGACGTAGGGCTGACAAGTTTTGCTCTCAGCTATCGGCTAACAAAATTGCTCAGCTCAGCAAGGAGCACCGCTCGCGTCTCGTCGGTCGCTGTCAGTGTGCTGCGACCTTCTGCGACCTTCCTCAGGGCGTAATGCGCGGAGATGTGCTGCGCACGAGTTTAAATGGGGCTGAGTTTCCCCTCACCCGAGTGCCGGTTGGCCGGGTGGTCGGCCAATGCGGAGAGAGCACCGGCCAATCAGGGGCGGGCTCTCCGCAGGGTGGGAGGAGGCGCTCCGTCCGTAGTCGGACGTAGCGGAAGAGCTGGGGCCGCGTCCGGTCGAGATCGGACGTCCTGATAAAATAAGTGTTTCCAGGCATCGTGTAGACGTATGCCTTGGTCAGCATTAAAGTTAAAGGGGTTTTTGATGATTTCCACCGCCTCTTTTACCCTCCTCGGGCCCCAGCGGTCTTCTCTGGCTAAGAGGCGTGTGTCATCAAATAAAATAGCATGGCCAGTTTTCCATGCGTGCAGGGCTACGGCCGATTTATTCGTATTATTGTATTTATAATTACGAATATGTTCCCTGAGGCGTTCCTCTACGCTGCGTCCCGTCTCGCCAATGTAACTATGGCCGCAGCTGCATGGGATCTCGTATACCCCCGATGACATAAGGGGAGGGACGCGGTCTTTCACGCGTACAAGCTTTTGCCCGAGTTTTTCCTGGGCTTTGTAGGCCGTCTTTATATCAAAGCGGCTCAGAAGCTTGCCAATCTTATCTGTGACACCGCGTATATATGGCAGAGTGGCTATTTTCGTGTTGGGATTGTCACTAGTTTTGGTGATATCAGAAGTTCTGTCAGAGGTCGTAGCCTGCCGTACCGCTTGGTTGGCAGCGGTAGCGCTATATCCGTTGGCTCGAAATGTAGTCTTTAGGAGCTCCATTTCAGAGTCCAATGATTCTTTATCACATACCCTCGTTGCTCTGATGGCCAACGTTTTCAGAACCCCGCGTTTAGATGCTGGGTGATGGTGAGAGCCAGCGTGTAGGTAACGGTTTGTGTGGGTGGGTTTTCGGTAGACACTGTGCCCTAGTCTGCCGTTCCCTTTACGGCTCACCAGCACGTCGAGGAAAGGCAATTTTCCCTCGTTTTCCACCTCCATCGTGAATTTAATCTTGGGGTGTGTGTTATTAAGGTGCTGGAGAAAGTCAGCTAAGGTGTGCGGGCCGTGGGGCCACACTACTAGTGTGTCGTCCACATATCGGAGCCATAAGGTTGGTTTTAGAGGGGCATTCTCCAGGGCTTCCGTTTCGAAAGCCTCCATGAAAAGGTTAGCCACAACCGGAGAGAGGGGGGAACCCGGGGCAGCGTAGAGGAACGCCTCAGGGAACATATTCGTAATTATAAATACAATAATACGAATAAATCGGCCGTAGCCCTGCACGCATGGAAAACTGGCCATGCTATTTTATTTGATGACACACGCCTCTTAGCCAGAGAAGACCGCTGGGGCCCGAGGAGGGTAAAAGAGGCGGTGGAAATCATCAAAAACCCCTTTAACTTTAATGCTGACCAAGGCATACGTCTACACGATGCCTGGAAACACTTATTTTATCAGGACGTCCGATCTCGACCGGACGCGGCCCCAGCTCTTCCGCTACGTCCGACTACGGACGGAGCGCCTCCTCCCACCCTGCGGAGAGCCCGCCCCTGATTGGCCGGTGCTCTCTCCGCATTGGCCGACCACCCGGCCAACCGGCACTCGGGTGAGGGGAAACTCAGCCCCATTTAAACTCGTGCGCAGCACATCTCCGCGCATTACGCCCTGAGGAAGGTCGCAGAATGGCGACCGAAACGTCGGCACCTTCGCCATGGACGCGGCGTCACCCGGACAGCCTAGTAAATACTGACTCCGGCCGCGGAAGCCTACGCTCTCACTTGACTAGCCTCTACGGGGAGGAAATATTCAAACTCACTCGTGAGTTTTCCACACTACGTGACAAACGGAAACGTAAGCTAAGTCAGCTCGCGTTCCTCCAACGGTGCAGAGACGAGGACGTTCTGCCGTCTTTTCTCGAAATCCGTCACCAGACCCAGACCCAGGCAGCGTTACGGATTCTTCGTAGAACGGGCTTCGCTCTCCTACGCGAGAGGATCCGCCATACCAGGAGGCAACTTTCCAACATCGAACGTAAGTTGCTCAATATTCATTTAATGCTTGCATGCTCTCTCAGTGTTTCTGATTGGATCACACTTGATACGGTTTCGGCTGAAGCCGCGGAAAGTGTACTTGATAAATCTAGATGTAAGCAAATTCGCAAATTTGACAAATTGAAGGCCAAACAACATCCTGAGGCCGGTAGGGTTGGCTTGACGAGTACTGTCGTAAACCTAACTGATGAACAGTTAAACGAGGCTACAGTGTCTGTTTTAAGTAAAGGTCTTAATTTCGCCCCCGTGCCTGATCGCATGCCAACCGCGGATATAGTGGCAGGGGTGGAAAACGCGGTCTCGAAACTGCCCGCCGACCAGGCCGACTACATTCGCAGAGAATCGGCTCGTCTTCTGGGCCATTCTAAATTGCCACGAAGTAACTTACCACGCGAGGAACGTGCGGCGTTGCGCGAACTACGCAAGCGCGAGGACATTGTCGTAGTACCCGCAGACAAAGGCAATGCCACGGTGGTCATGAAAACCACAGACTACCACTCTAAAGTTGAGGCGTTGCTGACAGATCAGTCCTACGCTGTCCTAAAAAGCAACCCCGTTCGGAAACTGAGGGGAGAGGTCGCGGTACGGGTAAATAACTCGGCTGCTATAGAGCCGGAGGCCAAACCTAGGCTAAAACGTAGCAACCACTGTATCCCTAGGCTTTATGGTCTCCCTAAAATACATAAACCAGACGTGCCACTGCGCCCCATTGTGAGCGCTATTAACTCTCCCACCCACCCTCTCGCCCGCTATGTGGCCGATAAATTGCAGCCTTTGACTGACGACATCAAGTCAGCTGTTAGGAATTCGGCACACCTGATTGAAATACTTAAGGAGCAGCGTGTAAGTGACTCGGACATCCTCGTCAGCTTCGATGTCACATCTCTGTTCACAATGGTTCCGGTGGACGAGGCGGCCACTGTCATTCGAAGTAAACTTTGCTCCCATGGGCTCACTCCGGAATGGGCCGACTTAGCTGAGTTCTGTCTCACGTCCACTTTCTTTCAGTACCGCGAGCAACTATATGCTCAAGTTGAAGGAGCGGCCATGGGTTCCCCCCTCTCTCCGGTTGTGGCTAACCTTTTCATGGAGGTTTTCGAAACGGAAGCCCTGGAGAATGCCCCTCTAAAACCAACCTTATGGCTCCGATATGTGGACGACACACTAGTAGTGTGGCCCCACGGCCCGCACACCTTAGCTGACTTTCTCCAGCACCTTAATAACACACACCCCAAGATTAAATTCACGATGGAGGTGGAAAACGAGGGAAAATTGCCTGTCCTCGACGTGCTGGTGAGCCGGAAAGGGAACGGCAGACTAGGGCACAGTGTCTACCGAAAACCCACCCACACAAACCGTTACCTACACGCTGGCTCTCACCATCACCCAGCAACTAAACGCGGGGTTCTGAAAACGTTGGCCATCAGAGCAACGAGGGTATGTGATAAAGAATCATTGGACTCTGAAATGGAGCTCCTAAAGACTACATTTCGAGCCAACGGATATAGCGCTACCGCTGCCAACCAAGCGGTACGGCAGGCTACGACCTCTGCCAGAACTTCTGATATCACCAAAACTAGTGACAATCCCAACACGAAAATAGCCACTCTGCCATATATACGCGGTGTCACAGATAAGATTGGCAAGCTTCTGAGCCGCTTTGATATAAAGACGGCCTACAAAGCCCAGGAAAAACTCGGGCAAAAGCTTGTACGCGTGAAAGACCGCGTCCCTCCCCTTATGTCATCGGGGGTATACGAGATCCCATGCAGCTGCGGCCATAGTTACATTGGCGAGACGGGACGCAGCGTAGAGGAACGCCTCAGGGAACATATTCGTAATTATAAATACAATAATACGAATAAATCGGCCGTAGCCCTGCACGCATGGAAAACTGGCCATGCTATTTTATTTGATGACACACGCCTCTTAGCCAGAGAAGACCGCTGGGGCCCGAGGAGGGTAAAAGAGGCGGTGGAAATCATCAAAAACCCCTTTAACTTTAATGCTGACCAAGGCATACGTCTACACGATGCCTGGAAACACTTATTTTATCAGGACGTCCGATCTCGACCGGACGCGGCCCCAGCTCTTCCGCTACGTCCGACTACGGACGGAGCGCCTCCTCCCACCCTGCGGAGAGCCCGCCCCTGATTGGCCGGTGCTCTCTCCGCATTGGCCGACCACCCGGCCAACCGGCACTCGGGTGAGGGGAAACTCAGCCCCATTTAAACTCGTGCGCAGCACATCTCCGCGCAGATTCGCGACCTTGGTGTCGAGGTAGAAGCATCGCCCGCTCCCTCCACCCTGGCCTTGCGCGTCGAGAGGTTTGAGCGCCCGCTCCCTCCGCGCCGCGAAGAGCTGCTCCGCGCAGCTACGTATTGATATTGACAGTTGACGTCCGACAGGCGACGTCCGACCACGACTTCAGACGTCCGACCACGGGCGCATCCGCCGTCCGATCACGGACCACTTCTTCTACGTCCGACCACGTGTACGTCACACCAGTTCGCCATGACGCCATGACGAGCGGGGAGCGCGCGTCGAGTGAGGACCTACGTCACGCCTTCGCCTCCTGCGACTTGGTCTCCGCTGCGGCGCGATAAGTATCTGGCGCACGTGGTTGAGCCCTGCTCCCACGTTGTGTTACGTGGTAAGTCGCGCAGCCTTCCCTTCACGGCAAGTACCTGGCGCTCTTGTGATTGAGCTACGCTCTCACGAGGCGTTTAGTGGAAAGCAGTGGAGGTCGAGGATTTTCCCCGCGATTGAGCGCTGCTCTCGCGGGGCCTGAGCAAAAGATGCACCGCTAGACCATGTCTACCAATGAGACAGGCGCCACCCCTCGGCGCTCGTCGTTGGGGGACGAACAACTACACCGAGAGCACAGGCGCTCCCTAAGTGACAGCGTCACCTGGTCGATTTCGACCGAATCGACGCTGCCCCCAACACGGAAATGCAGCACCGAGCTGGTGTACCTCCACGGAATGGAGCTGGTGAAGCAAGCCACTCCGGGCATGGAGGTCATCGCAGTTGGTGCTGAAGACATCCCGGTAGGAACAAATGTAAAGTTTATTTTACCGACGCCGCCCACACCGCCACCGCCTTCCAAACCGCCGCAGGCGCGGAAACTACAGCCGCTGCTGCCCAAGCAGCAGCCAAACCTGCGAGCCACAACTGCCGCAGACGTCTCCGGGATGCTTGCCGGTATCCCGGCAGGAGTGATCTGTGCCTTCGCCGCCCTCATTTTAGAAGCCCTCCTGAGCTACTGGGGAACGTTCCGGGAAGCCGGAGCGGGAGCAATCCCGCAACTGGCGCCCGGCAGCGAGGTCCTCGCTGGGATGAACGCGGTACTGCAGGCGCCATCACGGCCCGTGGGGGCAGCGACAGCGACATCTCTCCCGATCGGCACACCTGTGAGGCAGCACTCGGTGCGCGAGCGCGTTTACTCTTTCGAGCAGCGCCTCTCGCCGCCCGCTGCCTCTTCTATGTCACAATCCGGGAAGCGACGCCGTAGCGACGGGGCCACCGAGAGCAGCACGGAGCCCAAGGGGGCCCCTGGTGGCGCTACAAGCGCTACAAGTGGAGCGGCTACTAGCTGCCCCTGTGGAGGCGAAATCAACCCGTCCCCCAGCGAGCTGCCCGGATTGGTCAGCGACGCTTCGCCAGGCCTGGCCGGTGCGTCCCCCACCGTTCAGCATCCCTCCAACTCTCCGCTGGAAGAGGAGGAGGGCAACATTGCGGCGCTGACAGCCGTAGAGCAAACGCCACAGCGCGCGAGCTCCGGATCAGCGCCGGCCCCCGACCCGGGAAACGCGGCGGGCGCCTCGCCCGCCACCGTCTCCCCACCGGCAAAGCGCCCTTGCCAGCGCGAAGGCTCCTCGGAGCCGGAGAAAATGCAGCCGGCAGAGCAGCAAAGCCCCAATAGCGCCTCCAGCGGGGCGAGAAAGCGGAAGAAGCGGAAACGCGCGGGAAGGACGACGAGAGGGCCAAATCAGGCTCCCGACGCGCCCGCTACGCTACCAGCTCTTCTGCGGGAACATGACAGCTCCGACGGTACGGTGAGTGCGCCAACAGATTCTGGGCGTCGGCAATCTTCCGTCAACCCTTCCCTAGGTAACGAGCAATCGGACGGCTGGCAACTCGTCTCCGGTAGCCAGCGCAGTCGGCCCGCAGCCGGAAATACTGGGACGAGAACCTCCGCGCAGGTTCCGCCCGCGGATGCCCTCCAGGTGGACGCCTCACGTCCACCGGCCGCTTCACGGCCACCAAAGAGACCGTATAAAATACGTCTGAGCATCACCTCAGACAAGGTCTTGAAGCACGGCAGGGAACTTGGGCCCAGAACGGGGTACAAGGCGACCATTGCGAAGGTCACCAGCCGTAACGGACGAACAGTGTATGAAATACACACTTTTGACCGTGTAGCATACGCTGAGGCGGAGCGATACGCTCGCAGCGAAAAGATATTTTGCTTTTCGCACCCGCCTCCGTCCGAGAACTCTGAGAAGCTCCTCAGAGTATTTGTCAGAGGGCTACCGCAAGGCTACACCGCCGAGAACGTAGAAAATGAGCTGATGAAGCTCGGCTACGCTCTCAAAGCAGTAAGACAAATCTGCCTGCTGAAGGAAATCGTGGTCGCCAGAAACCACGATTCCGGTGTAGCCGATGGTGCAACAGGCACCGAAACGCGGCGGGTGGAAGTGCCCACAGGAACGTTCGCTGTCACCCTCAGTGACAGTGCCGCGTCGCGAAAAATCTACCTCCTGAAACAAATAGAATCTTTCGCAATCGAGGTCCAAAGGGAAATGTGGGCCAGACCTCGATTTTGTATGCGATGCTGCCGATGGGGCCACATCGCTCGTAATTGCGAGTACGATGTGCGCTGTCGCCTCTGCACGGGCGAGGGTCACCCTGCAGGAGACGACAAACGCGGAATAGCGCATTGCCCAAAACGCGGGAATTTTAACTTAAAGCCCGTCTGCTGCAATTGTAAGCAGCATCACGCTGCATCCTTCACAGGATGCAGCCATTGCACGTTGCCACCGCGTCCGTCAGACGCGCGTGCAATAGAAACCGAGGGACCCTCACGCCAAGTAGTTCCTAATAGAAACTCGGCGCCTCGGTCAGCAGCTAGCGGCGCAGGCAGTCAGTTAAATACTTAAGTGATTGTCTCGCCGCCTTTCCTGAATGGCTAAGTCGGAAACGCCTCGCTCTCAACCTCGAGAAATGCGTCGCCGTCAACTTCACTCGTAAGAGGGCTAACCCCAATGAAACGGTGAGCTTGGCTGGCACGCATCTACCTTGGCGGAGCGAAGCGAGATATTTGGGCGTGCTACTTGACAGCGGCCTTCGCTGGCATGCGCACGCCCGGTATCTGGCTGCCAAAATTAAAACACGCACCCTCCTTTTGAAACCTCTTCTACATTCTCCCGACTTAGCAATTCCTCTAAAGCGCCGCTTATTCACTGCTTGCGTGCGTCCCTTGTGGGCGTACGCTTGTGAGGTATTCGCGGCAGCTTCTCCCTCCACTCTGCACCCCATCCGGGTAGCAGAAAACAGAGCGGCGCGCCTCGCGGCGCGCCCGCACCTGCCTTTGATTAGACCTGACCGTCAACCCAAAAACGCTGACGTCTTCAGAATCTTAGGCGTTCGCAACCAGTTCCCGGCGGAGCTGCAAAAGAGGGCGGAGACGGCGCTCGCAAGGGCGCTGAGGCCGTCCGCTCCGCGAATCCTGCGCGAGACCGGCAAGGCGGCGAACAGCGGCGTGCACAGGGCCTTCCACAGAAGAAAGGGTCCACAGCACGTCGCCTTCACCTTCCGCGCACTGCCCCCGCACAAGCTCTCGGAGCTCTGCGACGCGGGAGTGCAGCAGCAAGTGCGTGGGAGGCGGCCGCCGTTTACGGATGCCGGAAGCCGCGCGGGCGACGCGGAAACACGCTCCGCCAGGCCAGCGTCGCCTGATCATGAAGACGTCGCGGCGCCACGGACGCTTGAGTAAAGTCGGCGCCGTGGCGATCAAAATGCAGTGTAAATAGTGTAAATAGTGCTGTGGGTATAAATGAATGAATGAATGTGATTGTAAATAGCCAAGAATGAATGCGTGCGAAAATGTACAAAAAAGAAGAAATAAGAACAATATAGTGAACTATCTTGAAAATCGATATTAATAAATAAAAAACACAAACAATTCCCAAAGAGGAAATGTAATTAGTTTTTAAGTTAGCATAAGTTAGTTTGTTTAAGTTACTGCCCTCACGACCTGCAAAAGCCTCATCGGCTGCAGGTAATATATGTATCCCAGATGTTAATAAATTCCCGCCCCTCCAGGGTAACTGGAGAGGGGAAATATATAAAAAAATCTCCGCGCATTACGCCCTGAGGAAGGTCGCAGAATGGCGACCGAAACGTCGGCACCTTCGCCATGGACGCGGCGTCACCCGGACAGCCTAGTAAATACTGACTCCGGCCGCGGAAGCCTACGCTCTCATTTTTTTGTAATTTTACTAAATCTCAATATAATTATAAGAAAATAATAAAAATCTTGTCACATCCAAAACACTATTCCCGTTTTGAATATACTCATTACTTTTTTTATTTCAAGCCAACTATTAAAAAATACCTACAAGGGGGGGAGGGTCAAACTGAAATTGATTGTGCTGAAATACTTTCTGGATCCACCCCTGTATCTGTTAATTTTCATAACCAAAATATACTTAACCACCATAGCTACCTTGTGTTTGCTAATGTCAACTTCATCTGAATAAAGTCAAATGTAGTATGCTCCAAAGCTGGAACTTGGAACTTTATCAACCCACTTTGGATAATGTGAACATTAACTAGCTAATTCAGGAATTAGCCAGATTCACACTTTATCTGTGACATACCAAGAGAAGTGAAAGTGAGGGCTGTTGACATGTTCAGTTACAGAAATGAAGGTTGTCATACAGTGTTTCTTTATGATTAAAGACCTCAACGTATGTTCTTAATTTGAGTTTCACACTTGTGGTGCTAGAGAAAGGCATGGATTTCTCAAACTAGTTTGTTTCCTAATCTTTTTAGCCTGGGCTAGTTTTTTTGGTTTTGCCCCTCTTTTCTCAGCTACTACCTATCAATGCCCAAAAACAAATTTTTGTTCCCATAATAGTAGAATTGAAATATGACTTTAAGAATATTACAGAAGAGTATGGTCAGAAGATATAGTCAAATATATAAATTTTTATTGAAAAATTTCAAGCCACTTTTTAGAAAATGTCACTTGAGAGTTTCTGAAAATGTGCAATTCTGAGCTCATTCTCTCAGCACAGATTTGAGTTTTCAAGAAACTTCGTTTGAAGCACTTACACTCACAAATGAAGAAGAAAAAAAAGTATTTTTTTAAAAAAACCCTTAAGTAACAAGGTGAGAAAATAAAGATAAAAAAAACATTTCTGTAATTTTTGAAAAATAAAAAGAATACAACTCAAAATGCCAATAATGTGTTATTCAGTGCATTTGGTACTATTGTATGCGTTTGGTGTTGTATTAGGGGATTCAAGAAATGAAGAACTTACGCAATTTTCAAAATTTCAGAATATACAGTGAAAATCAGACCTGTGCCATTCTTTAAAGGTATCTCTCTCAATCCTGATTGAAGGCACAATATTTCTTTTAAAAAAAATTTAATATTAATTTTTGCAAAAAAAATTAAATAAAAAACCATACATTCCACGTATACGCACATTCTCTTTTATTTATATGTAGATATGGAATGTTGCTATTTGATGCGAAAATGTCACTTAGTGATGAGAAGTTTAGTTGTTTTTTTTTAAACAAAATTTGTCTTTAAATTGAGGGTGGGGTAAAAGTAGGGGAACCCCAAATTAACATAAGCCCAAGAGCCCCCAAAGCTGCTAAAACGGCCTTGATTTCACTCACAAGTTTAAAAAAATAATTGGATTCCCCCCACCAAATTCAAAGAATTGTATTTAAAATAGGAGGGCTTCGAGACGGGTAGATCGATCGTGGAATATTCATTTTGGATAAAATTCTAAGAATAGTTAAGGGCGGTAGTGTTATTAATAGATGGAAGGACGTTTTTAAAAACAAACAAACATTTGTTCTTAGCAGGGGACCCCAAAACGCGTATTTCCATTAAAATTTTGAAATAGATTTTCCGCAGTTTTACGTTTTTGTACTTCTTATTGTACTCTGAATATATATACGTATACGAGAAAATAAAATTCAATAAACTATTCAATATCAAAAATGGAAGATCGTGTTGGAGTAACAGTGCCCCCTATCCTATCTCACCACAAGGGTTTAGAGAAATTTTAATCGAAAAATACATTGCGCAAGCGCTCGCTCGGTAATTACGACAGGGTTAACCAAAATAGGTCCACTACTTTCAAGTTGATGAAGAGCCCGCTAGATGGCATTAGCTTCTTCAGATTGATCGTTTACGGAGAACATTGCTTGTATAGCACGTTTGAGTTGCCTTCGGCTGGGCCTTGCTCTTAGGATCAGCGGAATCATGAATCGCGCGATGTCTAATGCATTCAAATGATGCGTTCCGTGCACAAGTGTTTTGCGATGAAAGACCTGTTCATTGGAAGGATGTGTACTGTGCTGCGAGTTTTTGCGATATTTTTGAGAGTTGTGAAATGAAATGAAATAGATGCTGATTTTGTCTTGGGTCCTTCATATTGCAAAATTTTGAATCTTGACGTTTAAACTTTTAAGGTGGGTATGTGGTGGAAATGCGATTCGTTTATGGTGCGATGTATGTTATGTTAATTATCAGTTGCGTCTTCGTCAATGTTAATGCGTTTTTATTAAGTCGAAGAGGAATTCAGCTCGAAATAGATATTTTTGAGCGTAGTAAAGTAGTCGCTCCCTGTTGTTACGTTACTCATAGGTGAGTAATTCTATTTGTAGGATTTTAATGTCATTTAGTATACGTGTGTAGTATTAGTTAAACGTTACTTCAAAATTGCGTTTCATCAAACTCGGCTAATTAAAACGCGAATTTTTACATTTGTTCTCATTCATTTTCTTCAGCAACTAGCTATGAAATTTCTAGCACTTACCATTCTTGTACGTTCAGTAATAAAATTTCCGGGCTAAACCAAAATATAACTACCATTTGATAGTACGACAAAGTTATTTTCTTAGCCCGTAAGTATCGATCAACTTGTTCGGAGTACCTCGGATGGCTTCGCTATTATTCGGGTTGAGTTCCGTGCCTGGAAAGGGCCGATTTCAGTAAATTTTCCGGTTAAAGTGCTTGACGGATTCGTTTCCTGTTGACATCCGGCGTGTGGTCACTGATTTGCGTGAAATGTACAACATGATAACGGCCTTTCGCCACAGTTTCAGACGCTACATTGCCACCTAAGTACCAACTTTCTCTTCGCAATGGAAAAGTCACGATAAGTCGAAAGGAAAGCTTTGAGGCAAGACAATTTTACAATAATAAATGTAGCCACGAATTATTTTTTCCCACTCATTGCAAATATTGTCTTGAATTTGTCGTGTTATTTGTTAATTTTTCATTAGTAATTTCTTTTGTTCTGTAGTTCCATTTCTACCTTTTCTGAGAAATTATCTAAACGAATGCTGTCAGCCCATTCGTTGATCACTAACAACCCGCGCTAGTATGATTAGCTTAATGATTTAAGCAATTTTTATTGAAAATAAGATATCTCAGTTTAGTCATAATTCTCCAGTTCAATACAAAATAACACAAGCATGAGAAGTTGTTTTTTCTAAATAAAAACATTTAAAAATGATATGACCAATCAATATTATTCATGGATATATTTCTATTTTCATGATTTTTTTGGTTAATTTGTGTTTTAATTTTAAAAAATCAGTTCTACCAGTCAGGATGTGGTAAATAATAGGTTTAAAAGCAGGGCATTATGTACAGTCATGTTTCTCAAACAAAATAATCTATCCTGAAATCTTTCCCATATTCTAGAAGAGCAATGAAGCTCTTCCCAGTTGTGTGATATGGTCACTATGAGTTCAGATAAGTCGGCTGCCCGTCGCAAAGCTGACTCCAATAATGGCAGTCATGCAGGCGGGTCAGCAGGCTACCACCAAACAACAGGAAGCAATGAAGATACACCCAATCATCTTGTGTATAGAAAGGTAAATTGATCTTTGAGATGTGATTTTTGGTTCCTGTCATGACATGGCTCATTGGGTGGTCAGCTCATTTTGGAATAATAAACTGTAATTTGTTTCTCATAGTAAATTATGAAAAGTTCACTATTACATTGGGTAATCTTAATTTTTGTTGAAGGAAATGTTATTAAAATGACATATTAGGAGTTGTGTAAATATAGAACTATTAATTATTATTTTGTTTTGTGAGCAGAATCTGAAAATAAAAAATATTTTGGTTGAAAGTATAAACAGCTTTAATTTAAATACTAGACCAATGTAATTGATGTATGTAGACATGTAAATTGTCTAATTCTCATACAAATTATGTAGCAGACTCTTTTTATAGCCATAAAGAGCCCAACTTTTGCTTTTGTGGAATATATTCTGAGCGTGTGAAATCTACAAAAACAATTGCATTTTGGGTAGTTCCCTGTTCAAAAGAGACTTTACGATAGAGAGCTGCAGAGACATACTCCAGAATTGGAAGTCATTGGTTGATTTTTAGATTGGACGAATATAAAATTTTCATGAATACATTCGTAAATAATAATGTGTACGATCTTTATTTTTGTAGGGTTGTTATTATTCTTCTTCAATGAGTCAGGTTCACTATACACAATAAGTTCACACTAATTGAAATTTCATCACCATTTTCATTTATCCATATTAACTTGAAATAATTACAATCTGTCTCCTGAAAGATTTACTAATCCATCTGAAACTGTCTGTGTTGATTCCCTTTGCCTAAATTTTTTTTCTCAACATCTGGTTTATTATAGCTTTAAGCTTTATAGTAAACATAAATTTATTCCTTAATTTTGCTTAAAACATATGTCTTGATAATAGTTTTAAAAAAATTTTCAGGCAGTATTCTACCTCTTATTACAATAAATTTTTCATTTCATTCAAAAGAAAGAATACATTGACTATAAAGATTTAAACTCTGTCTCTTTTATATGTTTTGAAAAGGAAATTGGATTGGCACATATTTTTGTAATATAAACTTATTTTTTTTATTTTTTGATAGTAGCAGAAAACATCAATGTCAATGAATGTGAAGAAATGGCTAATCTAACAAAAATCAATTTTTGGAAATAGAAGAGAGATTGTATTGATGTTTGTATATTTAAAAAAAATTAAAAGATCAATGGTCTATTTCCTGATAAAAATATTGTCTACATCTAAAATGATATAAATTTCCATTTTCTAGAACTTCTTACTGCATATATTTCAAATTATAGGAATATCTTGATTAGGTGACTGCAAAGCTAGTTCACTTTAGAACTCGACATCAATAGATATTTTAAAGAAATTATCAAGTTTGGAATATTTAAAACACCAATATTGATATAGCTTTGATCATTATATTCACTGTATTATATTTTGGGCATTGAATATGTTAGTTCATGAATAACTATACAATTGGTTAAAAGTTGTTTACTTAGAGCAGCACAAATTGTTTACATTTATTATCGGTTTTGTGTAATTTTATTGCCAAATTTGGTCATTAAAACATTTTATTTTGTTAATAGATGGAGCAAATTATTGAAAAAATGCAGGATGAAGCTTCAGGAGTTCCAGTAAAAACTGTTAAAAGTTTTATGTCTAAGATACCATCTGTTTTTACAGGTAAATAATTTCTTTGTGGAAATTAGTCTCTTTGAATAATTTGAACATTTGATTTATTTGTAACTTGAAGGCTTGTAGTTCAATATATCTGCACAAGGTAAACTTAGATATGGTGGGGAAAGTTAGGGTCCTGGCAAATGTCAGTAAATTTTTGTGAAATACCTGGAAAGATTATTTGATTAATAACGAAATTATATATGTAAATTTAATGACGTAGAAATTACTATGTTATTGAAATTTCATTTTTTTTTCTTTAGTTACGATTTAAACAATATGTTCAATTAATTTAAAAATATACATGAAATATATTTTTTTTAAATTTAATTTCCTTCTGTAGTCAATTTTCTTAGCATTGATCTGCTAATTTAATGCCCAAGAAATGAAACATATTATCAAAAATATACTTTTTGCTTCACATGTTTCTAGTTTTTGTAACATTTTCTGAAATAAAATAAATTGCATTCTTAGTTCTTAATTGCGATATTGAACACGGAATATTGGTTTTGATTTAGAAATGGAAATATACAAATCTTATTGCAAAGAACAAAAATTAGGTAACTATTACATCCCCATTCACCACCATATCTACCATCACCACTATCTCAAGGTTCTCTTGAATAGTTTCACATCATATTTCCTCATTAATAAGGCTCAGAAGTTAATGCTGTATCAAATGGAGAAATAAGCATGCCAATGTGCTGAAACATTTGTAAAATATGCCCCAGAACTATATGAAATATTCTTAAACAATTACGTTTTATGTATTCATGAACAATTACAAAACTTTTAATTTTAACAATTAATTTTGCATTTTGTCTCTACTTAGTATTCGAGTGATACTTTTTAAAATATAATGATTTCATCTGTATCTTCATTGCAGTATGAATTCCAATGCCATTAATTCTTTACCGAAGATAAATTATCATTCATAATTAGACAAATTACTTCCAGGTACCAACGCCACAATATCAAATGAAAGAAGTTCAGGCAAATACTGCTAGTTCAAGCGAAAGACATTCCCATGATTTCACATTCACATTTGCGATGTACAATTTTCGGTATGAGGAGACAAAAATGCATATTAATTGAAATTCAAAGAGAAATATGTCACGTTAAGAACATAAAATATGAATAATAACTTAATTATAGTGGAAATATGTTGCATTGACACAAAATGCACTAATATGCTAAATAAAATCACAGAATTTCCGTTAGTTTGATTGTGTTTTCTGGACATTTGATTGTTAGCATATATTTTAAGCTCTTAATTAAATATATAATTTTTTATAAACTTCCGGGGCTTACTCATTGAAATTGAATCTACATTAATTTTACGGCCTTCATATTATTACAAATTAAAATTAATATTAAATTAAATATTTAAAATTAATTATTAAATCTATTTTCCTGTAATTTTGTGATTTTCTATTCAATTTACTTTGTACCTTGAAGCTTATTAAGATTTGGATTAATGAATTAAATTAATTTCTTTTCACATTTTAGGGAGTGATCTAATAATGTGGATGATGAAAAACTTGGATGTTGAAGATCAAAGTGAGTTTAAAATTACTATTAAGGTGGAGACATGTGATTGTGCGTATGGACAAGTAATTTAATGCAAGCTTTTTGATAATTTTCTTTCAGATGAAGCATTGCATCTTGCTCATTTGATGGCAGCCCATGGTTACTTCTTTCCCATTGATGATCACATGCTCACTGTTAAAAATGATAACACTTTTTATAGATTTCAGGTATTTATTATTTTTAAAGAAAACCAAATTTTAAATGCATTGGAAGAGAACAGTGTTGTTTTTCATTTCACAGTGTTACTTTTATTTTTGGTTTTATTCTTAAACAACATACTCATATTATCAAATAATTTGAGGAAAATAAAAAAAAAGAAGAAAAACAAAACAAACAAACAAAAAAAAAAGAAAGAAAGAAAGAAAGAAAGAAGAAAAAATGCTATTGGAACCTGTTAAATTGATTTTTTTCCTAAATCATTTTCCTTTGAATATTTTAAGTTGCATTCATTATGTTCCACTCACTGACAGAACCTCTTGGTTTTTTTTAGACTCCATACTTTTGGCCATCTAATTGTTGGGAACCAGAGAATACAGACTATGGTAAGACTACAACTGATTGATTGTGAATGTGAAATTTATTTCTTTAAGTAACTAAAAATATCTTACCTTATAGCTGTGTATTTATGTAAAAGAACTATGCAGAATAAAACTCGATTAGAATTAGCAGATTATGAAGCAGAAAATTTGGCTCGACTACAAAAAATGTTTTCTCGTAAATGGGAATTCATTTTTATGCAAGCAGAAGCACAAAGCAAAGTCGATAAAAAACGAGATAAATTAGAAAGGAAAGTGTTGGATAGCCAAGAAAGAGCATTTTGGGATGTTCATAGACCTATGGTGAGTATATAATTTGAACAATTATCTGAATCATAGACATCTTTTGTTGAATTAATTTGGTTGGTATTCATGTTTTGATTTGAAGGACAATGGATGGAAGGAGAATAGATAATACTAATGTAATTAGAAAAAAATTGTTTTGGTAAAAGGAGAGGATCATTTATTAACACCTCTTGAAATTTTCAGTTTCCTATTACAATTGTTAGTCGAGAGAAAGATAATTTTGTATTAGAAATATCAACTCTCAGAAAAGGAGTTTTTAAGCCCTGGTAATGAAAAAGTGGATAGAAAAAAATCCTTGAGCACATGGTGTAGCCAGAATCTATTTTGTGGGTCTTTCATACTGAAAAATTGATTAATGGCAAAACGTGTCTATCTGTGGTCAACGCTAGCGCCTTAACCATTCAGCAGATTTTCTTCAAAATTGATATTCCTCCATTGATCTTGATGAACTGAAGGTTTTGAGTGTTTCAAGCAAATATTTTGATATTTGAGGGTACTTTATAGGATTCAAAAACATTTTTTTTTTTTAAATGACACAAAATTTTTCGATTACATTTTATCTTATCTAGTGTAAAGGATGATTAATAGAATTGTGCAAGTCACATGTTAGTTGAAATCCCAGATTTTTTGAAAATGCAAAAGTGCAATTTTTTTGGGTGCATGTCTTTGTGCAATTGTAATATTGAAGATTTTTTTCCTGAATGAAATCTGTTCCTCAAAGACGATCTTTAAATAAATTCATGTTCAAGTTTTTGAAAGTATGAGTAGTTTCCATGTAATTTAGGGCGAAATATAGGCAAATAAAAAAAATAATGTTCTCTCACTCGCACTCTCTCACATGCTTCAAATTTTTCCCACAGATAGGAGGAGGGATGCTTAGAAGAATGGCATGGGGTCTCATTTTTGTTAAATGTCATGGGTTGAATTTTTGCAAATTGCAAATTTATAAATAAATGCAAGAAAGTATATGCTGTTTGCGCATAATTAGTTTTCCTAAATATCTCATCGAAAAATAATAATAATATTCTTTTAAATGACAAATCACATGCAAGACCTATTGTTACTCCAAAGTCTTCTTGAATCAGACTTTTGGAAAAATCTTCAAGGTTAGCAAACCAGATTTGCAATAACAAAATATAAATCATGCCAGTTGACATAAGAAAATTTTCTATGAGATATGAACACTTAAGAAATTTTATCTAACCATTGCTCAGCTTCTGGTCAGAAATCAATATTTTTGGAGCTGTCTGTGACAAAATTTTGTTTATATTTTAAAAATGTTTTGATTTGACTCACAATTACATGAAAACTTATCATATTTTCAAAAAATTGTACACATTATTTAAAAATCTTACTTGGAAGAACAGATTTCATTCAGAAAAGCAATCAAGTATCTTCAATAATGTATATGATAGACTATGGAAAAAAACTTAATCCTTTGCAATTTTTGAAAATTTAGAGGATTTAATGAAAATTGGACTTTTGCTATTAAGTGTACATTGCTCTACTCAAGCAAAACGTTTACAGAAAAAACTAGAACCTGCTTTTGGTGAAGTTTTCATTCTGAGCCTCTCTGCAACTGTATCGGCGCACGAAGGCCACCTTCCCAAAAGGTGACAGTTGCTACAAGAAATCTTGTACATGTAATGAAAAGTTGCATCGGAAAGTATAATTTTATACTCAGAAAATCATCAAAACATTAACATATGTTAATCATTGCATTCCTCTTTTTATGACCTATATATTGCTAGTGAGAATAATAGATGGTTCCATGTAAGAAATCAAAGATAATTAAATTTCTCAAAAAATAAAAATATTTTATACAATATCTCTATGGCATGATACTTGCCCCATGATTCTGCATTATTAAGTGAATTCAAAATAAGCATTGCATTTGGATTTTGTGAACCATTTAGAAGTTATGGGGGTGGCTCAAATTTGGGTTGGGACTCCCTGTCCATATAAATGGTTTTAAAGATTTGACTTCATATGCAATTGTCTTTAAGAATTTAACAGTAGTCCAATATAGAGAGGTTTCCCTTTATGCAAAGTTGTCCATTTTATGACACTTATGATATTGATTTGTCCATCCTGGAAGTAGTAAATTACTTGACTTTATTATAATTATTAAAGTACAACAACATATTACATATTTACGGATGAAATCTTTACGAATATTTACGGACAAAATAATAAATGAATTTTATATATTCTTAATTAACAGCTGATTTTCTCTTATGGAAGCAAGAGATAGATAGGAATAAGGTAGACCTTTTCATCTAAGGTTAGAGTTTTATGTTTTTTTTTTTTTTTTTTTCCTTTTTTTTTTTTTTTTTTTTTTTTCCCTTCAATCATTGTTAAACTGGATGTGAAACTCGTGAAAAAACACCACCTTACTGTCTAGTATCTGCATTCAGATTGAATGACTTTCTGTTACCCGTGCATGGCCTTGAGGGATGTGTATCTGGCTGGAAGGTTATGATTTTCAACGCAGTGCAGGGAGTCGCATGAATAGAAGCCATGCCCGTGCACTTTCCCAGCTTGCTCAGAGAGTCGAGAGAAAGGGAATTCCCCTACGGCCTACACCTTGAGAGATAAGTGACCTCAAGATCAGATTCTGTGCTGACAGTTGATGCCCTGTTCCTTCAATGTGGGGTTGACATGTCTAAATCATAAGTCACAAGGAATGATAATTTAAAACAGGCCTGCAGATGCATTCATTTAATTAAGAATATCTCGTGTTTCTCTGCCTATTGCTTTAAATTCACAAGAATTCAGTTTTATAAACTTTCTTTCTTTTTTTCCTGCAGGACATGAGAAACGGTTCCATTTTCACATTTTATGCTGTTTGAAACACCATTTAACTTCACGGTCCAATGAAATTTTCTGTTTAAGGCAGGTTTCTGGCTTGTACAGGTTCTTGTTTAGACAAATTTCACTGAGTTACAGTGTACATGAAGTCTTCTATGTCTTAGAGTTCATGAGATTGGAGAGTCTGAGAGCCATTCTGGGCAACACCAGATATACAAAGTCTTTAGCTTAACTCGCAAGCCATGTCGGAGAGCGGTTGTTCTTGTTTTGGCAATTTGGCAACCTCATGTTTTTGCCACCTTTCAAGTCAGCCAAGCCTCACACTTTGAGACAGCAGAGGAGGCGACCATCATCTCAAAAGCTGCGACAACTTTCCTGTTTTTTCCCATTCTCAAGCTTAGGTGGACAGGTACTCGGCTCACATACTGGAAGCTTTTTGCACTACACAGAGAGGGTGTGGGGGAAAGGGGTTAGCAGAGACATGCACAAGAAACAAAATGTCTCTTTAGGCTATTCTGTCCAGTAGGCTTAAGAAACAAAAACTGTAATACTGAAGATGTGGAGGGAAGTTATGACTGTTTATCAATTTATTAACACCAACTTAAAAATAATTATTATATCACGAAAGTCAGAGAGAAATCAGAAAGATATCTTGTGAAACGTTACTGCCAAGCTCTTCACTATTTATAACAACAACAGCAATAATAACAATAATAATAATAATAATAATAATACATTATTAAATCTGATTATTAAGCAAATAAGAAAGCCTTAATAAAATTATTAAAAATAGCAATAAAACAAATCCGTAGTAAATTAATAAAATATAATTTCCTTAAAATGACAAAAAACTGACTGTTGAGTAAATGCTCAATGTGACCACCATTTGCCAAGAGACAGGTGTTTACTCTTTGCAGTGTAGTGGTTGTAGTATGTTGAAGACCTACAAGGACAGAATAAGTGCTTTTTCTTTGTTTTAACTAAAATTAGCCACATTCTCTCACTCCGAAAACTGGGTGCACGTGGCCATGGGTCGCTAAAAATGAAAGGGATGACAAAGGTATTTCATGCATTGTCAAAACAACAGTTGGTGTTTTCAGACAGGTTGTGATTTAAGCTAAAGAACCTGTAATCTACGTTATGCTCCCTTTAGCAACATTGCATAGGCTGCAGCTTGTGGAAAGAAAAAAGATCTCCCTTGCATTTTTGTGTTAATACAAGTACATTATTTTCAGCCTGGATGTGTGAATACAACTGAAATAGATATAAAAAAGGCTTGCCGAATGAACAAACCATTAAAAAGTAGTCGACATTTACACCTGGGTGTGGCTGGAGGTAGAATATCCCCTTCAACATCAGATGCAGAAATCGCTACACCATTGGAACAAATGAAAAGACATATAGCTATGCTAAAACAGCGCCTTGACCGCAGAAACATCAAAGTGTCAAAAGTTGCTGAAGCGTGAGTACTTCTTATGTATTGTGTATAAAATTTCAGATATTTGTATGTATTTTTTGCTTTTTAATGTGTGTATTATCAATTTTCAGGTGCATTAGCTATTTTGAGCAATATGTGGAGTATGATTGTTTCTTTACTGCCCCTGAGTACACAAATCCATGGATTTCTGACAGTCCTGAATTATGGGAACAGGAGAAGATAGCGTAAGCTTTTGATTTTATTGCATTATATGTTATTTAGTAAAAACTAATGGAAACCTGCTAAAATTTGCCATAATTCTGAAGAAATCCAGACATGTTGTTTTGTAAACCCAAGAATTAAATATGTTTCTTGTCTTCCAACTCCTATTTTTTTTTGCACCAAAAATAATTGACTGGTATTACAGGATAAATGAAAATACTTTCAGTTTCAATTTAATTTGTTTAAATTAAATCAAGCATTGAGTTCTATGCATTTTTACTGTTCTTGAAGCAATGCATCAGAAGCATTGCCTTCAGCAAAGTGCATTTGGGGTAAATGAACTGGTAAGCCACAGTGTGGTTGTTGAGGCATATTGTAGGTGAAAATTTTGTAGCAAAGATTCACATAGAATTGCATTCCCGATGAATAAAAAGTAGGGACCTCATTGTGAATAAGATATGTTTTCTGTGGTGCATGTTTGCACAACTGACCTTTATAAACATAACTATAACCTCATATCCATAGACTTGACTCTGCCATGTGGCAAAACAACAATCGATTGTGACTCGCAGCAATGAACAAAAGATTGCAGATAAGCAATCATTGTATTAATTTAACTATTTCATTATAATTTAATGTTCATACTATAAAAATGGTGAAAAATAGCAAGCTATAACACATCTGAGGCTCACTATTTTCATTTAACCCCTTCAGATCTGACCTTTTTTACATTGCACATATTGATTACCGTTAACATATCTCGATGGATGGCACTAATATTAAAACACACTTACATCAAAGAATCAAAATCGGCTATAATACATTGCAAAAAAATTATTTTGTTATCTAACAACAATGAAAACGTACATACCAAATGTATGAACAGGATTGTTTACACCTGGTCTGAAGAGGTTGAAGCAAAAATCATGAAATTTGGCTTGATAGAAAGCACAAATTGGTTTCTAAACAAAAACCTGTTGTGTTTTAACTATAAAGGAGTGCGAGTGCCCTTACAAACCCAGTTATAAGTAACTCAGTTTGTGAAATGTTTCTTCATCAGGAAGGAGATTTCATCGCGACGAGTGAAAAGATGGGCATTTAGTCTTCAAGAACTCCTTGCCGACCCTGTTGGTCGTGAGCATTTTATAAAATTTTTAGACAAGGAGTTTAGTGGTGAAAATCTCAAGTAAGTTCCATTTCATGGTTAAAAAGAGGAATGTGTACTTAGGACTTGGATTCAGTAGTGTTTTTGCTTTTCCGGATTTAACTTTTTGAACTTGCCTTCAATCAGTGTAAGTAGCATAACTCAACAATATTTTTTAAATTATAATTTTTTGGTAACTCTTCATTGAAATATTTAGTGTTCAACCCTCTGAATATAGATCACTATCTGTTTGGTATTGTTAGGTCATGCTATTTCCTGCAATTTTGTGCTGTTTGCTGCCTTCTAAATACTTTAACTCTTTGAAGGGTTCATATTTATGATCATATCTGATACTGATAATACAATCTATATCATTTTGAATGCGCACAGAAAGTGAAAGAATCTTCTGATCATGTGAGAGGCATTTATACTTTCGATAGATACTCAGGAACTCGGGAGGGAAATACAAAAACAATAAAGCAGTTTCAGTTTTGATTGAAGAATGCAAAAATTTGATTTATTGTTCTGCATATTCTCATTCTGTGCGTTTAAAGTGAATTCTCTCACACAATACATTACTGCTTATGAGTCACCTGATGTGCTGCTACACTTCCTATGCTCCAGGCAAGAGGTCTGAAATATTTACTATTCGTGTATTTTGTTATGGAACAGTAACTTTCTTTTTATTCTGGATACTTGTACTTTGGACATAATATTCTGTGTTATTATATTTGTGAAGTCTGCTTTTATTCAAAAATTAATTCCACTGTTGTAAGAGTATTTTATTTTTTGTTCTTGAGCTTTGTGTGTACTTCTTTTTGGAAAACAATTTTTGTGGTTTTCTTCAGCATTTCTGCTGCAATAGACCTCTAGTTTTGTACTAAAAGTCAAGTGATGTGTGGTTGTAGACACAATTACCATATTTACCCGAATATAAGATGAGGTTTTATCCAAAATATCTCAGTTTAAAAATGTGGGGTTGTCTTATACTCACAGATTAAGCCTAGTAGGTTAGGATTTAAGTTTTTACATTGCCATTCCATTTCATGAAATTCGTAAATGTTGACATAACAATAAACTGCAAAGACTGTAAAATATTGCCCGTAACAATATATAATTTTATTCACATACGTATTCTTGGCATCCACCAAATATGTCGGGCAATTCAGACCAATATTTTTGAAAGAGAATCTCTAACCGAATGACATTGTATCAAATGAAACGTAACGTCAAAATGAATGCCGAGAGTTTGTTATACAATGTGGGTCTGACGCGTGGCGAATATGAATCTGCATTTTGAACAAAAACAGGCCATGAACAAGTGCGAGACAGATAGAAAATCTGGTGACAGAAGGGAATGTTCTTAGATAGCATTTGATGAAAGACAATGAATAACTCAAAATTTAGTCTGCGAAACTTTCAAGAGGGGCCTAAAAAATCAGAAAAGTCACAGCATGGAAGGAGGACCAAAAAGAAAGAAAAACCTTGATACATGTGAAGATGATGAGGGTAGTGGCAGTAGAATCCATGATTATGATGATATTTAAGAACAAGAATATAATAGTTCAGCAATAACTCTTAATATCCTCATCAACAAGGCAATTTTGTAGTTAATAAGCCATTTTGTAATTTTATTTTGACTAAATAGTCAGAATTTATTAAAAATTCTCAGGAGGCCTCTTCAAAATGAGAGGGATGCCTTATATTCGAGCTTATATTTGACTTATATTAGGTGACTTAAAAGGCTGAGCATAACTGACAAGATGACTACTTTCTTTGGCATAGATCCATTACATGATGTGCTTCATGCTTACAATTTTATTGTAAATCATTTGTTCACTTCACCTCACTTCTGGGTCTATTTTTATTTCTTTATACGTGGTGAGAGGTTAACAACTGTATATCACACCAATTTACGTATTATTAGCTTCATAATGAAATGCATGCTCCTATGATTTCATAATAACATTTAATCCTATTTAAAGGAATATTAGAGAAAATAGAGAATTTTGAATCACAGTTGTAAACATATTTTAATTGTTAAGTCTTAAGTTTTAGAGTCTTTTAAACAAACCATTTTAGATATAACAATGAACGCTTCTTGTACACGTTATGTTTTGCAATGCTTAATGCTAACACCGCATGTTGACTCAGATGTCTTAGAAATCATTTCAGTTACATCCCTCTTTAAAGTTCCAGTAATAGATATTTCGCTCAGAATTCTTGCAGCTATACTTTTTATTTTCCGAAGAATCTTTCAACTGACAGTGAATTAAACTTCAGCTACCATGCCTTTTGACAGTTAGCAAGCAGCTGATTGCCAAAAATAATGACTTTCTTTCAGGATTTGGAAGATTTTAAAAATGTTGCAATATTTTGTGAAATTTTGCTAGGTGTGTTAATATGCACTGGCTGTTTCATACAGTTATTTTTTCTGGTTAGGAAAAATCTGCATCAAGAGGCAGCATGGTTATGTACGTTTCACATACATCTTGGTGATCCTAACTAAATGTACCATATTTATTATCTCTTATTTCTGACAATAACAAAAAGAAATCTCTACAATTTTGATTTTTGTGTGTGGTATGACAAAGTAAATACATTTGCCCTTCACCTATTACATTTTCTACAAATACATTTTTACTCATTGTGTCTACATGCATCTTCAAGATCCCAAGTCAGTGTCACTTTCATCATTAAATATTTGCTATCATCCACTTCCTAAATTAAATTGATACACTTTTTAATTTTGAAACCTGATTTCAGAAATGCATTAAGATGTACATATTCTGTTAACATGGAACATTACATTGATTAAAATATCTATGTAGCTATGAGAGCTTGTATTCTTGAGATAAGTTCTGAAAATAAGCTAACAAAAGTTTCTTCTTGCCTATCTTGACTTTACACCACTTTTGTAACTTTGTATCTGTTCATCAGTTTCCTTTGATTTCCAGTAGCTTCTACATATGTCACAAACGCCTACAACTGGATACAAAGTTATTAGAAACACAACCAAAACTTTATCACCTTTTCAAACTCTAACTGGTTCACACAAACACCAGTAAAACAAACAAAAGTCACTATTGTCAAAACAAACATGTTCAATGCCTTGATGTTGTTAAATATGGTGTTATATAATGAAATTAAAAGTAATTCTAAGTCTGTTGAAGGTGGAATATCGAAAGATCTGTTTGACATAACATCATAATGAAACTAGTATTGCTTTTGCATCACAAGGCATTAAAACACAATTCTTGTTTCATTATGATGGCCTCATCAAACTGTTTCTTTGATAACTATTATTGTATTTTGGAGTTAAATATCCACTTTGTTTTCCTCAGTAGTTATTTGTCTTAGTCTTTCTGTGAATTTTGTCTCTTATTTTTTACTTCAAGAATTTTTCACATGTATCTTCCTTTTTAGCAAGTTTAGCGAATGTGTGTGTTCTATTTCCTTGCCAGATTTTGGGAAGCAGTGCAGGAATTGAAGGCTTTACCACAGAAGGATGTTCAAGATAAGGTTAATGAGATTTGGGCAGAGTTTTTGGCTCCAGATGCTAGTTGCCCTGTTAATGTTGATGCTGGTTCTTATGAGATTACAAAGAAAAACATGGAAAATCCAGACAGATGGAGTTTTGATGTTGTTGCGGTAATACATGTATTCTGAATTTATGAACAATGATTAGGTTTAACATTAATTACAAGTAATTAATTAAATTTACTGAATCTTTAAAATAAATTGTATATGATTAATCAATTTAAAGGTGCAGATGGATGTGTCTTTTGTTAATGCTGTGTACCTTAGTTTGATATATTAGTTCAATATTGAAGGGCAATTAATAGCAATTATTAGTTGTTGATTCTTTTAATAGAATGAATAATTCATTCTTTGTGGTATCAAAATTTTACCTCCTTATTTCAATAAACATTGAACAGAATCACTCACAGGCATAGGCTTAGGCATGTGCGTTACAGGGTTGGCATCAGGGGTGCCCAATGACAATAATATAACACAAACATTTAGTTAAATATGATCAATTCCCAATTTCCCATTTTATAAGCTGACAGTTTGGGGAATTGATACACGACACTTGCAGAACAGGCTCTTCAAATCATCTGGCAATTCTGTAAATGGTTCAGTACAATTGCAGTTTTATTTATTAATGTTGAATCATCAAAATTATACCACTAATTTCATTCTCCTTCTACGTTTTATTTATTTCTTAGTAAAAGTCATGTGTAAATAAAAAGTGTATTGGAAAAGAGGCCCCAGTAATATAGTTGATCCCCTGTATTATTTAGACAGCGCACACCTATGCACATGGGCTAAGCCTCTGCATGTGCATCATTATAAGTGCTCTTTTAGTATTATTTGTTTGTGATTATACAACCTGTTTAATAAATAAATAAATAAGATGTCCCAATAAAAAGTACTCATTGCTTTCTTCCATGATTCACAGTTAATTTCAATATTGTTTTCAGAGTCATGTGTATCACTTAATGAAAAGTGACACATATTCAAGATATTTGAGATCTGAAATGTATAAAGAGTTTCTGAATGGATCAAAAAAGAAGGTAATAAAATTTGATAATAAACATCCATATCATGGTCACCTTTTCTTTTATTTTGACCTGCTGTCCTTTGGTTTTCATATTTAAGATTTTCCCTAGTTGTTTTCACAAATAAACTTAAATAAATTCACAATCAGCATTTAATGAACTCTTCCATGCACTAATAGTTTTGAATGGGGTGGACCCGTTTCTTAGGTATGTCCCTGCCATCCTGTCTTTTTGTTACTTTTGCCCCATTTTATGGAAAAATTCCGGGCTTTTGTGTAAAATGTAATGATTTCATCTTTTTAGAAGTATTCATGGTAAGTCAGTAGTGAAAAAAGACAGATCTTTTCCATTTAAATTTATATGAATTTTACCTGCAGTAAACTCAATGATACAACTAAAAATTAGAAGAATATTGCTAAAATTTTGAAGAAAGGAAGAAAAGTGTACCTAGTAGTTGTTTATGTAACAAGGCCTCTAAATTACTCGTTAAGGACGAGGTTAGAATGTTAACTGTGAGGTAGAGCAACAGCAGAGCCGAGTAGTTAACCTTCCAGCCTAGACAAAATAAAGAATGGGGGATGTATTAGACAATGGGACAAAAGGTATAACATAGGATAGGGGAACAAAATTGAAAAGGGAGACTAATGGGACATGGACAAAATGGGACAATAGGAATATATTTGTTCAAAGATTTATGATCACTAGTAAAATCTTTGCCCAAGAGTCTGCTAAAATATTTTTAACGCACCCTCGAGCATTTTAATTTAGCCGTTGCTATGGACGTGCTCTTAAAGCGTTGTTTAGATGGATGGTTGCTGAGAAGCAAAGGACATGTTTACCGACGTAAATAACAAAAAGTAATTTAATCAAGTTCAAATGGCACTTGTCATAAAATATAATCCTATGGACCATGTTTATTATAGTATTTAAAATTTGCTTAAGTATTTAAGATAAGCTTTGGGACATTGCTTCCCAAGCACTGTTGCTTTATCCCTGAGCACTGTTCTATCAAAAAATCCAATGTTTCCCTTTAAAGGACTAGCTAAGGAGTTATATAATATTTTCTATTACCAGAAGGCAGTTGAAGTCTTCACTCCAGCTTTACAAAAATGCACTCCTGCTCCAGGAATCAATTGCATCCTAATTTTACAAGAGAAGCCATTGAATAGATCTTCGAGCTTTTAGTTTTGAAAGGATGTGTGCATCTTTTGTTCACTGTAAAGTGCTTTTCAAATCACTCGACGGTCCTTGAAGCTATATTATTGTGATGCTTTTTGTAGTTCTGGAAATGCAAAGGAATCCTTCAACTAAAATACAATGTTACTCAATCCTACAACTTCTTTTGGGTGTTTAAGCCTCTTTTGGTCTCTGTAATACACAGCTCCACAATTGTTCATTAATTCTGAAAGATTTCAATGTACACTGTTGGTTTAGCCAACTTTTCCCACAAAAAATTGTTGCTGACACACTGTGTGTCAATTGGAAATAGATTCTTGATGGTGAGTTTGAGCTGATACACCCAGCGTTATCACATTTCTTCACTCTCAGATCTCAGATTACTATCCTTTGCACAGAATGTTAGGCCTTACTAAGTAGATTTAGCAATGATGAAAGGAAATTAGGAGAGTCAAAAATGTCATTAATAGACAAATAATAGAACAAGTATCCAAATTTAATTATTTTGGCAGTATCATTGGACACTGATCAGAGGATGTAGAAAACAGAAATATAACAGAACCAATGGATTAATCAAATGACATTTCAGAAGTGATGTGACTCAAGAGACTAAATTAAGAATACATAATGATTTCAAAACCTATACTCGTATATAAATTATAATTTTTGACAATAAAATGTAGGGATAGACAGAAACTGGAGATCACGCAGATGAGATTTGTATGCAATCTCAAGGAGCCATGTTAATGAATCAGCAAAGAAGTAAAGATATCTTAAATCAAAGAATGAAGTAGAAGAAATAAAGGAAGGACAGCAGAAATGGTATTCTCACATCATCAGAATGAAACATGAAATATTTCCAAAAACAACTTCGAATTATAAACCTTTGGGGTGAAGAGATGAAGGGAGACCACAATAGAAATGCTTAGATTAGGAAAACTCTGATTAGAAACTCACTATACAAACAGGCAACTTATGAACTTGCAGTATGTAATGATAATGATAAACAGATCTTTTTCTGCAGTTGTAAGGTCTACTTTTTTTATTACCTTCTTAGGAGATGCAAAATAATGGAAATTGTGTGTTGGTGTGATGAGTGTTTCAAGCAGATTGATGAAGATAGTTTTATAAGAGGCAGCTAAAATATTAGTTGTTTATTAAATAGAATATTTATTATAATGTTGTGTTATGGGTAATAAACTGTAACCATTAATATAAGAAAGTCTATGCTATGTAGAACCTCTTAGTTTTGTCCTAGTAAATGTGTGTGTATTCAGAATTCAATAAAAGCTTTACTTTTTTTATTAGCTTGATGTAAATGTTTATCACTACCTAATTTCTTATTTTCTTTTATATTATTTCTTGACTATATTATTAGTGTTTTTGATTGTTTTGTTGCAGACCTCTGTGAAGGGTATACGCTCAATCGTCTCCTTTTCTGCTAGAAAAGAGACTGCTACTTCCTAGTGTGTATGAGCTAAGTGTCTGTTACTACGATGAAATCTTCAGGTAACAGATATTGAAGAACAATCTTTGTCTTGGTGATGGGTCCACCTGACATCAGCTTAAGTGGTTTTCATGGAAGTAGCAGCGTGCCAAGTTCTAATTGCTTCTTCAGTCATCTTCACTTTGTGGTGGTGGTGATGGGATACCTTCCTGTGGATTTGTTTCCAGCAAATTTTTTTATTTGTTGGCTGTTAGGATTTATGGAGCTCATTATTTTGTTTTTGTTTTTCTTCAATTTTGTTGTGCTTCAGATACAATTTCTGAAGATAACATGTACTGAAAATATTGAAACATAGATCCCTAGTATTTACTAACAATGATGCAAAATTCGCAAGTAGATTAACATTGCAATTTTTTGGAATATGTGGACTTTGTGATGTACTGCTGTTGAAATTTATGTAAATTTTACCTGGCAAAATGATAATTTTACTTTTGTATCAGTAGATTTGCTGTGTAAATATTTCCTCTTGTTGCTTGTTCTGTGTGAATTGTTGATTTTAATGGGAATATTTGTGTATATTTAAGGAGAAAATGAATTATTTGGTTATTTTAAACTTACATGATACATATCAAAACCTTAAGCCAGGAGACTTTATGTTCTTCCTTGTGCTACGCACAAATACTTGACACAACCCTATGTCCGAAATTGTCAATGAAAGTGTTTCACGTGTTCTTTGAGAAGTAGCATAAATTTTTCCCTCGTTTGTTGAGATGTATTCCTAAAATACAATGTGATTGTGAATTTCGTGTAATTATTTGTACACAGTACTTAATTCAACTTCAAAATTCTGAAAAGTGATCAACCCTTAAGAATTATGCTCTGAAAAAAAGAACAAATTTATATTAAAATAAACAATAATTTAATAAGGCTGGATAAAGGGTATTTTTGGATGTAGTATTTTGCTCTGCTAGAATGAGGATGATAGTTGATATAAGATAACCAAACAAATCATAATTACATTGGTTTTGATTTGCCATGTTTTATGGATTTGTTGTATATTATTACAAACTTACTGAGGGAAATTTACAAATATATGTTGAATCTCAATTAACTTGGTAAATTGAATCATTGTGGAATTGAACATTTATATTACAAAGAAAATGGCTTAGGCTGACATTGACCATTGCCATTATTTCCATATAAGGCAAAATGTAGCATTGTCAGACCCACTTATTTTCAAAATTAGATTTTTTATCTTCAAAAGAAATAAACGAGAGAGATATAATTTAAAATTTCAGATAAAAAAGAAAACTTATGAATGTGACAGTTATGAAATAACTTAAGACGAAAAAGATTTGGAATGCCACTGTTCCCAGGGTTTCTTGAGATATCACTTGACAAGTGTCATTCACTAAAATGTGCAACAAACAAATGATCTCATGTTTTCTTTTCCTTAGTATCTGTTACAGTTAAAATATTAAAATTTGCAAGAACCCAATCTTACAAGACAAAACTAGTTCATCAAAGCCCATTTGTTAATTTTTTAAATGTTTCATTAAATATTTATCTACTAACATGTCATATGCATGGTGACATTTTGCCATTTCGAATACTTATTATTTCTGTGTTGTATAAATGGGACTTAAATTTCTTGTTGCATCTTTGTGTAATGCTTATATGTAATGTAGAAAATGAAAGTAATGTTTTAAGATATTCTACATGGGGATGTTTGACTTCAGTCCAGAAGAGTAAAGTACTTTATATTCCCAGTCTTTCTAAAATGCTGCAGACACTATAAGATTTTATTTCTCAAGTTCAGTTGTTGTTATTCTTTGATTCTAATTTGCATACTTTTTAACTTTAAATTGTTCAAAGCATTTTAAGGATTGGCATTTTGAAACACAACTGAAGTTTAACCTTTTGTTCAGTTTAGTGATGCTGTTAATAGAATTGAAATAAAAACTTACCAAAACTACAATTGACAAAAATAATCGTGCAGTTAGCTGTATTGTGTTGTAATTGATGTTTTGTTTTAAGAACTAATTTTGTTTATTCTATTTCAAATGCACAGGTTTCACTCTTATTGCTATAAAGCATTTTTTGCAGGTTGTATGTTAAGATTTAAATTATTAAAAGGGCTTGATAGAACTACTTTCTGGCCTCAATGTAAAGATGTAATGGCAGATAGGGAGTTTAATCTGTTACTGTACATACAGCGGTTGATTCATGAGGTACTGAGCTTCTCTAAATACATCTGGTCAAAAGATGTGCAATTAGCAAAAGATTGCAAAAGAAATGGTCATCAACCAATGAGCAATGTGTCTGCTCTGCTACCAGCACTTCATTCTGCCTTCAGCAAGATTAGATTCTGGTGGATTTTCAATTTTAATTGTAACATTATACCACTCCAAATGTAGACATTTGTTTAATGATTTCTATTTTTTTCTGTTTATAATTTTCATGAACATTCATATGTGTAAGTGGTGGCTTTTGATGATCATACTCTAGAGAGAAAATTTTGTAGGTCAAGCATTTCAAATTTGACAATCTGTGATTGTAGCAATATTAGTAAGTGACTAGTAGATAAAAGACATCCTGTTTCTGTGTATTGTTCTCATACTATAAAGCATAGAAATTCTAATTCCTCACTCCATAAATTCGCTGTTTTATTGATTTTACATTAATGTTTTGTTCTTTTTTGCATCTGTCTACGATATTCTATTTTTCATCATTAATATTGTCGTGGATCTTGCATTAAAATCAGATGAGGGACTGTTCCTTTCTGTAGATTAGTTCAGTTTGAAGGAAGAGTATCACATCTCATCTTTTTATATCCAAATGTATGATATGCATTTTTACATTCCTTCATTGAAGGGAAATCCTTCTCTTTGTAAGAAATACTTTTTATTATTAATTTTTTATAAAACTGCTTATGCAGAAGTGTAAAAATAGTCCTGCTTGAATAAGAAAGGCAGGCAGGATTGAAAGAAATGGTTATCAAAGGATGGAACACATAGGAAGAATTTTTTATTTGAAGCAGGGGAAATATTAATATTACATTTGCGTTTTGTTTCCGTTTCTTTTTTTTGTTTTTTTCTTTTCAGATTTGCTATTTGTTTCGAACAAAAGAAATTTTTTATGGAAAAGCGAAATGTTTTCTTGATTTTTTATTTGTTTTCCCTTTATCTCTGCCTTAGGTTCATTCACAACTGAAGTTGTTTTTAAGAAATTCTTGGTGTTGTTGGCAAAAACTACCAAATAATACAAGAATAAATATTTTAAAAAAATGGTTTCTGGTTTTCTTATTAAAGGAAATGCTTTCTTTTTAATTAGTTGGTGTGTGTAAGTCAGATGAACATCAGTTATGTTTTGTATCATACAAGAACATTAGGAAGAGGTGGAGTTTTTATTTTTGTGATTATATTGAAACACTTGCATGTCATTTGTATACTGTTTAGACTGTTAGGAGAATATTACTAGAATGTTAGAGTCCACATTTTTGATGATTGTATAATATTTTAGGGGACAATTTCTCTCTTTACTATGCACTCCTAATTTGCCACATATTGGAGATCAGAGATAATAATTGTGTTTTGTCACTTTTTACATCAACTTTGTGTCTCCAAAAGTGTGATTGAAAGAGGATAAAAACAAATTCTTTGTAAGAAGCTCCTGTATTAATTAAAACTTACAACACATGGGATTGCTCATCTGTTAATCATCTCTACTTGATATTTTGTTTAAAAATTGCAACAAGACTCATCAATTTGAAAGGACACATAGCAACTACATCCACTGTACACACTCATACCCATTTCAATACTCTTTATGGTCATGAAATTAATACTTTTTAATAAAAATATGTTTTGTTTGTGTAACTAAATCAATTGATTCAGATTGTTCCAAAATTGTGACATGAAGTCTTTGGAATAGTAAGTTTAAATACTTAATCATTTTCAATTTGCTAGTTGTAATTTCATTGCAAATTAGTGGTGCTACATTAGCATTATTCTCTCCCAGATTTATTCTATATATAATTTTCATTAACTTCAAGCAGAAATTACGTGAATACTACTTGTATTTTCAAGTAATTGTATCTGTCCTTTTTTAAAGATTGATTTTTTTTAGAACAGGTTTTTTTTATGACAAAAACATTTTATCATTAATATTGCACTTTTGCCATTTTAACTTCATGCTATTTTCAAAAATTCAGAGTTTGTTGAAAATAGGACAAGCACCACTTTTTTGATGTTATTTCATACATAAGAGGAGAAAAGTTAAAGAAAAAATTTGGAACCTTTTTTGAGAAAATAATTGTTTAAAGAATGCCTATATTTTGCACAAATTTACACAAAAACTACCTATATTTTTAAAAAATTGTACATTTTATTAAGGAAAAATATATCTTATCTTCAATGTTGCAGTTATAGGAAGATGCCGAAATTAATTTTGAACTGTTGCAATTTTCAAAAAATCAGGGATTTCAAAGACAGCATTCTTTTAAGCGAGGATTGTAGTATAAAAAAATTTGGAGCTGTTCTTGAAAAAGTTCTCAAAATTTTAAGGCTTCGTGGAAGGCATCCTCAAAAATCGAAATGTCCGTTTGAAACTTGCAGCACAGTTCATTTAGACTGATTCGAGAATAGCAATTTTGAAGGAGAAAATTGAATGGTTTAAGAGCTAGTGTTGCCCACAAACACATTTTGGTATCAAGGCCCCACAAAACATGGATTCTGACTAAGCAACATTTTAGAAGAAGTAATTTACTACACAGGGAAACAAGATTTATCCAGTTTTTCTTTTGATGACCCGGTAAATATGAGGTTTTCTGATGAAAAATCACTGTTTTCCGCAAGATTGCAATACATTCTCTTACTACTAAGACCGGAAGGTAAAGAACAACGTTTACCTCTGGTCCTTGGCTAGTCATGATTGCATTTTGCTATTTGTTTTGAAAAACTCTTTCCAAATTTTATTTTTTCAATTCTGGAATCTAATCAGTTGTGAGCAGTTTTCAGTTCAGTCCAATTCAGTTAGTCAAGAGGCAATTTTAAGAATCTACAGGGCTTATGCACTAGAAAGGAGAATCCTCTTTGTTGTGAACTCTTCATTGAAATTTAATACATTATGTTTAATACTTTTTATTTTAAAGAAATAATTGTCTGACAATAGGGCATCAAAGATGTAATTTCCATAAAATATTTTGAGTTATTTTAAAGTATATTTACTATTCCAACTATTATGGTAAAATTGAATTAATGGAATACACATGAAAAGCCATAGAATTACATGCATACAACCTAACAGAATGTAAGCAAATGCCTCTGTAAAAATGAAAGAATGAACATTTTCATGAATTGGTTTCCTCACATTTTGTTCTCTTGCATTTTGATGCACCAAGTTCTAACTTCTTTATTTACTTAATGAACTCTAAGCAATGAGGTTTTGTAATAGTTTCTTAATATAATTAATTTTATTACATTATTTATACTATAACATAGATACAGAAGCACTTCCTCTCCCCTCCTTTCCTTTTGTCCTTAAAACACTCGCTCCTCTTTCATTTTCACTTTTAATTTGTCTGTTGAGAATTTGGAAGATATGATTGCATTTGTCAGATATAACGAGAGTTAACTTCCAATCTTTTATCACATAATTTATAATAATCAAAAATTTAGGAGTCTGCATCATTGAATTACAATAAAAATTGGATGTGTAAGGTACATCCTCACTTTTTGAATGAGCCTGATAACATCTCTTTATTTTCATCTCTCTTGTGAATTTCTATTACTGAAGTTTATATTCTAACTGGAGTAATATCTTCACTACAAGCAGATATTTGATTAATTAATTTAATTTGAAGAGGAGTATTTATTATTTTTCTCATGTTTTCTTTTTTAATGATATAATTGGGATAAATATCCATCCTTTTAAATCTTTCTCTTCTTTCAGACACTCCAGTATCTTCTCAACTTAATTTCTGTTTCAAATATGTGAGTATCTCGTGTCTAATTCATTTATTACACATGTGTCTCAATGCAATTGAAGTGAGTAATTTTAACCCCAAAATCTTACAATTATGGAATTGCTGAGCAGACTTGGGTGTATAGGCCATGTCTCTGTGAGTGCTGTTATTCATGTGAGTATTGTGTCAAGAGATGGATCATTTTTATTACAAACACTTTATAGTTCTCTAGTCTTATTGACAAAGTTGCAAGAAGCATTGCGCAGAATTTTTCTAAAGCATTGTTTATTTCATTAAATAATTTTTTTTATGAAGTTGGCTTAAAAATAATTACTCTGGAGTTTTTGTGTGGAGAATATCAAAAAAACAAGCATGCCCAGATGTTAATTTAGATTTTGATACAAAACTGTTGTTTATCCATTTTGTCATAATTTTGTGAATATTGATTCTTCAAAAAAACCAGAAGTTTGCAATAGAAAATGGAATGTAGAATATTTTTAATTATAAATATGCTTAATTTGTGTTACAAGAGCATTAACTTTGAATCATAGTATTTGTGAACATGTTTTCACAATTTGTTTACAATGTATTTCATTTTATTTATTAATGAGAAGGATTTTCTGAAGTAATATGTGAAGGTAATACTATTTAAAATTGCAACTTTACAGTAAAAGAAATTGAGAAAGTGAGTTTGGACATGTTTTTATATCTTTTGTACATAACACGTAGCAAAATTCGTGATGATAAACAAACTCCTGTTGTAAATGTTCCAGAGGTATAGCTGCAACAGCTAATAATTTCCAAAGCAAATATTAGACGTATTTTAGTTGGTTACTATAGATGCTTTAATCATTTGAATCTAATATGAAAAAACACAATTAATTTGATTAAACACATTTATTTGATTTACATAATTCAACCATCGTTCTTTTTGCTCTGCTGACATTAAGGGCACTGTTAATTGAGAGTGTATTTAAAGAAGATAAGAAGATCTTACAGCCTATGGAATACCGCTAGAAATTATGAACTGTATCAATTTTTAGTAATAAAAGTAACAAAAAATTGTATTTTTGAAATGTGTAATTACATGCAAAATGTGAGCACCATTTTCACAATTATCACAATCACAATTGGTGAATTTCAACCCTTTCTAAAGGTAGATATTCACAAGTCTGAGTTATGACTCCTTGTTGGTTACCATATTGAAGAAGAATCCCTTCCCTTTCCTATAATCTATTACAAAAGTATTAAAAATTTTTGTGCTCTTCCACTTGGAAATTACCAACGTCTTTGCAATATAATACAGTCGGAACTCCATATATGAAATCTGATGGTCTCTTTCATAATATTCAATATACGAAAATACTTATGAAATTTTTGCAAATGCTTTTAAATAATTTTGGAAAAATTTGGTGAAATGGAAAATTCAATAAGTCATTAACAGATTTTTAATTTGTATCACTTATGTATGAATAATAACATGAAATTAGTATTGTATACATACCTGACCAAAGCATCCATTGAATTGAAATTTAAAAAAAAAAAGTTGTACGTCTTGTTGCATATATGATGCATTCTGTTCAAAATTCTGTTCACACTTGTCAACCCATTGAAACCCTTAGTCTGCAACATTGTCTCAATCAAAAACCATGCTGAATTGTTGAAAATAATTTATGGGATGTACTGTACATTTTTATTTCATAGCAAAATATGTCAATTCAGAAACGCAGTTCAATATACTGGAACATTTTTATATGTAATTTTCAAAGGAAAGAAAAATAATTTGATGTATAGAGAATTTTGTTATATGGAGGTCCGACTATGGTTGTTTTGATATAGATAATTTAAGGAAAATAAATAGATGTTAAATTTAATAACCTTGCTTGAAGATTTCAGGGGGAGGTCTGAGGTTGATACAAATTGCCTTGAAAAAAAGTCAGGTAAAACGTATTTGCTAATTTCATCAGCCCTTTTTAATTATCATTATAATCGCCATAAAATAAAATATCCTATCGAAGTGTTTTTCCCCATTTCAGAACAAGTGTTACAAGATTTGGCTGTAGAAATATCTTCTTGCCAATAAGAGAGCAATAAATCACGGCTTCAAAGCACAGGAACTTTGAATTTACTATTATAGTTTGTTTTTTTTAATTTTCGGAAATATCGAGTGAGCCAAAAATGGGACCTTCACCGCTTTAATACGTATGTGGAAAAAAATGTTCAGCAGTTATTGAGAAAATAGTTTAAAATTTAAATATTGCCCATGTATTACACAAAAAAAACCTCATATTTTCGACAAATGGAACCTTATAGTACAATATATTTAGTCGTGCACTTGACGTAAATCAGCTGTTGCTGTTTCATCCCATCGGGAACTATCAACAGTGTCGTCGCGGGACGTTCAAGCTCCCGATTAGATGAAACTGTGAACAGCTGATTTACGACAAATGCATGATTAAATAAATCCTAGTATACTTCAAGATGTTTCTGATTGACATATTTCATTAACCCATATCTACCCAGCATTTAATGTACGTAAGGATGGGCTTTTCGCACTTCAACAACATATTACGGGACATTTCTTCGTAACTGCTCCTCGGAGCGGAGCGTCTTCAGGACCTTTGCGGCATAAGTGGCTACCGCACTCCAATACTCTTGTGTCATCCGCATCCTAGTGACGATGGTCTCAGGGGTCACTACCTCTTGGAGGAGTCTGTGGAGTTCCTCCCTTTCTACTACGAAGCGTGAACAATGAAAGAACACGTGTTCTGCATCCTCAATCACCGGGAAACACGTTGGGCATGAACTACCGTCCAACCGGTATCGGAGCTGATACTCTCGGTAACATCCAAGCCCTGTCAGTAACTGCGTTAGATAAAAATCTAATTCTCCATGTTCCCTTTGGATCCACGTCATGATGTCTGGAATGACCCGAAATGTCCATCGCCCAGTTGATGATTGCTCCCATCGTCGTTGCCATTGGTCCATTGTCACCCCCTCTCTTCTTTCGTGATGGTATTCCAGTTTGAAGCCCCCTCCCGCTTGCGCAGGTAGAGACTGGCTCTCTCTTGCGCAATGAGGTCGATAGGAGGCATATCTGCTAACACACACACAGCATCATAGGATACAGTGCGAAACGCTCGAGCAACCCGCAAGGCGGACCTTCTGTGCACAGACTTAGCCCCACGGGCGTATGACTGAATGCCCATGGCCTCAGTCTAAATGGGGGCCGCGTAGAGAAGAATGGAATTTACTACGCTATTCAGCAGCCTCCGGCTTCTTTGCCTAGGACCCCCTACATTAGACATAATGCGTGCCAATGCCGATGCCATACGAGACGCTTTCTCGGAGACTTTGCGCAGCTGATCGTCGAAGCGCAGTCTCGCGTCAATATACACTCCTAAATATCTCCATGGCAGCTGCGAGGATATTTTGCAGCCTCCTACATTAAGAGTAATACTCTCTTTCACTTTTCTGCCCGTCAGCAGCACAGTCTCTATTTTATGCTCGGCCATCTGTAGTCCTACCGACGTAAGCCACCGCCAGTTCTCCGCCACAGCCTCGTTGGCAACCTGCGTGACTTCGGTGTATTTGCCGACTACTACAATTGCAACATCGTCAGCGAATCCAATAGTTCTTGCGCCTTCCGGCAACTCGAGCTTCAACACGGCGTCATACATAATGTTCCACATCGAATCAAGTACCGAGCCTTGTGGGACACTACCTGTGACCGTATAAGATTTTGCTCCAGTCCCAGTTTCATATAGGAGGATCCTCTCGTTACAGTAACTCTTGACCAAGTTCGAGATGTACCTTGAAACTCCAAGAATTTGTAACGCAGAAAGAATGCAGCTCCACCTTGCAGGATTAAAGGTGTTTTTGACGTCTGGAATCACTGTAGCACAATACTTCATAGGACCTCCTTTCCATCGTTTGCCTTCAATGGCCTTGCGTGCGATGTCGATGAGTACCTTAATTGCATCTACCGTGGATCTCGCTTTTCTGAAGCCGTACTGATTATCAGACAATCCCTGAGGCCCCTCTGTAAATTCAATCCGATTGCAGATGATCCGCTCTAACACTTTGCCTGCTGTGTCCAGTAAGCATATTGGCCGATAGGCTGCCGGATCAGTAGGTACCTTATCGCCCTTCGGAAGGAGGACTAGCTGTTGCTTCCATCGGTGGGGGAAATTCCTCTCTCGTATGCATGCGTTATATGCCTGTAAGAATAGGTCGGGCCGAGCCTTAATAGCAGTCTTAATAGCTGTATTTGGTACCCTATCTAATCCGGGGGCTTTGCAATCTTGGACCTTGCCGCAAGCTCTGGAAAGTTCATCCAACGAGACTTCCGGAACCTCGCTTAGATCTTCAAGACAATCCTTAGGTAACATATCTACCTGGCAATGAAACAGGGTAGCTACAACTTTTCCCAAGAAAACCGGGCAAGTGGGTGGTGGCCTGAACGTATCCCTGAGTCTGGCCTTTACCAGCTTATACGGGCGCCCCCCGGGGGTCAGCATCCACCTCCTCATCTAGCTCTCTCCAGCAACGACACTTACTGATCTTAATAGCTTTCGTGAAAGCTCTTCTGGCGTCCATACGCTGCTTCTTGAGAAAGTAATAATTTGGGTGGCTCCAGGCGCGCTGTGCCAATCTACGTGTTCGGTGGCATTCTCTGCAAAGTTCCGCACTTTCGTCAGTCCACCTGTACCCTGGAGGACGGCGTTCTCTCCTTGGACCTCTTGTCATTGACGCATCACAAACGTCTAATACCCGGTTCATTACGGTTTCTACCATATCTTCAGACTCACCGGCCAACATATCTTCATCAAAGTTGCCCTCCATCATGGCAATGAAGTAATTACGATCGAACGTCCTGTGGTTCCAAACAGCTTTACTTCTACCCCTTGCTGGACTCAACTTGCACTGCTCTTTTACTTCATAGACAATAGCTTGGTGGTCACTATGTATAATGTGCACTAACCTCCCATGATTCTATCCGTCTAGCAAGGTTTTTACGAACGGAAGTTAGGTCAACGACCGAGCTGCGACCATTAATTACAAAGGTCGGACTGGCCCCCGAGTTGCAGAGGCAGACATCCAAACTGTCAAGATTGTCCAGGAGAGCCACCCCGCACCGATCTCTTACTCTGCTGCCCCACTCCGTGACCCATGCATTAAAGTCCCCATAATTCTCTCGCGTCATCTATTAAGCGGTCAAGTAATTCCTCGAACTCCTCAAGCGATGCACTGGGTGCAGCATAAACACTATAGAAATATACACCGAACCCCTTTGATCCAGGTGAATCTATCCCCTGGGACTTGCATAACACCCTGGACTGGACTATTCCCACATATCCATACAGCAGCTCGGTTAGTCGCATCCGAAACCCAGGATTGAAGACCGACACCAGGATTGAAGTCCTGTACTGCTTGCAAAGTATCGCAACATCTATTTTCATCTCGCGCACTGTCTGGGTGAGAAGGTCTTGGTCCGCCTCACAATGATTTAAATTTTGCTGGAGAACTCTCATTTTCTGTTATACGTAGCCTTCACCGCTACTTGGTACGCCGGACACGTGAAACTCCCCGTCGGGTGGTTCCTCTTATCTGAGGCGAGGCACACACCTCGCCTCAGCGCTTTTGCAAGCCTGACGTAAGTGGCCGTCTTCTCCGCATCGGAGACAGGATTTCGACCTGTCCGTCCCTTGGCAGTCGCGCGCCAGATGTCCGAACGCCCAACACCGATAACACTTCCGCACAATTATTTTCTCTCTAACGCGGCAGTTCACCCACCCAATGCGAACACGGCCGCTCCTAAATGCCCTCCTGGCTAGTTCCGTCGGTACGTGTCACAGCAGTTTGTGTGCCTCTGTAAGCCCTCTGCACGGATATGACACTTGCTACAGGTGATTTCAATTCCCCGCTTACAGCTTCACAGACTTCAGCCGCCGTTGTCAGCTCGTCAAGGTCACGAATCTCGAGAGTCATTTCGTCTCCCCGCGTCGTTGCTCTTGCTAACTCACCCAGTTTTCTGGATATAGCTTCAGATATGTCGGAGGCTGCTGCAGATTTCCGCAACTCCAGCAGCAGGTATCCGACTGCATTCCTCCTCACCTTTGCGACGTCCTCACCAGTATTTTTCAGAGATGGATCTCTCTTGATCTGCCTTAGAATGTCAGCATACGAATGGCCACCGTCATTTGCCTTAACAATAACGAAATCGAGGCGATAAGAGTGCGGCTTCGACGGCCTCGGTCTCTTCTTCCCTACGACATGCCAATCCAGTACCTTCTCATGATTTTGGCATGGTGTCTCATCGGACGGTTTGTTCAGTGCCTGAGAAACTTCAGCATGTTGTATGTTCCTTCCCTGCACAGACTCTTATCGCTTATCTGCCACTCTCGTAGATTTCATCGGTCTCTCTTTCCTCGACGTTCGTCCACCGCCTACTGCGGCATTCGGGCCAATATCAGATGTCTGCGGTGAAGTCTGCGTCTCCGCCTCCACCGTCCTCGGGCCAATCACATCGTTCACTGCGGTACGCAACTCCGCCGCCGAGGACCTATCACAATCATCAGAATTCCGGCCAATACCCGAAATCAGTGGCGAAGTCCGCGTCCGTGCCTCAACTGTCTTCGGGCCAATCACATTGTTCACTGTGTGTGTGTCACGGGAACCCGTCTTGGCTTCGCCGAAGCATCGTGGGTGTTGTTGGGTTCCGTGACACAGGCGCGCCAAATAATGAACGTCAGAAACAGCGTGATCTGTTATCTGTGGCAGACTTCCGATTCATAGCAATCGCGGAGGGGTCCGTCATGATGTCATGCCTTCCCTTTAAGAAGCGGAGGAGCTGACCACTCCAGCCCCTTCTCTCCACGGACGCCGAGGTGAGCAGACGTGTGTGGAGAGCGAGTCCGAGAGGGCGTAGTCGACATCTTGTCGTGAGAAAGTATTAGTCAGAGAGTAAATGTGTGTAGAACTGAGTTGTAGGGCGGCAAAGTTAAGTAGTAGTCAACATTAGTTCGACAGTTAATGGAACTGGGAATGTTGTAGAAGAGTTAGGAATAATATTAGTCGTCGCGAGAACAGGACATTAATTATCGCAAGGCATCATAATACTTGGAATTCCGCAACACGAGTCAAAGGTGTTGAAAGACGCCGAAACTACACCACTAGTAATACGCGTCAGAACTATGTATCACGCATCGGCGTGTTACAGAGCAAGAGTAGCGAAGATTGAAGTAGACGGGGGCGTAAGGTACCGGGAGCGTAGAAAGAAGCGTAGGCGCCGATTTCGCAGGCAGGGAGACGAAGACAACGGTCCGTGGACATGTGGACAGAAGAGGAGCGACGGTGCGGCCGGAATCTGGAGTAAGGTCAGGCGCGTTCAAGGAGAAGCAAGGTTGGCGCAAATCGCGACTGTAACGGGTGTCTGGAGGAGGCAGAAACGCAAGCGTGAAAGCAACGACTGAAGGAAAATTTTTATAATTAATCAAAATTTGTATAATCACCTAGATTTTGTTAGGAACCATATCACGACAAATACCGGGGAATGGGGAATCTTGTAAGTCAGTAATACATTTTAATTTGTGTTTGATGTTCCTAAGGAAAGTTTGTAAATAACACTGTAATACATTTTCATTTACGTGTAATATTCCCAAGGGAATTTATTGTAAATAATTGTATAGTCATTTTGGTCATTATAAGTCATGTTGGTAATTTGTTGCTAGTTACTTTTGAGCCAAAGGAATGGTGTTAAAATGTAAATAATTTCACTGTATTTTTGTAATAATTGAGAAAAGTAAAATTAACTTTTTGTATCTTTTCAAACGGTGCTGGCCAAGCAGTAATTACCGTGCACGGGCATTTTGAAAGGGAATTTAATTAGGAAATATTCAGTTTAACGTTGAAGTGTGTATATTTTCAAACTGTTGAAAAGGGAATTCGATTCTGTATAATATTTGTATGTGTTATTTGACATTTGTTCTTTGTATTTGTCTAGTGCTTGTTGTTTGTGGTAATATTCTAGAAATAATATACGCACTGGTTCACTTGATTCAGTCTTGGAGCAAATCTTTCTCATACCCCAAAGATCCTGCCCCCCCCCCCCCCCCCCGAGATTTCAAAGCTCGCACTGGGCATTGGATCTGACGTAGAAGAGTTATCCGCGTTATAACATATATATTTGTATATAGAGATAAATAATGACAGTTAAACACAGAGCATCTAATGAAGTCTTATAGCATGCTGAATGGTATCCCTCATCAGCAGTGAGTGTTGCTCGCATTTGTTTTTCCAACACATGCTTCGGCTTCGCTCGGCAAAAACCCTCCGAAATATTTACTACTAAAGTCGGATTACCGCGTATCTACTCAGCATGTTCTAGAACAGTTTTTGCAGGGGTGTTTAGAGTTCTATTGTACAAGTTGAGTCAAAACCTTTTTACTCGCACTTTTGAATTGAATTGATGCCTTATTTTACGGGGCGAGACTCACGCCATGAGGCCTGCTCTTCCGTCTGACCACGCAAATTTCGCTACGCTGTAGAGTTTCCCATAAGCTCACTGTACAAATTTTAGGCAAAAAGTACGTTACCGAATACTGAAAACAATCTAGATACTTAATCGTCTCACTGTGTGAAGAAACACAAAGTCAATTCAATGATGTTTCTTTTCTGCAAATTTTTCTCCAGGCTTGACAGAACACGAACACTAACATCGGTTTTTCAAAACGCATTAAAAAAGTAGCCAACTACATACGTTTACAAAATTCAATTTGGTTTTTATTCGAAGTGGATTTGTAACTGTAACTCATTCAAAATATAAGAGAATGTGCTTACGAGTTTAATCAATTATCACAATTCTTATGAATACAACACTGCGCAGCAATGCGTTCGCATTTCGCGCGCTAGCGAAAAACTTTTTTATTGGAAGGGCTGAGAACTCGTTTCAGTGGAGAGATATCTCATACTTCCTTCGCTCAATGTCACACGTACTTCTCCTACAAACTTGGGCTAGCTGAATGTTATATCTTCGAGACATGTCAAGGTACTCGCTGAGATCGCCAATGCGCAGACGCAGTGGCTATCGCACACTCCACTGAATGTTCCTTCAGTCTATAAAGCTACTGTTGTTCCCTCTTACAGCTCCAGCTGCGCGTCAGCCTACGATGTGCTCTACTCGTTCGCAATTCCCGAGTTGCACTGGCTGGCTTTCACGAAGGGCACTGCCGGCGAACTGCCAATCGCTGCTTCCGAATGGCGCGTGTTTTGAAATTCCATGTTTCGGAAACGCTTGAGAGGACTTACATACCCCTCTTGTTTAGAGATATTTAAGAGAAAATGCACCGGATAAATTTGGGTGTGCACATGCGAATAGGCACGAGCCCCCACCAGTTATTTTGGGTGTCCGGCAAATTTCTCCACTATGACGTTATATGACGTTCTTCTATATGACGTTAAGGGAGACTGTTGTATCCTCTATCCTGATAATAAAAGTATTCCTATAAACCCTAGAATTGTTTTCATCGTTAACACATCTGTTGATCAGTTTTTTTTGAATAGCATAGCAATTCCCCCTAAGAAACTTTTTAAATAAAATAATCTAAAGGCGTTTTTAGTTATTTCAAAAAATAGTGTACATTTGGGTGAAAAGCCACATAAGGAGGAATATTTTTTCCAACAGAAGTATTTTTCGATTAGTTTCTTTCCTTATTTGAAATTAAAAGTTGCTTACATGATTCCTGTTGTATATCGTTGGCAAGAGAATTTATTTTTATTTTTACTTTCTCCCTATTGCCATCTGCCTTTTCCTCACTTTCACTTTGACTACCAACGTCCTCTTCTAAATCAGATCCAATTTTCTATTGTTGGCTCACTTCAAATTAGCATTTCTGAATATTTTCGTATTTATTTCCGAAAAAATTTTTCTAATCTTTTTTATCTTTGATTATTCACCCCAATCTTCTTACCAAATGCACCGGATCTCCTTGTATTTCATCGCCTGATCCATCAGTATACTTGGGTTTTTATTTCTTGGCGCGCGAGGTCTTGTATTCATGATGGAATATCTCACGGTATTTCGCGTCTTTCTCGGTCGTGCCAATAGATGTCACAATATCGCGACCGTATCGAGCAGTGTTGGCAATCATGCGACATCTAAGCGGCATGTCCGACTGATGCGAAATACCGTGAGATATTCCATCTGGAAACAAGGCATCGCGCGCCAAGAAATAAAAAACATGGTGCCTGTGCATGCTCCATGGGTGGAAACATTACAACAGCAATGTCATCTTCGTCTTCTCAATCATTTTCCAATGCATCGATTTCATTTACGGTCAAACACCTAGAATAAAAGTGACTAAATGTAATAGTTTTTGCCTGTCACATTACAAATAATAATAATAATAATAAAAATAATAATAATAGAATAATGTGCTCAATCGTGCATATGTTAGCTCTATTTTTGCACACATAGTTGTGTTCACGACATTCTAGTCTTTTGAGAACACCCGTTAAGGTGATTTCTTGTACACAGTTGACAACAGAGGATGCAAACGCATTTATCATTTGGTTCATAGAAAAGTTGTGTTGCACACGCGTAATGGTGAAACCCATACAATGCAAAACGAGTTATCTGATGTTTCAGGTCTTTATTTGGGCCCATCCAATCTCCTATTAGTCATAGCGGGTTTAGGGATAACCGTTTAAGGGTTTTTATTTCGTTCATGGCTCTTAATGACGCGGCAATTCTATCTTAAATATGCGTGCTAAAAGAAGTTCCTGAAGTTTGGAAAGTATCTGAACGACCGTAACATTTTATTATGTCGTGTTCATATATTCGTTTCGTGAAATTTTACCTCCCTTTCTAAAGATCATTGTAACCATCTTTTCTCCGTTTATCACCAATTCATTTTTGGCAGCCCATGTGTTGAAGCCATTGACACATTCTTGCAAAGAGTCAATGCTCTTTGCAGTAATTACCATATCATCTGCACATGCTTATAATGATACTTGTTATTCTAGACCTACCAATATTTGCGAGACATCGATTGTAACTATGTTAAATAGCAGTGGACTGAGACTCTCACTGCGCTACACCATTTGTGTGGGTGAGCTTTTTGAAAACCCAGCTAATTCTCGGGTAATTTTTCTTTCATGATTTTAGTCATTCATTTGTTTAGTATTTTCGTGAAGTTTGTAAGCTGTGTTTTACAAAGTAATACAATGCCTCTGTAGGAGTCTGGTGATCTGGTATCGCCTTTACCTTTGTATAGAATTTTCACTGTGGCTTCTTTCCATATTTCAGTGATTTTCCCCATTGCCAAGAATTTGTTAAATAGTAATACCCAAGTATCTTTCAGCAAGTTTACGGAGCCTTTTAATTGTTCGATATAAATGTTGTTTAGTCCTTTGGCTTTTAATTTTTCAAGGCGTTGGATACTTCTCTGCTTGTAATTGAGGGGAAATCTCTTGTTATTTTATCCTGAGACTCTTCGAAAGCACTGAATTTATTTTGCTTGTTGAGAATTGTAGTGAAGTGGTCTTCCCAAGTACCCATGTTTATGTAGTTTGCAAATATGGGTCTCCTTTGTTTCAGTGCGATGTATGGCTTTTTAAGAGCTTCTTCTGCAATCCGTCTCACTTCTTCAATATATTCCGCTTTCTTTTCCGTAAGGAGATGTTTGTAGTTCGTTCTTGTTCTCTTATATTCATTTAAAATGTGTGCTTGTCTAATCAGTTGTGCTTCCGCTTAATTTCCGACTTCTAGCCTCGTGCAACAGCTTGAGTACAAATCTTCTTTCTTTATAACACTCAGCATTGAACCATACTTGTGCTCTCCTCTCGCGAAACATGCAGTTTGAGCGTTATAAATTACTTGCGTAATTGCATAGGCTGCTTAATCTATTTTGCATTGCATTATTTCTTTATACTTGGTATCTGATCTGCTGCTTTCAGAAGTGTTTCTTGGTTCAAGGTTCTTTTTCTTTTAGGTTCTACTTCAGTTTTTTCTTGTTATATACCCGAGGAATGTTCAGGATTGCGTGTGCAGGATGATGTTTTCTAATAGGTATTGTTGATCGTATTATATTATTGTGGATTGTTTTATCTCATTGGCAGTAAAAATTAAATGTATTGTGCTTGTTCCATTCGATGCAGAGTACGTTGTTTATAATCTTTCATTTAGCCTGTTTCTGTAATGTAGTCTAATAGATTTGTTTTCAGCTTTTGTTTGTCAATTCTACAATTGAAGTCTCCTGCTAGTATTATGGGGATGATCTTTATCTACATGGCAAGGGCTTTACTAGTGACGTCTACTTTGTAATCCACTGTGTATGTAGGTTGTGAGTAGCTGACTATAATAGTTTTAACCTTTGCTTGAACTACTAGTGGGTTAGTAGTCTTGAAAATAACTAGCCCAGGAGCTAGACGAGAACTTATTAGACATGATTGGCTTTCCTCTTTCTCCTTGTGCAAAAGAAATATAGGCGTAGTTCTTTGGGATTGACAGTTCTTTTGTTAGAAATGTCTGTGCAATTATGACGGTATTAAATATATCTACTGACTTATTTCTTAATACACTGAGAAGTCCTACATTCCACAACAGTAAGCTGACTGGTGTTCTTTGACCATTGCTACTCTTGCTGTTCGTGGGCTTGCATTGCATTATTTGAGTGTTAAACACGGTCGATTCCTTTCTGTCTAATAGCGTTATGCCTGGGGAAGCAAAGGGGCCATACTGTTACACTTTGTGTCCAGAAAGCTGAGTCTTCTGAAGCTGCTTGATGTTCCATTGAAAACTCAACTTTGAAGGCTTTGCTCGTTCCTCATAGTTTTAGTTCTTTATATTTTGACTTTTTTATTCCACTCTTTTTGGAGGATTCTTGTACAGCTACTATTGTACTCGGTGCTCAGAATTTTCCTATGTACAGCCATTCGATTTCCTACCTGTATTTCTGCGTTTGCTGAGGTCCCTACAATAACGCGTGAACGTTGTTGCTGTTGATAATGTTTATGATTTCCTCTTCGTGAGATAGCCATCCTGATCTTGGTCTGCCATCCTTGCATTACTTTCCTGTTTGTTATATCTGGGTTGTGTAAGAATTTCTTCGTCCGAGCTGTCCGTCCCTCTCATTGCAATTGATATTGTATCATCCCAGTGACAGGAAAACATGCCACTGATACCTTATCGCAAAAAGCAGTGTATAATAAGGTCACAATAATTAAAATGGGTCTTATATAGTGTAGAATAACATGTTTAGATAATATTTCGATATTAGAAATGAATCAATGCATTCATATAATTAAAATGAAGTTACCTTTCCGAACATCTCGCACTCATTTTGAAACACGAATTCAGGAGACAAATTCTCACGAGTACAAAACAACAAATATATGAAACTCTTTAAGAATCACGTTTATCACGCTCGCCAAACACTATTGTTATCAAATGTCACAACAATGGGCGCGCAATAGCAATTCTGAACAAACAACAATGAGAATTACGAGCCAGGAACACCTGGCAGGAAATCCTGCCAAAGGGAAGATATGGGTTAATGAAAAATGTATCTTAATAATATTAGTAGATGTAGGAAGTCGCCAAAAAATTTTGGATTTTAACGAAAATAATTGAATAAAGGGATATACAACGGCACCATTCTCTTAAGCGTACTTTTACGCTATCCGTGGTCAAAATATTTAAAAAATTAAAATTGCCTATATATATATATATATATATATATATATATATATATATATATATATATATAATGCAAAATTACGCGAAAAGTTGTAGATGACCTTATTTCAAAGTCTGACTTTAAAGAATAGATTTAATTTAAGGAAACGAATCTCTTACCTTCCATAGTTTCATTGTAGGAATACGCTGAAAAAAAACTTTTTCAATTTTCGAAGAAAAATGAGATCTGCACCATTCTCTTAAGCGGTCTTTACGCTATCGAACGCTAATGAAAAAAATTGGATCCGTTTTGAAAATGTACCAGGGGCTTCATGTAAAGTACTTCCCAAAATTCAAATATGTTTTAAGTTCAAGGGGCCGCGACATTATATTACATTATAGTGCGGATTTAATAACTCTGCCCCTCGAAGTCCTTCTTCATGGTGGCTTTATGTCACTGGTTTTCGCGTGTTCCTCGGTCGCGCCGCAAGAGTTCGCATGATCGCCACCGTAATTTTCTGTGAAAAAGAGCTTCAATTGTCGAATTTACAGTAGAGCTTAAACGCCAGTTTTTTTCAACGACTCCAAATTTTTCAAATAAAATTGCCGTTTAGGACGAAGTTTTACTTTTTTTAAATTTTCTTAAAATATTATTTCCGTTCTACTATTAGGTAACTGTAAAATTAAGAAAATGTCAAAAAATGTACTTTGGGCGGCGAGTATGTGGCAAGCTGGCAAGAGTATGTGGCAAGTTCGAAAAGCTAGCCGTGACCAAAGAAATAGAAAACTAATATGGGAAAGTCTGTGACATTCGGTAGCACCACTAGTTTTTAACAAAAGAATGTAGCAAAATGGCATGTCAAACAACGGATTAAGCATTATAGAAAATATTTGGAGCTGTTTTCAAGAATACCGCAATTGAGCATTTCTGATCATTCTTTATTTGCAGCTCATTTTAAGGAAACTTTTAAGATTTCGAGAACCTTCATACATCATTTAAAGCCTGAGTATATTAAGTTTTTAATGGGTTAAAGCCAGAGAGTTAATTATGGCCAGAGATATTAATTATGGTAAAAGCCCATGTGCTCACAAATGGAATAGTGACAATCACCGTCTTTATAAACTTCAACGACGTACGGGAGGTACAATAAAATTACAGATGCTATGCAATTTTTGGAAAAACAAGAACAAAAGAATTCAGCGGAATGACGTTTATATCATCAATTACAATGCATTTAGCACTATCCTACGTAAAGTTTAATGAAAAAATCGGAGCCGTTTTTGTGAAAGCCCTGTTTTTAATATCACTCAAAATTACGTGCAAACTTAAAATGTTCAGAAAAAGTACATGATATTGTTTTTTTGATTTTCCCCGAACTCCTGGGTATCTAACGAAACCTATCACATGGCCTGAGGCTGCATTGACTTCGTTCAAATTTTCACAATTGGAAATTAGTAATACAGAAAAGCTAATGGAAGCCGAATGCATATTATTTTCAACATTGAAGCTTCCGTTTCATCCTACGGAAAGATGTTGGCTTACATCATAATTAATAGTACGCTAGGCTGCTTTTCTTGAAAGATGGATTGAAGAAATGCGGGTAGAGTGGGGGTATTAGTTACGAAATCATCCACTAGATTTTATGAAGCAATGCCAATATCTGGAGAATCAATCATGCCTACGCAACTTTCTCAATAATTTGCATTCTAACTTTCTCATGAGTTCGAGTTATTTCTTATGATAGATCATTATCTGATTCGGCCATTTCTTTAGAGTTTTTGGAGAAAATAACGGACAGAAGTTCTCTTCAAAAGAAAATAGTTTCTATTTCGCGCCAGTGGAGATGTGTTTGGAATCTTGTCATCAGTGCTCGCTGCGAGCTTTTGCCTTCAACTGTTATTGTGCCAGAGAGGGGGAAACAAGGTCATCGTTCAAGAAAAGTTGCGCGAGTAATATCTAGATTGGCCAATCCTGTGATTTATTAAATACCACCTTTGTCAACCGTTTGATGTAAAAATCCAACTACTAGAGAATTTGCGGTGTTTTTACATTAAACCAGATATTTGACCTCAATTTTCGCAGGGTTGTAGTCGTGGTAGATGCGTGTTTTTTTTTACAGCAAATCATCCGTCTATTCCCAACGAATGTTTCTGGACCATAAAAACAGTTTTGCAAAAAGGGGCAGTTATGGGGTTTTTGCAATAAGCGATTCATTTATCCACTGTATTTATCCACTTTTTCTTTAGGGACCGGCAATAAGAGTTTTGTGGTATGAGGAATCTTCAGAAGTAGCGCCATCCTATATTAGAACACATGGTTTGTACTTCTCAATGGACGAAGTAACAGAAGCCATTAAAGCGTTACAAATAGGAAAGCAACGGGATTAGATAAATTATGAGTGTTGGAAATATGGTCGAATGTTTCAACAGCTGAGATTGCTACAATTGTTAGAATCTGCTAGAAACATGGTGAAATACCACAAAACTGGTTAAAGTCGAAAATGATCCCATTATTTAAGAAAGCTAAGAGAGAAAACTGTGAGAATTATAGAGGCATCAGCTTACTGGATAGCGCGTACAAGGTAAACGCTAGAATACTTAATAAAAGGCTGAATATAATTGCCGATTGCGTAATAGGCGAAAATCAAATGGGATTTAGCAAGGGTCGAGACACGATAGATGCGATATTTACTATCAAACTGTAGAAAAAAGACGTGAATTTTACTTGGAAACTATTAATTGGGCATGTATTGATTTTGAAAACGATTTCGACAGCGTAAATTTGACGAAGTTATGGAGCATACTTCTTAGAATCCTTTCCATCTTATTAATGCTATCAAAAGTCTATACCAAGGCACAACAGTTGTTATTGATTTCGGCAAAAGGGTGACAGAAATTAAAAGAAAAGAAGGTGTTAGGGATGAATTTCCCCAACATTGTTTATTTTATATTTTGACATTTTTTACAAATGGAGAATTTTTAACTCGAGAATTCATCTAAACCATGCCCAAATGAAACTCAACCTTCTTGCATATGCAGAACGATTCACCAAACTGAAGACATGCTACAAAGAGGGATGTATATATTACAAAATATATGTGAATATTATAACCTTAAAATATCTACTATAACTAAGTGATAGCTATTTATGGAAAATATCCCATCAAATCAAAAATAGTACTCAATGGTGGGACTGTCTAACAAGTGAAGTTTTCTTAATGCAACTTTCAAAATCAATTTTCTAAATTTCACTTTACTTTATTCGTACAAATTAAATAAAGTGAAATTTATGAAATTGATATTTTCTTGATGTGAGTTTCCAAATTAAGATGGAAACTTGCATCAAGAAAAGTAATACTGACAATCGTCAAGAAATATAAAAAAATGAAGTATTTTTTGTATCTGACGACGATGTCACAAACAAATTAAACAGGTTTAAACACATTTTCGGAACAATACAAAGAACTCTGAAGTATAAAACACGAAAGCAGACGTAAGTTCTATAAGATGATGGCGGTGCCAGTCGTGTTAAATGGAAGCCTGGACCTTCTCGAAAAGAGAAACAAATAGAGAAACGAGAACACGAGAAACAAATAGAAATGAGATTTCTTAGAGCTGTAAAAGGGTGTAATGTAGATGACCAAATTAGAAGTGAAGAAGTGCGTAAAAAGTTAGAGATATTTAGTCTTGAGAAGAAGATCAGTGACACTAAAATGAACTGGTGCAATTTTCTGGAACGAATGAGCAGAAGCCGAATTTCTCGACTGGCACAACACTGGCACATTTCTCGACTGGGACCACAAACCAGCTGGCCGAAGGAGCATCGGTCGTCCGAGAAAAATATGGTGTCCGAAACAAGCAGCCCTTCCTAATCCATGATGTGAAAAAGAAGAAGAATACGACGAAAAAGACGTATGAAGTAAGGAGACTATTACTTCTCAAGAGATTTTGGTAAATAGTATGTGTTGGCGAAAGAGCAATATACCTGAAGACCGGAGAACAGGCAAAAGTTATACCTTTCTTCAAGAAGAAAGGCCATAATAATTACCGAGGAATTTTTCTTGATAATGTGGTTTATAAACGAATAATTTAATGCATTTTATATTATATTAAAGTTTTATATCGGGGGGCATGCTTACTAAACTATCCTTATATACAAAACTTACAATCTATACTTAATTCTAGACTTATATCAACTTCATAATTTTACATCGTCTCCTATATTATTTCAGTAGTGTGCATACCTTTTGCGGCTCTCACCCTCAACCGATCTTTGTAAATGAGGTCTCTAAAGAAAGAGAGTTTTTTGGAGACGTGACGAATTGCACTTTGGCTTTAAAAATATGGCGGATTTGTTTTAAAAAACGCATCCAAATATTCAAGTGAAAAGCAACCTGTAGCACTCAGTAAGTTATATAGTTAAATAACTCCCAAATGTAGTGTTTTAAATCCATAAAATTTTGAAGCCAAAGGCCTCAAAGCAACGTTTCTCACATTGTGATTTACAGGATTACATATTTGTGGATATTCTATTAAATTTTTGCTGATTCGGCGCATATCGTTACTACTATTCCTACCCATATTTCAACCCTTGGTGATGGTGGTCATATTTGTGTTACCACGCTAAGAAGGTTTAGATTCCTCTATCTTATTTTATTTACGCTTTTTGTCTACACTGTGGTTTGCACAGACCGACGAGGTTTATTTGCATAATTATTCATTCAAGCTTTGTTTCAACAGTAACAACTAGAACTATACAACTAGAATCATACTACTATTAAAAGTTGTATGATTCCTTCTGAATATTGTTTCTAATGCGTGTTGTGGTAACATTCATTTAACGTTTTGCCAAGGACTACAAGTGCTGGGTAATCTAATTGCAAAGGGATGCATTATCAAACATTAGAATCAATAAATGGAAAGAGTATTTCGGAAGACTGTTTCTAGAAAACAGAAACTTCCAATCACACAATGAAGTTAATATTGGATTATTTGAATTTTCGTACTTCGAGTACTGGCGCCATCTAGATCAATCGACGAGAACTCTCGCGCCCCATGTTGGTATCACTTGTACTGTTGGTATTGTACGTGCGCGAGTGAACGGGCCCTCCGTTCTTTTGTATTAGAAACAATTAAATAAATAGTCATTTGAACAAAATACTCGTTTTATTCAAAAGGTTATGGGCCCAGAGAACGCTTGAAGTGGAAAAACCAGACTATTTGTGACCGATCGTAATCTGTGAGTCGGATTTCGAATTGCCAAGGACCTAACCTCGAATTTGGCTGTGGAAGCGTGTTCGTTTCGCTTGAGCGCGCATTCGTCGTGTGACTCGCGCAGTTTATCGAGGAGGCTTTAACCGTTTGGAGGGCTCGCCACGTGCATATAATTGTCGATTGCAATCTGTGAGTCAGATTTCTAATCGCGACGGACCTAACCTCGAATTTAGTGGTGGAAGCGTGTTCGTTCTTGTTCAAGTTCGTGTTCGTCTCGCTTGAGGTCGCGTTCGTCGCATGTGTGGCAATTGAGTGACGTCACAATGGCTGGGAGATTAGACATGAATAGCCTGAGTAAGTTTGATGGCAGTAATTACAATCAATGGCGATTCCAAATGAACTGTGCACTTCGGGCAAAAGGACTCTACGAAATCGTCCATGGAACTGAACTGAAACCGGAAAATAACAATGAGACGCAGAAGGCATGGATTAAAAATGACGCAACGGCAATGTTTATTTTGACATCTGCGTTAGACTACGCGCAGATAACCTTGATTGAGAATTGTGAGTCATCTCATCAAATAATTGATAAGCTTGATTCGATCTATTTGCAACGATCTGAGTCGAGCAAAATGATTGCACACGAACGATTTCACCAATATCGAATGAAAGATAGTGACAGCGTTGCTCAACACATTGCGAATGTCGAAAACTTAGCGAAGAAATTAAAGGATATTGGCGAGACTGTAAGCGATGCGGCGATAATGACAAAAATAATCAGCACGTTGCCGCAGAAATTTTTGAATTTTCGACAGGCGTAGCTATCAGTTAGCGAAGACAGGCAAACGCTGACAAATCTGACGTCTAGGTTAGTTGACGAAGAAGCAAACCTGTCTTTGGTTGAGCAAATGGAAACTGCGTTCACGGTCTCATCGGGCAAAAATCAATCGGCGAAATCAAAGAGGTCGACGAAGCAGAGCGAGCCGTCATCAAGTGGATCGAGCAAGCAGAAATCAGTCGATCAAAACCAGGAGGTGAAACAAAACATCAAATGCTATCAGTGCGGGAAAAGGGGCCACATCGCCCGGTTCTGCAGGAACAAGCCTAAGCATAAGTCATCACATCGCGACAAGGAGTATACTTCATTCAACGTGGAATTTCTTGGAGGTGTCAACATGGAAAATACGTGGATCATGGACAGCGGAGCATCTGCCCACATGTCGTACAGGGCCGAACTATTCTCAAACATGTCTGCTGTTTCTGAAGGGACTACAGTCGTAATTGGAAACAACGTGTCATTACCTGTCATTGGAAAAGGAGACATCGCGATCGAGAAAAATATTAAAGGTGAGTGGTACAAGTCAGTTGTCACGAACGTCCTATTTGTTCCTGACCTGAGAAGAAACCTGTTCTCTGAAGCTGTCGCGACCAAGAAGGGTTGGTCAATAATGAAGGAAGGAAAAAAGGCAGAGATTCTACATGGCTCAAAACTCATTGCGAGTGCGATTCTCAATGACAACAATAATTATCGTATGTTGTTTAGAAATATTTCAGTTCATCAGGCTCAACAAGTTACAGAGAACAGCTTGAAGGCGTGGCATGACAGACTTGGCCATGTAAACTTTACGCGGGTTCGAGAAATGATCAAGAGTGGTGTGATATCCGGCATCACACTGAGTGACGAGGATGAGATTCTCTGTGAATCTTGTTTGTATGGCAAGCAATATCGTTTTCACCATGCGTCCAGAGAGGTCCGAGAGGAGGAAGTTGGGGAACGAGTGTTCTCCGATGTGTGCGGCCCTATTGCGACTGAATCTTCCGGAGGTGCCAGGTACTTCGTTCTATTCAAGGATAGCGCAACATCCTACCTCGTCGTCAGGACCATGAAGCACAAATCTGATGTTCTGACTCGTCTCAAGGAATATGTGCGGATGGTTGAGAAGCAACAAGGCCGTATGGTCAAGATTTTGCACTGTGACAACGGTCGAGAATACCTAAATGAAAGTCTGCAGGAATATCTCAAGAGAGAAGGCATAATCCTAGAAAACACTTCGCCTTATACCCCACAACAGAACGGTCGCATTAAGAGGGAAATGCGCACGGTCATGGAGAGTGCCAGGTCCATGATGCACGCAATGAACACGCCAAAGTACCTCTGGGGCGAGGCGGTTAACACGGCAGTGTACATTCTCAACCGGCCTCCAACAAACGAAAAGAGAAGTACGACGCCGTATGAAGCTTTCATGGGTAGGAAGCCATCATTATCGCATTTAAAAAGGTTTGGCTGCACTGCATTTATGCACGTCCCCGACTGTCAAAGGACTAAGTTGGATGACAAATCTAGCAAACTCATGTTTGTCGGGTATGATGGAAATTCTGACAATTATCGACTGTTTGACCCGACAACAAAAAAGGTAAAAGTTTCGAGAAACGTGATTTTCGATGAACACACTACGATCGATACCGAGAAGAAGACCGTCCAGATCAGCATTGCGCAAATGGAAAATGGAGACGACGACGCTGAAGAATATCCTGGAGGTCGAAACCAAATCGTCGATCTAGGTGGAGCATCCAACTTAGCAGCTCCGGAGGCGCAGCGGCCGGCAATGAGAAATCCCGCAGTAAATGGGACCGAACCTCGACAGGATCTGGATGGAGAACAGTTGCACGCAAACCCGAGGAACGTCGAAGCTCTTCAAGAGGATGAAGGGACAGTCGTCGAGAATGCCAGGGACTACAATCTGAGGAAGCGAGACAAATTGCAACGCCCAGGAAGATACACAGCGAATTTCGCTATGGTAAATGAACCGCAGACTTACAAGGAGGCCATGGAAGGCAGTGAGTCAAGAGAGTGGTCAAAGGCGATCGCAGAGGAGCTCAGTGCCCTGAAAAGGAACGACACATGGCAACTCGTGAAGCGAACTGGCAACATGAAGGACATCGGGTCGAAGTGGGTTTTCTCTCTTAAAGATCAAACATCGAACAAACCAAGGTTCAAGGCCAGACTATCTGCCAAGGGATTTTCCCAGGAGAAAGGAGTTGACTACGACGAGATCTTTTCGCTTACTACTAGGTATGATTCGATAAGAACTTTATTGGCTACAGCAGTGAAGAATAATTACAAGATGTTACAGTTCGATGTACGCACAGCATTCTTATATGAAGACCTACACGAGACAATTTACATGGATCCACCAGAGGGTGCTAATATAAGTGACGGTCAGGTATGCAGACTACAAAAATCACTGTACGGGTTAAAGCAGGCATCGCGGTGCTGGAACGAAAAGTTTAACCTGTTCATGCTTGACCAAGGATTCCGACGAGGAGAAGCAGACAAGTGTGTTTACAGGAAGAGTTGTTCAAAATCGACGATAATTCTGACTCTCTACGTCGATGACGGACTAGTCATGTCCTCAGATGAAGCATCGCTCTACAGTTTCTTGGATGAGTTGGGGAAGCAGTTCGAGATCACGGTCATGGAACCCGGACATTTTGTCGGGATGGAGATATTGGACGAGACCGATGAGGGTAATAATCGTCGTATACTTATTCACCAATCTAATTATATTCGCAGGATGATCGAGAAGTTTCACATGCAAGATGCAGCTCCGGTTGGTACACCAGCAGATCCGCACGTGAGACTGAAGAAACCAGACTACGATGATCATAGCAAAGATTCCTATCCGTATCGGGAGGCTGTGGGATCATTGATGTTTGCAGCGATCGTGACACGACCAGATATAATGTTCGCTACGAATCAAATTAGCAGGTACACTTCAAATAATGACCAGACTCACTGGAATGCAGTCAAACGTATTCTAAAATATTTGAAGGGTACTATAAATTTTGGCATAGAGTACCGTAGAAATTCAGAGATGCTAGTGGTCACAGGGGACTCCGACTCAGATTTTGGAAACGATTTAGACACCCGTCGCTCCATGTCGGGCTATGTATTCCTTCTGTCAAATGGGGCGGTCACTTGATCCAGTCAAATCCAGAAGGCTGTGACATTATCGACGACGGAAGCGGAGTACGTCGCTGCCTCAGAAGCAACTAAAGAAGTGACCTGGATTCGTCAGTTTCTTGATGACATTGGGGAACCAGTCCAGGAACCAACAAACCTGAAGATGGACAACCAGGGAGCGCTTTGTCTTGTGAAAAATCCAGTCTTCCATAAACGGACAAAGCATGTGGACATCAAATATCATTATATCCGTGAGAAGCTTGAAGAGGGGACTATCAGCGTTAGTTTTGTACCGTCAGATCTAGAACTAGCCGACGTCTTCACCAAGCCTACTCCTCGAGATCATTTCCATAAACTTATCTTTAACTTGGGAATGAGAAAGTGTTAATTTTTTTATATATAACTGTTGTTCATCGTTACATCAAAACAAAAACCTATTTTTTTATTTTATGAGATTTAAGTACTCGATTGGATGGAGTATTGGATTATTTGAATTTTCGTACTTCGAGTACTGGCGCCATCTAGATCAGTCGACGAGAACTCTCGCGCCCCATGTTGGTATCACTTGTACTGTTGGTATTGTACGTGCGCGAGTGAACGGGCCCTCCGTTCTTTTGTATTAGAAACAAATAAATAGTCATTTGAACAAAATACTAGTTTTATTCAAAAGTTAAATTTGAGCAAAGGGTAGATCTGACAATTAAAGATTTAGAAAAAGCACTTAAGACAATGAAATCCAATAAGTCACCTGGTCCGGGAGATATACCGGCAGAATCACTGAAATATGATCCCTATAAACTGCACCAAATGCTCAAACACATGTTTTAAGGTGCATGAATGGAGAGGATCCTCCTCGAGAGTGGCGAACGTCTTACCTAATACCAACCCATAAGAAAGGATCTAGAGACAATGAATCAAACTACAGAGGAATAGCAGTTATTGGATGTATAGGTAGACTGTATAGCAAAATAATACGAAATAAAATAGAAGAGATAAAAGGAAAAATAGGAGAGGAACAATGTGGTTTTACTGCCGGCAGGTCGGTCATAGACAATATATTTACATTAAAACAACTTATAGAAAAGAGAATAAGAAGAGGTCGGGAAGTTCATCTGGGTTTCATTGATCTTCAGAAGGCGTATGTACCGGTTGCTAGAGTATGGGAAGAAATGGATGGACTTCAAATCAGTGAAAACTTAATTGGAGCCACACAGAATCTATATAAGAATAACACCTCTCAGATTAATATCTACAGCAGGCTCTCGGATCCATTCCCAGTCAGCAAAGGTCTTTGTCAGGGTTGCAGTCTTTCCCCAACACTGTATAAAATATATCTGCATCAAATTATACAGCAGTGGGAGAAACAATGCAGAGTAATGGGAATGACGATCGGAGAGGATAAATTGTTTACGTTATATTTTGTCGATGACAAGGTAGTAATTGCAGAAGATGCGGACGATTTGAGTTGATCCGTAAACTCAATGAACACTTTTTAAAAGCAGGATTTAATATTAATATGGACAAATCTAAATACCTGGCAGTTGGTAAAAATGAAATAGAAGATCTTCCTGTGGAAAATGGAGGAAAAATAAAAGGGGTAAACAAATATAAATACCTTGGTGTACTTTTTAAAAATAAGGGAAATAGCCATGACGAAATTGAGAGACGAATAAGCTTGGGGAGAAACGTGACACGAAGTATAAACTCTGTCTTATGGAACAAAACCATCACTAACACTACTAAAAGACGTCTTTACTGCTCGCTAGTTATGAGTGTTACAATATACGGTTCTGAAGTTTGGGAGATTGATAAAAGAACAAAAGGGAAGCTGCTGGGCATTGAAATGGACTTCTGGCGTAGAAGTTGCTGTTACAGCAGACGTGACAGAATCAGGAACGACGACATAAGAAAGAAAATGAATGTAAAAAATCTATCCTTGACGAAATAGAGAAAAAAATCGTTTGGTACGGTCATGTTATGAGAATGACAGACGACAGATAGCCAAAACGAATCCTGAAATGGGTGCCGGCAGAAAGACAGAAGAGAGGAAGACCCAGACTTGCATGGCAGCAGGGAGTGCAAGAGGCTATGACGGCAAGAGAAATGCAAGATGATCTATGGTCCAATAGAGAGGCATGGAGACTGAGAGCGGAGAAACGACGACAGCTGTGTGTGTGTATATATATATATATATATATATATATATATATATATATATATGTGTGTGTGTGTGTGTGTGTGTGTGTGTGTGTGTGTGTGTGTGTGTGTGGGAATCGGATGCCGAAGAGTTTTTGGGTTTTCCCGCCGTTAGTTCAGAGGAAGTACGCGCCGCGGTTGGTAACACTGTTACGGGCGAGCAGTGAGGAGGAGGGCGTTTTGGAAGGGGAGACAGTCCGTCTTGAGCCGAGCCACGAGAGAGTGTACGATTTGTGTTTCAAGAGTGTAAGATTGTAATTGTGTTGTGCCAAATACATTTTGTTAATTAATTCGACGTGCCAGACTTATAATTTGAGGACACCTTTCCCACAATTTGGGGGCTCGTCCGCGATTACGATGGATTTCGACGAGGATTGAGACGGATAGCGACGAGACGTCTGGAACTTTCCGGCCGCCATTGTGAACAACAACCTTGAGAAAATACGACGCGCTGCACGACGACAATTTGGAATTTACGACGACAGTTCCAGATTGAAGGCATTTGTCAAGGTTGTTACGACGGTGGATTTTCAATTGACGACGTGACGACGTGGCGACATTCGACGTGACGACGTGGCGACGTGGTGTTATTCTAACCCTAATTATCGAGTGAATCAAACGACGACAATAATTGCCGGAATTCGAAAATAAGTGAGTAGAAATAAAACGAAAAAATTTCTGGACCTTGAGAAATTTGATTACACGATTCGACGCTTCTAGAAGGTAAAAAACTTTTTCACACATTATCGACGGTGTCCTATATTATCGACAGAGTAACAAAAAGTTTTAGAATTTTCCCGAGAGATGGCGACGTTGGGAGATATCGACAAAATAAATAAAAACATAACCTCTGCGCCTGCGAAAGCAATTCAAACCTTGCACAAATTAATATTCGAAGATATCCCAAAAGATAGGAAGAATCGGAAAAGTTTAAAGGAATTCGCGGGATTCACATTTGAATTAGATTCGAAAGATTTTAAATTGAAAAAGGAATTTATAAATAATTCATTTACAGAGGCAGAATTGGGCACTATATGTAGTATTCTTTGTATCAATGACGGGACGAAAGAAGTAATGATCGATGATGTGTGCAATTATTTATCGAATTTGGAAACCTTCTGATAAAAATCGAACAAGACGAAGAGGAAGAGAACGATTACGACGAGAATTTTGATACAAAAAATAAACTAAATGATAAGATGGATGAGACAAGGGATGCACTCAGGAAAGTATCGGCTGATTTACAGAAGAAGCTGAAAATTGAGAAGAAAAAAATAGAAGACAGTTCGGACGGCGAGTTTGATTCGCGTTCTTCTGGTGTCAGAAGTGAGTGTCATTCGCGTTCTTCATTTGATTCGCGTTCTTCTGGTGTCAGAAGCGAGTGTCATTCGCGTTCTTCATTTGATTCGCGTTCTTCTGGTGTCAGAAGTGAGTGTCATTCGCGTTCTTCATCCTCGGTGCAGGATCGGCCGAAATTTTTATTGACTTTCCGCGATATTGAAGGCACTTTGAAGACGTATAATGGCAGTGACGGATATCCAGTAAAAAAATGGATTGAAGACTTCGAGGAGACAGCGACTTTGATGGATTGAACGCGAATGACACTCACTTCTGACACCAGAAGAACGCGAATCAAACTCGCCGTCCGAACTGTCTTCTATTTTTTTCTTCTCAATTTTCAGCTTCTTCTGTAAATCAGCCGATACTTTCCTGAGTGCATCCCTTGTCTCATCCATCTTATCATTTAGTTTATTTTTTGTATCAAAATTCTCGTCGTAATCGTTCTCTTCCTCTTCGTCTTGTTCGATTTTTATCAGAAGGTTTCCAAATTCGATAAATAATTGCACACATCATCGATCATTACTTCTTTCGTCCCGTCATTGATACAAAGAATACTACATATAGTGCCCAATTCTGCCTCTGTAAATGAATTATTTATAAATTCCTTTTTCAATTTAAAATCTTTCGAATCTAATTCAAATGTGAATCCCGCGAATTCCTTTAAACTTTTCCGATTCTTCCTATCTTTTGGGATATCTTCGAATATTAATTTGTGCAAGGTTTGAATTGCTTTCGCAGGCGCAGAGGTTATGTTTTTATTTATTTTGTCGATATCTCCCAACGTCGCCATCTCTCGGGAAAATTCTAAAACTTTTTGTTACTCTGTCGATAATATAGGACACCGTCGATAATGTGTGAAAAAGTTTTTTACCTTCTAGAAGCGTCGAATCGTGTAATCAAATTTCTCAAGGTCCAGAAATTTTTTCGTTTTATTTCTACTCACTTATTTTCGAATTCCGGCAATTATTGTCGTCGTTTGATTCACTCGATAATTAGGGTTAGAATAACACCACGTCGCCACGTCGTCACGTCGAATGTCGCCACGTCGTCACGTCGTCAATTGAAAATCCACCGTCGTAACAACCTTGACAAATGCCTTCAATCTGGAACTGTCGTCGTAAATTCCAAATTGTCGTCGTGCAGCGCGTCGTATTTTCTCAAGGTTGTTGTTCACAATGGCGGCCGGAAAGTTCCAGACGTCTCGTCGCTATCCGTCTCAATCCTCGTCGAAATCCAACGTAATCGCGGACGAGCCCCCAAATTGTGGGAAAGGTGTCCTCAAATTATAAGTCTGGCACGTCGAATTAATTAACAAAATGTATTTGGCACAACACAATTACAATCTTACACTCTTGAAACACAAATCGTACACTCTCTCGTGGCTCGGCTCAAGACGGACTGTCTCCCCTTCCAAAACGCCCTCCTCCTCACTGCTCGCCCGTAACAGTGTTACCAACCGCGGCGCGTACTTCCTCTGAACTAACGGCGGGAAAACCCAAAAACTCTTCGGCATCCGATTCCCACATTATTGATTATAGAATGTTAAAATGTTATACAACAAGGTATTATATTTAATAAAATTCATCAAGTTATATCCTACGATCAAAAAGGGTGGTTAAGACCATATATTGGTTAAAATACAGCCGTAAGGCAGCAATGTAATATTTTTTTGAAAAAAATTGTTTCAACTCCTGAATAATTCGGTATATGGAAAACAAATGGAAAATATGAGAAATAGATGTAATGAAAAACTTTTATCTAGCTATAAACAATTTCAGAAATATCAGGAATATGATACGAGAACCATCATTGATGATAATATATTATTATATACAAAAGAGGAAAAAGTAATTTTAAATAAACCTATATATGGTGGATTTGTAGTACTTGAATTATCTAAATTATTAATGTATACATTTTATTATGTTTTAAATCCAAAATATGGACCTCATATGTAGCTATTAGCTTCTGATACTGATTCTTTTATAATTTATGTTGAAATATATGTATTTATGAAGATATAAAAGAAAATATTTCATATCATGATACTTGTGGGTATCTTTTACAAAATATGCCAGAAGCAAATAATAAAATACCATATAAACGTAAAGATGAATATTTAGGAATTCCTATTCCAGAATATGTAGGGTAAAGATCAAAAATGTATTATTTTAGATTAGATAATAAGGGAAAAAGTTACGTAAAGGTATTAAGAAACGAAATATTGAGAAAATGAAATTTGACAAATAAAAAAATAGCTTATTCAATGCTGCAGAGACATATGAAGATGTGTGCAATATATCATAAGAATATACATTATATACAATAAACATTAGAAAAATATCTGACACTTTATGATGATAAAAGATATTAAATAGAACATATCAATACATTACTCATATAAAACGGAATAAAAATATTAATTTGAGTGTAATTTGTGGATACCTCTTTTCATATGTTTACTTAAATAATCTCGACTAACTTTGCATCCACAAGAACATTTAACTTTAGTCAGTAAATATGTTTTTATAACTCTTTACATATGAATGCATGGCCATCAGTCATTTTTTTTATTGTTATAAAATTCATTTAATTCCTTTTCAATATGATCTATAATACATTTTTTAATTTATTTAATTTCCTTTGCTGTTTATTTTTTTGATGTCGTGGTAAGTAATTTTTAGTAATTCAATCTCCACATTCACATACTGTTTTTCTAATAATCTCTATTTTTATATAGTAAATGTTATGATGTGATTTCATTATTTATATATAAAAATATCTAATTTGTTTTTTAAAACTGGTATTTAATACGTTGTAATCTCTTCAAAAATCTCTTAATTTTTAGTGATTCGTGATCGTGAAGTACCATTTTTATTACAGTCAATATTCATGAAAGTTAAATTTATCTGCTTTAACTAAAATATTCAGAAATACATTATATTTATAATACATTTGATCTTTTAAAAACTAAACCCCACCATTCATATCTCCATTGATGGTGGTATACCTGTAAAATCTCTTGTTATCATACCAACCTTTTTTTGAGAGCACATTCATCAATTTCAGGATAATAGATATCATTATAAAATAAATATGTTTTACCTGAATTAAAATTCAATATGGTATGTATTTTTGTTTGTGGTGGTATACCCATAGGTTGAATTGGTTTTGGATATTAATTTACTAAATTAAGACTAAAATAATCAACCAAATAATACATATTGTCAATAAAAAATAAATTTTCTCCAATTTGTCTTTGATAAATAGCTGTAATTCCACTTAAATCTTGTGGTAAAAATGATAACCAATCTCAAATAAGTTGTGCATGATTAATTTGATTTGTTTTTAAATTTATGACACAAATCTATTTTTCATATTAAATCCAATATATCATGTATTATCAAAAATGTCGAATATTTGTAGTATCACATTAAATAGGTTTGAATTTTGGTGTTGGTGGTAATACAGGAGATTTATTACCATATATACTTTGAAATGCTAAAATGTCATCTCTATGTAAATCTAATGATCCGTGATAATAAGCATTCATTAATGCATTTTTATTATTTGTATGTCCTATTTCCTTAAGTAAAACAGAAAATAAATTCTTTGGACCTTGTGATCAGAGGTGGATTTACGCATAGGCACAGTAGGCACGTGCCTACGGCGGCAAATTTTCAAGGGCGGCAAATTTTAAAAGGCGCAAAATTTTCTTGATATTTTCTAAAACAAATTTAGGTTCTCTAAAAACTATAACAGCATAAATCATATTTTTATTTTAAAAATATCATATTAATATTTAATGCAAGCTATTTATTTGTCTACTTTATTAGAGTATACGTTATGATTTCAGAAGTATATGAATCTGAAACTAAGGCTCGTTGACGAAAGAAAACATTTTGCAATTCTAGTTGTCATGTTTTAGTATCCTTTTAATGTTAACGTTTCAGTGTTGAAACGTTAATAATGTTGAACGTTACTTGCTATAAAGATACAGTTTATATCCAAAATTAGCTAATCCAAAAAAATTATTTAATTTATGAAAACAATGTGCAAAATATAAAGTTACTTTGAAAGTTAAAACGTTTAAATTAATGAGGAATTGTTACTGAAAAGTTACAATTTGAAATGTAACATTAATTTTAAACAGGGGGCGGCAAATTTGATGTGCCTACAGGCGGCAAAAATATTAATCCGCCCCTGCTTGTGATGTATATAAATCTCTATTATAATATTACTCGCGCAACTTTTCTTAGACGATGGATTGAAGAAATGCGAGTAGAGTGGGGGTATTAGTTACGAAATTGGCCACTAGATTTTATAAAGCAATGCCAATCTCTGGAGAATCAGTCATGCTTTCGCAACATTCTCAATAATTTGCGTTCTAACTTTCTCAGGTGTTCGAGGTATCTCCTGTAATAGATCTTTACCTACTTTGGTCATTTCTTTAGATTTTTGGAGAAAATAACGGATAGAAGTTCTCGTCTTCAAAAAAAATTGTTTCTATTTCGCGCCAGTGAAGATGTGTTTGGAATGCTGTCTTCAGTGCTCACTGCGAGCTTTTGCCTTCGTCTGTTTATTGTGCCAGAGAGGGGGAAGCAAGGTCATCGTTCAAAAAAAGTTGCACGAGTAATACCAATTTTCATGTAAATCAATATGGATTTCTATTGGAGAATTATTTACTTTAGGAAATTTTGCATGTGGTAATATACCACCTTTCAATCAAATTTATTAGAAAACATATATTGATCCACCAAAATATACAAGCTTACGTGTGCACATACATTGATCTCTTAGACAGTGTTGTTCTCCACGTTTTTTCGGTATATTTATATCTGGCTGAAGAATATCTATCAAAATTTAAAATATGTATGAGATGTTTCAAATGCTAAACCAGTTAAATCTAATATTGCCTGATTTACATTACTATAATACCATTTTATTGTATTTTTATTTCATTTTTGTGAAGATATGAATTGAGTATCATGTACACTACTCGAGGTTGATTCAATAATTCTAAAGTTTCACTATTTCATTTTTCCTCTAATGGTAATTGATAATATTCTTGAAATTTTAGAATAGCATCACCATTTTCAGTATTATATCCATAATTTGATAATATTTGTGTCACTAATTCACTAGTAGTTACTACCACATTGACAATACATGTTGTGAATGATAATAGGTTAAACCACATTTATTACGTCAACGTTTATAGACTATGTATTAAAATAAAATAAACCTCTACGATGTTTATTATATTGTAGTCTATAAACAAAATATCGTTTCCTCGAACTCGTAGAGGTTTATTTATTTATTGTAGTCCAATTGATTTATTTAATCATGCAAAAACTTAATTCAATAATATCTTTTTCCATAAATCCTTTATACACTAATCTCTAATTCTTAATTTTTTGAAGACCTTTCTCTTAAGCAATTAGCATATCGAATTGGTAAAAATACACTAAATATTTGATTTTTCTTATCAGATTTAACAGTCACTGTATCTCCAAATTGTGCTTGTATCTGTCTAAAATCAATAATAGGACATTCACAATTTTTTATTATTAATTCAGTCATTTTTTTATATTCTCACATGGTGTGTAGCTTAATTCAATTTCATTATAGTATCCATTTATAAGATAATTATTTTTGTATTACAATTTTTTTACTTAACAATTTTTAGTCATAAAAACACCTCAATGCCTTGAGATTGGAAAATGTGGTTCCATTCATTTCTGTAGTAAAAATGGCTAACATTATAAAAATATTGTAGAAATAGTGACGTGTTTGATGTACACATAATATTGAAAAAATATTAAAGTATAGTAAAAATGGCTCAAAATTGGAATTATAACGGTCAAAAAATGTGGTTCATATCTTTCAACCCATTTCAACGCTACGTCCACGAAATTTTCGATCGTAAAAATGATTAAAAATTGGAGTTTTTTTTACATCTTTTAATATTATTTTTTAATATGACTAAATTTAAGCATTTTAGGATGATTTTAATGAAAAAAAGGAGAATTATAGCATAGTAAAATCTGGTCCAGGAGACCTCCTTTCTATACAACTGACTAGCTAGATAGCTAGGTCGAATGCGCTGTCTGGTGGAGAACACTAGCAGCCAGCTGGGCTAATCGTTAGTTTTCCGTGGGTTTTCCGATCAAAAACAGGCGATTGCCGGAGGAGAATCCTAAGGGTACTTGCAGAACACGGACCGCGTGCGATCTTTCTTTCCTCTTCCTTGTTCTCTCTTCACCTGTTTCTTGTACACACTTACGTGTGAGATGGTTTACGATTTTACTAATCTAATTATTTAGGGTGCCCGGTTAATACATTTATTATAATATTAATTGTTCTATTTCAAACATTATATTGACTTTACAAACCTGGGTTTGACATATAATACTTTACCTGCCTTTTTTACTTATTTATGTAGACGAGCGACTCCGCTGAGCCGCAATTCCTGGAAGTGCTGCGGTATTATCCTGTTGTTAACAATCTCACGTCTACAAATCATCAGCCTTTTGTTAGATATTAAAAAGTTAACATTTATTCTACGGATTTACATTTTTTGTCTTTGGGCTCATTAATAATTTGAATTATCTTTACTTTATACATTCACGAATTCCATACGGTATTTCTTCGTATAAATATTAGTAAGCTTACGGAAATATATTCTACGCTGGTCTTCAAGATGTCTTCCGTCCGGATGCCGTCGGTGGGATGTCCTTGCGTGCTCCTGCTATCGACGTAAATTCTGGCAGCGGGAGACTTTCTGTAATGTTCCCCGAAAATCCTGTTTGAAAAAATATTCTATAATCCGATCTATTCAATAAATGTGTTGTTCGCGAACGCGACTTTTCCTTCCTGCGCCTCGGATGAAGCGCCTACTCGCGACTGCCTGTCATTTTAACTTAAAACAATTTATAATGTCCAGTTACGAATCTATTCTGCACGAATTCTCCACGTACTAAGTTTATTGTACATGAATCCCCACAATAACAAATTACAACACAAGCTAAAAATGATACCCTCAAATTACAAATTATATACCACACATAAACAAATCACTCAATTAATGTAAGTTTCCCGTTTTCTAACTTCAAAATGTTACCCAGCCTAAGTCTGCAAAATTAAAACCGTCATGATGGTTGATGCCAAGAGAGAGAATGGCCTCGTTATAAATAATTGCGGAACTTTGATTTTCAACGCCGTCTTGTCACTTATTCAACACATGCTTCGCAAAAGAATATCACGTTCTGACCCTCAAGTACGGAACACAAAGTTTGTTGAAACGTCCTGACGACGTGTATTCCTTGGTCTATACTATTTGTATGCATCCAATTCTATACGTTCAATGCATATTTCCCTTTATTAAATGCCTTAAGAGGATTTCTGGTATGTCACATATGCACTACACTATGCCGGGAGAACAGTCGGGAGCTTAGACTTGTCGCGGTAGGGGCGGTGCTCCGCTGGCGGGAGATATTTGTTTGGAAAAACACTCTGTTAGTAGGTCGACTCCCGACCTCGCCATCAACTAAAGACCACCGCCAGTTCCCGCGATAAAAATGCACCACACTTACGGAATGAGCTCAGCTGTTGACGCACCCAGAATCAACAATCAATCAATCAATGTGTTGATATCCGCACTCGTTTTCGTGAACTATTGCTTCGCTAGTTGCGAGAGGAGTGGGGAGTTCGGTTATTCTGATATAAGGAATTTTGTTTTGTAGTTCGTTTTTCGATGCAAAATATTTTCTATTACACGGGAGTGAACATTTCTGGACCAGATGTTGCGTACAACGCTCATTGCTGTCATTTACTCTTAATTCAACTAATGTTGGCAAAGGAGTGAGGTTCAACAAAACATGCGCGTGTGAAGTCCCATTCCCAATGCAAACATAAACATAAGCATGGCGTTAACATAAAAGCTAGGACTACGTCCATAAGAGACCTCATTCACAATGCGTTCGCATAAGCATAACTTACGAGACGTTAACCGAAAGCTTGCAAAGTTTCAAGCGTCTTCAAAATTGAGAATCGAAATTGACGCTTATTCGACAGAAAAACGCAGAATAGGCTATGGACACAGTCGATACCTTGAAATCGATTCTCACATCCAACCAATAGTAAATCAGAATGTCTCACAGCCAATAGAAACACATTTTGCTTACGTTTTTGTTAGACATTGTGAATACTTCAGTCTTTGATTTACGTTAATGTTTATGTCTGTGCGCTATGCTTATATTTACGTTTGCATTGTGAATGAACTAATAATGGAGAACAAATTTTATTTGGAGAAAGAATTTCTATCTTTAACATTGTAATTGTAGTCAGACGTCGAAACAATTTCATGCTTTCGCAGTTTTCGAAAAGCGACACTATCAGTCACAATCGGTCTTGCGCAAACTTTATAAATGTATTTCACTTGATTCTTACAATTTAAAGAAAAAAATTGAGCCATGTTTGTTAACATTTTTGGAAAATTTTGATGACCCAAAATACTCCAAGAATTTGTTTCGAAATCGGAAACCTATGAGTCGACCAAATCGACCGGGGAATAGTCATTTTGGGGAAAATTCTTCGAATGGTTTAGAATCGTTTTCGAATCGTTTTCGTGAACTATTGCTTCGCTAGTTGCGAGAGGAGTGGGGAGTTCGGTTATTCTGATATAAGGAATTTTGTTTTGTAGTTCGTTTTTCGATGCAAAATATTTTCTATTACACGGGAGTGAACATTTCTGGACCAGATGTTGCGTACAACGCTCATTGCTGTCATTTACTCTTAATTCAACTAATGTTGGCAAAGGAGTGAGGTTCAACAAAACATGCGCGTGTGAAGTCCCATTCCCAATGCAAACATAAACATAAGCATGGCGTTAACATAAAAGCTAGGACTACGTCCATAAGAGACCTCATTCACAATGCGTTCGCATAAGCATAACTTACGAGACGTTAACCGAAAGCTTGCAAAGTTTCAAGCGTCTTCAAAATTGAGAATCGAAATTGACGCTTATTCGACAGAAAAACGCAGAATAGGCTATGGACACAGTCGATACCTTGAAATCGATTCTCACATCCAACCAATAGTAAATCAGAATGTCTCACAGCCAATAGAAACACATTTTGCTTACGTTTTTGTTAGACATTGTGAATACTTCAGTCTTTGATTTACGTTAATGTTTATGTCTGTGCGCTATGCTTATATTTACGTTTGCATTGTGAATGAACTAATAATGGAGAACAAATTTTATTTGGAGAAAGAATTTCTATCTTTAACATTGTAATTGTAGTCAGACGTCGAAACAATTTCATGCTTTCGCAGTTTTCGAAAAGCGACACTATCAGTCACAATCGGTCTTGCGCAAACTTTATAAATGTATTTCACTTGATTCTTACAATTTAAAGAAAAAAATTGAGCCATGTTTGTTAACATTTTTGGAAAATTTTGATGACCCAAAATACTCCAAGAATTTGTTTCGAAATCGGAAACCTATGAGTCGACCAAATCGACCGGGGAATAGTCATTTTGGGGAAAATTCTTCGAATGGTTTAGAATCGTTTTCGAATCGTTTTCGTGAACTATTGCTTCGCTAGTTGCGAGAGGAGTGGGGAGTTCGGTTATTCTGATATAAGGAATTTTGTTTTGTAGTTCGTTTTTCGATGCAAAATATTTTCTATTACACGGGAGTGAACATTTCTGGACCAGATGTTGCGTACAACGCTCATTGCTGTCATTTACTCTTAATTCAACTAATGTTGGCAAAGGAGTGAGGTTCAACAAAACATGCGCGTGTGAAGTCCCATTCCCAATGCAAACATAAACATAAGCATGGCGTTAACATAAAAGCTAGGACTACGTCCATAAGAGACCTCATTCACAATGCGTTCGCATAAGCATAACTTACGAGACGTTAACCGAAAGCTTGCAAAGTTTCAAGCGTCTTCAAAATTGAGAATCGAAATTGACGCTTATTCGACAGAAAAACGCAGAATAGGCTATGGACACAGTCGATACCTTGAAATCGATTCTCACATCCAACCAATAGTAAATCAGAATGTCTCACAGCCAATAGAAACACATTTTGCTTACGTTTTTGTTAGACATTGTGAATACTTCAGTCTTTGATTTACGTTAATGTTTATGTCTGTGCGCTATGCTTATATTTACGTTTGCATTGTGAATGAACTAATAATGGAGAACAAATTTTATTTGGAGAAAGAATTTCTATCTTTAACATTGTAATTGTAGTCAGACGTCGAAACAATTTCATGCTTTCGCAGTTTTCGAAAAGCGACACTATCAGTCACAATCGGTCTTGCGCAAACTTTATAAATGTATTTCACTTGATTCTTACAATTTAAAGAAAAAAATTGAGCCATGTTTGTTAACATTTTTGGAAAATTTTGATGACCCAAAATACTCCAAGAATTTGTTTCGAAATCGGAAACCTATGAGTCGACCAAATCGACCGGGGAATAGTCATTTTGGGGAAAATTCTTCGAATGGTTTAGAAGCTGGTTTTGTTCAGACGGACGGAAGTTTTGTAGGGAGGGAGAGGGGAGTATCAAGGAACCTCAAAACGTGTGTTTCCGAAGAAATCTGAAATCGATTTTTTGTAGCATTACATAACTTTCAGTACTCTAAGTATATTTCTCGAATACGAGAAAGAACTAGGTGGTGCTAGTCCCATTTCTGAAAAACTTGCAAAAAATGTTAACGTTGCAAATCTACAAATTTGAAGATAGAGATTTTGTCAAAAAATGAGATCTGTAAAGAAAAGTAATTTCTCGTAATTTCTGATTCACATTAATACAAATTGTAAAGAGAAGCATTTTCTCAAGATCGGCTCCAATTTTTTCCCACGGTAGAACAAGGGGCACTTAAAAGAATGGTGCTAGTCTCACTTTCCTACAACTTTTTGAATTTTCGATAATTGCACAAGTTAAAAATAATGCGACAAATGATGTGCTGTTGTTGCACCACTAGTTGCAATTGCAATACTTCTGTCAAACGCTTGTTAATGGACTGGTGCCTCCTGCAATGTTTGGTAACATCAGAAACTATCATAACATTATTTTCCGATTTGAATTTCCTTTTGGTAGCACTTTTAGGGTAGTAGCATTGCAAATCGTTTGTGCCCAAATAATCCAGCGACACATTATTTAGCTACGTACGGGACGTGGGGTGCAATAGCTGCTACAGCTATTGCTTCATTATACTAAGTACTAATTTATTTACTGCTGTAATTTGCATTGGAGGGCGTTGGTCATTGTTTGATGTACCTGAATTCAATGGAAGCTATTCTGATTTACTTTTTTAATATAATTTATGTTGATTTAAACTTAAAAGTTAATATGCATTTTCAAGCTTCGTTTGGTTTTTCATTGCTCGTGTTAGTAATATACGAGTTGTGAGAGTAAGTGTTGTCGGAGCAACGCTAATTATCTTAATGATATTTGTTCTTAAACTTACATTTTTACATGGATTTCGTTGGGATATAGTTTACTTACTGGAAATGGACGCCATTTTGTTGCTCAACTGTCACAGTATCAACCACATGGATTTCAATAGTGAAATGGTGTTTGATCACATATATACTCTCTGGATCACAGTATACAGATTATGATTTGATTTAAACAACATTTGAACTTACAATCATTTGTTTCATAGTGTAGTTTCCACTAGTGACTTGCAAGATTAAATCCGCTTCTATAAAGTGGTATTTCTCAAGACACTTTCTTTATAAGGAAAGGTGAACTTCATGAAATATCCAATAGAAAAAAGAAAAAGATGCAGTAAATGGTGGTTTCATTTTGGTTAATGTTATATTAGAAACAATATTTTCATATTATGTAGACACAAAATTTCATAATTTTAAAAGAAAAAAATCATGATTATTTTGTGAAACAATACTGAATACTGATAAATTCCAAATAGATAACAAAGAACAATGACAAATATTTTCATACATACACAGGCATGGGTTGGATGGAGATATTATGGTAAAACCACTTCCTAAACAAGAATGCAATGACATTTTGTGGAAAATGTTCCACAAAAAAGGACATGTATCGATTAAGTTTTGTAATGTTCAAAAGGAACAGTTCGTTATTAAACATTGGGCAATAAATAACATGCATCAGTAAAGTTCAAGAAACTGGATGGCTATGGAGTTGGCACAATCATTACTTTTTGGAAAAGATTTTTGCCAGATATTTCTGTGAATCCACCCCTGCTAGAAACACCTAGTTTCATTGTATAAAATATGGCAATACCGATGCGATCTTTCATTTTTGCATTTTCTGACTATTTTCTTCTTTTTGATGCAGACTTCAAACAAAAAAATAAAATAAAATAAAACACACTTTCTTTTTCAATAGGGCAAATAAGATGTAAATGCAAAAATTTATCAACATATATCCTTACAAAAGTATATTTTCAAGACAAAATTATTGAATATCACATGATGGACCTAATGTGTTTTGCAATTAATAGAATGTTTTGATTTGAAAACAAAAGTTCATATGCTCAAGTCACATGTTGCTCATTACAGAAAAAAGACAATTGTGAACAGCTGTTTTAAAATGACTAGAATAAAATGTTAATAGTTAAATTTTTTAAATAAATAAAAACATTAAACATAGTAGATTGTCTACATCAAGTTTACCCAAATAATATATTTTGTATTCTTTATATTAAGATTTCACTGTATTATAGCTTCTTGTGATATCAGAGTATAAAAATTACGTTAATTTGAAAAAGTGTACACAGAAAACATGTTACAACCATGAAAAGAAAATCCCGATTATTTGGCACTTACCTACAGTATTCCACTCTATTAAAAAAACAACAATCACCAATTCAACATTCACAATGAATTTCATTTTTTTGTACAAATCAAGCATACTTTGGGTGGGGGATGGGGGTGGAGGAATACTGCAACCGCTTTAACATGTCATCAACATTCATGGAGGAGAGTCTTAGAAGACTAGAGTTCACGGTCTACCATATCTAGCATTCTCCTTTGACACACCATATCTCGAGAAAAGATGAATTAGCTAGATGAATCATTCATTAAAACTCTCTCTTTACTATACTGCTCAAAACATATTTCTGTTGCTGCAAATACAATTTGAAGTCTTCGATCTAATGCCTGTAAGTGTGGTGGTGACAGTACTGGAGTGATGTGGCTATGCTGAAGCAATGCTCCTAGAGAAGTACTTAAAGCTGTACCACCCTTGAAGAGTAGTAGCCGCTCCCATGTTGATTTGCGCATTCTAGAACAATATTCAATTTATTTTGACAGATAAATGTATTACAAGAGACCTTATTTGATTATTACAATAAATTAAAAATTAAAAACCGACAACAACAACATGAATTCAAAACATAAAACTTCTCTCCTGAAAAATAGCTAATTTCAACTAATATTAATTTTCTCTGGTGCAATATATGTATGTGGGATTCGAAACTTGAATCACGTAGTATCGGGCTACAGTGGCGCCGCGTGGCGAGAGAAATGGGAATGAGTGGGCGAGTGTGGGTGAGAGAGTTAGTTAGTTTTTGGAAGTTGTTGGATTCAAGTCGTTCACTGTATTTCAATGTATTTTTCAATTTATTTAATATAGTATTGTTCGTTTCGTTTAATTCGTGTCTTATTCCGTTCGTCCTAAACCCAAGATTCTACATTTGGGGGCTCAGCCGGGATATACGGGCGAATTCCGGAAAAAGTTCGGCGCGAATCGATGGAACATTGCAGAAGGAAAAGAGGTTAGCCGGGCGGGATTGTTGTGGGGATACGCGGAACGAAGCCAGTTGTACGGAACGAGTAGAAGACGACTACGAGTTCAGTTAAGTTCGTTCGTGTTTCGACGCAGATTCCACCGCAAGTCGAGAAAAGATGGCAGATGATGAAAAAAAGATTAACATGAAAAACGACTTGGACGACAAGAAAGTGAAGGGAGAGATAGACGAACAGAATGACAAGGAGACAAAAATTCAAGAGACGCCAAAACAAATACGGCAAACAGTCATGAAAGGAGGATCTGTAATCAACATCAAAGAAATCGAAACATTTACAGTTGCCAAGTTGCAAGAAGAATTGGAAAAATTGCAGTTACCGACTGATGGTAAGAAGTTGATTCTAATTGAACGATTGAAGACAGCAGCAATATTTTTGGGGAAAACTAATGACCCTGAGAAGAAGGACATTATGAACAAAGACGAAGACGATATCAAAACAAAGAACGAAAGTAACACGGAAAAAGAAAATGATATGGACTCTGACGAATATTACGCACATTTTTTCAGTGACAATATAGGGGATAAAAGGAAAAAGGTATCGAAAACAGAAAAGAAAGTAATCGATAAGAAAAGTTCCAGACCAACGTCAAGTGAAAGTGAGTCAGAAGAAGAATTAGGTTATGATTCACGCAATTCCAAGAAATTGAGTTTGAATATGAAAAAAGGTAAGCTAAATTTTGACACGTCCGATTATTCAGAAAGTGATGACAGTTCTGATCAAGAGATGCTTAAACGACCCACAAAAACAAAACGGCGTGATCATAGATGGCGCGACATGCGCGAGACACGTTACGAACATGACAGGCGTGAATGCAACGAGCGTGAACACGACAGACGTGAACGCAATGAACATGAACGTGACAGACGTGAACGTGATCGGCGTGAACGTAGTAGACGAGAAGGCAATAGAGCCAAACATGAATTTACAATTCGTGATGTTGAAAATAGTTTGACAGAGTTTTCAGGCGATGATAAAATACAAGTCGAACAATGGCTCAATGAATTTGAAGATATAAGTAATTTGTTAGAATGGCATGATTTGCAAAAGATTATTTATGCAAAACGAATGCTTAAAGGCTCTGCGAAGAAATTTATGTTGACCAAAAAAATATCAACATGGAAAAAATTCAAGAAAGACCTGACGAAAGAGTTTACCACCAAACTCAGCAGTGCTACAGTACAGAGCCAATTACGGAAACGTAAACGATTATCTGACGAGACGGCGAAGCAGTACATATACTCGATGATTGAAATAGCCAACCAAGGAACAGTAGATGAAGAAGCACTCGTCGAGTATATCATCGATGGAATTCAAGATTACGAGAGCAACAAAGCCATTTTGTATAGTGCAAGAAATATTCAAGAACTGAAGAAATGTTTTGAGGCATACGAGAGGATGAAGGAAAAATCAAAAGGACGACAGACAACTACACAGAAGGAAGAAAGCAAACATCGAAATAAGGAAAACAAAAATCAAACTAGTTCAACAAAAGAGGATCATGGCAACAAAAATTCAGATGGGAAGCGGCCAGGTCAGAAACGGTGTTTCAGTTGTGGATCGAAGGAGCATGAAAGAGTCAACTGCACGAACAAAGATAAAGGACCCAAATGTTTTAAGTGCAATATGTTTGGTCACATTGCGCCAAATTGCACTAAGGAGAGTCAGAGTGTGGGATGTATAAGTTCAAACGACGAGGGTCTTATATCAAGAAGGTGAGAGGAAGAAACTACCGGGCGTTACTAGATACAGGCAGTGATGTCAATTTAGTACCAACTGATATCTACGAGAAGATAGGCCGTCCAGAAATGAGTCCAACGACGCGATGCTTCACCGGATTGGGGAACAAGACAACAAATCCTGTTGGGAGAGTCAAGCTGGACATCGAAATCGACAACCAGGTATACAGCACGCCATTTTATGTAGTTCCAAAAGACTCGATGAAATATAACTTTATCCTTGGACAAGAGTGGATTAAAGACATGGAGATCACCATTAGTCAGGGCAAAATCTCAGTGAGGCAAGTTCCAGCTAGATGTGAACAAGGACAAGACAACGATGGACTACTGTTAAATGCAACGTACACCGAATTCCATGAAGACTTGAAAGTGCTTCAATGTATTGCTGTAGACGAAATTGATGTTCCTTCTCCCTACGAAGCGAAGGTTCGCCAATTACTTGAAGATTACTCACCCCAGAAACAAGTGAAGGCTAACATCGAGACGAAGATAAAACTGAAGGACGACGACCCAGTGTGTTTACAACCACGCCGATTAGCTCCGAAGGAGAAGAAGATACTAAGTGATCAGATCAAGGAGTGGCTTGAAAAGGACATTATCCGACCTAGTGATAGTGAGTATGCCAGCCCAGTAGTGATAGTACCAAAGAGAGACGGTTCACATAGAGTTTGTATCGATTTTAGACAATTAAATAAAAAGATTGTAAGGGATCTTTTCCCGATGCCATTAGTCGACGATAAAATTGATGCTCTGGTAAATTTTAGTGTGTTCTCCGTAGTTGATTTGAAGAATGGGTTTTTTTCACGTCCCTGTAGAAAAAAATAGTCAAAAATATACTTCCTTTGTTACACCGGACAATCAGTATGAATTTGTAAAGACACCTTTTGGTCTGTGTAATAGCCCTACCAGTTTCTTGAGATTCGTCGACAATGTTTTTAAAGATTTAGTCAGGAAGTCAATTGCGATTACTTATATGGATGATATAATTATACCGGGTAAGGATTACGATGACGCTTTTGACAAGTTAGTCCAAGTTTTGAAAGTAGCAGCAGAAAATGGGTTAGAATTGAATCGTAAAAAATGTAAATTTCTTCAAACTAAAATTGAATTTTTAGGTTATGTTGTCGAAAGTGGCAGTGTAACCCCTTCACCCACTAAGATCAAAGCTGTACAACATTTCCCCGAGCCTAAGACTGTAAAGCAAGTTCAAAGTTTCCTTGGCCTCACAGGTTATTTTAGAAGATTTGTGAAAGACTATGCCAAAATGGCATACCCATTGTACGAGGTCAGGGATGGGCAACATTTCTTCTTTGGGAACACTCAGAAATTGTCTTTTTCAAAACTTAAAGAAGCTTTGAGTAACGAACCAGTTTTGAGAATTTACGATCCAGAAGCTGTCACTGAGTTGCATACTGACGCCAGTAAGCTAGGATACGGCGCAGTGCTGCTCCAGAAAAAAACAGACGAGAAATATTTTCACCCTGTTCATTATATGAGTCGCAAAACGAGTGAAGAAGAGAAGAAATGGTGTTCTTATGAACTTGAAGCTCTTAAAAAATTTAGAGTGTATTTGTTAGGTATAAGATTTAAAATTATTACTGACTGTCAAGCTTTCCAGAAAACGTTGGGGAAGATCAATTTACCACCAAAAGTCACAAGATGGGCTCTTCAACTTGAAGAGTTCGATTATGAAATTGAACACCGTATGGGCGATAGAATGAAACACGTGGATGCGTTGAGTCGAAATCCGGTTATGATGGTTGAAGATCTAATGCTAGAAGTAATTAAGAAGGAGCAGAAGAAAGAAGAACGACTGAACGTAATCATTCAACTTTTACTCAAAGAACCCTATGAAGACTATTCGATGCAGAACGAGATCCTTATGAAGACAATAGACGGAAGAAACGTCGTAGTACTACCTACCAGTATGCAACAAGAAGTTTTGAAGAAAGTGCATGACAATGGTCATTTTGGCACTAAGAAAATGCAAGAGATTATTCAAGCAGACTACTATGTTCCTAGATTGAGGGAAAAGCTGGACCATCTAGTTGAATGTTGTATAACCTGTATTATGGCAGAAAAGAAGAAAGGAAAAAAGGAGGGTTTACTTCGACCTATACCTAAAGGCGACATTCCACTACATACTTACCATGTGGATCACATAGGACCTATTACTGCAACTTCAAAACTCTACAAATATTTATTTGTTGTTGTTGACAGTTTCTCCAAATTTACATGGATTTTTCCAACCAAAACAACCAACGCGAGTGAAGTTCTGAGCAAGATGGACATTATGCAGGCATCGTTTGGAAATCCATACAGAATAATAAGTGACCGAGGAGCAGCTTTTACTTCTACAACATTCCAAGAGTACTGTGCAAAAGAGAAGATCGAACACGTTCTCACTACTACTGGCGTGCCACGTGGAAATGGTCAAGTGGAACGAATCAATGGCATAATAGTACCAGTTCTCACGAAGTTCTCCAAAGATAAACCTGAACAATGGTATCGACATGTAAATAAATTACAGAGATGTATCAACAGTACTTTTCAGCGAAGTATTGGCAGAAGTCCGTTTGAAGTCCTATTTGGTGTGAAGATGAGACACCAAGATGACGTAGCCATTTTAGAAGTCTTGGAACAAGAAGCAGTTGAATTGTTTGATCGTGAAAGAGAAGATCTTCGAAATGCAGCAAAAAAATCCATCCTGAAGATCCAAGAAGAAAATAAGAAGTACCATGACAAACACTCGAAAGAAGCTCGAAATTATCAAGAAGGGGTTATTGTAGCGATCAGAAGAACCCAGTTTGGACCAGGTATGAAAATCAAACAAAAGTATCTGGGGCCTTACAAGGTCAGTCAAGTGAAAGGTAATGATCGATATGAGGTGATTCGAGTAGGAAACTTCGATGAAGATGGATCCATGATAACCACAACATCAGCAGATTATATGAAGCCATACGTATTTCCTTCAGAGGCTGAAGGCTTTCGAGGATGGCCGAATGTGGGATTCGAAACTTGAATCACGTAGTATCGGGCTACAGTGGCGCCGCATGGCGAGAGAAATGGGAATGAGTGGGCGAGTGTGGATGAGAGAGCAGTGGTATGACACTAGATAGGGCACATCCGGTCCTTATTCAAATTCCATACGGTAGCCAATCAGAGTTCAGCGACGCCATATGCAACTGTACTACACCAGCTCGCTCAAGCGGAGAATCGGTGAACTACTTTTTCATTTTGAAATTGTTTCGCGAACGAGCCAGTTGGTTACCGTTGGATTCCTTCCTCGCCGACCTATCGTTGTATATACACGTGCTGTTCGTAGGGCTGTTAACGCCATATAGCAGTCAGTGATTTAAAGAAATGAAGTGATTTACTGCTGTTTGAAATCTGAAGCGTGCATTTTGGCTTCGAGAAGATGATGGGTGCGTAACAAATAGTGGAATTTTTTTAATGTTCATGTTCAGTTGCAAATACCTTGTTTGGACCAAGCGAGGTGACACCCACTGCAGCTATGGGTGTAATTGATAAGACTTTTTTAATAGAATATTACTAGAATATAGTTTTAATAGAATAAATTTTTTTAGTTTTAGTGGAATATATAGTTTGATGGGAGGCTATGATACCAGCACTTTTTAATTTTCAGATCCTTGTACACAGGCAGCTTTTCAAACTGAAAATGGTAAGTCTCTTGTATGTTGTAAGATGCAAAAAGAAGCATGCTATTGAAAGCATAATGTATTGGCAATAATTTGTTGTTTATTAATACAGGTTCTAGTGCTGTTGAACATGCTGCTACAACAAGTGCAGCAGATGCTTATTCTAGCCTTGTGAAAGGTAAATATTTGCTATAATCTTTAAGAATCTTAATTATTACTTTGTTGCATTTATTGAAGATGGGATAGATTTCAAGTTTGTTTCCATTTTCAGATCTTTTTCACCCATGTGAGGTGTCACCTCAAGTTTTTATGGACGTTTCTCATGGTATGTTCCTTTCAATATACAGTTATTAGTGCCAATTGAGGGCAAATTATAGTAAATAAAAAACTCTTTTTGGTGATTACAGATCCTTGTACTTCTGGACAGGTGCAACAAGCCATTCTGGGAGATGAATCTGCGCCTTCGGTGTGTGGTAAGTGCAAGATATTCCTGTGCTTTCTAATTTCGTAATTATAGATTGTGAATTAAAAGAAACATCTTTCTTTTTGATACAGATTTGTTTTCAGAACATTCATTTGAGGACATAGTATCTTTCTTAACAGCATTTTTTGCTTTTCAGATCCTCTTCCAGAGATGGCTTCTGAAGCATGCATATTAGGCCCTACGAGTTTGACCCTAAGTGGCTTTAAATTAATGTTCACTTTGAGGAGTCAGAACTCAGAGAGATAATATTAATGAATTATTGTAATGTGCAGTGAATAACTTGCTTCATTGTGCACAAAGTTTCTGAACATATCTCTTTTACGCTGACAGTTTATAAAGGTATGAACAACGAGAGTTTTAAAATCAGTGTGTATTCTGTCATTGGGTACAGATCCATTATATAAACTGTATTTCCCACATCTGATTTGGAAAGTTCTAATTAAATAAAATTTAAAGATAAAATTAATTCTGTAAAGCATGATCATTTTCTGAATTTTGGAATGCCTCTTGCTATGTTAAGACACTTTATTTGAATATTATGAATACAAAGGTTTTGAGTTTCAGAGGCTATTTTCATGCAATTTTAGAATTTCTTTAATGTCTATTATCTAGTCTGCAATTTGTTTCTTTCTTATTAGTGTTAATTTTTATTATTAGCATTATATAAGTTGCTTATGTATTGTTATACTGTTCTGACAATAATAGTTTCTCATGACAAACACAATCTTGATTCAATTTATATTCTAGTATGTGTGTATCATTGTGTTTTGTTCATCGTCATGCCAATTACATTCTGGATTTGAATGCTGATCCTTATTGGATTGTGAATTGTTGTGAGTCGTGAATGCAATGCTTGATTCTATAGCTGTTATTAGGACATCTGCCCAGTTATCAGAAGGTCCCAGGCTTGGCTCCTGGTGCAATCAACTATTTGCACTTTGACAATCCAGTTTCAGAATTAAATTGTAGTGCATAAGCATTGATGGAATTCCACTATTTGTTAATCATTGTTTTAAAGGTGAATGTACTTTCACAGTGGATCCCATTATAAAAAAGCCACGCTCTGAACTGTGCATGTGTGAGATTAGCATGGGTAAATAAAATAATTTTGTCAAATATTTATTGACTAATGAAAAACATTTTTAGGTTGCAACTAGTAAAAGCGGTTCTTTCAAGGCATGCAGAGCATGCTAAAAGCTCAATTTTTTGCACTACTGCTAAAAGTGGGACAACGCTCAAATGTTCTGATAAACTTTGAAAGCAACAAAGAAAACAAAATACGTTCATGTGACCTAATCAGATAATATTGATCTTAATGTAACAGTACATAATTATGTAATTCATGTTCTTAATGGCTTAAGTAATTCGCAAAATAAAATGGCACTTTTACCCCTTGTATCGTAACTATTTCTTTTACCTGGGCAAATGTGCAGTAGTATTTTCATTTTTCTTTTCAATTCTGTTCTTATTGTTTATTCATAATGCTTGTAATAATGTTATATTCCAGAGTATTAATTTGGCATATCTACAAGCAAATACTAAAGTGGCAATTATGCAGGTGTACTGTTTATTACTTTCTGTAATTCAAAATTGTTATTACTAATGAAATTACGAAATTGTATAATATCAATATGCTCAATAAATACTAGATTTTAGTACTCTAATTTGACTTTTTTGTTCCATAAAATCCTTATAATTATTATTGTGAATTTTTTAATGAATTAAGACGTGGAAATATGGGAGTGAAATTTTAAAGTTCCCGCGTCGCTGGTTTATTTCAAATTTACCGGTTACTTCTTCGCTATTGGCTGTCTGTTTACCCAATAGAAAAACATACAGTCCAATGTGGCGGCACCGGAAGTTGTGCAAATAAGGGTTTTCCTTTTAACATTGAGTGCCGTCTCTGATAATATACTCTTTGTGAGAGAGTTAGTTAGTTTTTGGAAGTTGTTGGATTCAAGTCGTTCACTGTATTTCAATGTATTTTTCAATTTATTTAATATAGTATTGTTCGTTTCGTTTAATTCGTGTCTTATTCCGTTCGTCCTAAACCCAAGATTCTACATGTATGATGGAGAGAAATAAATAAAATCTAGTGAAGCAAACAAAAAATGGCCATATCCTGGCAAGTTCATTCATAACATTTTTGAAAAATTGAATTCATGAAGCTTGATAAAATTAACTTTGACTAGAGGTGATTTTTTTGATTTGTCTTTTTATCTGAACAAATTTCCTTACTTAAAATTAAATTAGCAAATTACACACATCAGTTTTAAAATTGGTACTTACAGGCAGCACTGGTACAAAGGAGCCAGAATGTCTATATGATCCTGATAAGGATGTCCAAAACTGAAATATAAATGAAATGAATATTTTAAACAGAGATTGATACATTAATATTGAAGAAGGTTTTATATAAATCTTATTAAATTACCTTTTTCCATTATCCAACAACAAAACAACAGAGGCAGGAGAATTTTCGAATACCTCATAATGATGCCTGTCTCCATTATCAATTAGAAAATCAAATATGGCAGTATCTATTAAATCCAACAATCTCGGACCAGACTTTGGATTATATAAAGAGGATGCTTTCACTCTAGCACAGTATTTCTCATCTGTCTCCCATCTGTAAAAAACAATTAAGTCTGTACTTTTCTGTAACATTCATAAAAGTAAATAAAGATCTATTTATATTCATTAAGTTATTTGATCTTCCCTTTGGCCACATAAGACACTTTTCATTGTATTAGATAAGAATTTTTCAAATAACAATAAAAGCCTCATGATCACAGCAACCTTACACTGACAATTTGGGCAACCAGTTCTAAATGTTTTAACAAACTGCGGGCTTAGCCAGCAAAGGCAGATTCAGAAAGTGTTTGAGGTCAATGCCCATTTTTTTAAGAAATCAGAAAATATTACTTTCAAGTTACATACTTCTGACAATTTCCTCTCAACAATGTTGACTTTATTGGTTATGATTGATTTTCTGGATATGTTATAATGATAGTATTTAAACAATAATTTTTTGAAGCACCTAATCGATCCAGATTATCCAAAGATTTTATTTCTACAAGAGTTATGAAACTCAAATGAAAATAAAATTCATAAAAAACTCAAAATAAATTTGCTAAAAAGAGGAAAGGGAGGATTCCCATGATTCTTCTGTAGATCCACCTACATTAGGGGGGAGAGCAGGCAGCTCTTACTAGGAAAATATCACTGTTTCATCAGTGGAAGATCCATAACATTGTCTACTAACATGCTTTGACAATAAAGCAGAAATGCTTCTGACAAAAATGCAGAAATAATTCAATAACATTCTTACCGGGCTGCCATATCAACTCTGTAGGTGCGCTGCCAAGGATGACGAAATTTTTTAAGTTTGTAACTTGGACCTGATGGCAGCCACATTATCAAAGCTCCTTCCATTACATTCTTGTGAGCACAAACAGGATCTTGTGGACTACAATAATAACACACACCATACAGGCAAGTGTTGTTTCCTGTTTGCAAAACCACATTTAAATTCCTTAATTTCCCTGACACAGCACATGAACCATTATGTTATGTTATATTTTACGAATTAATTACCTTCTTGATAAAATGTGTCAAATAAATCATCAGTGGCAACTGGCATTATCTCACTACGTAAGTTCACTTTTCGACCTACTGTAAGAGGGCATCTTCGCAACCCCAAAAGAATTGATAAATGAAAAGCAGCAACTTCAGCATTGTGCCTATCTTTTCCAGCATATACAGGACCTTCAATCATTTCTGTTCGAGGATACCTAAGGTACAAGAAAAGGCTATTAGAAGCAGCAAAATTGCTAACATTATTTCCTACATGTTTCACTCACCATTGGGGCTTGAAAATGGCTTTTTGGTTGTCTTGAAGTGTTAGTAATAGTTTCAATTGAGTCCCATGACGAGCATTTTCAGCGTGAACAATACGTGTTGAGCATAGAGTGCGTAATACACTCCCTAACAGAGAAGATCTTTCTGGCACAATCTCTCTAGCTTTAACCCACTAGATGCATAAACAAAACATATTTTTAATTATATTTTTACTTTTAACCAATACCTTTGACCTAATAACTGAATTTCTAGGAAAATAAATTTACTTTTTCAGCTGTACTCCAGAGAGTTGTTGAAATGTCGGCTGTTGGTTTTAAATCATCTATAAGTTCCTGCATTAGCTTTTTGTACATTAGGTTAGTTTTAAAATATTTGGATGGCAATACAGTAACTTTCTGTTGAATATTTTTCATTGCTTTGATGGTAGCATTTCGATGTTGAACAACTTTGCTTATCTTTACTTTTGTTGCTGGTTTAACGGTTTTCTTAATGGCAACCAAATTGGCATATTGTTCAGGTTTAGATCCCTATAAAAAAAAACAACTTATAAGCAATAATTTAGATATAAATACAATATATAAAGGTACCTCACATACCCCATTCTCTTTTCCAGTCACTACATTTGGTGATTTTTCTTCCACTATTAAATAAACAAAGTACATATTTGCACTAAGCACCAACAAAAAGAGTGCGGTAAGAGATAAAAGGGCACACTGGCGCTTAATAACCTGAAAAACAAAAGGTGTTAGAGAGGTGAATTACTTTTATTTTGTGGTTGAAGGTTAAATTTTAACATACCATCATAATGTAGGATATCATCATTAGGAATTTATTTGTAGCTGGATCTTCCCTTTCTTTTTAACGCCACCATAACATGAATCCTTCCAGATCAAAATATCTGAAGTCATTTTCAGTTATTTGTAATTTGTCTTTGCTACTGGAAATTACATAATTTGACACGAGTTTAATATTAATAGCCGCAGAACTACAGTTAAAAGGTTTTTATCAACGGCTGATGCATCTGTCTGACAGGTTATCATCTTGGGATAACCAATTCCCAATAACAGTGTATAACATGCATCAGCACAGCATACCTAACACAAGGCTTAATGGTTTTCAATAGCTCTCAATAAGTTTTCAAGCCACTAAGACAGTGACTCACGGAACATCGGCTAAATCTTTGCAAAACACAGAAGGAACGAAATTACATCACATCACGATTACTGGGGGATTCAAAACCGCATATGCCCAGCATATGTCCTACATAAGGCATATAGAGCAGAGTACAGCTCACAGCTGCAATGCGCGATCGTATTTACTACAGGCAATCGCAATTGACAATTCATTTGTTTATCCTCTTCTGTCAAGTGTCAGTATAACCATCATTAACATGATTATTATTTCTGAATACGTAGCAGCTCCTACTTTCTTGAAATAATAATTTAATGTGTTACTGATAAATACATGTAAATGATCAGTAAGAGAGCGCGAAAAAATTGTATTCATGAATTAATATCGAATCACACAGATTGTTGAAAAGTTTTAGTTGGTGAAACTGAAATTATCCTTTTCCACCACCCTATGTCGACCACGTCGCACGTCACGTCGTAAGCCAGCCAGGGAGAATGTCGTAAACGGCGCCTGCGACACGCTGTCAGAGAGCGCACGAAGCAAATCTCACTTTAACTGACGTAGTGGGGCGATGGGCGAGGATGGAAAAATTGCTGTGGTATGTAGAGTGAGGTGAAGTGTTGCAGTGAATGGCACCTTGATGAAATGTGGAAGGGAGAAATGTTCAGAGCCAATGATTTCTGAAACATAGGGTGGCGTTTCAGCTTGTGTATTCTAATTCAATTTTTGAAGGAACATTTTTTAATGTCATTATCATAAATTTCCACAAGATTTGGAGTATTTAAATTGCTTGGTTTGCTAATTATCGTGGTGAATATCGTGACGCAATATTATTAATTTAAGAGACTGTGGTACAGTGACAATTTCAAGCGATTGTCTTATAAACGGTCTTAACGGTTATAAAAGGAGGTCAGGCAAAGTCAAAAATAAAATAACTACGCAAAGTACTCCTTAAAATTTAAAAAGAAATGCCAACAAAATCTTATAACTAAATTTGAGAAATGATGAGTTTTCAAACATTGTATGTGTAAAGAGAACTCTTGTACCCTATACTTTTTACCAGTTTCTTTTGTCAAATGAAGGATGAATTGTTGTATTCCTCCAAGAAGTGTAGTATTTACAGTGTCGTTTTATTTGTTTCTCTAGACATGTATTATCAAATGTGCATAATACATGAAAAGTTCATAATACACAAGGTTGAAATTGTAACTTATTCACTAAAAGCAAAATATAGATAAATTTCACAAATATTACAAATTTGCCAATAAATCTATGTTAAGTAACTTCAACAATCATCACATTAGATTTACTAAAACAAATAGTCTCTTCAAAAGTGGTCACATTTAAAGTATTTTGGAATATGTAAATGTTTTCCTTGCAAAGGACTTTTATGCAATAGTGTTGTAATTACTTAAAATATCAATTTGTAAAAACAGCTGTGTGGTTATATGAAATATCAAATTAAGCTAAACAAACAAAAGAGTTAGTAATTTGCGCAATGTCTATGCATGCATGAAAATTTCTCCAAAAATATGACTACATAAATTTCTAGATTCTGTTGATATTCTAATGTAATTTTAATATTATAGCTATAATTTAGGATTTATTTTGGAATGTTATAGATAAAAGAACATAATTTTAAAATGCTATGATGTTTTTAAAATTTGCATTTTTAATTTAATTGTTTTTCAACTTAAGAGAAGTAGACAAGAGTTTCAATATTGTTGTATATGCTTTGATATAAATGATGTAATATTATGAAGGTGTTTCACCAATTCCAACCAGTATTTGTAAAACCAACCAGTACTTGTATTTTTCCTTAAATTATCATTTTTTCCCCTTTCTTTTTCAGAAGATGAATCTTCAGCTAATTATTTTAGGACTTCTATTAGTTTTGCATGGTGTAATAGGTCCACCTGTTACACAACAAAAGAAAAAAGATGGTGAAAAAAGTTCCGAAAATGATATAGGAGAAGGTGAAAATGAACAATTGGTAAGAAATTCAATATTTGCTGGTATTTTGAATATTCTGCTTTGGTGATTTATATTGGTTCAGGAATATTATTTAAAAGGATAAAGGTTGGTGACATCAAAAAGGTCCATCAAAATACTATTATATTTGATTAGATTTTCACTAATCTATACATTAAAATGATGCAAACCAAGTGAAATTCTTTCAAAATTTGTGGTGCCATAAGATTTAAATCTCATGTATTATCATTGCATGGTAGGTTTTAATGAAGTCTTAATTTGTTTTTACACCATAGATCAATGCCTTTTAATATAGGTATTAATTTTATGTTACAACAGAAGGAAATAACCCATTTTATATGAATTTTGGATTTTTCGTTTATTTCAACAAATAAGACACTTTTCACTTTTCCCCCATTGTTGTTAAAGCAATTTTTGCTGATTTCATTGATTTTAATATCATTACATGGTACTTGCTTCAATCAATATTTATGAGTTGTAACAAATATTATCCACAAAGTTCCTGAATAGCATATTTGATTACTTCACTCAGATATTGTTATTTGGGCAGTTGTGAGTACATAATCTAATGTTCCCGTGATGCCTATCTGCGCCATTGTAGGTTCAGTCAATTTAGTGATAGGTTAAAACAGATTTTGTGGTAAAGAACAGTCCAAACAAAGTTTCCAAGCTCAGTTCACTTCAACGAAAGGCAGAAGCCTCAATTACTTCAGTAACATATACAACAGCTCAATTTGTTCATTAGGACTGGTTTCGATGAAATATCTGACAACATTTTTCTTTGCCTTTAGAGTGTTTTAAAAACATTTTAATAGCATTTTATTGATCATTTTTGACTATGTTTTAGGTCATGAAAATCCAACCCCCAATTATCATTATTAAGTAGAGCAATTATGCACAATTGTGTATATTACAACATGAAGGTTTTTTATGTTTTATGATGATATAAATAATGAGGAAGATGCTTTGTCAATGTACAAAACTTATTTCGGTTGGCTATATAAATATTCTGGTCTATAATGCATATGTCAAATATCTAGGATTTTTGAGACATTCAGATAAAGTATTTCTTGAACAATTTATTATTAATGAACCTAATATGACAATTTTCACATACTAAGTGCTTCAGCTTCTTCAGATATTCCACTAAGAATTATCGCTAAAAGAAAACTACAATGATAATATCAGAAAAACGATCCTGGTTTTTACAATGCACACATGAATAAAAAATAATAATAAAGTTGGCAGGAACAAAGCATATCATCAGGAAAGTTACTTAATATTCTAGAGAATTTATCAAATATATTTTTAAAATTTTTAAGAAGTATAAAATCGAAACAATAACTACAGCATTTTTTATGTAGACCTTAGACAAAAGTGATAGAACATCGTAGCTTGACCATGGTCAGAGCTCAAATGAACTCAGACTAGGCTTTTCCAAAGTGATATAAACCCCTAGACTCCTCCTCCCAGACAACCACATTAGAAGACAGACACACAAGTAGTGGAAGTTGCCAGCAGCTTTTTCACTATTCAAAGGCGCTTAAGGGCTAGCTTCTTTGGTAGCAAGGGTTCCAGGGGTTCCTTAGGGTTCCATAATGGTGTCCTTTGAGAGAGGATTTCACTTTTGGGAATAGGAAATGCTCTGTGGGTGTGAAGTTGAGGCAGTGAAGGGGTTGGGGAATCATGGCGTCATTTTTCCTCAGAGTTTTGGTTTTCACTCCTTGGAGCAGGTGTGGCTGGGTGCATTGGTATGATGCAATTTCCAAGTATTGGGATTTCCAGGATTTTCTACAACGCATTGTAGAAGATCTTAGTAAGCAGACACTCGACTCTGCTTTTGGTTTCAAGTTCTTCGAGATAAGTTTGCGGAGATGGTTTGTGTTCGAAGTTTCCATCGCAGATCATTCGCATCCACATTTTCAGTGATAATGGTGTGTACTATCATCTTATCAATGCCGAAACAATCTTGGCAATCTTTGAAGAGCTTGTGCCACTGAAAAACTGCAGGTTGTGACATGCTGTCATCCTTCAACACTTGACGAATCATGCCCAGCATCTCCATGGCTGCTTTCCCAAGTCCATCACAAAATTTGATGGCGTACTGCTACTCAATCATTCTCTGCATTTTGTGCTTGCATTGAGTCTCTCTAGAGTCCACTAAAACAGGAATGTGAAAACATTGCTGAACACATCAGTTTGTTTGAGATTGGACGAGCTGCTTGGTAAAAGCCAAATGTGTGGAGCCACCTTAATGCGAGCGCACTGTGATACATTTACGTCAGGAAGAAATTGTTTCTGACACATTTTATACACACCTTGTATGACGAAAGAAACTATTATTAGAATTCGTAATATTACATAACTAGTGGTGCTACAGACTTCCCCATATTAGTTTTCTATTTCCTTTGGTTTCAGATAGCTATTCGAACTTGCCACATGTTTTTGCCTGCTGCCATCTGTCACTTACATTTACATTTTTTGACATTTTCTTAATTTGTCGATTTCCTAATTGTTGAGAGGAAATATTATTTTAAGATAATTAAAGAACAGTAAAACCTTGTCCTCAATGGCAATTTTCTTTGAAAAATTTGGAGTTATTTTTATAAAACTGGTGTTAAAGCACTACTGTAATTTCGAAATTTGAAGCTCATTTTCACACTTTATATTGTAGATCAGATGGTATGAGGGACAGGGGGCGACTCTAAAGATGATGGCACCCACAGGAACACTTAAACTCGTTAGGGAATACTACTTCTTTACCTGCTAATAGGACAGGAAAATTGTTCTTCAACTGAGGGTGGTGATGATGAAGATGATAATGAAGAATATTCTCCAAAAATTACACATCTATAATACTTTTTTAAAAGGTTTTGCAAGTTGTTAAAATTTACATTATAGATAGTTTTTTAATAATTTATTGTATTTGTGTACACATATGCTTCAAATGATCTCTTATAAAGTTTTTCAAAATCACAAAGGTTTTGTAGGTAAAGAAGCTCAAAATAGCACAATTTCAGAAACACTCAAACAATTTCTCAAATGCAGTTCAAAATTTCCCACTTGGAAAGAGGTTTTACTATTGTATGAAAGTCGCATTTACATCTAACAATTAAGAAGTCAAAAAACTGAGAAAACATGAAAAAATCTACGTCGTTTTTGATAAAGCACATGATCTTGATTATAAATATCACAGGAAAGGATTTAAACCATTGGGTTAGTTAAGATCTCTAAATTCTACAACGTTATCTGAAAAGTTATTTAATTTTGAAAAGAAAAGAAAATCATTAATGAACGCAAGGTTGATAGTTTTTAAAGCTTTTTATATTACTTTGTTCGCATTGTTGCTATAGAATCGTCGTCGTCATGAATAGCAGATTAGTTGATCTAGTGCCTGTTCCTGTTAAAAGACAGTAGATCTGGTGATCATTCCTCCAGATGTTACTGAGTAATCCATCTTTTGTTGGGCCTTCCTATATTTCTTCACCCAATGGATTTACACTTGAAAACTTCTTTAGGAAATCTTTCTGCTTGCATCCTACGCACATGTGAAAGCTATGTCCTCTGGTTCTCTTTAATGTCATCAACCATTTTGCTTTGAGTTTTTTTCTGATTTCAGTGTTTCTTTGTCGATCTAAACATATAATTCCTACCTGGTGCCTGAAAAATCTCTTTTGTGTGGCTTCTAATCTCTGACAGTCCCTTTGTTTCTGATCTAGGGTCCATGTTTCTGATCCATACATCAACATTGGCAACATGTTATGTTGTGTATTCTTAGTTTTGTCTCCGTTATCTTTCTTCCAAAGTTACTATGGAAACAAAAGTGTTAAATGATGTAATATTGCAAGCACATCATTGGCCTTATATACATAAAAAGAAGTGGATTTTACTTCTTATTGTTATTAGTACTAAATTATTATAATTGTACATAACCTTAACACATATACAAAGTGTTTGGTCAAATTAATAAACATGTTAGCACAGGAGCTTGGGGCAGCTAGGCCCAAGTACATCAACCGTAAGGCTGGAGGGTTTGAATCCTGGTTTAGGCAAGAATGTTTTTCAGTTGTGTTGTGGCTTGGGGCAATCCCAGTCCCTCATGTTTCCCATCAATACCCATCAATACAATTCTTGACTGGGTCCCTATAGCAAGAACAATGAAACAATGGTACAAGCAAAGCACCAAGATGAGATTATATATTATATGTAGGTTCGCAATGTGCATGTATACCAAGTTCTTGGTTCATCATAAACTGTTATGGGAAATAGAGAGATTTTTAAAATGTGCTGTTGGTAGGATGAAAAAGAGAAAAATGATAGTATTAGAACATACATTTGAAATTTAATAGTATCTTTTTTAATACAGTATTGAAAACAGGTTAATAACTGTATCTTCATTATTCTTTTAGTATTCTCTTTTGTTGGAACAGTGCCTTATATCATGTGATATTCATAAGTTAACTAATTGGTATGCATTGGCTTTTTCTTGGAGTTCATTCTGTTCTTCTAATTTTTTTTAGCTGACATCTAAAAAAAATTCTTTTCATTTTTTCTGACATTCTTTTCATTTTTGACAGGATTTTGTTATATATGAATCTTTAGTAAACTTCTTTGTAGTTTTTTGGAGTGATATGATCATTGTATCTGCTGTTTGAGTCATTAGTAAATTAAGTTTGCGAAAATATGTTTAGTTATTTTAAGAACATTTTTACTCATTAGTACTCTTCAGGTAACATGCGTGTAATTGAATTTTTTTAGGGTGCTCTGGGAATAGAATATGATCGCTACTTAAAAGAAGTAGTTACTGCCCTGGAAAGTGACCCTGAATTTCGAGAAAAATTGGAAAAGGCAGAGGAGGTAGATATACGGGTAAGCAAAAAGTATTGAAATTTTTTTTTCTGACAAATTTGCTGTTACTTTATTACAAATTTCTGTTACTTGCGATTTCTAGACTGGAAAAATTGCCCAAGAATTGGAGTATGTTAATCATAATGTAAGAACAAAACTGGATGAACTGAAAAGACAAGAACTAGAGCGATTACGTCAACTTGCAAGTCAAGATCCACATCATTTAGATCACAGCAATCCTCATACATTTGAAATTGAAGATCTTAAAAAATTAATTGCTAAGGTTTGTGTGCTATTCAGCATCAAATAATAAAGAGAGCATATTGGTAGAGCAGTACTGCATTTTTAAATTGTATGAAATAAAAAACTGAAATATAAATAACTTTTAATATTCCTTGATATCTGTAGATCAATGATTCTTTTTAAAATATTCTTCTAAAATTATTTAAAAATACTGTAACATGTTCAATTTTTATCATTGTAATAGTTTCTTTTTAAGACAATTCTAAAGATGAGGGGTCCCCAAATCATTTTATAGACAGATGTTTGTACAAAATTTCTTCTTTTATTTTTAGGGTCTCGTCATCATTTGCTACAGTTTTGGGAATGGTTGTCCCAATCATTAGACTAAAAATTTTTCAAAAATTACTAAACATATTAAAAAATAAACATTAAAATGTTAGAAGTAAAATATTACATAAAACAAAAGAATTATGAAAAGTGAAATTATGTACAGGTCATAATACACTTAACAAGTACAACAGAGTTCATTATATAAGATGTTTGCATCAGCAGATGGAGACAACCAATCCCCAAAACTGAAGCAAATTATGATGAGACCTGGAAAATAAAAAAAGGAATTTTGTTCAATCGTCTCTCTATAAAATTATTTGGGGACTCCTCACTTTCAAGAATTGTCCTAAAAACCATTTAAAAAGACAGGCTAATTAATAGTTTCTTTGTTAGTAAGTATGTAGAACAAGTGATATTTGTGAAGTTGGTAACTCATAGCATCATAATAGCTAAAATGTAATAATATTTGTCATACTTAAGAACACTCTTGAACCTGAACATAAACTCAAATTTTAATAATGTCATCTTAAACAGGTAACATATAGTATATTGCTTCAACATTTTGTCTTTGAGATAAATTTTGATTTTTACAATTGTTTTTATGTGGTGGCTAAAATGATTCACAATAAATCCAGGAACTTCTGATTATTTTCTCACCCTTTTTTTAATATCAGTTTGTAAATAATGAGATTGAATTTCCTACAGACGACCGCTGATCTAGCTGAAGCTGATAGAAAACGAAGGCAAGAATTCAAAGAGTATGAAATGCAAAAGCAATTTGAAAGGGAACAGAAGTTGCAGGCTGTACCAGAAGATAAAAGACATGAAATGGAAGAAGAAATTCAGAAGCTAGAGGAGAAGCATAAGAAACACGAACCTGTCAGTAACTTAAGAACTTGTTTTCATCTTTTTAATTTAACAATTTATGGGAGTGTCCCATTGAAAATAAAAAATAAAATATAGTTACTTTTATTTTTTTGGATATATTTCTTAATTCACAGTCTATGCCTTTTATGCAACATAACTTTTCTTTTTTCCTAAATTTATGTTGAGACTATTTTGGAATGAGCATTTGATCTTTTGAATTATGAATTTGTTTTCCGCCCTTTTCTTGTTCATTTCTTTTTTCCAGCTTCATCATCCAGGCAGCAAGCAGCAATTAGAAGAAGTGTGGGAGAAGCAAGATCACATGGAAAATCAAGAATTTGATCCGAAGACATTCTTTTACTTGCATGGTGGGTTTTTGGTATTACTAAAGATAAATTAATAATAGTTTTTTACTTATTAGATCAGGGCTTATGAATAATTGGAATTTTAAATTTCTTGTTTCCTGTTTTAAATGTTACTGATTTCAATAAATTAAAATTTTGTCTTGGTAGCAATTGAGTAAGATAAAATTTTGGATTTTGCAGATCTAGATGGCAATGGCGCGTGGGATGAAGAAGAAGTAAAAGCTTTATTCTTGAAAGAGTTAGATAAATTGTATCAAGCTGGGGCACCAGAAGATGATATGCGAGAACGTCGTGAAGAGATGGAAAGAATGCGTGAACACGTTTTTAATGAAGCAGACACTAACAAGGATGGTCTAATAAGGTAAATGGAAAAAATGTCTTGTATTTATAACTGTACTGAATTTTGCATACTTCAATATCTGTTATAATGTCAGATACACTCTTCAACAAAAATAATGGAAATTCTAGATATCTGTTGATTGTTGGCAGTGTGTGAAATTCCTTTATTCTAAGATGGTGCTGCTCCAACCATGGCAAGACTGCAACAATATAACAATGAACATGCATGGAGTAAAAATATCTGAGATGGATTTATGAGTGGTTATTAAGCAGAAGTTACAACCATGGACATATTGTGAATGCATTTCTCTAATATTCATGACCTTAGCTCTGAATGGATCCTGATATAACTTCTGTCAATCTCCCTTTCACAAATTCTCAGTGAAGAGTCATGCCATAATGGTACCAAAATGCCATCATTGGGTCAGTTGTCTGTGGAAGGGACACCAGCTGGATTCTAAATTATTTATTTGAACCCACCCCAGTATTAGGGTCCAGGATTGATTCACTGCCTTGTGACTCAATTTGTTCCAGCTGGCTGTAGCCCTTCCAAAAGTGCATGTACAGTTATTCAAGGGACCCACGTATCTCATAATTAGTAAACAATTGCAGAGTTCCTTTGGACACTTGGGTAGTGAAACAGCATGGGAATTGTACAGTTGGTGTCTTAAGGAATACGCTCTATATTGGGGGCAAGTTATAAAGGAATGTTGCTCTCTGTACACATCCAGCACACCTCCAGGATTTGAATTATTGGTTTCTTAATTTATTAATTTATTTTATTAATCATAACTTTTGAATATCCTCTTTGTGGATTAGTTTTCTCTTTGTTGTGTGCTGAGTAATTGACATAAGATCTTACATGCAACACTTGGATTGGTTGGATTGGATGTACTGGATACTTGGAGTGACATGGAATTTTATGAGCTTATTCAGCACCTTTCAAAACTCATAAATATAAATTTTTAAGAACTATGAAGCATTTCAAGTCTGTGTGTTTTCGACAATTAGTGTTGAGACCTTTCATGACTTGTCGCCTGTCGGAGTACAGAAATCGCCACACGCTGCCAGTACTACAGCTGACACTCGTATATTGCGTTGCTGCTGTCAGCCTCTCTGTTGGCAGGGTATCAATTGCCTCGTACAGCATGCCGGGTGGCAAAAATGGTGTTTACATGTCAGGCTCTGAAAGACAAGAAGGAATTTGAGTTTTATACTCTTCCAAGTTTTGTGTTGTGCTGTCATTTGCTCATTATGTTGATTTTGAGTTCTACTATGAGCTGAGCATGTCGCTGTTATCTGTTATCCCTAGTAACTCTATTTTTATTTTGATACCACTCATAATAATATTGATATAGATATATAGATGTAGATATATAGAGATGTTATTCCAATCTATTAACAAGACCAATGTTTGTCTGGGATATCAACCACAGAGAAATTTATTTTGTGGGTTGACAGAACTGTCTGTACGGAATCGAGGTGATGAACTTCACGTAAAGAATACTTGTATTAATAAGTTTTGAATAATGGGAATTCTATCTACATTTATGAAATTAAACATATTCACACCTCAAAACACAAACTTTTATAATCTGTCATTTCTTTTTTGGGTTGCAAAAGAATAACACATATGATTAGTTTCATGACAAAAAGAATAGTGAAAAAGAAAAAATGCACACAAAAAAAAAAATCTTTTTCAATCAGCATTTCCATTTGGACTCTTATCTAAGAGTTCCAAGGAAAGGTAAGCAAAGTTTACCTCCGATATCACCTAGAGTTAGATAACCATTAGATATCTACAATCATGATCAATATATAGATCAGACAATCCAAACCATGAGGCAATTCTATAAAACTTATGTTGAACGGTTTCTAATGTAGCTATTGAAAAACTGAAGACTAGAGTCCAGATGAGAACATCAATGTTGGCCTCACAATCATCAAATAATAACTCCAAGATCACAGGTGACTTTAACACACTCCAAAGCTACCAAGTTAATTGAATAAACAAAATCAGTTACAAGATTGGATCGTGAAAACATGATAAATTTGCATTTATTTGGGTTTAGTACAAGACCACACCAGTAATTAAACTCATCAAGCACAATTTGTAAAGTAATCACATCATTACGATTTGAGGTAGATTTAAAATTTGTAGTCATCGGCAAAGAGTTAAAATTCAACATCTTTCAAAACTAACTTCAAATCATCTATGAAGACAATAAACAGAAGCAGACCCAGATGAAAGCCTTGTGGAACACAAGACAAAACAGATATCACTTGACAAAGTATTATTTATTTTGACATAATGTATTCTATTAGTTAGATAATTATAGAACCACTGCATAAGACTGCCTGCAATACCAAAGGATTTCAGTTTTTGAAGAAGTGTATGGTTGAATCAAATGCCTTGCTGAAGTCTATATAAACTATGCACTTGTGTTTTATCATCAAGAGAATCCAATACATACAGAGTGTTATACGTTACGTTGGTATCAATACTATGCTTATTGATAAAACCAAATTGCCAATCAGCAAGAAAAGGATAAATCAGCTTTTTCAACTGATCTGTAATTCAAGAGTTTTGGTATTACACTCAATATTGAAATGGGAAGATAGTTCTCAATATTGTTCATATCACCAGTTTTAAAAACGGGTAAGCTGAATGATAATTTCCACTTATCTGAAAATTCACCTTCAGCAAGGGATTTAATAAAGGTATTGTTGAGTATTTGTGAGAAAAGAAATCTAGATTTTAACAACATTAATGCAGGAAATTTAACGGAAATTCCTCGCATGTTCAATATCAATTTATTACTAAAACAATTCACACTATTTTCCTCTTCTATTGTTCTCTACTGTCCTTAAATATCTGTTGTTTATATACTTATTTTTCATATAATGCTGCTCCCCATAGTTGTTATTGAATCCGTTTTAATAAAACTTATTTTTATTTATTTTAATTTGGCTCTCTAATGACCCGTCACACATGGGAGAAACCTCTGTACATAATGAATAGTAATTGTATTGTTCCTGAATTTGTAAAGTTCCATCAACAGTTTGGAGAATAAGCACTGAATGACATGAATCAACATTTTTGTGTGCCCATGTAGTGCATGTGGAGTCCTTTCCTTGAATCCATTTGACCACTCTTTTGGGCATTGTTATCTAAAGGGTTCAGATAATGGTTTATGACATTTATTTTATATTTTATTAGTGACCAAAATACCAGTCTCTCTATGTCATTTTGAATAAATTCTGTCTACATTATGAAAGTTTGTTTTTACTTTTTGACTGCTTTTAATTTGCAATTTGAAATTAGATTTTCTATTCTCTCCATTTGAAATAACTCATTTGGTGCTTGCAGCTATCAGGAATTTCTACAGCAGACTCAGAAGCCAGACTTTGACAAAGATGATGGATGGCAAGCTCTAGATGAACAGCAAATCTACTCTCCAGAAGAATATGCTGCGTTTGAACAACGCCGTCAGCAAGAGATACAGCGAATGATACAACAGGGCTTGGTGAGTTGTTGGGTAATTTTTTTTGTTGCTTCGCTTTTGAAGTTTTATCTGCAAAAACATTTTAGTTAGAAGAATATTAATTTTTAAGGTAAAATGCAGTAACAATTGCACTTCTGCACAGTGTGTAAAACACAATTGCACAATGGAGTGTATAGCAGCTCTGTCCCTTGAATTTTCCATTTGAAATCTATATTCTATTATATTTTATCTTGAAATTCTATTTTGATTCAACTGTCAGTACAAGAATATTCCAGAAGTATTCGGAGGTTATTTGTGTAAATGGCAGTTTTATCATTTTTAGATAATGTCTCTTCAGCTTTCAGTTTTTTATCTTCCTTTAATGTTCTCCAATCACAAACAGTAGTATGCAAATAATCTTGCTAATTATTCATTAAGAGTTCTTAATCTTTTTCTAAAATACAAGCACATACGTAATTGTTACAGACATCTTAATTACGTAATTATTTAATTTTTTGACTTGGTTCTTTGCTGATACTTTGTAATCATTGTAAGTGATGGTGGGAATGAGATGTCATTTACTTACCATCAAATTTCTGGGACACTTGATTAATTTGTGTCCACTGTTGAATGTTTAACATTGTATGCACATGAGTATTCCAATCTTACACATTTTGTTTATGTTTGAAAGTTACATTGTTTTCATTAATTTTTTGTACCACAATTTCCTAGACAATTTATTGCAGGAAATATTGCAATATCTTAACTCTATCTCGCCTGTTTGATTTTTACTTTCTCACCGTATGAATTCTTCGTAAGAAGAGAAAGTTATGTAATTGTGTGACACAGAAAACAAAGCAATTTCTCCAGAAAAACCTTATTGCTGGGTTATGGTAACGTAAAAGTGTATAAATTTGGAAGAAAAAACATTCTCTAGCTTGTGGTTTAGCCAGAATCCAAGTTTTGTTGTTTTTGATACCGAAAAATCAATTGACGGCAAAATGTACGTCTGTGGTTAGTGTTGGCAGCTAAACCGTTAAGCCGATTTTCTGCAACTTGATATTCCCCAATCGATCTGGCTGATGTCGCAGCCGCTGTAATTTGAAAACGGGATGTTAATTTTGGGGGGCACTTTACATTAAGTCAAATTTTTTCCAATAAGAGATGATAAGAAATATGGTGCTAGTCCCATTTTTAGGAATTGCTTGTTGTTGTTTTTTAAATTGCAAAAACATTTCATAACTACAAATTTTAAGATAGATTTTTTCGTCAAAGTTTGTTGTACAAAATTAGCTAAAATAAATAAATAAATAAATTAAAAAAAAACTAGTGGTGCTGTTGAATGCACAGACTTTCTCACCCTAGTTAGTTTTCTATTCTTTCTACTCTTACTCTGCTCTGTAATGCTAGAACTGAAACCACCATACACTTATACTATTATGAAAGTATTCATTGCACATTGTAACTGGATAGTCGAGGTAGCTATTTTGGGGGTAAGCCCTAAGCTCTTCAGAGGGCAGGTTGGTTGGTTCGAGTTGTAGTCCGGAACTGTTATTTGTTACAATGTGTTGCCGCAGGAAGTCATTGATAAATCCAGAAAAATTATTGAAAATCATTTGAAGCAATTCTAATTGCAAATACTATTAATCAACATAAATAAATTGGAAGTATCTGTGTGTGATTTTTGAATTTTCAACTTTTAAACAATTTTTCACATCTCTTATAGGATTTATAAAATTTATGAACCCTCAAATCAATTGTTGTCTTTCAGTGTTTATGACTATTAAAGAAGTGCCAAATCTTTGTATAAACCAGGTGGCCGAAGTGCATAAATGCTGGGTCAGACTCTTTTATTTTGGAGGGAAAGGCTGCTGGTTCAAGCCTGGCTCAGGGGTCATTATTTGTGATAATGCTCTATTGCCGCAGAAAACTATTGAGAATTTCAGAAACTTTATTGAAAATCGTTCGAAGCAATTCTACTCACATATACAATCTATTAATACTCTAAATTAATTGGAAGTGTCTATGTCATTTTTGTATTTAAATTTTAAACAAGTTTACAACTCTCTTGTCCTATTTGTAAAAACTACATTTTTTAACATTTTCAAAACCACATATCTCCCTTAGTAGTAAATTTTGCTTCACTTCATAAAATTACCAAAATTCAACTACATAGAAAGAAATGATGACAACATATAGTAGTTAATCTATGTATGATCTCCAACTGTTCAAATTCAAACTATCAAAGAAAATCTTTTTAGCATACGATTGTTCTCCAAGAATCACATGCAGCATCATATGCCCACATTTTGTTGAATTTCCTTTTGCTTGTAGTGGTAGTAGAAGTATAGGTAAGGGTGAATTACTATTTTGTTAGCAATGCAGAAAATAAAATCGGTAGTTCTTTTACCACTGCGAATAAGTTTTCTATAACTCGGGAACGAAAATATCTAGTTTTTCAAATATCACTAATCTTGTGCTTTTTTTTTAATTTTATTTTTATTTATTGATTTATATTTAACTTTTACTCATCTGTCAACTATTTATAGTTAAAATGATGGGAAGGGATTCTGGAACTCAAGAAAACATGCGCAGATTATCTTCTCCCCCATATGTCACATAAAGTTTTTATTATTTTTTGACTAAATAAATTTAAATCACATTGCACAGTTTGTTGGTTTGCATAGTTCATTATTAAAACACATTGATTTTCCTGACACATGTGAAATAGCTTCTGAAGATTATAATATTGCTATTGTAACTAAAAGCTAACTAAATGTTTTTAAGGATCTTTAGCAAAATAACAAATTGTTGTTTTGACGGAAGTTGTGAAATGTATGTTAGTAACTGTTAAATGTAATACAATTTTTAATATTTACAATGTCATAAAGTAACTTAATCTGTACGTAATTAGGGGGGGGGGGATTAAAAGCCATGTCCAATTTTCCAGAAGGAAATCATTTCAACATTTGCTCTTGGAATTTTCACCTTGGCACCTTTAGCACCTTGAAAATGATAAGTCTTAAAAAAAATAAAAATATATGTCAATAACAGAATTTTCTTATCATTAAATTGATCGTATACTCAGACCATCATGACAACTATAAATTCACGTGGATGTTTTCACAATTCTTCATTCTGTTGCCATTTTGTTGGAGAAATTCTCTCTCTCTGTCTCTCTCTTAGTCTCTCTCTCTGTCTCTCTGTCTGTCTCTCTCTCTCTCTCTCCGTCTCTCTCTCTCTCCGTCTCTCTCTCTCTCTGTCACTCTCTCTCTGTCTCGCACACTCGCTCTATTTCCTCATATCTTTGTCGATCTGCATTTTCTCCACTCTCTGTAATAATTTTCTTTGTCAGTTATTTTAATCAACTATTAATTGGAATGTATTTATGTGATGATTTGTGTTGTATTATAACATTTTTTGAGTGATAATTGAAGACAATTAAAACTTTATTGTATGATGAAGAATGTAGCCCATGGTTGTTGAAAACATTTAACGATGTTTCTTGAACCCAAATATTTTCAGCTGATTCAGATTATTTGTGGATGCATTTTTTGTAGTTTCAATTTTTGGCCTTTATTTAGAATATTTGAAGTATGTGAGATATTGTTCAAGCAGAGAAAATAAGTAATTTTAATCTGTTACGTTATCAAATAATTATCAACGGTATTACCAACTTATCAACGGTAGGCATAAGTAATGTAGTTTTGTGAGCTAAATGATACATGGGTTCTAATATCTTCCAGTGAAATAACTTCTTAATGTTTTGTTGTTCTATAAACATTACAAATAATTTTGCATGGTGCAATTTACATATTGCATAAGTAGTTGTTTGTATTGTTGCTAACTTTTGCCACTAGATGAAATAACAACAGAACTAGGCCAAGTGAGAGCTGTGTTGAATGCTTACGTAGCTAATAGCATGCTGGTACCACTTTGTGTGTTGGCTAGATTCCGCCCCACCCGAACGGCTTGCCCCCTCCACCCATGCCCGGTCATCAGCAATTCCAGCAGCCACAGCATGTATGTATTTTGTGTAGTTCTTTAGTAGTTTACACTTATACTGTGATCATTTCTTCCTGCATTCCTCTGTGTGTTTGATATGCAATTTAGTTCAGTTCTTAGTCTAGTATATCTGCAATTCTTGTAAAAGTATTTTGTGTCAATCCTCCAAAGAAGGTGCACTGATGACTTGTCTTAAATAGAAAATATACTCTTAATTTTCATGAGTTTTAAATTGTTGAAAACAACAAATATTCAGGACTTATAATGGTTTACATCTTCACTTTGAACTATGTTAATTTAATTGAAAATATTTTTCTTTATTGCTAGTCATTATTAGGTAATGGAAATGTTCATGCCTTGCAATTTAAATGTTATTACATAATTTATGTATTGTGAAAGCAAAAATTGTGTATTAAGATGTGGCTAGTGTTGTACTTTTGTTATGGTATAGATTATTTTTTAATTCTAGTGATAGTAGATATTTCTGTTTTCTAATAAGCTGTATCATAATTTAGTTACTGAGCATGTCCCTTACTGACCCCAGGGCAGTATATTGTAGTTTGTAGTGTAGTTATTCCTTCTCCTGGGTAATATAGTTATGTAATATGTATTCTTAATTTGCAGTTCCCATCAGTTGGACAGCCTAACCAGATCCCTCAAGGACATCCAGCTCAGGCTCAATACCACGCTGGGCAGATTCCTCAAGCTCAATACCATGCTGGTCAAGTTCCCCAGACACAGTACCATGCTGGTCAAGTTCCCCAGGCACCGTACCATGCTGGACAAGTTCCCCAGGCACAGTACCATGCTGGACAAGTTCCCCAGGCACAGTATCATGCTGGACAAGTTCCCCAGCCACAGTATCATCCAGGTCAAGTTCCCCAGACACAATATCATCCAGGTCAAGTTCCCCAAGCTCAGTTTCATTCAGGCCAAGTTCCCCAGGGACAGTATCAGCAGGTGCAAGTTCCACAGGCTCAAGTTCACCCTGGTTCACAAGGATCCTCTGGACAAATCCAGGGAAGCCAAGGGGTGCAAGTACAGTCTAATGCTGTGCCTGGCCAAGTCAAACCAGGTCAACCATCTGGTCAGCAACAACAAGCTCAGCAGCCACCACCTGTTGTGGCACAAGTTCCTCAAAATGCACCTCAGCCACCCCAACAACACCAGCAGCCACCACCACCACCTCCATCACCACAGCAGCAAGTTCAACAACCGGCCCAACAGGCAGCTCAACCACCATCATTACCTCAGCAAACTGCTCAGCAGACAGGTCAGCAACAAGGTGCACAGCATCCAGCTCGCGTACAACAACAGCAGCAGCAGCAGCAACAACAACAACAACAGCAGCAACAGCAGCAGCAACAACAACAACAACAGCAGCAGCAGCAGCAGCAACAACAACAACAACAACAACAACAACAACAACAGCAATCACAACAAAAACAACCACAACCACCTTCTGGCACAAACATTGGATCTGCACAAGCCCATCCACCTCAGCAGCTAAAAGAGACTGGTGATCACATAAATGTGAACAAAAGCTAACTAAACCTGCTTTTCACTTAGCTCTCTATAAAACAATCAATTTCAGATTCCCTTTTTTTATTATTATTATTATTATTATGGCAATTCTTATGCATATTTACATTTTTAATGGGGATTTACTCTTGTCATGTATGGAATATGCTTTAGAGATCTGGAAGAAAAAAATGCTACGCTTACAAATACTGAAGACAAATTTTAAGTAAAACTTAGGTGTTTGCAAATTAAATGGTGTATTATTTGTGGAAATTAATGCGCAGAAGCAAAAATTAAATCAGTATTACTTTGCTAATTAAAGTATTATGTTATATGTATGTTTTGTTACTTCTCAGTTGAAAATTTCTCTGTATCTTTTCACTACAACCTACATTAATACAAATTTTCTTTTTTATATGAATGTTGTTTTGGTTGGCACAAACATGCTTGTGTAAAAATTTGTTTGTCTTATCGAAGGGATGTGCCAAAGTTAACATTTTTTCAGCCATCATCTGAAGGGCTGGGAATGTTGCCACTATTACCATATTTTGTAAGCTCTGTTCCAGTTTGTTTTATTTCTCTGAGATAACAGTTTTATGTTGCATTTAATATTGGATTAATAAATGCAGTTTTACCTCTTAAATATATTTTGTGACAGTTAGTTTTATGGTTCTTGTAAGTTGTTTCTGACAAAAATTCAGAAATTTCATGTGCTTAGGTTGTAAAAACTAATAAACTTTTACATTCAGAATGGCTTGATACAATTATATTAAGTGTTACTGGAAAAGTACATTTTCAATTGTTATAATTTCTCACTTCTGATTATGGGAAATTCTATACTGAGAACTGGTGATGAAGACATTACTATTCTCTCTTCTCTGGCCCCTTTGCTAGGAATATTTTATTAACCTAGTCAGACCTTTGTGATCATTCTATACTTGGTAAATTATAGTAATAGAAGCAAAAATAATTTTACAGTGGAACCACAGAGTATGCGTTTGTTTTACTAGAGCTATTGTTACAATGGCAAGGCACTGAACGTACTTCATACAGGCCTGATACTGTGGATACTTATTCTAATATTGCTAAGTATTTACATTTACAGATTTATACACTCGTGATTATTGCTCAGAATATCAAATGATTTATTTAATTTGAGTTGCATAGATATTGATATCCTGTAAATTTCTGGTCTGTGTTGCAGAATAGACACATTCAGAAAAGTTAAACCTCCAGTTTAATAGTATAGGTCTCATTGTGAAAGATTATAGCCCCAAAAAAACTTGGGAATCCTTTGGAGTCTTGTAAGCTGTGTTTTAAAGGCCTTGAATGTCCTGTTTATTAGTTACACAATGGTGATTGCAGATTGTATTTGCATCTGTTTGATATTCCTCTTGATGGAATTCTTTATCCAGCAGTAGCATATTACGGATTCTTACACTGATGCCATCTTGAATAAATCCTACAAAAATCATAATACTTCAGTGTATTACAATTCAAAATGAACTTGGACCCTCTTTTAAAGCCCTATATTATAGAGAAACCTGCATTTACACGAAAGGGTCAACTAACCTAAGAAGAAAACTGAATCTGCTATTATGAGCTAATTGAGCGTCAGTGGCTCGTGCTTAGGTTCCACAACCCTCATATATAATGGAAAAAGATCTCTTAATAGCTTAAGAACGTACATTTTTCTTTTAATGGCATTCAAGATATTGCAGCAATATCGATGTATATGAAATCTCTTTCCAAACCAAAGAGCGTCCAACTGCCGCGCTCTCCCGTGCCTTGACAAGAATTATCCCCCACGTTTTCTAGAGCCCTCATTTCATTGCATGCGAGAGGAGTGGGGAGATTGGTTATTTCGACTACAGGACTATTATACCAAACCTGTAGCTCGTTTTTCGGTGCAAAATAGTTTTTATTATACAAAGGCGAACATTTCTGGTTACAAGATTTTGTGGAAAACGCTTATTGCAATCATTTGTTCTTAATTTAATGAACGTTAGTAAAGGAGTGCAGGTGGGTATTTCAGGGCTCAAGAAAACATGCGTGTATAATATTGCACCACGTTCTTCGTTCTTGGCTGTTTTACTGGATTTACTGCATTTACTCTTTGGCCCTTCGATTTAACAAGGGTAACGTAGTACGTTTTGGTTGGGCAAGCAGATCGGTGGCGCTGTCTAGCGCTGCGCGGCGACGGAAGGAGTCTCAGGGGAATACTAAAATTATATCTTCGCCTGACTCGCTGCAGCGTAATTTTATGAATTACGCTTGTTAGAAGAACACAAGTTCACTCAATTATTGGCGGCATATAATGTATTATTTATGATGTTTAGAGAATTTGTTTTCATTTGATATTAGATTTACTGATTTAAAATGTACACTTGATGAATTCTTGTGTAAAGTTGGCCAATAAGGAAGGAAATCCCTTTCTCAGCAGATGCAGCTGGTTGCAGTTACACCACGGAGAGCGCTGGTGGAATTTGATCGTGTGTATGGAGAAATCTTTGTTACAAAATATACCAGAGTAGTGATATTTTCTAAATACAATTATTTTGTGTGAAACATCGAACCAATAGCGCTTGTTGCGATGTGCTGGAGTCAAATGGTGTCCAGTGAAAATCGAAGCCAGAACCACGTGCGTGGGAGGTGTATAATATACCTGACTCGGTCGTGACGTATAAAATTGTGTAAGTAATGATTCACTAGACTTTTATTGAACTTAGTTTTAATTAATTTTAATTGCTTACATTTTTATTATATTTTGAATATTTAAAATTTCATTCCCATCATTTGAGAAGGGTGCACCCTTCAGTCTATTGGGGCACCAGCCGCCACTAATGAGTATAATCTGATGTATCATTATAGCTCCGGAATGAACTGTACGTCTTCCTCTTCTACCTCATTTTCCATCAAAACTCCCACTGTTTTTCAAAAAAGGTTACATTTACATTGTTATATTTTATGTTATTGTCATTGTCCAGTCATATGTTGCAATTAACTGAAATTGTAACACGCATTATACGTGTTGCCTCGGGGAAAATTGGATTGCGACTGGCGTGGTGTCGCGCTTGGCTGCACAGTGCTCTCTGCCGTACATTTCTGATTTCGATGAATCGTAGTGAGTTTTGCAAATGAATATTAAATTTGATCCCAAGTAATTGTTATTGATTAACAATCTAAATTATAGGGTTGTGTGGCATTTTAAATTGTAGAAATAATGGTACTACTTTCATGTTTGATTTCGTTGAAGCAATGCATTATCTTGTGCATTAGCATTGGGCGGTACGCGCCACAGTGAGCAAGTTTCTGGATCCAGTCGGGCGGAGCAATGCAGGAAGATTCCTAGAATTGACGAAAAATAGTTCGTACTAGAACCTTACTGCATTGATGTGCATGTGCCAAGATAAATAATTAGGCTTATGAAATGAACCGCGTACTTGCCCTATCAAATAGTTTGGTGTAATTTTGCAAATTCTAATTTCTCGTACTCCATTTGACACCCATCTGGAAATATCTGGGATGGACTGTGTGACAAGATCGTACTTTAGATTAAGTGGTTTTAAAACGTAAACGATCCGACACTTCTAGATACCTGTATTTACTTCTTGGATTTTTTATATTTCTAGATATTTTCATGGTCAGTAAAGAAATACTTGTAATTCCTCATGATTCTTCTATTCACTTTCGATGGACAACACTCATTAGATTTAATTCATTTTTTTCCTTAAACATTCTTCAAAACGTCTACTTCACATGTTGTTTTAGTTATATGCATAAAGAAATGAAAATATAGTACATATAAACAACAATTCCTTTTTGGTTAGATTTAGCAGATGATGTATTACGAATTGTGAGGTAGCGTATGTAGGTCTACTGCTTGACCGCCCCCCGCATTGCTAGTCGCTGGCCAACACGCCATAGGGTATTTAACACGGAGCTGCGCTGCTGTGTAGATATATGTACACTGTATGTTGGATGCCGCGAGCTAATGGTTAAAATACGGTATATGTGTAGATTTGTTTTAGTAAATCGAGATCATTCTTCGTTGGAGGATTTCCTCTGCCTATAATACTTTAAAAAAATGTTTTTGTTTTGTGTAGGTACACTATCTCGCAGTGATATGTTCTCTTTTCTCTAAAATTAAGTTGTGTGCGATAGCGAACTGAGGGAAAATGGAGAAGGAGAATCCGTAAGCTTTTTTTTAAATATATAGATTCTCTACTGTTCCCAGAAATAACGAAAGTAAAATTATAACACCTGCAGAAAAGTGGATTTCTGCTTTGAAGCGAGAAAAGTTACATGGTTATTTAAATCAATAATGGCCTCTTACTGGTACCACCTATCGTATCAACCGCTTCAGGTCAAAATTGGCCTGACTTTTTCTATTGAAAGATATTCACTATTTGTATGTGCTGGAAAAAAATAGTTGCCGTCACGCTCTGGAAGTTATTAAAAAACAAATGTGGTCAATTTTGGCCACGCTGTTTTTGCTAACGCCATGTACACCCCTTGTTGCAGCGAACGACTGATGTAGTGCTGTCATTGCTCGCTGGGATCTCTTCTTACCGGTTATGTCTCCCTGTTCTCTGGCCAGAAAACAGTAGTTCATTTTGGGGAACTATACATTCCGGCACGTTAAATCCAGGCGCGGATTCACGGGGAGGAAAATGAGGTAAATTCCCCTCCCCCCCAAAAATTAAAAAATTTCTTCTTGGTTGAAACCATGTTTTTTGTGTTTATCTAGATATTGAAAGAAACCATTTGTTATGCGGAGATAGAACTGATTACAGACTTCAATAAGACGTTCTCCGTTATCATTAAGAGTAGCTTCCCCGTGAAGACCCACTATCTTATCACCTACTTTTTTTACCAATTCGTGCATTAAATTCGCCCATCATAAACATTTCTTTCCGGTCACTAATTTCACTTTATGCCGTTGCCAATTCCTGCATAAAATTATCTTTAAGTTACACATTATCATCATCAGTTGGTGCGTACACTCCTAAAATTACTGCACGTAGACTAAATAATTTTATTTCCACTTTTACTATTCTTGGAGAAATAGCTTTCTAATTTGTAATGTACTTTTTATACTTGTTTTAGACTGCGATAGAAACACCGCATTTCGCTCTCTGCTTTTTATCTACCCCACTATAGAAATGAATATATTGTTCTTGGATTTCACTTCCCTGTCCTTTCTTTTTTGTTTCAGTGAGGACTGCCACATCCAGATGTAATGTGCTTAACTCTATAAAGACTTGAAGGCTTTTGTGTTAATGCCTTGTACATTCCATGTTCCAAATTGCATTGTCCTTTTTCGATTGCCTTGCCGTCGTTTATATTTCAAGTCCGGCTTTGTTCCTTGAGTAGGCTTTTTAGCACTGATATGTTTTTCTGAGAGACGAGGAGTTCCGCCCTGAAGGACTGGATTTGTAATTGAGGTGTCCTTCCCCTAGGGATGCTGGTTTCACTACATCTCCGGAGGCCCGCTCCCCCTTGGTTTACTGTTAGGGTTTTCCTTCCCTTAGCCCAAATGCTCCCGGTTTACGGCGCCGGAGACCCGCCCTCGCCCGTCTCTCATTGGCTACTCTCAAAAAAATACCTCAGAGAGTACCCAGAGGCCACCACGAGGAGGAGAGAGAACGGACTTCCTGAGTATACCCCTATTTTGACTGCTCTTCTCAGACGCTCTTCGTCGGGGTACCCCATTACAGGGGGCTATCTGTGGTATTTAACGGTATAGGCATCGGCCTATCCCACCAAGGTCCTAGTCAGCTTTTATCCCCTATGTTTTTTAAAAAATGGTAGCTAGTAATTTTAAGTTGTCACGATATTTTCAAGCAATAACATTTTTGAATAATCATTAAAACGAATAAAATCGTAGCGCAGCAGAAGCTAAGTGTAGCAAAATCAAATATGACACATTCGACCAAAACATTTTTAATTTCCGCTCCCAAAATTCGTCTCTAGATCCTCCCGTGGTAAATCTGTTGATTTATTCTTTTATTGGTTAGTTACTAGAGATTGATCGCAATTAGTACGACAATTGATTATTCGATTAATAATCCATGATGGAAAGATTATTTCCACCATGTTAATAAACAATTATATTGATTAGGCCCATTAATCTATACATCAAAATTTACGATTATAGAGTTCGATCATTAATTTAAAAAAAATCGGCAAAAAACCAGCCTCATCATAAGCATCCTCTGGCAATATACGAGTATTATATGCGGTGTATTTCGCAAAACAGGTTTGAGTGGCCCCGAAGGCCATGATTAGCTCATTGAATATAATAACACGTATTTATTCACCCTTGGAAAATATAAAATATTTACACACATTCACACTTACATTTAATAAAAAAAACTCCTTCGCCCGAGCACGCCTTCCTTTCCTTTCCAATGGCTATCGTTTGGAAACCAAATATTTCCCCCTTTAGAAATTACACAACTTGGCCTTCTTATAAACAGAGGCGGCTCTGGGATTAGGCATCAGGGAGGGCACACAAAGTTACAGACTCAAATAAAGTTAGGCATTTGAAATATTGTTATATTTGGATTGTTTAAGTCACATAAGTAAAATTTACAATCGAATTTTCTCCCCGGAAGACAGGCTAAACACTTGATCTATAAATTAAATTGAGTCTTCTGTTTTTACATTCTGTAAATCTATTACTAATTATTTAAAATTAAATGAGTCTCATAACAAAACTCTTTATAATGAAAACATGCAAAGTCGATTCAATCTCTCTTCCGACATGGTATTTCTTAAAAATGTCTATAATCCTTTCAAAGTGGAAAAAGCTCTCTCGGATTCTTTTATATAGCACATCCAGCTCATTTCAGTTTGCTAGCTCACGAACGGAGAGAACTGTGAAACGCGATCAACCCTTTGTAGGGGGAATTTTTCTTGATATTGTTGGAACGTTTTGCGATCAAAGAGAGAACACATGGATAAATTCCCCCTAAAATTAATATGGTCATTTACCCCTTTGAAATTTCCGTACAAAAGAACGATTGCAATTTCTATCAGATTGTAAAATTTTTATATTAGGCCGAGGTGGTCCAATTCTCTTCATGCACAGCCTTGTATCATAACTACATTGACTGTGACAGAATTGCAAACCATTCTCAATCTCAATGCACATTACGAACTGGACGCAAAGATCGGAACACAGCATTCATATAGTTTGTCTACGGAGCGGAAAGATGATGCCGACCATGCCGATTGCACATTACTGCATGCACTGAATGCTTGCGAAAAGGGAGATCAGTTAAACAGAATACCAGCAGATAGCACTGGCCTAGACGTAAATCAAGCGAAAAGAATATTGTAACTTTAAAAATTGATCAATAGATAGCGCCGGGCAATGAGGTTGCTACCTCCCCTGTCAGGCTGCTGGGCGGCGGCCGTCACAAGACGCCATTTGCCGATCTTACGTTGCCATTCGAGCACTCGTTGTCGGCCATTTTTATGTCCGTACGTTCCATAACAACAATGCGTTTAGGACACAGAGGCGAGTGTCCGCAGCCAATGAAAATCGTTCTACGGAACAAGCGGGAGTTTGAAAGCTAAAGATGCGTTCGATTCGAAAACAATCCTACACACCCACACAGATTATTTTAGACAGCCCAAGAGAAGAAATACTGATCTCAGTACGGGGGGCAGTGTCCCTAGCGCCTCCCTGCCGCAGCCGCCACTGCTTATGAAGTCCTAATTACGAAAAGTAAAGTCCAAATAATTACTTCCCTTTGCGCTGAGTTCTGCAGATGCATTCCACACATCCGCCGATTATAACAGTTCCATATTACATTCATTTATACATCCGCCAGCGACTTCCAATTAGGTATCTCATTAATACCACACTTTATACTCGTAACATGGCGTCTTCCACAGCCGAACCCAACCAGGACCACAGGTCTTCTTCTTTCCCTAGCTTCATCGGAAGTGTTTGCCAAAACAAATGCCTCCTTTATCTGTCATTTGTCCCTTGCATATTTTCCCTGAAATTGCTTTTTGTCTCTTATTTTGCCTAGCGCCTCGTTGTACTGTATACATAAATGTCAGTTTGTTGTCTGTTGTTTGTCAAAATGTTCACCTTTACTTACATGGTGTTTTTCCCGTTCATTTGTCACGCGATAAAATTGTAATGTTTTCTCGAATTTGTTTTTCAAAACCTAGTGTTAATTTTTTCCTGTTCATTCCAAAATATTTTTTTCTTATTTATCTACACCGGTCTGATTAAATTTCCCGAGTTCGTCAATCCGGCGTAATAAAGTAATGTTCCTGTGCTCACATACAGTCATTTGTCAATGCACAACATGTATTTTTAATATTACAATTCGTTTTAAAATTTGGTTTTGTGACGTGACTGTCCTGACCGTCACAATATTGTAATACTATTAGTACTCTCGTGACATTCGCTGTAACTTCATCAGCGTTCACGAATCTTCGTCCCTTCAAAAGAGTTTTCAATCGTGGAAAGAGAAAAGAATCTGATGGTGATAGATCTGGGGAGTATGGAGAATGCTCCAATGCAGTAACGTGGTGCCTGACAAAGTAATTTTTTACAAATACTGATCGAGTTTTGTGCCCGCTTTTCCGGGCGTTTTCGTTTTACTCCGTGCCTGAGACGACGAAGGATTTCCACATACAGTTCTTTTGTATGACCTTCTGGAATAAACTCATAGTGGACGAGACCCTGTGCGTCAAAGAAAACCTCCAGCATAAATTTGCCTCTGCTAGTGTACTTAGGAAAGTTTTGTTTCCTAGGAGACGTTTTGTATTTCCACTCGTATGACTGCCGTTTAGGCACTGGATCGTACAAATAGCACTAAGTTTCATTTTCAGCAATTACATTGTTCAAAAAATTATAATTTTGATTAGCTATAATTATCAGATCGTCAGCATGAATAATTATTGTTTCTTTGTTTTCAGGAGGCAACATTTATGGAACCAACTTTTGCGATATGGAATGCAAGTGTTTGTGAAGAATTTTAAGAACATTCCCAACTGAAATTCTGTCCTCTGCCCATATCCCCTCAACACTCTTTCTTTGGTCACTCCTCACAACAATGCGTACTTGCTCAATGTTTGCTTCATCTGTCGCAGTTGTTGGACGGCCGCTCCGCGGGTCGTCTTTCACGCTATCACGACATTCACTGAAACATTTATGCCATAGATATACCAATTTGTTTCGTTGCTACATCTTCATACGCTTCTTCGAGCATTCTTAATGTCTCTGACCAAGATTTGTGTAATAGAATACAAATTTATGTTAGAGCGTTACTCTGTAGCCAATATTATCCACTACGACAAACATGCAGGAACAACAAAAACTGATTGCAATGCTATGAACATGGAAACTTAACGAACGCTACCAACATCTATAATAAATATAATTAGTTGTGCTTCGGAATGGCACAGTCTTTCTCGTATTAGCTTTTTAATTTCCTTTGGTCTGGGCTTGCTATTCGGACTTATCAAATACTCTGGCCAGCTGCCACCTATCGCCGCCCAAAGTACATTTTTTTAGAATTTTCTTAATTTTTCAGTTTTCTAATTATTTTAAGAATATTAAAGAACAGTAAAACCTCGTCATAATGGGTAATTTTCTTTGAAACATTTGGAACAGTTAAAAAAAAACGGGCGTTAAAGAGCTACTGTAAATTCGCAATTTGAAGCTCTTTTTCACAAACAAGTTTTGAGTTTTCAAAAACCTTTTTAGAAGTAATTTAAAACACTTTAACTCACAAATACAATAGTGTTTACAAATTGCTGAAAATGTGCGTATTAACGGAGTGAGAGATCTTTCAAAAAATTTACATTTGTGTAATTTTTGAAAAAACAAAAAAATACACCGAAATTAACTTTACGTCATATTAAACAGTGCAATTAGCATTATCCGTTCAAAAATACCGAAGAAAACATTTGGAGCTGTTTTTAAAAATCAATTGTTTAAGATGAGATTCCCCCTCCAATGCTATCCATGTTAAATTCTTAATACTGATAACCCATTATCTCAGAAACTATTGGAGATATAGATTTGAAATTTTTATTGTATATTATTTGTACTCCTGTTGTACTAATCTACATTGAAAATAATTGCTTAGTAGGAAACAACTTTTCTTCTCAGATCTCCATTTTCCCAAAAAATTTAATGACAAATTTATTTATATTTAAACAAATAATGATTATTTTGCAAAGCAGATCCGCAGCTTAACATTAACTAGTAATGTGATCTGTAAAAGAATCAATAAAATAAGTTCAATAGTTTCTGAAAAAACGGGGCATTTATAACGGAAAACTGTGTTTGGAGAAACGCCCTCTTAAAGTTCATACTAGAAATTACACACCACATTTATTGTATTATTATACTTGAAATATCCTCCTCCATAATGTGAATGCATAATTCATATTGCTCTTGTTTGCTGATATATACAATATTTTTTTCTTTTTCTGACTTTTTCGGTCATTTTCACAGCTGAGATCTCTGCTTGGAGGGGGACGCTTCACTGGATCAATTTTGATGTTCATATTTTCAATGCTAAACGTATTTTCCGCTTTGTACAAATTGTTGACCTTAACATTATTCACGATTTAATCTATTTCCTTTATTCAGAAGCTTTTTAAACATACTTTTCGGTTTTGTCATTTGAGTTGAACTAGTTGAAATTTTGTTCATACTCCAGGCTCTCCCAGGAAAACAAAAAGGCCCAACAATGCCCAGATAAGCAAGATAACCAAAGATGAAACGTAGCCATTGAGAGTAAATTAGTATCAGAACAATGTTTATGTGGAACCATGGAACTTCTGAAGCATCAACCTGTCTGTGCTGATGCACATTTAAAACACAATCAAATAAACAAACTAGTGGTGCTACATAATGGCACAAACTTTACCGTATTAGTTTTCTAATACTTTTGGTCTCGGCTAGCTTTTCAAGCTTGCCACATACTCTTGCCAGCTGCCATCTATCGCTATCCAAAGAACATATTTTAAACATTTTCTTATTTTTCGGTTTCCTAATAGTAGAACGGCAATATTATTTTAAGAATATTAAGAAACAGTAGAACCTCGTTCTAAATTGCATTTTCTTGAAAAATGTGGAGCCGTTAATCAAATGTAATTTTAAAAAAATGAGCAGATTGCTCCCAATATTGCACGAAAACTATTAAAATTTTCCAAAATATGTACGTGACCTTAATGAAATAACTCACCATGGGGAACAAATTTTATTTGAAGAAAAAATCTCCATCAATTTTGTAAATATAGAAAGACGCCGAAAAAAATCAAGTTCATAAATTTTCGAAAATTCAGAGTTAACAGTGAAAATCGGACCTATGCCACCTTTATAGCTGTTTATTACTCTACTCTTACAACAAATTTAAGAATAATAGAATTAAGAAAAATAAGAAAAAAATGAAGCCGTTTTTTAGAAAACTTTGAAAATATCCGAAGGGTTTTATGTAAAGTACCCCCAAATTTTAAAGACTTTTTTTTTTTCAAATCCCAATGATTCGACTCGAGCCAGATGGACAAGGGTTTCATCAATTTGGAAACAATCCTACATATGGTTTAGGCGCTAGTAGTGGTCACAGACAGACGGATGTTTGGAAACTAGTGGTGCTACAAAATGGCACAGACTTTTCCGTATTAGTTTTCTATTTCCTTTGGTCTCGGCTATCTATTCGGACTTGCCATATATTCTTGCCAGCTGCCATCTATCGCCGCCCAAAATACTTTGTTTAAATTTTCTATTTTTTTCGGTTTAGTAACCGTAATAGTACAACGGAAATATCATTTTAAGAATGCTAAAGAACAGTAAAGCCTCGGCTTAAATGACAATTTTCTTTTAAAATTTGGAGATTTGGAGATTTTTTAAGAAAATTGCGTTTAATCACTGTTGTATATGCGAAATTTGATCCTCTTTTCACAGAAAACAACTGAGGTTTCGAAAAACTCCATATGAAGTCATTTCAAGCACTTCCAGTCACAAATACAAAAGTGTTTTCAAATTGCAGGGAATATGCATTTTAACCTTGAAGCGCATTTTATTCGTGCATATTAACCTCCACGATTTTCAACGAATATGAGACTGTCGCCTACTAATGATGATTTAGAGGCTAAAGAAATATTCGCCGTTAAGTTCAAAACAGCCCCACTTTACTCCAACGCCTTCCGCGAATGCAACTCGCGAAACTCTCCTGTAAGGCGTGAAAAGGCCTTTCTGCAAGAACAGTAAACGGTTTGTTAAAATGGACATAAACCGTTGGTTAATGACCACTCCAGCCTATTTCACTTACAGGGCACCGCCTAGATTGTCCCTCACAGTTACGACACTACATCAGTATATACTTTTCCCCATTATTCATAACGTCTGAGCAATATTATACTACGAGATGAATCCGCAAAAGTGTTTCCAAACACCATAAATATTTCCTCTGTGCCGAAATTAGAACTCCAGACGCTGCATTTTAACCGGATATTTTTGGTTTTGGGAGGAACTTTAAATGAAGTCTTTATATTTTAAAATTTCTCAAAAGTAGTATCATATTTATTTTATTAAACTTTGTGCTTGGATAGCGTAGAGAATGCTTTAAAGTGACACAGGCCTAATTTTCGGAGAAATATTGGAATTTTCGAAAACTGCCTAAGTTCAAAATTTCCTTTGGCGACTTCCTACATTTTTGAAGATATAAATCAGCGTTTGCCCACTGGCGGAGAAATGACGTCGGAGCTCCGTTCTCCTCCCCGAACCCCTGCTCAGCGAAGCGGTGCGAGCAAAAGTGAGAGAGGGAGGGGAAGACGGTGGTCGCCGATAACGAAAACCAGTGGGCCTTTACCGATGTTTCGGGGAACACGAGTGGGAGAACATCTACACCCATTAATTTTCTTTCGGTTTGGGAAGAAAAATTTCCTTTTGTAGATACCGTAACAATGGTGAAGTGTTTTGTGTATTCGAAAGAACTGCAGTATGTTAAAAAGTTCAACCGACAGAAGCATTAAGCTGCTTTGTAAATCAGAGGAACCCGCGAGATGAAAATAATTTCTGAGAATTCACAGATAGCCTGCAATCATGAAATGAGAAAAGGAAATAACGAGGATGTCCAACAATTTCAAACAAAACTGTAGTGTACAAATAATGAAACCTGGAGTTCAAATTCCCCCACGTGACCCCTCCTGGGTATCTGTTAACATAACTACTTAGGCACACAAAATAAAACGTTTTCAGATCCCATCACTTTATACGTGCTTCTCTATGTATCTCGACGCCCTGAATCCGAAACTGAAACCAAAATTGCTACATCACCCCCTGTTTTTTTAATCTCGAAAAAAATACCTTGACATTGTAATTTTTTGTTATTTGTTTTCGGGAGTTATTGTCAGACCCAAAGACTTGATACATGTTTTTCCATGTATGTTGACGCGCTTAATCCGGTTCTGAATCCAGAATTGCCCCACCACCCTCAAGTTTTTTTTTAATCGGGAAAAACCGCCGTGAACTTGTAAATTGTAAATTTCATTTTTTCCCCCCGCAATTTAAAACAAACTGGACGGAGTCGGCGTAATTCTGGCTTCGGATTCAGCGCATCGGCATACATAAAGAAACATGTGTCAAGTCTTGGGTCTGACAACACCCCAGAAAAGAAAAAAAATCAATGTCACGGTAGTTTTCGCGATTTAAGAAAATCTGGAGGCTGGAGGCGCAATTCTAGCTTCAGATTCGGATTCAGCGCTTTGACAAACATTGTCAAGTCTTTGGGTCAATTTTATTTCACTTATTTACAACTTTGTTTATTTTGGGTGCCTGTGTTATTGATTCAGGACGAACTAAAATTATATAACATTGCATAAAATATTGCATTAGAATATCAAAGCTGTCTTCTCTAAAAATGTTATGTGTTAGAAGAATGTAAGTGAAATTACAAGACTGGTTACGATAAATAGAGACGGATATTGCTTTGTGTTATGAAATAATCTAGGTTAATTTTTTTAAAAAAATTTTCATATCTTTATTGAATCATAAACATTTAAATAATAATTACCATTCAAAAATGTAATTATCGAGCGAACATTTTTCCCGGTTCCAAGCAGGAGAGCAGATTTTTGTGACGACACAGAGCATTGAGTTGGCAAACTTGATGTAAATCTTTTCTTTAATGAAATCTGTGATTTGATCTTTTCTTTAATGGAAATTGTTCAACAACAAATCTTAACATTCTTGAATAAGTTTTTGAGAATGTGAGTGTTTTTCGCGTAAAATATAGGCAGTTATTAAATAATTATTTTCTAAAAACGAATCCAACAATTTTATTTAATTTTTTTTCCGGACAGATCATTAGGCGCTTATGGCGCAGATCACAATTTCGGCGAACTCTATATTTTCGAAAACTGCAAAAAATTCACAAAAGTACAATATTGATAATAGACTTTTTCTAAACAAAGTACATTCTAAAAAATAGATCTTTAAATACAGTAATGTATAATATCTATTGAAGAAACGTTTACTAACTAACCTTTCCTTGTAGTTAATACAATTTATTTTAAAAAGGGTTCTTAAAAAGGGCTCCAAATTTTATTTTTTTAATTTTTACCTATTGAGCAAATGGCACTTTAAAAAATAGTGCAGGTCTCATTTTCCGTGATTTTTCAAACATTGCAAAAGTGAGAAATAATGTGAGAAAGTATGTGTCGTATGACCTCTAGTTTTTGCTTTCTCACCAAATGACGTACGTAGTAAAGAGATTTCGTTATCATGTGGCGGAAATCAGCCATTTTTCAACAGAAAAACTCGTATTGCCAGGCCCTGGTAATGAAAAAGGTGGATAAATGTTCCTGTATGTAGTAAATTACTTCATTTAACACTTTTGTCGGTACTTGATAACAAAAAGTCGATTGACGGCAAAACGTCTGTGTCTCCCCGTCCGTCTGTCTAGGTCTATACTAGCGCCTAAGCCGTCCTGACGATTTTCCTCAAAATTTATTTTTCCCGATCGATCTGAATGAACTTGAAGTCTTGAAAGTTTGAAATTGTATTTTGATTTTCAGGGGTACTTTACATGAAGCCTGTACAACATTTTCTATTTTTTATCATATCTCGCTCCGAATTTATACTTTCTCGCATACTAGATTCATAATATACAGAAAATTATGAGATGCTGCAACGAAAAACAGCAATTTTGGACAGAAAAATCCTATTGTAGGTCGCTTATATCGAAAAGTGGATAATTATTGTTTATATTGTGACACACCCACTACTACCACTATTGTTATTACTCGGCTTTATTCACTTTATTTAATTCATTGGAGTGCCAACCTCTAATATTAATCAAAGTTTTGGGCGCTGACATACATTATCTCAGGGTTCTTCGTTTTCTTTTCGTGGGCTGAAAATCGCTATTCATACGAGAATCGGACGGTGAAGATTTAATTTTTTTAGGAAATGTTTCATTACTTATTCTTTTAACTAATTCTAATAAAAAATCAAATACTTGGTAATTTGTTTTAAAATTGTGAGTGACATGAAATGTCGAGTGCAAAATGAATTTTATTTTGATTTCTATAGTTTGACAAAAATATCTTTATACTTTCTTTAATTTTACCTTTACCTTTGATGGTCATCGACTATAAATTTGGAAAATGACAATTTTCTTTCTATCTCGAATTTATCTCTTATAAATTAAAACAGGTCTTGGCTTTGCTACACAATTTATAAAGTTCTTTAACTTATTATTTATACTTTCCTTTACGAATATATTACGGCACACTTGGCGTTGTGACGATTTCATATTTTCATTCTGGAGCTCTTCACGTTACCACACTGAATTTATTCTGTTCATATTGTAGCAATTCGCGATCTAATTTTCTCCCGAATATTATTCTGTTCTTATTAATCAGTTTTTAACTTAACTTGTTCTTCTATTCTCTACTAATCCTGAACACATGTCCATTTTCTACTTCTCACCAACTAAAAATATTTTTACATTTTGCTCTGACGGTCGTAGCTCCTCTCGCTATCAAATCCATCTTAGTTCTGACTCAAAAAGTGTCAAAGATATATACTCTCTGGTGTCAACAATCTGTGCTAAATTTCACTTGTTTCATTGTCACTAACTCAACTTGATGCCCTCGCAACCAGGCATCTACCCCTCCCTTGTCATGTCAACAATGTCTTTTGTTAATTTCATATACTTTGTTTCCCAAAAATGTTCTAAATTGTCCAAAATTTATTTAACCAATAGTATATTTTCGTTTTCCGATGCCTCGCATCCCCAATGTCTCATGTTAATGTCTATCTCGACGTAATTCCTCATATTTTTCCTGTTATATAGCATTAAGGTTTTACCTTTTTAGAATATAAAAATCCCGTAAGGTATTTTGCATTCTCTAATGTATGTAGTAGATTACTTCCTCTAACTCGTGTTGTCATAATCCACATTTCGTGGGTCCACCTCACCCTCCGCAAAGCTCCGTAAAGTTTCAACAGCAAAGTTTTCAAAAAATATTGAAATTAAACTCAAAATTTGTCACTTTTTGTTACTAATTTGTTACGCAAAAAATTTTTGTCTCTCTTCATTTGATCATTCGGCTAATTTGATAACAAGTTAGCACCCCAATCGTAAGAAAACCAAGAAATTAGTGATTAATAAAAAATAATTATTACATGGGAATTTGTCGTTTTTGTTGCTCAAAACTTCCATAAAATAAATTTTGTTGATCACACTGACTCGCCGTTGTCACTTCCTCAACCACATTTGATTATTTTATGTAATAAATTGAATTCTCTTAATTATTTTATTTATTTTATAACATCAGTTTTTTATCATATATGGTAATATTTTTCCTTTTTTCGAATATATTTGTAAATTTTTGTGAGGTTGTAGAGGAAATTGTGCAACGAAGAAATATTATTATTATTATTATTATTATTATTATTATTATTATTATTATTATTATTATTATTATTATTATTGGCGTATATGTCATTACTGACCACGCTACACGATTAACGTGAGTAATTTTTCCACCATCAGCTTTTCAGCTGTACCCCTCAGTGCAACAAGGTTGTGACGCCTTGAAGTGTGGATGAGGGGTGAAGGGACAATCACAGATACGACCATGTCAACGCAGGATTCGAACCTGCAGCCTCCTCGTCGCAGACAGTCTGTGCCACGGGACCGACTTCTTCTTCTTCTTCTTCTTCTTCTTCTTCTTATTATTATTATTATTATTATTATTATTATTATTATTATTATTATTATAGTAATTAATAATAATAATAATTAATTACTCTAATAACATTGAATATAACAGAAAATATTTAGTGGAGAAAACAGATTCACTTTTTTCTCAGTGTACACTTGGCATTAAACAAATATCATGCATTAGTTACAATATATCTTACATCATAATGGAAAATATACTTACAAAATAGAATAAAATGCAGAGTTTTACTCAATGTCATTCGTATATTTTTATATCCTCGTTTTCTCAAAACTTCAAAACAAAACGCGCAGTTTTTATCTCTAACACACCGTTCACGTTGTAACTAACGGATCACAGAAAAGTTAGTCACTCGGTGACTTTTTTTAAAAATTCGTACGTTTCGCAGCGTTAATAAATTTATTTCTTTGAAGATCCGTTAAAGAAAATCATTTTACATTGAAAACGGCCTAAATGTTTTCGTTTGCCGACTATTCTTCCATAGATTACAAGTAATACTGGAAAATACATGATTTATATCGCGTCGCGGACCCACGAAACGTTTCGTGAGAAGTACGTAATTCGACATTCGAAACATTAAAAAAGCTAGGGAATTTGTATTGGAAATTATTTATTTAATCATAATATACGTATGTTCCCTGCAATTCTAATCAAAATTGTACAATACAATAAAATATGCTTTCAGATTATTACATTCAATTTAGAGTATGGCAGGTATGAATGGTGCGAGTTGTAAGAATTCAGTACAGCTCCCATTTTGCACACTTTTTTGCTAACATGCACAAAACTGCATATAAAGTAATTTCTATTAACTTATACCTCTGCAATTTCTCTAGTAATCATTTTGAAGGCGAATATATATATATATATATATATATATATATATATATATATATATATAAACAGTAAAATACTCTTTTGTATGTTTATGTGATATGGTGTTAAGTTTAATAAGAATAAGTAATTAGTCACATTCATTTGGAAATCGGATTTTGAACGCTTAAGAACGTAACTCTCAGAAGTCGAACGTAATAAGTTAAATTTACTTTCATTTTGTAGCATTACTCACAGCTTTTCTCCGTATTCACTTGAAGTTCTTCAAATTTAATAAGTTTGACACAACAAACCACGTATTTGGAAATTTCTTACAATCTTTTGGCCGGATCTGAAAACGATTTATCAGTTCTCCACCAGGAGTCAGAGGCGCGCCGAATGACAACTCATATGTCTCGATTGGTGCATGAGAAGTGGTAGTGACGGATTGGCACACGCATACTCGCAGTTACTCAAATTCTATGTAGGGGCTAGTTGGATTTAGCGTCGCCGACGCTGTGAACTGTTTTAAAAGTATTTTCATGTGTTAAAAGTTTATGTCATCCATAGGTTTGTTCGAATAAATTCTTACATTCCTTAGCATTGGACATACCAATTAATCGTAGTAGCTAATAATGTTTTACACCTATTCAAAAATGTCCAACCCCAAATTGCCTAGTATGTTACCTCCATAGGGGATATGAACAGGCAATATTGCAATTTCAAAATTATAAACGCCGTAAATACTTGCAGGCACGAATGGTGCTGAATGGTTAGAATTTAGTACAGATACATTTTTTTACGATTTCTTTGCTAATATGCATTTAAAAAAATCATGTGTAAGCTGCTCTTCAGCGTTATTATCGAACAAGATCATTTTCAATTAGTTCCCAAAATTTTCTACTACTACATTTTATTATTCCCCGGATTTGCTTAACACTTCTATACTTTTGTCTCCTAATTTTTGAAGAGATTAATACTCCTCAAAGTCAGTCTAATTGTGTTCACTTCTACTTTTGCAATTGCTCTATTTATCGTTTAGAAAGCAAATCTATATAAAAATTAAAAGGCGAATGTTTTGTATATTTATGTGAATAAAGTGTTAGTTATGTTTTTTAAGAATAATTGTTACTCACGTTCATTTAAAAATCGGTATTTGCACGCTTAAGAACGTAAATGTGAGAAGTCGAACGTATGGACGTAAATGTGCTTCTGTAGCATTGCTCACAGTTTGGCTTTCTCCATTTACGTGTTCTTCAAGACACGTGTTCTTCAAGTTGCAATACTGTTCGCAGGTTTTTGCAAATCCATTAAAAAACGTTAATACGGATACAAATTAAATGAAATCTACCACGCGGTGATTCACTTGTCGCTTTCAACGTAACCTGCATAGATCTATTTGGGCGGCGTTGGTTTAATTCACGGCATACTCACTAAGATGACAGCGCTAAAACACGCAAAAACATGTTTTTGGAAATTTCATAGAAACTTCTGGCCGTATCCGAAAACAAATTATCAGTTCCCCACCATGAGACCGATTGAATGAAAACTCATTCGTTTCGATTGCTGCACGAGAAGTGGTCTAACCGTGAGTGATGGACTCGGACAGAGAGTATATACTCGTATGAGTGATGGACCCACAATCCGCACTCACGCTCACTCACAGTTACTCAAATACTGTATAGAGAATTTTTCTCAAAATCCAGAAAAAAAAATCTTTTATAATATAAATTTGAAGATAGGCGATATGAAATGTCGAATTATATATATATATATATATATATATATATATATATATATATATATATATATATATATATATATATATATAATTGTCCCAACATTGGGGGACAGCCTCCCTCCCTTGCCCCTCCTGAATCACACCTCTGCCACGATGAGACTTGCAAGTTATTATATCCGAACGTTTTCTTGAGTTCCGGAGTATCTACCCCTACTTCTTTCCCAACATTAGTTGCATTAAGAATAAATGATAGCAGTAAGAATTGAAGACAAAATCTGGTGACGAGGAATGTTCGCTTCCGTCTATTAAAACTCTTTTGCATGGAAAAATGAACTACAAATTCAACGTAAAATACATTTTGTCAAAATAACAAAACTCCCCACTCCTCTCGCATCTAGCGAAGCGAGGGCTCAAGAAAGTGCGAGTATAATACGTTTGCAAGACCCGCATAGGTGCTATTTATAGTCCACAGCAGGCGCTATTGTCGCCTGCAGTGGCAGCCCTGGAGGGACAGTGGATTGCGGTGGATTGGTGGACGAGTGCCACCGAAGGATCTCGTAGGAAGTGTCATGAACTGAGCGGGATGTCAGGTGCCGTGGTTGACCCTAGGCATTGCGTTTCTTGATCAAACTTCTTTATTGCCCCGCATCGATTTGGTGAGGGTATTTGTGCCCAAATCAATGGCTTTTGCAGTGTACTTGTTTTCAATGTAACGAAGAGCCAGAAAAACACGCAACATGGCTGAAGTCGGTGGGTTGATATTGAGTCGCTTATTTTGTGCAACAATAACTTTGTATTTGTGAGATAACTCTGCCAACTACACATCATCAGTCGCAATGAAACCTATTAATGAACGACCGGTTTTCTAGATGTTCGCTTTATATCGTGTAGTTTTATTACAATGTTCATTGACACTTAAGTTCTCATCTTTCTCGTTGTAGGGAACGTTGAAAGGCCGATCATGTTCAGAAATATACAATTTGTAGATAGTGCTTGTTTTTCGTGTGCTAAAATGTTTTTACATTTGTGTAAAATGTGTAATGGACCTTAAAACATTTATTTCAGAAAAAATAGAAACCACTCTAGATTTATCAAAACAGGGTTTGAAGAAACTCACCAAAGTACAACCTCAAGAGACAGCAGGTGTTACTACATTGATTCTTGATTACAATGAGCTTCAAAGATGGGATAACATTGACTGTTATTCTAGTCTTAAAAAGGTAAATAAATCTTTAATGCTCAATTTATTTAATTACATTTTATTATAAAAATATTTTTGTTATTGTAGTTATCTGCTTCTCACAATCAACTTCTGCGAATGTATGGTGTTTCACGCCTTCACCACCTTTGCTCATTGAACTTGTCATATAATAGTATTCTTACCATAGAAGGCTTGAAAGAATTAGTTCATTTAAAGTGGTTATGTTTGGCTTCAAATAATATCAAGGTAAGCATGTTGTAAACTTTAAATACCTAAATTAAAATAATATCATGATATTTAATTCAATTAATAATATAATTATTAAGTATAATTTTATCTACAGACTATTGAACATCTTCATACTAATGTACACTTGGAACATTTGGATTTATCTGAAAATAGTATTACTCATATAGCAGATGTATCATTTTTGAAGAATCTCAAAGTAAGTAGTTTTAATCTCATTGGTGTTTAAAAATTGAGAACAACAGTTATGATTACACTATCTTCAAATGTTGCAGCAACTACTCTTGCATGGGAATAGGATTTCACAGCTGCGTCAGTGTGACCGTCATTTACCTCCTGGCCTTACAATACTCACTCTTGCTCACAATAATATGGGTGATCTCAATGACATGTCTCATCTGGCGCACTTGACTAACCTGCGTGAGTTTTCAATCGCTGGAAACCCATGTGTCAACATGACTGGAAGTTCTATGTATCCTTGTGCCTGCTTGTGTCTGATATTTTCATTGTTTGTTTTAAGCATAGTGGCTTTTCCAATGTTTTGGATTATTAAATTAGCTTCTATAGATATTCTTTGGTGTGTTTCATAGGACGTTAGATTGTGTACGTTTTATGTAACTTTCTTATTCATTTTACACCAAATGTCTGTGGTTTACTTTTTTTCTAAATATTGATGCTAGTAAATAAAAATGTGTAGTGAGAATATAAAGGCCAATGAAATCTGTAATGTTGGAAGGTAATTTTAGTAAAAGTTTTATTTTAATACCTGATATGCTTGTTCAGAAAGTTAGTTTATTATGAGAAAATATTTTAAATAAATTTGTGCAATTGAGCAAATTCTCTCACTTCATGGGATGTGATTGTTTAAAACTTGTTTCAAAAATAAGACAGCGGAGATGATAAATTTGATAAAATTCTTTCGTTTTAATAGAACTTTTTGAAAAACTTTTATTTAACTGATTTATTTATAGTTGCATCACCAGCGAGGCTATTACTTTATTATTAGAATTTTACTTGATGTTTTTATCATAAAAAATGTAGGAACATTCTAAAGAAATATTTCTGTACTCTAAATACTACCAATAATTGATTTTAATGCATTTCTAGAAATCGGCAAGTGCTTAGTGTTTCTTATTCATGATAGAAATATAACCTAATGTTTAGCTGAAGTTGCATTGTGTAGACAGTAGTTTCCTTGACGAGCAGTAGTGGCTTCGACTATCGTCCATTTGTCATTAATTGGTGCATGAGCCTAAAGGTGATAGATGGTTATGTGGTGGATGCTATTGAAAGGTAAGTGTTTGTAACTGTGAGACTTAATTTGTTATAACTTTTAAAACCAAAAAACAAAACAACAAAACTATAGATAGTGTGTTAGATTAATTTAGTTCAGATTTGTATAGATTAACATTTATCTTTATTCTAGCTTTGGAGATTGCTATGAAGTTGTTTGCAGTAGATAGTTTAAACTTCTATTCTTGAATAACCAAAAATCTGTGTAGTATTGTTGAATTTTTCAGTATAATCTTGCAGAAGTAAAATACCACAACATTTAAATGACTTGAGTTAATGAGTTAAAAGTAAAATAAATGTACATTTCCTTTCATGTACATCTAAACAGCCTGTAAAAGTCAAAATAGAGCTTTAGAAAAACCATTTAATATTTATTTATTACTGGGAAATTTTGATTTCACAATCTACTAAGTTGAAATTGCAAAATGGTGAAGTAATCTGTGTAATTGTATACTAATTTGATTTCAAGTATTTCTTAACGCTTAATGTTCTGTAGTTTTCTTTTTCCTTTTTTTTTTTTAGATAAAATATTTTCTCCAAAATTTTGCATTAAAATTTTATGAAAAACATTGTGTTGAATAGTAACATAAAAGGATACTTGATGTACTGCTTGAGTATATTCTTAAAAGATACCACGCAGGGACTTGCTTCCTTTAATGTTATTTTTTCAGTTTACCTCTTTTAAATGTTACGATATGTTTCTTTTAATTTTCTTCTGTATTTTAATTTTTTTTATTATCGTTTAGTCATCACTTGCACTTTTTGTGTGTTCTTTTTGCATGATTCAGAAACACTTGGGTAATCTTGTACTCCTTAGACTAAATATTTCAGTCGACTTGGTTTGTAATTAAAGACACTTACATTGCAGTTTGAAGGCAGAATGGTTGTACTCTCAAGGGCGAGGAAGGCAGTTTCGTGCTGGAGAACAGCAAGCTCTAGCTCAATACCTAGCTGGCGTTTGTCCTATGTCTGGTGACACACTTCAGACTGAAGAAGAGCGCAAACTCCGTTTAATTCTGAGCAAGGCACAGCAACACCAACAAGCTCTTAGAGATCAAGTCACAACGAATGGTGTGTTCACTTTGTGTTTGAGGTTTTTGAATCAGAGCGAGTTCGAAGTAGAATTTTGTCAGGAATACATTTTTGACGGTAGAGTGGGTATTATTACCTTGAAAACTGACAATTATGTAAGAGTTTTAAAGCTTGTCCATCTATAAATATTTGCAACAATCCTGTTTCAGATGTATAGAATCCATTATTATAAACTAAAACAATTGTTAATCCTTGCCTGCTTCCCTTTTCCCCTTGCCTTGCTTAGAGGACAAATTTCACCAAGCAATATTTTTGGGTATTCTAGTGATCTACTGGTAATGAGTGAAGTGTGGCATTAATTTATTCAAGAACTACCCTCACATTTTGTACAGCCTGTAGAATGCCAACATGTAATTTGCTTGGTGTTTCACCATCATAATTTGCAAGTAGTGTATGTTTTTTTCTCAACTCTGTAATGTGCAGAAAATGAGAGATGTTTGTCTAGAAGTGGGCCCTAAAAAAAGAAGAGATCCTCAATTTGTTAAAATGAATTATGCACGTTGCATGTTGAATCTGGAAAAAACGTTTGGAGGAAATCAAAATAATTTCATTCACTGGGCAGTAAACCACTTCGTTCATTCCATAGATCCTGCAACAAATAATATTGAACCAAGTTGGCATCCCCTTCTCAGAAGACTGGCCCGAGCAGGTGTGAACCATAAGGACATGGCTGTGTACTTGGCAGGGTATTTGTGGATGCAAGATTTCTAGAGGTTGACAGATTTTTTTTTTTTGGACAAGGGTGGAATATATTAGAGAGAAATAAATTGACATAAATCTGTTTCAAAGTAATTTTTTAACTTCTTATATGTCAAATCCCATGATCCTTTTCACACTTTTGCTTCAGGTAGGTTAGTAATTCAGAGGGGAGGGAGTATTTTAGAAAAAGTGAATATCGCATGCTGCCTATAACCAGGAGATAGCTAGAATCCCCGTGGTTTTAAGTACCAGTTGATTTAAGATATTCACTCTGAATTTCTTATCCCATATTCTTGTCCTCCCCTTCCTAAACAAATTTCCTTATGCTGTAAGACTGGAGAACTGAAATAAGTGCTGTATTATCAGAGAACAATGTATTTTGGTGTAGAATTCATAGGAAATTATGTAATGCACAGACTTAAGATTGTTTCTTGTTAATTGTGAAGGCCAAATGCCAGAGTCTTGCTATCAATTTGAATGTGTAGCTAAGCATGTATCAGTTCATTAAAGCATTACCTTAGAAGATGCCACTGTATTTTCTTAATGTAGCTGATTTGTAGTCATGTGGGACAAGAAAGGATAAGAACCAAATTTATCTGATCTTTGCAAAATATCAACTAGCATACAAGCATTATTATAAATATGAGAAGATTAACATAAGCTATGACAGTTGTTTCAGTGATCATTTAACTGTACAGTGTAAATGCAGTTTGTAACTGTAAATGCAGTGTAAATGTAACTGTACAGTTTTAAATACATTTTGAGATAGAATTTTAAAACTTAAAAGTAGTTACTTATTTTTGATATTTCAAAAACTATAATTGATTCAAGTAAATGTTTTGCAGGCACTGGTCGTCCACGCTCACAAATATTAAATCGTAGTCAATCTTCACCTGCTCCTTCTCCAGCTGCACGGAGAAGAGTTGGCAGCTTCAGGAGTTCAACTGGTAGAACTGCAGGCAAGAATACATGTAATACCCTAGGAATGTTATCTATTATTTTAGCTGGAAATGTGATTTATCAAATAAGATGATGTACATATTTACAATATTTTCTCTTGTCTGAGTTCAACTAAAAAAATTACATGTCTAATTGATTAGATAAAAAATATAGAAAGAATTAAGAATGGGTGCTTCACATACTTTTAAGATAATAAACACTGTTTTGAAATGACTTTCAGATTTAGACATTTTGATTCTTAAAATTTATTTTCTTTGTGTTTTGTATATCATTCTAACTTTATTCTCATAAAGTAATTCCTAGCTTGATTCAGCAGATTGAATGGCAGGTTAAACGATTTCAACCTACTTGATTCAGCAGATCAAATGGCTAGCTATGGGTAGGAAGTCAGGGTAGAGTAGGGTAGTTTACACATATCAGTGTATTCATGCTATATTGAGTCAAGCCTGCTTTCATGTCTAAACGCACAATAAATTATTCTTCAACTTACAAAACCGCCTTTTCATCTGTCTTTTTTTTTATTGCATTTCTCTAATTTGGTGAAAGGCTAAAATAGTCAGATACCACTTGAACTTTCCCCATTCTATTAAATGTAATTTCATAAACTCCTACAACTCGCTCACAATACTCAAACTCCTTTCCAGTGTTTTGAAGATGCCGTTGCCTGCCTCTCAATTTCTTTTGTACAATTCTGCAGACATTATTTTAGTTCAATTTGGTGTTGTATGTAATTTGGATTTGGCTGCATCCTTATTGTAATGTGCTAGTCAAACATGCATGCTGTTATGATACAAGCTCTTGCTTCTCCTTGCCTAATAATGTATTAAATTTGTGAAATTTTCTATGAAACATTTTTCTAGTCATAAATGAGAAAGAAGTAGATAATATTTTCCCATTTTTTCACAGTGCATTAGCACTTAAAGAATTATGAATCCTTCCTACTTCATTTTAAAAAAGTAAATTTGCTTTGTTCAATAACAAAAGTCATAAAAATTTCTTGAGCGAGACAAAGAAATTTATACATTCTCACGAAATTGTTCCGAAAATGTACTGCTCTCTCACAACATGAAAATACAATGCAATCACAGTTTAATATAACAGTTACATAGCTCCCTATGATTTTTTTCATCCTGTGCGACTACAGCGCTCATAGTGGTGAGCAAGAAGCAGCACCAGTTCACTGAGGTGCAACTTTGTATGCTGTTTACATGTGGTGTGCTGGCTGGTATGTGATAGCGTGATACAATTTTTATGCAGTGAGTTGAATTGATTGTATATTATTTAGTATCTGCTCTTAACTCACTTGCCATTGTCAAATTGCTCTGATGTTTGCATTCTGCATGCATTGATGTGCGATTTGATTTCAAGATGTGCGATTAAAAATGCCAACAACATACAGCAATGCTTGTAGTGCTATAAATTGTAAAATCAACCAAAAGAATTCGCCAAATTTATCCTTCTTTAGGGTTCCTAAAGATCCAGAAAGGTAAGGTTAACAAAATTTTTCTTGAATGTTATTTCAAAGCTTATTTTAACTAAGCTGATTCCATCTAATAATGTTTTTGGGTTAGCCTTCTTGTGGTTTCATGTATATTTTTTTGGAGCAGAAAATTTGTTTATTAATTGTAGAAGAAGTGTAGGGAACTGAAAATGTAAGTGTGTTTGTAACTGCAAGCGGAAGTTAAGCCGCAAAAAAAGCTGTAAAAAGTGAGAGAAACTTAAATGTATAGGTTCAAGATACATTACCAAGGAGGCAATTAATGTGCTGGAAAGCCATATTAGAGAATCCTATAGTTGGGTATTAGGTAATAGATGGAATGATGAAATCAAATCGTTTGCATTAAGAAATTTATATTATAGTCCACAAGGTTATAAATGTCTGTCAGTATTTTCAATTGCCATCAGTGCGAACCCTGCAAAAATATGTAGAGGGAATCAGACTTAACTGTGGAATTAATGAAAACATACTTCAACTTCTAAAATCAAACGTTGAAACACTTTCTGAGTGTGCCAAGATATTGAATTTGTCTCTTGATGAAATATCAATTATGAGTTACATGACATGATACTTCTAGTGATTGTATAATTGGTCTTAATGAAAGTTACTAACAGTGTAGTTGTTTTATATAAATTAAATTTTTAATAATTTTAATCAGACAGTTGCATATTCTTTTGGCTTGTAATGGAGTGAGGGCTGATGATCTTCAAGAATTATTCTTATGTGTTCTTGGAAAACTAAAAGAAATTGGGCTGCATGTAAAATCCTGTGTTTGTGATCAAGGGTCAAATTTCACGAACTGAAGGAACTGTTTGGGGATCACCTAATTAAAGCCTGTTGATGGTGAGAAAATTTTATTTTTCTACAACAGTCCACATCTGGTAGAAAGTATACGTAATCATTTATATAATTATGATAACGTGCACAAACTTGGGAGTGAGAATTCCAAAACTGCTTCTTAGAATGTTATTTCAAAACTATATGAATACAATAGCAAGAGGCACTTTAAATAGCCACCCAAAAAGTGTATTGAACTTCCAGAATTTTCAAGAATGAAAGAGAGTTCTGCAACTCGGGTACTAAGCGATACTGTTACTGCAGCTATTGAGACTCTTGTAGCTTGTGCTGATTTTCCACCTTAGCTTTAAACACTGCTGAGTTCTGTCAAAATATGAAAGATATTTTTGACATACTGAACAGTTGCAATTGAAAAGGCACTGTTAAATTAAGAAACCCCATCACAGATACATCAGAACACTTAACATTGCTCAGTAGCTTGAGAGATTGGATTATATCATGGAAGTTCGATAAAAATGGACCAAACAGCTGAAATAGAATAATATGCGAGTGGTTTAAAAATAAATATTGGTACTCATGAACTCTTACAGTGAAATGATTGTAGGTTCTGATAAGTATCTCATGATAAGAAAAATTAACCAAGGTGGTTTGGAGAATTTTTTCTCACTCATGCGTACTGAGGGAGGATTTTGTAATAATCCATCCCAATGACAGTTTGTCTGCTTTTAACAATGCCACACTTTGCAAACTTTTTAATGGCACAAAGAGGGTAAGAGGCAGAAGTTATTGACTGGAGTCACCTGATTTCAGTCATAAAGACAGAGAACAATGTGTTTTTTTGCTCTTTAAGTAGCGAAAATAATATCTGAGCAACCTGCACTTATTATCCAAAATGTTAGTTTGCCGAATGCTCTGGCAGAAGCAAACTCCATGCAATATACATTGGGATTCTCTGTGAAAAAAGTACTTTCAGTGCATAAACATACAGTGTGTAAATCAGCTCTATTTGATTGTGAGTGTTCAAGTGATCAAGACTACAAAGATTTACACCAATTTCAGAATTGTTAAATATTGTGATGCTAAAGCAAAATGAATTGTCAAATGTCAGAAATAATTATTGTTGACTTATAGATATTATTATTATTATGTAGCATAAATGGTCTATGAAACTGTTCAAAGAAATGCCCATCTTGGTAGCTCGAATTAGAGCAACTGGTCGTAAACCAGGAGATCCGGGTTCGAGTTCCAGTTGGGATGACAATTTTCTGAGCAAATTTAAATTTATCATCATAATTTTGAAGACAGTGGATGACAATAATTTTCTTATATTACAGCTCGAGATTCAAAATTTCCTCTTCCTGAGCAAGCAAAGTCTCCTGATCGAATGGTTACTAGCTGCCAAGGTGTGGCTGCAGTAGTGGGAGATCCAGATCCACCTGATGTACCACAGCTTATGTCTCAGAGTCTCGATCCATCCCTTCTGTTCAGTACTGGTAATCTATCTAAAGACAGCAGTAGCAGTGAACAGAATAGTGTCCAAGCTAACCAGAGCCAGGAAGACAGTTCTTCTTCTGGTGAGTTGCTTGTAATATTTACAGTTTAAATATTGATACCTGTTCATGTAACTTATCATTTACTTCAGATTCAGTAATTTTTCCTAAACACATTGTGAATAAAAACGAGAATCTTTTATAAAAATGCTCACATTTATCATCCACCCCCGTCAATTCAGAATTGATGTGCATGCCTTCCTAATTCTGAACTCCTGTATAAAGTACATGGCATAGTTGGTACAGAAATTGTACTGAGTTTAAATTATTTGGAAGATTTATTTATTAAAGCTTTATTGAAGCCTTATTTATTTAATTATCGGTATATTTTCCCTGAATTTTTTGTGTAATGCTTGTTTATTTTTCAGAAATAAATTCTGGTGGAAATTGCCCTTTGCAAGCAGCCTCCAAGTTAGTTCCTGTCCCAGAATCTCTAATGAGTCCAGACTACCGTCCAGTAAATCCTGTAGTGAACAGAGTCATGAGACCCCGGTCAGGTACTGTAGGTCATACAAACGGACATCATTCGGCACCTGTATCAACTCGTCAAACGGGAAGTGTGCATAGTTCTCCAAAAATGTGCAGGTAAAATGAAATATTTACTGCTGATGTTGTTTTTGTACACATTTTCCTTTTTCCCTACCCTATGTGACAAACTCAGAAGTTCCAGTGATAATTGTTTCTTCATGATGGTTTCCACATCACTTGTCCTCCATTTGTTATCTTGCATGTTTTTAGGTTTTATTTATATGTTGTTATAGGAATGGTTCATCAGCATTGTTGACTCTTCTTTCATATTTTTTTGTGTTGCTCATTAATGTGGTGTTATTAATTGCTCATGATTAATTTATGTCCTTCGGTTCTTTCTATTTTGATATGGCCTTCATCAAATTCAGTTTTCTTCTTCTCCACCTCAAGTTGGGTTTTATTATTTATGTTGTTTATTGTGTTGTGTTGCATTTCTTATTATATTCTTTCAAACATCAGGTACATTGGTGTATATATAAAAGAAGATTCATTTGAAATGAAAATGAAATGAATGGTTAAATATATTGACTACCATACATGCAATAAACAAGTCCGAAAATCAAGTTATGATTTTACAAAAATAAATTTATTAAATAAGTAGTTGTTAGGACCAATCTAGTATAGTCAAATGTCATCATGTTCACCCAGTCACCATATTGGAAATGTATTGCTTCTAAAAACAATTTGTAGTTAAAAAATCAACTGTTGATCAGAACAAATAGTAACTAAAAGTTTCAGGAAAGGTTGATCTTTTAAGGGGGAGATTTCACATTGTTTATAAATATATTTTAATATGCATGGTTATTTTTTTTTATTACAGAAGTCTGCATGCTAGTCCTAGGCAGCGTGCTCGATCTGCCATTGAACCTCGTGGTGTTCATTCCTTGCAACAACATTCATCTCATGGTCATGGTCATGGCCATAGACATGGAACACGTAAGCTTTTTGGCCATGAACCTACAAGTAGCGACGAGGACAGTGAAATGTCTGCTTCAAAACTAGAAACCATCCGACACCGAGCTCAGGAAAGGTGGCAGCGTAAAGAAGGTGCAGCCCCAGCGCCAACCAATGCAACTCCTGCTGTGGCTGGTGAGTTGCACACTGACAGCATTGGAATGATTTAATCTTTTTAACCCACAAACTTTTCAAAAGCGCGAAATTAAATTTAACAACCAAAGCACTGCATCTAATGAAACACCATCATATTTTTTTACAATGTACTACACCCAATAAGGTGTAGTGTTTTTGATATTCTGAATGTATGCTTAATTGTCATAAATTGATAGTATTGTATTCAATACAGTCTCGTGAAATTTATTCAAGAATACCATCTGGGGAGGGAGGGCAAGATGAAATACATATAAATATATAATCAAATTATGATATGTGATGTCTAAATTTTAACAAAACACTTTTGGAAATTTGGCCATTTTGCAATAATAATGTCATCTTGCAGAATATCAACTTGTACTGAATTCCAACACGTTTCAGAGAAATTATTTAGAAATTTGTTAAGACAACAGAAATTGGTCTTACATCAGTTTTGATTAGCTTGAATTGGAAATGTTTGCAAAATTTTTCATCTCTCCTGAGAAGTCAGCTATTTAGATCCATGCTGTTAAAACTCATCTTAGGGTTCTTTTAAAATGAAGTTGTAAATATAATTTTACAGGTGGTTATTATTGAAAGAATGAACAAACAAACGAACAAACAAACACGAGAACGAATGAAGGAACGAACGAACGAATAAAGTTGGGTCACCTGTGTACATGAAGGATTTTATAAACACTGACTGAGAGCTGAGTGGCAAGATTGATCTGTTAGAATTATGAACTGAATATAATATGGATGAAAGAACTGTGATGGAAATTTTGTTCATATTTGAATATCTTTCATTTCTAACAAGTACTTTCTACTCCTCATATTAATTAGTACTTACAGAAAATTAATTTCATTCTGCATATTTCTAAATTCATTAATTAGTTTCATTTTGCAATCATATTGCAGGTTTATATTTTTCAGTTTATTAAATAAGTGTTAAAAAAAAAAGAAGATAATAGATTCTAGTTTGTTTGTTTGTTGTTGTTGTTGCTATGACATCACCAACCATTCATGTTTCTCAATCTAAACTCTTGAACAAGGTGGCAATGTTTACCATCCTAAATGCATCCATGAACTTGCCAATTGGTAAGAGAGTAGCACACAGATTTCACATTTGTACAGACTTGTAGGCAGTGGTCGCCATGATGTTAAAGCTGGTGAGACACATTAAGATTTTCAAGACAATCAAATATTTATGACAGAACTGGGAAAATAATAGTACATTTTAACATAGCAACACTTCCTTTGTTAAAATTAATAAAATTAAGTACAGCATGGTATATCTTGTGACTTCTCTCCAAAAGGGATTTCGTACTTTATTTTGTTTGTTCTGTATTTTAAATGATACATTTAAAACATTGTATGAGTTTGAATCAAAGTGTGTAAGTGTATTTAGTATTATGTCATTTAATTCTAAAACAAAACACTTTTTTTGTGGTGGTTGTCAGCTGAAAATGCTGCTGTAGTTATCCAAAGAATGTGGCGAGGATACCACACTCGTAATCTCAATACAGAAGTACAAGCTATATTTAGAAAAATCCAAGATTCTCGTACCCAACAGTATATTGAGTAAGTATCAATAGTATCAATTTCAAGGATTTGTTAGTGTTTGTGTGTTAGTGTATGTTAGTGTATGTTTCAAGGATATGTGACGTAGTATTGAATCTAAATTTTAAATTTTTTTCCAGAAAATTATCAAATGATATGGAAGCAACTAGAGCTGCATTAGAAAGTGATCGCAAACTTCAGGTCTTGAAGATGCAAGCAATAAATGCTATTTGGAAGAAGGTAATGAATGGGAAATAACTAAAGAAATTATTTCTAAGTACAGGAAAGTAAATGTAATGTTTTAATTTCAAAGGTGCTCTCAATGCAGCCTGGTGGAAAAGAAGATTCTAGTGGAGCTGGCAGCAGTAGTCAGAAATCGGATACAGAAGCAATAAGAGAATTGACCCAGACATGTTCAATGTTGCATTCCCAAGTAAGAGCTTCTTTCGTATTTTTTTAATTTTAAACAATGTTTTTTAGAAACCTTAGTGAATTGTTAAAATGACTGGGGAGCAAAAAAAAAAAAGTAACAAGGTAATCAAGGGACATAAATCAGTACAATAGCTTTAATGTACTCTTTCATATTTGCAAATTATTTAAGGGAAAGCTACAAGCTACTGGCAGCCTCAGGGCATGTGAGGCACTCACAGGCCTGCTGTGACGGGGAGCCTCTGGGCATGTAAAGATACAAGGCCGTTTTCCTTCTTTTAATGCCTTTTGCAAGGGGAAAATTATTCCCCCCCCCCCTCTCTCTCTCTCTCTCTCTCTCTCTCTCTCTCTCTCTCTCTCTCTCACTCTGTGTCTCTCTCTCACTCTCTGTCTCTCTCACTCTGTGTCTCTCTCTCTGTCTCTCTCTCTCACTCTGTGTCTCTCTCTCACTCTGTGTCTCTCTCTCTGTCTCTGTCTCTCACTCTCTCTCTCTGTCTCTGTCTCTCACTCTCTCTCTCTGTCTCTCTCTCTCTCTGTCTGTCTCTCTCTCTGTCTGTCTCTCTCTCTGTCTCTCTCTCTCTGTCTCTCTCTCTGTCTCTCTCTCTCTCTCTGTCTCTGTCTGTGTCTCTCTGTGTCTGTCTGTGTCTCTGTCTCACACATGCACACTAAGGTGGCCTTTATCATGTAGGGGTGGATGTTTTTTCACATTGTTTTTGGCACACAACCTTTACTTTTTCCTTTTATCATAATATTGAAGTATACCAAATATATCTCCATTATATAAAGTTTTCGCTTGTCTAATCAAACTTGAGTGAATAGGGTATAAGAAAGCTAAAAATGTAAGCATTTAAAAGTATGTATTTACTCACATAAATGAAATGTATAATTTGGCCACAGTTATCAAATACAATTATTAAGTTGCATGGAGTGTGAAGACAATTATTTCTAATAATATATTTTCGTATAAAATGTTTTTCCCTCATCCACTGTTAAGAATCCATTAAAATCTTGCATAAATTTCTCTCCTCTTTCTGCTACATCATTAACAACATTGAGATTCTGGAAAGTGTCTTCTGCTTTTATGTAAAAATCAACTATACGGAGGTAGCTGTGTAAGTTTTGAGATAAACTGTGTTGTGGTCCATTATTACCTTTCCAAGAATGTGAACCAATTGGGAATTGCATGAAAGTTGGAACTTGCTTGGCTTATTGCTAAGAGGCCTATGTTTCTTTCTGTTAATGCGGCATTCAGTTGTTGTCAGAATGGAGGCAACAAGTGAGCACATTCTGGCAGTGGTTACTTATGATGTTGAAAGTGGTTTAAATGAATCTGAAAGCCTTGATAATTTGCAGCAGGTTGTCGGGGACGTTGCGCCTTCCTGTACGACAATTTTTCAGTAGTTTCAAGAATGCACAAGAGAGACATCTTTGTTGAAAGACAAGTAGAGGGGCAGGCATCCAGTGACTGAGGAAAACATCGTCGCTCTGGAAAAATTGGTGGATGAAAACAATTGTGCCATTTAAGGACATTGAATGGTCCCTACAGATTGGATCGCTGACAGTTTCGAAAATTCTGTTCGAATATCTTCGAGTCAGGAAAGTTGCATCTCGATGGGTGCTTCTCACTTCAACAGAATCACAGAACCGCATCCTTGTGGAATGCTGTGAAGAAATCTTGAAAGGATTTGAAAGGGGCAACTGTAGGTGCATTTCTGACATACTTACTGATGAGGAAATGTGGATTTATCAGTTCAATCGTGAAAATAAGTGTCAGTCTACTGTATGGATTTTCCTGACAAACATTCACCAACAAAAGGTTAGTGGCGTCGAAACATTGGAAAGAAAACGGTTGCAGCATTCTTCTCCAAAGCGATCCTGTTACGACTGTTCCACTGAAAAAACAAAAAAACTGTTACTGATCTGTGGTACACAACAACATATCTACCAAACGCTTTCGCCAAGCTTCAAAATGGTGACCAAGCACAGGACTGTGACTAATCGTCCTGCACCAACGCAATGCATCTGCACTCTCAGCCAATCTCACAATTCAGTTCCTGAAGTCAACAGAGGTTAAACTAATGACTCACCCACCTTACAGTCCTGACCTGACCCCATGTGATTATTTTCTGTTCCCTACAATCAAAAGTTGCATGTGAGGAAGAGGTTCTCAAGCTCTGAAGAAGCTGTTGATGGCTACAAAAGTGAACTTTCAGTACTTTATATAAATAAGCAAAAAAACTATTTCAAAATTGGTTTACAAGAATGCAAAACTGGATAGAATGTAGAGGCGAGTATTTTCAATTTATTTATTTTCAATAAATGTGATTAACCCTTCACAAAAAGAAAAAAACCATACATAATTACAGAAATAAGTACAAAATATCAAAAATTAAAATAAAGTTATAGCTATAAAAAGGATAAGAGTATTGTATAAAGAAAAATAATATATTTGGAATCAAGAGTGTTTAAAAAAAAAAAAGAAATTAAGGTTGTCATTGAAAACACTTAGGTAAAGTCAGGATTGAAAAAGAAGTTTAAGAAAAGTACGAAAATTTTTAATGAATAAAATTTTTTATGAAGATGTTGTAATAGCTGTAGTTAGTAGAGTATGTATCCACCCAGAAGCAGGTAGGATTTCTTGTTCTAATCTGAGGAATATAAAGGAAGATAAGTGAAAGAAGTTCAGGGCAATCGATGAGACCATGTATTTTCATCATCATCATCATCGACAGCAAGGATTAGACCTCTTGGTCTGTTCCGTCTCAGAATTGTTCATGCCATCTCTTCAAGGGACGTCCTACACTTCTTTTTCCTTTAGGTGCATATTGAAGAATAGTTTTACTTATTCTATGTTCTGGCATTCTCAGGACATGACCTTTCCAGTTTTCTCGATATTTCTTTACCATGTATTTTATGAAAGAAAATTAAACCATAGAAGTTTCTTCTATCCTGAAGAGTTTGCAATTTAAATAAATTGTAGAATGTGGAAAGGTCATGATTGAATCTACGAATTGGTGTTCCGTTTCTGAAAGCTATGTGATGTAAAAATTTATGTTGTACATTTTCCAAATGATTGATAGATAAATTAGTGTAAGGTGACCAAATGACAGGCGTATTTTAAAATAGGACATATCAAAGTTTTATAAAGAATTGATAAGTTATCGGTGGACTAGAAGGATTTGGTGTTGCGCAAAATCAGACCCAGGGAAGGCAGAGCTTTATTTACTGTAACAGTAATGTGTATATTAAAATCAAGTTTAGAGTCAATAATCTCCCTGAGATCCCTGATGTTAGAGACAGTGCTCAGGGACTCACCATTAAAAGAATATGGGTAGCTCTTGGCATTGTCTGCAGGCAAAGGTCATTGCACAACACTTACCAGTGTGGAGTTCTATTTTGTTTGTAGAACACCACTGTGAGAAGGTAGTGAGATACTCTTGTAAGCGGTAGGCGTTATTAAAATTGGAAATCTTGGCATATATTTTGGCATTGTCTGCAAACAATAAGATTTTACTGTATTTGTTAACAGATGGCCGTACATTTATGAGAATATTAAACAAAATCGGACCTAAATGAGAGCCTTGAGGTACACCAGAGCTAACTACAAACGCATCAGACGCTTCGTCATTAACAACTACATACTGTCTTCTGCCGGAAAGATATGAGTGTATCCATGATAGGGGTAGATCATTAATGCATAAGCATGACAATTTGTCAATCAATATCATTATTATTGTAATATATTGTGAAGTGAGGTGTCGTGTAGTGTAGAACAGAGAAATAATGTAGGAAGTGATTAAAGGGTCAAAGTGAAGTGAAGGGAAGCGAAGGGAAGGGAAGCGAAGCGATGCGAAGCGCAGTTGAACAAATATTCAGTGCGGAATTTGATTATGATGTTTCTTTCTTTTAAGGTAATTTTGAATGTTTTATGAATTAGACAGTTTTATATCATTATTATTGTTGTTGTTATTATTGTTGTTGTTGTTATTATTATTATTATTTATTATTATTATTATTATTATATAATTTGTTTGTTAGCTTATTATCTTATTTATGCGTTTAGCTGCCACTGAGTTATGCCCATTTGCAGTTCAAATACATTTATCTTTATCTTTATTAACATGGTCGAAAGCATAGGCAAAATCTGTGTATGCAGCATCGACTTGAGAACTGGATACAAATACTTTAATGGTATAGTTTTTAAATGAACCTAGATTAGTTATAGTAGACCTATTGCTAGTAAAACTATGTTGATAGTCAGAAAGAATTGTGGAAAAGTGTGGTACCAAATCATTTACCACAAGTTTCTTGAAAAGTTTCGAGACAGCGCTGAGAATGGCAATAGGTTGTTAATATGAAATATCACTTTTGTCTCCTTTCTTGAATATAGGGACAACTTTACTATATTTCCAAACTGTAGGAAAAGTACCCAGGTTCAAGGACTGGTTAAAGATATAATGTGGTTGTGGTGGCGTTGGGGATCTCATCTTGTCCAGCACTTACCAGTGCATTTTGAGAAAATATGCTTCTCAAAATTATTTCAAATTTCTTCATGTTATTTCAAGTTTCAAAAATTTTCAACATTGACAAATCTTCGAAGAATCTACACAAATACCAGCCGAATCACAAGAACACTGAACCTTGGCCCGTCTGTTCTCATTTTCCCTAAGTCTCAATAATGCCCTTTCTTTATGGTTTGCTCGCTTCATATCAATTCCCAAAGACATCCCTTTTGCCCCGGCTCTGTTTGTCTCTGTGAAAATGTTTCATCTTCAATTTTTATAATTTCTAAATCATTCTCATGAGCAGTGTCAAATAAATCATTCGAGTCTGAAATAAACTTACGATAATGATCTTTCTGCGTGTCAGACGAACGATTAGAATTGTTTTGAAGATTGTGCCAGTAAGAGTATATCTTTGTGATTTTTTTTCCCTACACAATGGTGTATTGCTCTTGTTGGAATCCTGACCTTCTCCCAAAAAATGAAGCATTTGCACACTACTGAATTTGCCCTTTCATGCAGGGGCAGTTTTACCTCGTGTAAATAGCATGGATAGTACTCGCTGGTTTGATGGTAATTTACTTCCTGTAATTTGGTGACACTCATTGCCAATTAAATAATTGTTTCAATCACCACTTCTCAAATTAGAAGCCATAATTACACTGCAGTTCACTCAAATAGCATCTAGACCTGATCGTGGCCCTCGCAGGGCAGAGCGCTACATGAATGAACAAGTTATTCCATTCCCTGGCTTTACTTCCCACTTGAACGGCGATGAGAGCATGGGTTACCAATCTTTGATTTAAACAAATAAGGTTTTTTATTCTTCCTTGTTATAAAAGGAATAAAATTGGGGTGAGGGGGGGGGGGGGGCTCGAACTGAAAGTAAAACGTCAAATAAAGGCCACCCGAAAAGTACATGTAGATAAGTCTAAACATTAATTTATTTTCCCTATGTTTACAGGTTGAGCAGCTCCAAGGATCTATGCAGAGCATGTTACAATGCATGTCTGTGTTGTGTCAAATGCCGGGAATAGCCACCGCTTCAAGTTCTGCTGCCTGCCCACCCACTCTGCAGCCATCGGGAGGTGCAGTTGTTCCAGTTACTGTAGAACCTAGAGCTACCGCAACTCAGACCGACATCATAGCAGTTATCACTCCCCAGGAAGAAACCATTCCATTTCCCTACCAACGAGGGGGATCAACCAGAACAAGACCTTCATCTCTTCCTATTCCCCAACATCGTGCTCCTCATAGCCGGCCTAATCCAGAGGCCCCAAATGAAGTCCAGCAATTTGGCAACTAGTTTGGTGGATGGGGTGCTTCGTACTGTTGCTGCAGAAGGAGAACCTGTTGATAGTTGTGCATCAGATGCTGACACCAGTGCCCCTACAATGGAAGATATTGCTAATGGTTGTATAACATCTACAGAGCAAGAAGGAAATCCTATAGCTGAGCTTGGTGCTGCAGTAGACAGTTGTGGAAGCAATGGTAACGTACCCACAGAAAAGGAAGAGGAGGTAGATGGTGAGGAAGAGCAGAAGGAGGAAGAGGAGGAGAGGGACGAGATAGGAGAAGAAAAGGTGACTTCTGGAATGAATGAAAGTATGACACAAAGTGTTATGTCTTTGGAAGAAATCAGTTCCAAAGTTGTTGTATGCAAAGAACCTTCTACGTCTGTTAATCTACCAGTGCTTGAAGAAGTATCTCCTAATAACAATCAGCAGCCTTTGCCTACTGAAAATGGTGTTTCACAGCCCTAAGAATGGCTGCTGATGCATAATTTTATCGTTGTGGTAAACAAAGCCTAAATATTTTGCACAAGCCACTTTTGAAATCTGCCATCTTTACTGATAGATATTTTTGACTGCCTATTGAAGCTACTTGGGTCATGTGTTGCAAGGGACCATTTGTTTGGCACGCAGGTGATGTTGCGTGGTTTAATTTGTTGTTCTTAGGTTAATTGAAGTATAGATACAATTTAGTTAGTTTTGTTAGAGTAATTAGGAAGCTGTTCTTATGTATTGAGTATTATTACTCTTACAGATAATTTCTGTATGTACCTGTATAAACCAAAGCTAATGCATTTATTCAATGATTTTTCATTGAAACAAAATATTGTGTTAGATAATTTTTGAGATGTAAGTTTGTAGTTACAGTACTTTTATAAGTGAGTTTTTTTTGCTTGTGGACTGACAGTGTAGGCCAGAAGCTTGCAATACACTCAATTTATGTAGAATATTTGTTTGTCATGTTGTACATCTGAGAGCTGTGTTTTTCCTTCCAGAAGTAAGTATGCATAATTACACCAATTTGAAGAGAGAGCTTGTGATATTTAATTGTTAACTAATTTGGCAGCTAAAGCAAAGTTATAAAACATTTTGCAAACTGCTCTGGGTAACTTCTTCAGTATTATTTGATAAGTGTTTCATATCATTTCTTTTGTTTCCTAGATTTAACATTTAAAAATGGCACCTTAAATTTTCTTAATATTTACAGTACTTCTTTTGATACTGTTTGGTGCAATAAATCCCAATTGTTCGTAATTTGCCTTTGGTTGTGATCATGCAGGCATGACACTAAATTAATTTTGTGCAACAAAAGTTGCTTGTTTCATGTTTTTGCTGCATTTAATCACACTTTTTTGAATAAAATTATACACACTTTTTGTGCCTCCTACTTTTGTGTATTATTTGTGTGCATTTTATGGCAAAAGAACTTCAAATTCAGTGTTATTGCTGCATTTGCAAGTTTTTAAGCATAGAAACTGTACTTTTTAATACATAACGTGTTGTTACTAACTTTGTGCATCAAGAGCATTCATGCAACCCAAATCTCCTTTAAACCTTATTGTATTTTGAGATTTTATTTTTTATTATATGTAACTGCAACAGAGTCTGTATAATTAAATGAACTACATCTTATGTGCTTCTGAAGGACAAGCCTCATTACTGTCCTTTCTTCTGCTTCTTCAACTTGACAGTTTCAGATACTCATAAATATTTTGTCAAATTTGTTTACATACTATTTTCTTTTTTAACTATTAGGTGTTTTGTTACAAATATCTTTTTCCTAGTAGTGCTGTTTGTAAAGGTTGCTGTATGTAATTTATTCTAGATGAATTTTGTAAACTGGAGTATTGAAAAGTATTTGTAATAGCATGAAAAAATGATAATTTCTATTGTTTCAATTTCATATTTTGTACTATCTTACTTATTTCATACCAGTGTTGTGAAGTAGTCTGTGTTATCTACGAGATGTGTACACAATTGCTATGAAATGTTGAGTGTTATTCTGCAGGTTCTACATGGTGGAATGAAGTACAGCAACGAGAGTACCTATTAATCTTGATCTCTCAATTTCTGAATTAATGTTGCTTTTTATTCTGACAATCTGCACTTTGTCATTAAACATTGAAACTTTCCTCAAATCACAAGGCAGTGAGTAGATGAGCACGTCAGTTTTCAGCTTGTTTATTTCATTCTGTCCTGTGTAACCTGCATAAATTTTATGGGAATAAAAGCTGACAGTGCTTGCAGTACAAATTAGGAGATGTCACAGTAAAATGGTTATTGTGTCCAGAATTCCCCTTTAGTTTCTGCTAGGCCTAGTTATTCAAAATGTAAAATACTGAATATGAGTATTGATGGTGCAAATTTATTGCTCGGTGCAATGCTATTTGTTAATTAAACTCTACATTAATAATGTATAGCAGATTAAGTTCCTAGTCAGTTTTTTCCATTTAGATTTGTGTTAATGGTTCTGTGAACATTGTGAAGAAGTGCACTCTTTGCTTATGAATTTGCTAATAATAAAAGAACATTGACAAAATTGATTGATTTTCTTTCCATCCTTAGAGTTCAAATTATACCCTCGCTAACTAATAATTTATAGCTGAATTGGATAAATTGAAGTGATTTTTAAATATTCTTTCCCCTTTCAGGTTTTCCCCTTACTGTTATTCTATTGTATTTTCCCCACTATTAATCCTAATGATAAAGCTCATGTCAAAAACGAAAATTTAACCTTTACTTCTACTGATGCTGTAGGAGTATGTGCCTTTTTTTGGTTCCTGATCACAAAACTAGTGGTGCTACAGAATGGCACAGACTTTCTTGAAATAGTTTTCTAATTTCTTTGTTTTGGGCTAGCTTTTCGATCTTTCCAGATGGCTTCTAACGCTGCCTAAACTACATTTTTTGATAACTCCTCAATTTTTTGGTTTTCTAATGGTAGATGCAAAATATTACTTAAAGAAGAGTAATACCTTGTCCTATACAGCAATTTTCATTGAAAAATTTGGAGTCGTTTTAAGAAAACAAGCCTCACTGTTAATGCGAAATTTGAAGCTCTTTTTTACAGAAAACTTTTGAGTTTTAAAGAAACTTCATTAGAAATAATTTGTAGCACTTCTACTCACAAATACAACAATGTTTACAAATCGCTGAAAATGTTCAAATTAAGGACGTTAGAGATATTTCGAAAAAAATACATTTGTGTTCATTTTGGGGGGAAATACAGAGAAATAAATGTTATGTCATCTTAAACAGGGCATTTAGTACTATCCTTACAAAAAGTTTGAAGAAAAATTTGGAGCCATTTTTAAGAAAATGGCATTCTAGTGTTTCTGAAAATGTGGAATTTCGAGCTTGTTTTCAAATGAAACTTTTGAGTTTTTGAGAAACTTTATATGACATCACCTCCCCTGGGGACACCGCCTTGAAGTAGCACTGTCCGTGCGGGCGGGGAGGCTTGTGTGCTTCAGTGAGGTGGAGGGCTAAGCCAGCGGTACCATGACTATTTTCTACGCATGACTACTGGTAGGGTCACCCATGTCGGACAGGCCAAAACTGAGGGGCCAGACTAAGTCGTGTCGTACCACGTCCTATCCATCCCAATCTTAACCGTATTAATTTATTATAAATTATTAATTTCCTATCTTTTGTCCTTCTCCCATAACGATGTGTTCATATCGTTATGGTTCCTTCATCTACCATTGTGACATCTTTAACTTTCTTGTGCCACAATGCTTTCATCTATTCTATCGGCCTCCCTTGGTCAACTCTTGTCTTTTTTCTGAGTTTTCGAGGTCTAGGGAGTCTTTCCTCATCTTCCTTCCTTATTTCTTTAGAGTAAAGAATGGAGTAAAATACACTTATAAAGACGGCGCAGGTTCGTTTTTCAGATTTAACTCTGAATTTTCGAAAATTTCAAAATTTTTCGGGCGTCTTCCTACAACTACAAAATTGAAGATAGATGAGATTTTTCCTTCAAATACAACGTGTTCTCCACAGTGAGTTATTTTATTAAGGTCATGTAAATTTTTAAAAAATAGTAGTTTTTGCGCAATATTGCGTGGAATATGTGCAATTTAAAAAATTACAAAAACAAGATTTTCTCAAAAATGGTACCAAATTTTTTCTTTAACCTTTTCGCAGGGATAGTGCTAAATGTACTCTTTAAGATGACATAAACACCAAATTGCTCTATTTGTGTGTTTTATCAAAAATTACAAAAATGTAATTTTTTGACTTGCCTCTCATGTTCTTTATATTTATATTAGCGGCAATTTGTTCACATTATTGTATTTATGAGTACATGTGCTTTAAATAATGTCATATAAAGTTTCTCGAAAACAACCATTTTCTGTGAAAACTAATTCAAAACTCTGCATTTTCAGAAACGCACAAACGCCATTTTCTCAAAAACGGCTCCAATCATTTTCTTCAAACATTTAGAACGGATGGTGCTAATTGCACCCTTTAATATGACGTAAAGTTGATTTCCGTATTTTTTTTATTTTTCAAAAATTACACAAATGTAATGTTTTTGAAAGATCTCTTAGCCGTTGATATGCGCATTTCTAGCAATTTGTGGTCACTATCGGGATAGTGTATTGTATTTGTGGGTTAAAATACTTAAAATGACTTCAAATTAAGTTTTTGAAAAAAATTTCTGTGAAAAAAACATTCAAATTTTGGATATTCATTAGCGCTTAAACGCCAGTTTTTTAAAACGGTTCCAAATTTTTCAAAGAAAATTGCCATTTAGGACGAGATTTTACTGATCTTTAATAATCTTAAAATAATATTTCCGCTCTACAATTAAGAAACCGAAAAATTAAGAAAATGTAAAAAAATGTTCTTTGGGCGGCGATAGATAGCAGCAGACAAGACTAGGTGGCAAGTTCGAATATCTAGCCGAGACCAAAGGAAATAGAAAACTAAGTCTTTGCCATTCTGTGGCACCACTATATCTTTTTGGTGCATGTGCGGAGTAGAATATCATGTGGTTGTCCTCTTTGTAATATCCACTTCCAATCCATCTTAATTTGTTTATATTGTACCCCTCACACCTGCCGAATGTGTGTGTGGGGCTTCTGGAGCAGGAGTGGGTTTTTTCAATAATAATCATGACACTTTGGTAAACAAACATTTAATGCCTAAATAAAGATGGGTGATTTACAAATTCTCTTCAATTATGACAAGTGCGACCTTTTTATAGTTAAATTTACTCATTGCTTTGGCTCGATATAATTGCAATTCAGTTAATAGGCCGTCATTAGTATTGTGCTGATGGCCTCTTCTATCCAACTTTGCCCAAAGAAACGTTCATCCGCATTCTAGCGGCAGCAAAGCGAATGATTACCCTTTCGTTGTTGTCGTTGTCGGCGGGCATCACTGCACGCCCAGTGGTGGGGTTGTTGACCGGCGTCACGGGCAGGCCGCCCCCAGACAGCTGCGGAGAACCACGGCTGCACTTCAGCGTGACCGTTTAGGGTTGCCGCCCTCTCAGGCCGGACCCATGGATGACGTCGCCAACCTCCAGGAAGCTACGGCTTGCATCGGCGATGACGGATCGGAAGTCATCCGTCTTCCGTATCAGGCAATCGCCGACGACAATCGTAGGCGGGACAAATCGAACGACGTGACCGCGTGCTACTGTGCACTGATACTTGGTCCGTGGCGTTCACGACCAGCGAGAGCCCTTCCCATTCCTGGAACTATGTCTCCTTTCGCAAGAATATTCAAGTAAGTCAGCGTGAGAGGTCGACTTCCCTCCGCAAGAATGTTAGAGTAAGTCAGAGTGTGAGAGCTCGACTTCTCTCCGCAAGAATGTTCGAATAAGTGTTTTTCAGAACTGCTCTCCCGAATCATGAAGTCTCGGTACCCCCCTCTCCTCCAGTGAGAATCCTCCCGATACGCGCGATTGAATTTCGCGGAGCACGGTGGGGCGGGGCTTCGACCAATGACGCGGGATCCCTTTCAACAGCTAAAATGTTTGTTGCTGCCGCGGACGATGTTTTTGTCGTGGCCCGCGCAAAAAAATCGGCATGTGCATACTTTGGACCCGCATGTGCGCCGTGGTTCGTTGGGGTCGTAAATCTGTCTCCCCCAAGTGGGCGCTATTAACGTCGGGTCTCTTTGACGAGCGGTCGCGTGGGTGGGGAAAGCACCCTCTCGAGGATTCGGTGGGACCCGGTTGCCGACAAAGGGTCCTCCCTTCTCCTCAAACTGCGCGGGGGTGTCCTGCCATAAAACGACGTAAATACCCCTAGCTTCAATGGCCGAAGGGACGAGGGTCAGGTACCTCACTTTGCAGCGGTGGCATCGCTGGGTGTCCGCTATATTATTCATGGAAATTCTACATCGTATCAACTCGTACCGTTACAATATATAGTATGTGTATTCCTAGTATGTTGAATTCTTTCAAAACTACGTAGTACATATGGCCGAGATTCATACTTCTAACGTTACATGTTCCCACCAGTTTCTTCTTCATTACGTTTCGACGTTCTATGGAGGACCTTGTTGAGTTGCACTCCCCTAGTAGTTTAGTCTACGTGGGAGACTAAAAATCCTGATTATTACACCCTGTGGCCAGTATTGTCTCTCATCAGTTTCTTCTATTTCTTCTAGATGTATGCTTATCTTAAAAGCTTTGTTCGTGCCAATGCATTTTAGTTCTTCGCATATAATCTCACCTACCACTCCATTTTCCTTCAGATAGCTGGATACATCTTCACATCTTGTATCTTTGCTCAAGTTGCCTATTTTCCCCTGTTTTAGCTCGCTTTGCCCATTTTCAGTATTTTTTAACCTTATTATCCTCTGATTTGCAGTTACGTATTGTTTATTTTTCATGTGTGAATGTTGAACGTCTACCACCCCTACGTATCGCAGCGTAACGCTAGACGATTTAGATTTATTCAATCAAAAAAACAGTAAAAACTGTATGTGACGAGGGGAAATCGCAACATAAGCAATATTTGAAAAACGTTATTTTCGTTTCTGAGTTACAGAAAACTTATTTGCAACGGTACTCGAATTGCAAGTACGATTTTTCTGCATTCTTAACAAAATAGCAACTCGCCCTTACCTCTACTCTTACCATTGTAGTGTCGTGCCACGCTCAAAACAGGCAACCACGGGGAAATCGGCGAAACATCGCCGGATGTTAAACAAAGGGCGTAGTGATGATGCACTGGGACTTTCCGTGAACGTAGCGCGCCCAGAGTGACTTTTGGAGGAGGCATAGGGGGCGGCGGGTAGAGCCAAAAGGGCCTATATAAGGCCAGGAGAATAATGCCCCAGTCTTCTTGTTCTAGCGGCGTCGGCGACAGGTGAAGCGCGTGTCTGTGCGTGTATGTGCACTAGGGCGAGGGGCCGGCAATTCATTCTCGTGACTTGCGAGACGCGTAGATGGTCTCAAAGTAGAGCGGCTTCATACAGGGAACATCGGTAGTATGTTGCGGTGTGGTAGCCGTTCTTAAATTATCTCTCCTTGTAGTGGGTCTATTTATTTAGTTTATTGTGAGCAGGGTAGTAGTTAAATTGAGACTAAGGTCCAGATTGTCAATAAATCTATGGTTTTACAAACCACTCTCGTCTGTGTTCGAATACACAAGTATGACGCCACACCATTACAAGCAAAAGGAGAGTTCAACAAAACGTGCGCATAGTGAAGCTACATTTACGTCCAGAAGCAAAACACGGGGCCATTTGCTCAATAGATCAGGGAAACTGGACAAAACCCTGATCGAAATGGGAGTCATTGACCCGGAAGCTGAAGTACATTATTTGTTATAAACATATTAAGTCTTTTTAAAAAAATTATACAATACAAATGTAAACTAATTCATTATATATCACTGTTTTGTTAAAATAAACATTATTTTTCTTTTTGATAATCAGTAAGGTCTCTAATTGTATAGAAACAGTTATATTGCAGAAACGATTTTACTTTTTACTTAAATTTGTGAACCGACTTCAATTGTTTAATGTTATCTGGCAGTGCATTGTAAAGTAACATACATGTATTGTATGTGGATTTCTGATAGTGAGCTATTGATACTGATGAACGTAATTTTTACGACGTGTGTTGTAATTATAAATATCAGTATTGCATGAAAATATGTCCCCACCGCTTTTGAAAAATAACACAGATTCGTAAATATATAGGCAAGGCAGTGGTAAGATTCCAAGCTCAATGAAGAGAGGCTTGCAAGAGTAACGCGGATGGCATTTTTTCAGTATTCGAATAATTTTCTTTTGCAATCTAAAGGTCTGAGTACAACATTTAAGGGATCGGTCCCCAAGGAAAAGTCAAATCTAATTGTTATATATATCTATATATATATATATATATATATATATATATATATATATATATATATACATATATATGGGAATAATATATATATATATACAGGGAATAATATATATATATATATATATATATATATATATATATATATATATATATATATATATTGTGACGTACCTGGTTGGCGGTACTTTTCACTGCATTGAATTCGGAAAAGGACGGGTGTCTTGTCTCGTGAATGGGTCTCTTAAGGATTCGGCAACACATTGGCAAAACAAAGTTATAATTTTATCTGAACAAAAACACGATTTATTTCTAGAATCATACATTTAGTACATTGCCTCAAATACAATTATTCCCTGTTTTGGTACCAAAACTCAGTTTACGACTTTAGATTTTACAATACCTCGGGCACCGAGAATATGTCGTTTGTTCTCTGATGATTTTCAACGGCTGCCACGATCGGTGACCTTCGGTGCGGCTCGGCTCTCTTTCGGACGGTCGGCAGGGCGGGCTCCCACGTCGTCGGCCCACGGCGGCGGTTGTGCAAATCCTTCTGCGTAGACGCCAACCGTTGCACGTGTCGTTCCACTGAAGTATGTACTGCCTCTAGATTACTGTTCGTCTTGTCCTTGCAGTATATCTCGCTACTCTGTTGTAACACAGTTCGTTGATTCTCCTCCACTTTCCTAATTACCACTATGTGAGCACGTGGCCACCACTCGTGCAGGCACCGGCTACGCGATTTATAGTTTTGCCCCTTTTTTCCACTGTTTCTAACACTATGAACACGATCATTAGCTTGTACTGTTCAGCATTTGCCACTATCACGTTTCACTAACTTCCTGATAGTTTTCCTTACACTGGTCAACTGGATTTTGTCCTCTTTACCACGCGCACCAAATATCGTGCCGACCTCTCCCAAGTCCTATCTCACACTGCCTAACTGCCGTTGTCTCGCGTCGTCTCTCGCCGCCTTCGCGCCTGATTCGTTCCCTTGTCCAGTGTCGCTGCTCGCCGCTATGCCGCGCAGTTCAAAATGGTCGTAATTAGAATAACACGCTCTGTGTCTCTAATTAATTGAAGAAACGCTCCGCGTTTCAATATATATATATATATATATATATATATATATATATATATATATATATATATATATATATATATATATATATATTGTGGAGTCACCAAATTTTATTATATTAAGATAGTTTTCTCTACCGAAAGAAAGTAGGTCGCAAGACTGGGCTGTCACAAAGGGTCCTTATCACCGCTCACCGCCCTACCGCCGCCGCCGTCGCCAGCTGCCCCGACCGCCCGCCAAATAGGGTGCCGTCCGCAGCAGACTTATTTACGACAAGCCGCCCGCCCGGCGCTCGCCCGTCACACCCCTTCGGCGGGTGCCGATCCGCAGGGAAGGATCCCCACTCTCCCTTCGGGGAGCTCCCGCGCACTTAGCCAAACAATGACCACCCGCGTCTTGGCCCGGAGACAGACCCTTCCTGCCGGCCTTTCGTCACGCGCCCGCGCAAGGAATCTCCCTACAACACATCCGGAAGTCCCAGAGGTATTGTAAATAGCTCGCCCGTCGCCGGCTGCCGATCACGGCGCCGAAGAATTATGTTTTCGGAAACAAAGCCGCCTGATCACGTATTCGGGCAGCTGCAAAAGAAGCTTCTAGTGTTAAAGAGAGAGATCGCCCTGGAAACAGTGTGTCCCGATTGGGTGACAAAAAGTTGCGACGCAAATAATTTCGGCCTATGAGACATTTCTCCGTGAGGGAAGGGGCAACGGTACGGGTTTTGAGACGTTTTCGGGAGGGGGAAACGGAGGCGAACTCGGCCAGGAGCTGAATAGAGAAAGATATTCTTAGGGAGAAATCGTAGGAGAAAAGACGTAGATCTTAAGATTATTAGAGAGAAATTGTAAAAGAAAAGACGTGGCTCTTAGATAAGACTCGGAGTGAGGAACATTATTGCCGTCTCGGGCCCATTCAAGCCCGCATTACGCCCGCCCGGCGCCCGTGTGTCTTCGAGCTGACTCTAAGCCCGTCCGCCTTTGACGACTCCGACACATGCAGCCATCGCCATCATAGCACCGGATGGGGAGTCGGTGACCTGACCACCGCCCTGCCGTCACCGCATCACGCCGTCAGCCCTCGCCAGAGCGAAGGTGAATCACGAGACGAGGACAGCCATCCGGCCGGTCTGCGGAGGCGCCGACAACCAGCGGTGATAATCCGGTATTTAACCTAAGACGAAATCTCTACCCCTGATTACGTCACGGGGTTCCTTCGCTGGGTAGTCCGGGGAAAGTTTCAGCGTTGCCGCGCTCAGGCAGTTTTTTTAAAATTATTGTAGACAAAACCCCATATGTTAGTGTTAAGATATTTCTTCCTAGCTATTAGAACTATGAGCTCTCTGCGCAAAGTTGGTAGGCAGTTTTTTTCGCTCTCTGGCGACGTGTAACTTCCCTGGCAGCTAATGTTGTCAGTAATAAATTAATTTTTGCCCAATTAATGAAATGATTTAATAGATAACCTCCCTTCTCTTCCATCCATTCATTATAGGAATGAACCGGCGACCCGACTGAGCTATAAAAGTTACATTTGGCTTTCCCAAGTGGGGCTCGATTAGTGTCGTTCGATACCCCAGTACGCGACCCTGAGAGTAAAGTTCAATTGCTCACAAAAAAATTTCAATAATTCTTTTGATTCGATTCCTTTATAACTCATCTACTGCAACGGCTTAAACAACAAGTTGCCGCAGTAAATGGATGGAAGAAAGTTGTAGGAGGGCTAATAATTTGTGGACTTTTTTTGATGTATTTGTTGTCTGTGTTTCTATTTTGAGTGTATTTGTACTGTGTTGCGTGTGTTGGTGTTTGCGTGTGCGGTTTAGTAACAAATCAATTCAACCAAGTAATTCCGCGAAAATGTTGGACGAATCAGGAGTCGATTTAGCGGGCTCAGATTGTTCGAGTGACCCACCAGCTGAAGGCGACAGTAAGAATGATTTCGGCGAAATGTTGAAACAATTTATGCAAAGGCAGGATGAAGATAGGACAATTCAGGAGGAGCGATGGGATGAAGATAGAAAAAGACAGGAGGAAGATAGGAAAAGACAGGAGGAAGATAGGAAAAGACAAGAGGAAAATAGGAAAAGACAGGAGGAACATTTTAGAGAATTAAAAGGGAGTATTCAGGAAACTAAAGAGGAGCTTAATGAAATCATTGTTAGCCGAATCGCGGAAAATGCTGGGGAGATAGAGGAGAAATTTAGTAAACGCTTTTCGAAACATGAAGCTAAATGCGACGAAAGATTTAACCAGTTACAAAACTGTTTTGACTCGCAGGCGGAAAAAGTAGGGCAACTTGAAAACCAGCTCGGTCGTGAGATGAAAACACTCAAGTGCGAGGTAGGAGAGGGTTTGAAAATAAAATTGAAGGTTTAGATGATTCCCTGGAAAAGAACGTAACCAACGTTAAGAAAGAGCTTAATTAATTGATAGAATTGATAGGAAATTATGTTTAGAGGTCAGTCAGATTCAGGAACAGGTGAATCTTATAGGAAATGCGCAAGAAGAAGATTCGAGAGGAAATCAGTCCAAATTTAGAGAAGAAATAGGCCGAAATGTTAAACATTTAGTCCGGGAAGCGTTAGAAAGGGACCGAGAAAACAATGCAGGAAACTCTCCCACAGTTGAAGCAGGCCTACGATTTTCGTGGGCGCCCCCACAAAATCTATGCTTTTCGGGATCTCCGGACGAGAACCCCAAAGTTTTTCTAGATAGAGCCAAATATTATATGGCGCTGACCAAATTATATGGCGCTGCGCAAAGTTGGTAGGCAGTTTTTTTCGCTCTCTTGCGACGTGTAACTTCCCTGGCAGCTAATGTTGTCAGGAATAAATTAATTTTTGCCCAATTAACGAAATGATTTAATATATATATATATATATATATATATATATATATATATATATATATATATATATATATATATATATATATATATATATATATATATATATATATATATATATCTTTCAAAATGCTAAACCTCTTACTAATAGCACACACAGGTGCTTACAATAGTAAAGCACTGAAATATTGTAATTTTCTAGGTTTTGATTATCAAATTGTCACTGCAATGTGACGGATACGAATTATAATTAGCAAGTTGGCAAAGCTGATATATGCCAGTGTTCTGTTCACCAATGTGTTGTCCAAATGAATCCCGGGATGCCCGAGATTTGAATTGGTTCAGTGTGGTACTGTACTGGCTGTTATTCATGTGTTGACTTTTAACTTTGGGGAATGGACGTTACTTAATTTTTTATTGGCTGTTGAATACAATAAATGAACGTCAAGATCTATGAGTGTTTTGCAAGTGAATAGTTTTGCCGGAATGTTTATTATATAGTCGGGCATAGTGAACATAACCTCTAATCAAAACTTCAAAATGACAGAAGAGTCGCCCCCAAAATCACGTTACTGGGGCGAAATACCTTCCGCAGAAGAAGTACCGGAAGATTTTGCAGATGTAATGATACAAAACACAATGAAGCCAATTGCTGTCAAATTGCATGAACCTACTGGTGAAGAGGAACCAGCTTCTGAGGAGTGAGTTCAACATTTGAAGATTTTTATTTAAAAACAATATAAAATGGGAAAGGAGAACAGTTGTTTCTGTTTAGTTTATCCTCTGCTCAGCTTTACAAGTACTCGTTATCACTTTGCAGGCTTCCTCCAGAATGCAGTGAAATGGATGAAACTGTTATACATACTATTAAACTGTTGCAATATGCCAAGTCAATGCAATCTGTTATTGATAAATTGAAAGCTAAGGTATGTTTAGTATATTGCTATAACAAGTGAATTAATTCGGCATAGTCAAACACCGTACACTATGTGTGTATGTAGATTGAGTGGGAGTGTCATTTGGTTGCTGACTGCTTTGACGTAGAAGGAAGATTAAAGTTCAGTAGTAAAATTCACTACTTCATGGTGACCCAGCTCCAAAATTAGTGTGCCTGCAACACAACAATGTTTGTCTTTTATGTCTAAGTACCTATTTCACTTTTCAATTTTGTTTGTTGCAAAAAGTGTGTGTAATATAAATTATTATTAACAGTTAGATAATTTTAGATACTTCAGAGATTTGTCTTATTTCTTCTAAATTATCTCAAAGCTAGAGGTCATTAAATTTACTTGGCTAAAAATGAACCTTTAGTACATTCTTTTATTGACTATTTTGTTGCAGAGGGGGAATATTGATACTTCAGCTCTGAATTCCCCTCCTTTTCCTGATGAATTGAAAAAAAAATTTCCTCAGAGACCAGCTCCTTTCTGTTTCAAGGAAAGAATATCTACGTAAGTAGTACTTTCTTAAGCATTTGATATTTTTTTACTAACCTTCCTGAAGAATCAATTCTCTTCTAGGCCTTTTATGGAAGGCATTGGCCCACCCCCTCATCGGTTGACTGAAACAAATGCTCGAAGTATATTGCGAAAGTGTGTAGCCACTATTTTTGCTCATATTGGCTATGATGGTAAATACATTTGGATATTTTTTTATTTTCTTATTTTTAGCATAGAAATAAGGAACTGTAACTAATGGAGGTTGCAAATGATTTGTAAATTTTAGTTGGTTATTTATCCATACTGCTTTTGTCTGTGAAGATTCCCAACAGGTAGCTCTGGATGTAATGACTGATGTTAGTGAAGAGTATTTTATTAAATTCACTCGTCTATTACGAGTGGGAGTAGATCATGAAATGATGACTGGAAATGTAGGTTTTCCGGTATGTACTCAGATTGTTACAACTGTATTAGAGATAAGCAAATGGTGTGGTTAGTCATTTTTTATCAAAAGTTGACTCAGAATCTATATAGATGTAAAATACTTCATTTTTACAACAACAACAAAAAAAAAAATTAAAAAAAAAGAAAAAACTCCTTGTTTCATAAAGTCCAATAAATTATGTTCTAGATTTAGAAACTACTTAAATTTAAAATATACATTGTGATGCAACTTGTATTAAATATGTATTAATGTGTATTGAATTGAATAATTGTAGGATGTAATGGAAAGAACATTTCATGAAATGGGAATTGGTAGTATGCTTATTGTGCATAACTTTTACCAAGATAGAATCTTAAAGTATCATCAAAAAGTATTAGATCATTGTAACAATCTTACTGCGGAGCATGCTATTCTCACAGCAGCTCAGATAAAACAAGAAACTACCGAAATAATTGAGTGAGTATATTTTTGAGTTTACTAGTAGGATGATTTTTGACTTTCAAAAATAAATAAAAAACTACACTAATTTGTTCCTAAAATCATATTGTTACAGATGTAAAATAGAAAATGAAGATGATTACGCGGATGTGCCAGAATTCCATGTACCTGCCGCATTAGGTGATGGAACATCTGCAGAACAATTACGTCCTTCTTTAGAGCAAGGATTTAAAGTGCTTCAAAAGTTCGAACAGGAAGAACAGTATGTATTGACTCCTAAAATACTGATTGCATGATCTGAATTCTGTTATGTTTTAAATGAAATTATAGAAGCTGGATGATTTTAGATATATAATTTCAGGAGTATTTGTATTGTGAATAGAAGTATTATTGTGGAGAACTTTGCATGTGGATTACTTATTGTTAACTTGTTAGGGAGAACAAGAATAGAAATGTAGTTTCACTTAATCATCAGTTCTCACATTACTAAATAATTCAAATTGCTGGAAGCAGTTTGTAAGGAATGTTTTCCTATCAATTCAGTTAAATAAACTAGTGAATAGAACAATGGGCCATGTGGTGAATTTTAAAGTAAGAACAACCAATGAAGACTTCTGAAGTTTTGAGACTTGAGAAATCAGGAACTCCTTCACAGGTTTGAAAGCAAGGAAAAATTGAAGAGAAACTAAGTTTTCCTAATTCTATTAAAAAAAAACATATTTAAAAAAAAATAGAATTAACTTTAGAAGCTTGCAACAGCAAATGTGCCGCTGAACAGAACCATACAAAATGGTTTACAGAAAGTAAAATAAAATGCTCTCTTATAATTGCAGTAAATTAAATATTTTAACCAAAACAGTCTTCATAATTACTATATTAACATAGTATAGTATATTCATAGAACAACTGATCTTTTTATACGAAGATTATAAAAAAAGTTACTGTTCTACAACTGAATGCTTGAGTAGGAAATATTTAATTGTGGGAGGCCTCTTCCTTGGAGACTTGCTGGTAACTGTATTGGCAACAGTGATGCACCGCGTATGAGAATTAATCAGTACGTGCAGTATGAAAATAGAAGTCAATCAAATATTTTTTTTTCAGTCAAAATTGAAGCTGTTCCAATGTTTTTCATTGCTTGCTGGACATTTCCCACATCAAGCCAAACAATAAATGCCTCTTCACATGGTCAGAGGCTGCCTAGTTTTCTTTCAGTTTCTGTGTGCATTGGAAATTAGTAATTGGATTATTAATTTGGGAGACCATTAATGCATAAGTTCCAGGAAAATCATTATCAGTTTTTGTATACCTATTATTGACATCCTTAATTATGTTTTTCTGGAAACAAAGAGAATTTAAATGAACTTTGTTATTTTTTTAAATCAAATTCCTCAGGGATGTGTACTTTTAAAAATTGTATCTGCTTGTAAGGTGTAAAACAAAATTTCAACTTTCTATTTGATTTTCTAGTGTAAAAATTGAAAATTAGTCTTTTATCTAATTATAAGTCTTTAGAATTTCTCAAGAAAATAATTAATAGCCGACACAAATGTCTTCAAAGTGCAGTTTTCATTCTTGTTATATTTCAGTTTTCTTAAGAGCAATTGCTAAGGGGGAGATATGATAGTCTGAAAGAGCTAAGATTCAGATGAGAGTACTGAAGAAATTTGTGAGTAATTTTTTTTTGATGAAGACGTAACACTTTAGGAGCAAGTTCTTAGAAAGAAATACCTCACATATAATCATGTTAAAGATGACAGTTGAAGTTCACATTGCTTGTGTATTAATTTGGCATATAATGTTGCAGCAGAAAATACTGTATTAGAGCATTCCTTTTTTTAGTTCATTTTGTTTTAGGCTCTTCTCCTGAATAATGATCTAAAAGGTAGTTTAAGCTCATGAAAAAAACTGTATTCATCGTGGGTGATATTGTCATTAAAGACAAGATAATGATAATATACCTCTGAAAAAGTATGTAAAACACACACCATTATAAAATTTATTCTTAATTTATTTGTTTTAAAACTACTAACTATGAATGTGAGTTTCAGTAGGAAGTAAATGGCATATAGTATATAAAATATTTTAGTAACATCAAAATTCAGTTAAATGTGTGACATGTTATACAATAACAAGCAATTTGTTTTTATTCAAGGGGCATAAGTTTGCACTAACAGTTTAAAAATGTTATTAAACAATTTGCATAATAGTTATAAAATTGCATCAGTTACAATTTTGATACTGACGTTTTTCATTTTCAAAAATACTGTTTCATGTATTTGTTGGTTTAACCAAGAAATTCTTCACCAAATTATGAGTCATGTTTAGGAAAATGTAGGTGCCAATTCTCAAGTAAGAAGTAAATTTTGTAACTTTTCACCCTGAACTGCAAATATTTCAGAAATTCTTAAGGTGTTATTTATCCTAATTGCATCTTTATTTTATTTCAGATTGCAAAATTTGGTAAACAAAGAAGAAATTTTGATTAGCGATTCTCCAAAACACTGATTAAATGTCACAGCACTTCATTTTTGATTAAGGATCATTTTGTTTCTTATAAAAAAGTCGATGGCATTGCATGATAACTAGTTCTTTTGAAAAGTTGGGAGTTTAAGCATTTTATTTGTGTTTTTACTTGTTTCTTCATGAATAGCATCAGCTCATCACAGGGTATCAAGAAATATTCTTATGAATAAGTTGTTTGTTAAAATTTTACTTTACATTATTCATAAAATAAGGTTTTCAAAAAAATCTTTAATTTTTCTTTCTTTCTTCGTGTTTTTCCTTTTTTTCTTTCTTTCTTCTCTTTTTTCTTTTTTTCTTTCTTCATGTTAGATTACATTAGTCGCTTGATTGTGCTTTCTCAAAAGAGCTGGACCCTGTCAGCCAATGAAAGTTCCAGAAAATACAGTACACGATTTTGAGTCTACAGGGTCAGCTTTTTTACCCAGGGGATCGTCCATAAATAACTAAACGCCCAAGAGGGCGTATGGTGGCATTACACTGTGTTACATGGGAGAAGGTGGGGTGTTAATTAGTGAAATTTATTAGTTTAAATTTTTCGACATTGGCTGAAATAATTCCTTTTATTCAATCTTATACTAAAACATCAAATTATTAACTAATTAATTTTAAAAATATAAATAAATTAAAAAGTTATAATGTACAAATTGTTACAATAAATGGAAATTGTTTTTTTTTTTTTTCATTAATGCTGTATGGACTGAATCTGCTAGATTACAAAGAAAAATTTAAAAATTGAGCTATTAGTCTCGCACAGTACGCTCTTGCCCATGCATCATTCACGACGGTGTGTGCATGGCTTGTGAGAAATTTTCTTGCCTATACATCCTTTCTTCACTCAGCAGTGGTCCCTAACCTTATTGTTAGGTGCAGTCAGCATCTCCAATTAATTTTTACTTAAATTATCATAAATTTTAATAGTAACACAAAATTTATTGAAGTTGTTTTTACTGCTACATAATTTATTTTCACTTATTATAAGTGGGTGCTGTTGTTGCAAGTGTTATGTAATTATTTAGGGAAAGTTCAAAATATTCCAAATTTGTGGTACATAATTATTTCTGTGGTCACGGGGTAAAAGTTCTTGAGTGAAAAATCTTAATTTGGAGAAAACAAGGTTTAGAGGGTTGACTACCTATATTTCTCAAGTTTTGTTGTTGTTTAAGGGGGCAACATTTCTATTCAGTTACTGTACTAAAATAAAATATAGATACTTAACATGTAGTTTCATAACTTAACCCAATTTCGCCAAACATTGACTTAAGAACTTTTACCCCATTACCACAATTTACGGATGGCCCCAAAGATTGTAGGAGATTAAAAAACCATTTACAGATAATTGCAGTATATTATCAATTTAAAATACTCTACAATGGTATAATTCACAATACTATTTTTACCAACATTATTTTTATTTCTCCACTTACCTGTACCATCTAGATACCTGTTTGTGTGAGATCTGTACAATCAAGAGACTTCTAAATTTCTTAATAATTTTTAATGAAAATTTATATTGCTACTTATAAGAATTTGAAGATAAGCCACGTAACTATATCTTGGAAAAGGCATGAACATATTGTAACAAATTTAACATAAGGGAACTTGTTGATTTGTGTTGCTGACATATTTGTTAATTGTTTATACAAAATTGTAGAACCTTTGCAACTCTGAACATGTAAAACTTTTAATTTGATTAGAAACATTTATTTATGCTGTCAAGAAAAATAAATTAAATGATAATTTGCAGTAATTTTGGATTAACAAAATTCTAACTTTTTTAATATCTGAAAGCAAAAACATGATGGTAGTTATAGAATTATAACTATATTTGTTTTTGAGTCTCTTTGCATTTATGTTGCAAGTTTTGTATTGAAACTTTTGGTAATGATTTAATCCCAAAAATTATAGTATATCTATATATTTAACCCTATCGACTTCAAAAGTGATAGTATTATATGTATTGTAGATCTGTGCAGTTATTGTACTGTACAGTCCAAATCATGAGAAAATAGGTCGGATAGGAAAAAATAGAGGAAGAGTCCAATCTGCGTGTTGGTCTTCTATATAAATTGGGCCCTAATCAGGAACTCTTTTGATCTTTTTATGTATGTATTTCAAACTAGTTTGAGAACTATTATTAACTATAATTAATTTATTACATTTGTGATACAAATTGTTTTCTTGATGTAGACTTAAATGATCTTGTGAATTTATTTTTATCTTTCTTGAAATCCATATTGATGATGTGAAGCCAGATGTTCTCTGTGCTTATTTTGAAGATTTATTAACCTAGAATTATCTAGAAAAAATACAACTTTGAGTAAAAGAGGAACATAACTGCATTTTGGAGTATTCAGTAAGTAAGTTTCAAGCTATTAGGAAATGGTTTTCCACTGACAACTATTTTTCTGAAGGAACAATTATGACATTCATTATTTTCCTAATAATTATACTTCTGAAAGAAGTTTTTCATTGAATGTATTTAAGTTTGTAGTGAGCTTTTTGAAATTATTTCAATTTCTAAAGCTGAAACATTGTTCATAAAAGTGTTCTATGAAGAGACTACGTTTAATTTTAAATTTAATAAATATTTTTTAACACTTTCATTGCGTAAAAGAAAATGAAATTAGTTTGCTGTGATCAGCTCAGTTATACAGTTAAAATTAATTTATAATTATTCATAACTTGGGGAGGATCGTGATTATCTGTTGTTTTTTCTCTCCTAAAGTTGAATGGAATGATTAAAAAATAATTGAGAAGGTACTGTGCAGAAAAGTGTTCAGTTTACTCAACTTTTTAAAAATGTTGTTAATTTTTTTCATTAATAACTACTCAAGTTATTAGCAAACATAACAACATTCAATTATAAGTAAAAAATTATAACTGTAAATTGATAGTTTATGTAGTGTAATTGGCAGGATTTATTTATATAGTAATGGTAAATTAGTAATAGTAACTCTTTGGATGCATTTGAAATCACACTTCATTACCATATTGATGGTCATGGAAATGAAAACCAGTCTTGTAGTGATAGTTATACTCAACTCTAATCTTATTGGAGAGAGCATTCACTATTGATTCTCTTCACTAGAAGGCATAAGCTTCTGGTTCTGCAGGTGGGAAACCACCAATTCTTATTTTTTTAATGTGCTTGAAGTTGCCACTACTAGTGTTTTAAACCCTACGTTATTCTAATTAACATTCATTAGAATTTTAGTTATTTATGTCGAAGATACCCAGATAATGAAGTGTTTCATGTAATAATGTATTTTCAGGACCTCAATATTTATGTTATTTGCAAAATTGCAAAGGGAAATGGGAAGATTGTAAAGAAATAACAAAAGTCTCAAAAATTCATAGATAAGAATTGAAAGATGTGTTGTAATGTAAATAAAATCAATTTTGTTAATTGTGGGAATTGGATCTTAATGAACATTGCTCCACCAAATTTTGAAAATAGGTTGAATTTGGGAACAAAAAGACTAGGATTGCTACAACTTTCAGCATTTGTTGAAGTACACCTGCCTAATTTAGTACAAGACAGTAAAAAAATAATTGTTTTTAGAATTCAAATATTTGTTTTAATGTATTTTGGCTGCTTGATAAGTTTTTTTCTCTCTCTAATCTTTACAATTATGTTATAGAATTTTACAAACTATGAATAATAACTTTGTTGCATCTGCAAATTTGAGAATACTTCAATTTGATTTTATCAGTGGTGCACTCTAAGAAGGGGGGAAGGGGGGGGCGGGGCTTGTGAGGATGCAGCACCTCCAGAATCCAATTTTTTGTTTTTTTAAATAAATAGTTTTTTCTTTACATACAAACATTCTTCCATGTATCCATTGTTAATGTTACAAATATTAATAATGGATATATTTACAATCTACAGATAGAAGTATATTTTTATCCAGCATCAATAGAAAATTCTTTAAAAGAAAATGTCAAGTTGGCAATCCACTGTACACAAAACCTGCAGCGCCCCCTCCCCCAAATCCCTTGGTATCTCTGATTATTATGAATGTGTAATTGGAATATACATGTGGTAGTTATTTTGATGTAAATATTGAATTGACAACTAACATTTGTACAAATTTGTGAATACGCGTGATTGAATAATTTTATTGTCTGAGTGTGATTTAAGCAAAGAAATGAAGTCAATAAAATGTGTTTAATTTTGTAAAATGTTTTCAGACATTTTTTATACCTACTTTCCTATTTTGATAACAAAAGGTCTCTTGGCATCTAGCTTTTTTTCAACTATTTTCATACTACCCTACTTTCTTCACTTGGACTGCCAAAACCCGATATTTTCACTTTTTTTAAAAACATTGAAATAGTATTTTTTTTTTAATGTAATCTTGTGAGTGAGGGAATGTTGTGTAAGTTGGACCTTTTTTAATCTTTTAATTTTGTATTTTCTTATCCTTTCCAATATTATTTCACTAGTATACATATCTTTTACGGCTCTCACAGGCAACTAATCTTTATAAATGAGGTCTCTAAGAAAGATAATTTCACGGAGACGTGACGATCTGTTCTTTGACTTTAAAAGTATGAAGGATTAGTTTAAAAAAAACGCATCTAAATATTCGTATTAAATGCAACCTGCAGCGCTCCGTTATATCGTTAAATAACTCCTAAACAAAGCGTTCTAGGGCATTAAAGACTAAAATATTGAGGCCAAAGGCTTCAAAGAAACGTTCCTCACACCTTCATCTACAGGATGATTATTATATTCTTGGACATTCTATTAATTTTTTGCTGGTCGGCACCTGTCGATACTATCAATGCCTCCTCTATTTCAACCCTTGGTGGTGGATGCCCATCTTTGTGACGTCACGTTTAGAATGCTTAGATTCCTCTTATACTATGCTTTCTGTGTACACCGAGGTTTGCGAAGATCGCTCTCGCAGCAACAACTAAGTTCTATTAATACTAGTTTGATATCAATGAAGATTGTTTCTTATGCGTGTAGTGAAAACATTCATTTAAAGTTTTGCGATGGTTTACAAGTGCTGTGCACCTAATTGTACAGGGATGTGGTGTACAGTGTAGAATGAAGACGTCGTGTTTGGTTTGGTTTGTGTTTTACCTGTACCAGTATTTTCGTTATCAGCGGTGATTCGGTAAAACTTTCAAGTCAGCGTGTTCAGTCACGTAGCTTTCTCAAGATTAAAAAGTTTAAAAAAAATTTGTTGTGACTATCACGAAAAGCTAAATGTCAAAGAATATTGAATGATTACTTAAAATATTTTTAAGGGAGTGTTGTGAATTATTCCAAGAAATATCTCAATAATACTGGATAAATCTTCAGTGAAAATTTCATTTAGACATCAATTGAATTGCATTTTTATTTGATACTGTGTTAGTGAAATGGAAGTTACCTTTATACATTTTTAAACAAATAAATACGTTTCGTTCTTTGAATGGAAATAGAAGAATAGGGAAGAGTGTGAGGTTTAACATGCGAGAGTTCTCGCACGGGTACGCGGAGATAATAGGGGAAAACTTGTGCCATGACACAACATAAAGAATATACTATTTAAATTAACTAAAGTAAAATAGCTTGAAATAAATGAACAACAAAAATCAAAACGCGCTAGCCTACAATCCTACGCGAAGTAATTTAAAAAAAGCAACCGAATTTAAAATTATAGAAAGAATAGCGCGTCATACGCTATCTGCCAACGATCTCTTTCCAGGCACACGATATAAATGTTGGTGGTATCTGTTGTCTGTACTTCAATACCCAGTTGTAAACTCATATATTGTAAGTAATACACCGTTTGGCATTAAACTTAACGTGTCAGTTCGCTAAAATATTCAATACCTAAACATAGTTTGAGCAACATTCTTATGTACCGAATTGAAATCTAAGCGTACAGAATTGTTTCTAATGGTAACAAATGGTATTTATTACTCAAAGATGAAAATATTGGTTTTATTATTTTTTGGTTCGGAATTGCTTTTCTTTAGGTACGTTAGGACGCAAAAAATAATATTTTTTAGTTTGCAGCTAATTTTTCAATTTTTACGCACCGCAGCAAGCTGGCGTTCTACCCGTCCAACCCCCCCCCCCCTTTTCCTCATAACAAATCCAAGAAGTTAAATAATATTGCAAAGAGTAGGATTGTACTTGTCCGATCCTGTATTTTCGCATGGAAAACTTTACGTGGCTTTCTCAAGTGTACAAACCCTTTCTAATATTTTGTTACTATCAAGGAAAGTGAAGAGCTAACTGTCAAGGAACTTCAAATGTTTCAAGGAAGTGTGAAGTTTTGGAAGAACATGTTTCTCTAATACTGAATAAACATTTATTGAAAATTTGTTTCCAACGTCAATTTCAGTGTTTTAGTTTTGTTTGATATTGTGTAAGTTCGTAGTTACATTTATATTTTTTTAAGGAAATAAACACGTTTCATTAACAGCTTTCTTTCTTAATGGGAAGGATAGGGGAATGGAGAGGGAAAGGGTGGGGATTAACATGCGAGAGTTCTTGCACGGGTATGCTAGTTTTGAATATTAAGAATGACCTCGAGTCAAACTTTAATGATTGTGGATTACTTGTTTTTTTATGAAGAAATGCTTTTGATTAAAAGAATGTAAATCGAGTCAGTTGCCAGAATGTATATGCCTTCTGCCACTCTTACCAGAACTTTCAAACGCGAGTTTAATGTCAGTAAGTGTTAAAATCATTAGTATTTAACATCTTTTTTTTAATTTTATAGACCTTAGGAGTTCAGAAATACTACATTAGAGCCATCATTAGTAATTTTTCAAAATCAGAAGAAAAAGAAACTTTCGTGAAATTTTAAAATCTCGAAGCTCTGTTGTTATTTGCTTGAAAAAATAATTTGTAAAGCAAATTTGTAGAGAATTTTATGACCTTTAGAATTGAACAGAACAATTTTTGCACTAAGGGCAATCAATAAAAGGTTATTATACAAAAGCCAAAATATATCCGAAATGTTTTTGTATTTTTGGTCTCCAAACTTTTCCCGAAGTATTCCGAGTTGAAAAACTTAGGGTTTTCTTACTAATAACAATATAAACAAAAAAATTCTACCTCACCTTTTGCAAGGCAAAATGGCTTATCGACTGCACTATTCGGGGTTTCTCTTTAGGAAATTTAAAAGCCGAGGTTCGCATTTGCAGCCGAGATGCATTTGCAATTTATTAGAAATCAATTATAACGACATCGCTTATAGCGACGAACGACATACGTGTGGGATCGTATATCGGCATTTCTGAATTGTGTAGATTGCCGTACACGCATTGGAAAATTATGCTGAGTATAGCTACATCGGCCATAATCGACCTGCTTTTATGGACGAGTAGGAACAAGAAATTATCTATAACGATTAACGACATATTATTGGAATTGTTGTCATTATCTGTTGATATAGCTCGATTTCTTAGAGTCTGATTAAAAGAAGTAGGTGATTGACATTTACGATTGGAGGGAAGCGTCGTAGTCCAGTTGCGTACCACTGCGTTGTTCCTGGGACACTTAAACAGTTGAAATAAATTACTTATAAAAGTAAACAAATCATTTACTCATATTGTATGAAAGAGCAGCGTGTTCTGGAACGGCTGCACATTACGTTCTTCACTAAATTCAATGACTGTTACGGCCTACACAACGCTATAACCAGTAGCGTAACGAAACGAGTGCTGGCTCGCCCGCAAAATTTTTATCCAGACCCCCTTCACAAAAGTGTACAGCAAACGAAGTAATATAAGTAAGTTAACCTTTAATTGGTGTAGCGGTCTTACATAGCGCGCCGGCGAGTTGACACTTGTGTAACAATCACTGATTGTTGTTCAGCGGCTCAGTACCTTTCTTGTTGGTGTAGATCTACACTATGTGATCAAAAATATCCGGACAAGCCCAAAACGGTGTTATGGTGTGGTCATGTTTTTCATGGAGGGGCTTGCATCCCTTGTTATTTTGTGTGGCACTATCACGGCACAGGCCTACGTTGATGTTTTAAACACCTTCTTGCTTCCCACTGTTGAAGAGCAATTCGGGGATGGCGATTGCATCTTTCAACGCGAACGAGCACCTGTTCATACTGCACGGCCTGTGGCGAAGTGATTACACGACAATGACATCCCTGTAATGGACTGGCCTGCACAGAGTGTTGACTTGAATTCTATCGAACACCTTTGGGATGTTTCGGAACGCCGACTTCATGCCAGGCCTCACCGACCTACATCGATACCCCTCAGTGCAGCACTCCGTGAAGAATGAGCTACCATTCCCCAAGAAACTTTCAAGCACCTGATTGAAAGTATGTCTGCGAGAGTGGAAGCTGTCATCAAGGCTAAATGTAAGCCAACACCCTATTGAATTCCAGCATTACCGATGGAGGGCGCCACGAACTGGTAAGTCAGTTTCAGCTACGTGTCCGGATACTTTTGATCACATAGTTTATCTTTGAACAAAGTAAGAGCTTCACCACTGGTTTCTTTTAAGAGTTGTGTAATTTTTTTGTATAGTGCGATACGAGATACCGCCGATACCAATTTCGTAAGTATTTTTCACCTAGTGATTCCAAAACTACCAGATGTGTAATTAATTATAGAGAGAATATTTCTTTTATAACACATTACAGGCGACCCGGTAGACGTATATACGAGACCTGCATTGACGACATAGTCCTTCCTCAATTAGACCTGATGGTGAGGACTTTAAACAATTCGTGGAAGATCTTCTGGAAAAACTTGAAAACAGGAGATGATTCCGATTATTTAGAAGGATCTGATCATGATTATGAAACCGAACAGGAGCAAGAAGATTGACATGAATATAAAAATGTTTCAAGTACAACCGACAATGAAGGCATTTATTATGAAAAAAATGCTTCAAGTGGTGTGCCTACCCGCCATTAATTATTTGGTGTTTCCGGGCGTGTCAACGGCTGACATGTATCCCGTAAGTGTGGTGTATGTTTCCCTATTAGGTGTCACTGATCCTTCACCGAATGGTGATATCCGGCGCCGACTAAACGGTGGATAGGGTTTTCTCCCAACCAGGTATCTTCTACTAGCGATATACTGTCTCAGCCGAGACGAGCTCTTCGAGCTTAGCTCCCGACTGTTCTCCCGTCATGAGTCGTGGTGTGGTGCATGTAAGTGTAAGTAAGCGGTGAGGATTGTACAAGGAAGAGGAAGGAAAGATCGCATGCGGTATGTAGACAAGGAAGAGGAAGGAAAGATCGCGTGCGGTCCTTGGCCCGTTTTTTAGGGTACTTCGCTGGCATTAGTCTGGCATTCATCGGAGATACCACCGAAAACTGCCGATCAGAGCAGCCGGCTACTTAAATCAATCTTCAAGAAAGCGAATGAATTCTACCTAGCCATTGACGAAAAATTCTGGCACCGTCTAGACTCAAACCCTAGAACCTCCCGGTCAGAGACCCTGCAGTAATATCAACTGAAGCCCTGAGCCACCTCAGCCGGTCGACCCTTCACATTGTCACACCCACCCCGTGATATTCCACTTCACTCGTTCTCGCTCCGCCCCATTGATACATTCCCTTTCGACGAGCCCTATCCCGCTTCCCCAATGTGTGTGTCGTGACCCTTTGTCGACAATCCTGCTATCACTGGGACTCGAACTGGAAGTTTTGTATTACTTTAAACATTGTTAAACAAATGTAAATTTGTAGACTAGCAGATAAGTTCCATTTGGTCAAATAATACGTTGAGTTATAGGAATGAAGCGTGAGCGGTATTACAGACCGCCGATACTGATTAAAGGTATAGAAAAGCGATACAAATTGAAGGTTAAATATTTAAAAAAAAGTCCTAAAACTAGGTATTCTTTAATGCATGTCCGCCCGCATTGCGGGCCCGAACGTTACGCCACTGATTATAAATAACACTTACGTATACTAATTTATAATGGGAATTTATAATGCGAAATACCCGCTCATGTCTGAGTCTGTGTCACATGCCATGTCTGTAGGTATACCACTCGAGCTACTTGAACCAACGAGCTAGAATATACTACATAGAGTGGCTGAAGCGCCAGTATCTTTGAAGCAAATTGAAGCCATGTTTTTTGCAGTCAAAGCAGCGCCCTCTGGAAGTATTCTAGCATTACGTTTGGCGCTAGTTACGGATGGTTACACCCAGATTACACCGCCACTCGTTTGTTTTGACTTTAAAAATCACGCCGCTCACTAGTTTGGCGAGCGTCCACTAAGAGCGCTGAAACTATATGGACAGCCACTCTATGTAGTGTATTCTAGCTCGACTTGAAATCTCCAAATTAATAATGAGCTCTTCAACGTCGTTTTCTATCACGGCTTTCCCCAAGAATCTATTATCACTTTCTTGGTATGCTCAATGATTTTCACAGTTCTGCCGCTGTTGTATTGGTTACTGGCCCATTCAGAAGCCCACTTCAGTTTAAATAAAACAGAATGAGCGCGCAGCACGGGCAGAAACGCGGGCGGTGGGAGGGAAGATTCGCTGCATGATGCTCGTATGTTTTCAGTTCGTCAGTGGCAACTCAACGATCTAACTCGACACGTTTTCTTTCTCTGATTGGAGTTTCCATGGAAGCGGGAGAGTTGTCCTTACTTCAAACACTGTCAATCACCAACTTACATTAGTTGGATCTTAGACTACTGTCCGGGCCCTACACAGGGCCGCTTTCGGAGAACTTGGTCTAGGATTGTACCGTTTCAGCGCGCGTAACTTTCACTCTGTGACAATAACACTCCCGTGCGAGGCGCAGAATTCTGAACGTGACTGTCTCGGTGAACAACATGCTGAAACGAAGATCACTTACGGTCGAGTAGTTTCACACTCAACGAAGTTCTAATATTCCTATAGATAGACTAATTTAGCTCTCAAAAGCCGAGACATTTTCTGAATTGCTGAATAAAAATTTTGACCCTGATGATACGTGGGTACCAACGTTGTCATAAACGTCATGACAATGTGTTTGGAAAAATCTCTGGTGAATTGTTTTCGGTTCCTATTGGAGTCAAGGAAAACTGGATTAACAATGGCAAAATCTTCGTAAAGAGTGTACAGACGATGACGTTTTTAATGCCGATGAAACTGGCCTGTTGTATAAGCTTACTCCTGTCAAATCATTCAAGTTTTGGGGAGAAAACTGTACTGAAGGTACACATTTAAAAGAACGTGTAACGGTCCTCGTTGCAGCCAACATGAATGGGAGCATTAAGAGAAGTTTAGTTCTCATTGGTAAATCTAAAATCCCGAAAGCTTAAAAATGTCAGAAAAGTATCGGTCCAATACGTGTCCAATGCAAAATGTTGGATAAAACCTCAGTTGTTAGAAAAATATTTGCCTGAATTGTGATAAGCCAGAAAACCCGGGTTGTATTTTGAACGGGAAAAACGTTATCAACAATTATAGATGCGATGTAATTGTATACATATAGAACGCTTAGGAACGCCAAGGAATAAACATTGTTAGGACAACCTATATCCAAGTAACAATATTCCATGCTTGATGACGAAACGCTACTCATTTGAGGAACTCGGCGCCGAGGACATTGCATGCTGGTGTGAAGGTGGCGTTGGAAGCTATGATTCTGTGAGAATATTGAAATAATCATTCTCTCGCTAGCCGCCGAATAGACGTACGCAGCAAACGGAACGGTACGAATATTATCTGAGTTGAGACTGGGGTAATAGTTCAATGATAGGGAAGCGGGTGACTTATAATTTTGGCAGCTTTGTATTGCATGAAGTACGGAGACAAAGGTATTTTAATTTGAGATGTAATTTGTAATTGAAATAAAAATAGACGGGGTAGATGGGGAGGATTTTTAGAAACTTGGGTTGAAGATAGTCGCGCGTAGGTGTTTCATCCGAAGCACACCCAGGGCAAGTCGCGCGCGCGAATTCACTTACCTGGAATTAATGAACTCTATGAAAGTACCAAATAGTTTAGAATACTCGGGGAACATTTGTAAACGTTAGGCAAGAATACGATAATAGGGACATCAACGAGGACATCCGACGGACGATCTCAAGCCAGACGATTTTAAAGACTTCTGAGAAATCATCATAGCGTGCGAAGATCACAGTAAGCCCATGAACTTTAAATCAGAACCGTACGGAACTATAAGTATTGTACATAGGAAAATTCAATCATATCACTCATGAGCTCAATATAATTTGTGACTGTATTATATGTTAAATTGTTATTATTGAAAAAGAAAAAGCTGATAATTTGTAGTTAGTTGCCATCAATAATTGAAATAAGTGGTTTCAACCAACAGAACTGCCAGAAATCGCAATTCTGTACAGAATTGTACGTCCACATACGACAGGTAGGTTGTATGTCGAGACCCATGAGCAAAAATAAAAGTTGGTTCGTGATAATAACAGTTGAATACTGAAACGAATTATGAGCATAGCAGGGAAAAATAAAATTAAATAAATAATAACATTGATAAATGCAATATTAGTCGGGCAATGAAATTAAGTATGCAAATAAGTGGGAGCAAATAGATATTTCACAAATAGCTTTTCCGAGTCCGGCAACAAAGATAATTAAATATTAAAACTGGAAGAAACGCCACAGAATGAGACGCAGAACTAAGACGAGCTATAAAAGAAAATGAAAATATTAATTTTATAATTTCATACCATGGAGTTTCGAAGCATTGTTTTCCGTCGCATTAGGCATAAATTATTATGGTACCATGGTTTTCTAAGATACTGATGGGGTTATTGTGTGGGAATTTGTATCCTGCTGATTAACTGTCATGTTGGCGGATGTTTGGAGTGCTTTGATGGCTGTCTCCTAGATAGCAGCACTAGTCTCGACGCGTGCTCTGGATCCACCTGTTCCGTTCAGAGTGGCTGGAGCGGCTGGAAGTATCCTGAAATGACCTGCAGGCTGAATCCTGAGAGCTTAGAAGAAGTAAATTGAACATGGGACGTTGACAGGTCCCTAACCTATTTAAAGCCGGACATATTGGCATCACTCGTCCGCCCCGGGCGAAGTGCCAGCTCTTGTAAGATTTCTCACTGCTCCTTTAACACGAAGAAGAGCAGGGGTGTGTTGAGATACTTCCTGCTGATACGCTTTGCAATATTTGTAGAGATCCTTGTGGTACGTTCTCGGTGTGCTCAAACCTTCTCATGTATTTGTAAAACACATTATATCGTAACATTACAGTAAAGCTTAAGCTAATTACACGCACTTTGTCGTTAGCATCGTTGCCATTGCAGTTCCAGCTTTGTCAGACAATAAGTTGTTAAAACACAATTATTTTAGAAGGTGCGTATTCACGAATAATGTAGAACTTGAAACATTTTTCAATAAATGCAACAAAAGTGATTTTTTGTAATACGATACTTTATACATTCTTTAATGTTTTATCTTTTAGCAGAAAACAACATATTATGCAATTTTTGGAGGAGATGTTGCCTGGATATTATGTATTGCGAATATAGCTATATAATCCTATCATAATTATGCATTCTATTATTATTATTATTATTATTATTATTATTATTATTATTATTATTTATTACGCCAATATTAATTTGAATTCTTGACATTCAAAATGGTTAACCAAATTATTTATAGAGTTAGGGGCAGAATAACTATTTACGCAAGATGGATAAATAAGCTCTTGATAAATTGTGCATCCTTTGGAATCAAACTATATTTCCCTTGTGATTATATTTTTCTTCATTCTTCTCCTTTCCAGATTGATTAGGTGGTTGCTTTCATTTCATCAATTTAATATTTCAAGTTACGTATGGTAGAAAAAAGAAAACTTAAAAATCTTGACACTGACTTTAAACATTACAGTGCCAACTAATTTCACAACAAACACTAACAAAATTTGGACGTTATAATCAATCAAAACACAGTATTATGTTTTTGGACTCTATCTCATGGAGTTCATGTTGTTCTTAAGATTATTTATCCCAAAACGGAAGTGAAGAAATAGTGACGTGTACGTCACGTGATAAACATACGAGTAAATAACAATTACTTTTTGCAATATTAACAGATCTACTAAGGGTTTTTAATTTTTAACCGCCCACAGCACAACCCGCCCACAAAACACAACGAAAACAAACGAAATGATAGAATTTTACAAACTCCAACTTTACCATCATTCAGATGACGATACTGAACGTATCTACGTCTCATTCTTCGTTATTGTGACTGCAAAAGTATCATACGTGATTCGTGACCATAATTAATTTTTAATATTAATTTTTAAAATGACATTTAGTGTATTATATATCATTTGGATTGAATAATTGTAAAGAACCTGTAACAAGTATTGTACTTCAGCTTCTGGGTCAATGACCCCCATCTCGATCAGGTTTTCGTCCAGTTTCCTTGATCCTCGAGCAAATGCTGAGATGGCCCCTTGTTTTGCTTCTGGACATAAATGTAACTTCAAATTAACTTCTCCCCATAGCACGTCATACACAGTTTTAACTGTTTTGGACGTTAAATAAATAAATACATAAATAAATAAATAAATAAATAAATAAATAAATTACATAAATAAATAAGTAAATAAAGTCTCTACAATTGTACCGCTACTGCATGTGGTGCTTCCTTGCCTCTTCATGAACAATTTCAGAGAAGTTTCAATTTTATAATTTCAGTAACTTTGAGATTTACTTGGTATTCTTCAAATAATATTTATTTTGAAATTTGTAATAATTCTATTATTTTATAATTATTGAATGTAGAGATTTATAACGTCTCAAAAATCCTAATCTTAATCTGTATAATGCACGAAAATTGAATCGATACATACCGCCTTCTAAGATAGAGGGGTCGCAGGTTATTAATGCGTCGATACACACCTGAACGACGCCGTTCCGGTGCTGAGTTTTGAAAGTTTTCTACTGCTTTGCGAATCCATTATAGTGATTTTTTAAAGTTTGATGTATGCTATAATACATAATCAAACTTCCAACCCAGGCAAATTTATTGATGCGCCTCTATTCTATTTTAAAGTGTTTTTTTTTATATAGATTATCGTAAACGACATCACTTTTTCACAATTCCAATTAGGAAAAAATTTAAAATGAGCTATTGGAATGTCATTATATTAGCTAAATTTTAATTTATGAATTTTCAACAACGTTTATATATTTGTGTCTGTTATACATTTTTTTAATAGGCATTTTTTTTTTGGTTGCATGAACTGCAAGGTCATTAGCGACCATTTATACAATATTTTACAATTCATCAAATCATGTTCAATCAATCACTTTTAGAAATCATTTTAAATGTGAGATGTATCCGTTAGTAATTTGGAAAGACAATTTGGAAGTGAATATGTCGTACGTAGCTCTGATTTTACCGGGCAATCTATTATCATATGACGAATAGTTATTGGGATATTACATGATATACAAAGTGGTGGAGATTCTCTCTTGAACAGATGTGGACGGGTAAGCCGGCTATGTCCTTTGCGAAGTCTGGCGAGAGTGGTTTCTTCTTTTCTTGTTTTTAGGGAAGGAGCGTCGTTATAAAAAAAAATAATTCTGATTTGGTGGAGGGGATCAGGAAAATTATACAACGTATTATATCTTTGTATCTGAGAAACTTCATAATAAGAAACATTATTTCTTTGAGGTGTGTCTATCTAACAAAACAAATCGCATGGACATAAACGCACGCACGAATGGAATCTTACTGAAGCCTTGGAAGCAGTGTCTAGGGGTCCCAAATAATACACCGCGTGCCGACAATGATGTAGAGGGCCGGCGACAAATACTGTTTCACTACGAGAGTATCTCACGTCTTGTAGTCGAAAGCGTATTTCGGCTAGTAAGCTGATCATCCACCTGATTCAATCACGACTTTAGATGCCGAGCGTACGCAACAGTTGAGTACGGGCAAGTGATTCAAATGTTATTAGAAAAATAAGAACATTTCGAACGTACGATCGTTTCATTTTTTTTTCTTTTCATTTTTGTAACAAGTTGCAGATTTCAGAGTTGTTGAAATTTCATACGTGAAATAAAGTAAATAATACGTCCCAATTGTATATTTTAAAGTTGTGTGTCTCTCCTGAGTTGTATGCATGTCATGAAAGAAAGTTATGACTGTTGCCTAATACCCAGGCTCTAGAAAATATACATTGTCCGTCGCCAACTTGGGCTGTATTGTTGGGGTTGACAAATTTGTCATCTTGAGAGTGCCCAACGCTAACAGACACTTTTCTTTAGACAAGAAAGTATTGTGATCATACGCCGGAAAACGATTTTTCAACAAGAAAACTCTTATTGTGCACCCTAGTAACGAGAAATTGGATAAATCTCGCCCCTACGTGTAGTAAATTACTTCCTCTAACACATTCAGACAGAATCCATGTCCTTGATGCCAAAAAATCGATTGACTGCAAAAAATCTATTCGTTAGTCCGCCTACCTGTCTCTGGACAGACAAGCTAGCGTCTAAAACGTTCTGACGATTTTCTTCAAAATTGATACTCCGTGATCGACCTGAATAAATGCGAGGTCCTGCGAATTGGAAACTGATATTTTAATTTTGAGGGCACTTTATGTAAACCACCAACAAGTTTGTTAATCTTTTTTTTAACTAATGGCTTCAAATTTTGTGATTCAACTTTTTTCTCGGACAAAAGTTTTAAAAAATGGCGCATGGCTAATATTCGTTGAACTCTCTGAATTTCCGAAAATGTAAAAAGTTAGAAATAATGCGAGAACGTATGTGTTGTTAAGCACCGCTAGTTTGCTTCCATATTCGTCGCCAGGAACTAATAACAACCGTCAGTCATTTTTATCAATAACAGGTCATCGCATTTCTGCGTGAAAATTTCTTTAGGATGAATTCATCGAGACTAGTTTCCCTTACTCTTTTCTAAGTTTGCCTTGCATCTGAATTCTAAAAAAAGTGTGAGGTATTCAATTATCAAATCCCTGCAAACCGCAAGTACAAAATTATATTATTACCGCAAGAATATTTTTCGTTCATTAACTCAACTGTATTATTATACATTATCGCAACTATACATACTTACACAACCCTATTTGTGTGAGGCTGGTGAAGAAGCTCGCAGGTGCCCTTTGGACATCTCTCGCGTGGGAGCGGGCGGGTCGGCGCCTGCGACGGGGGAGCCTCAGCGAGAGACGCGATTACACAACGCGGGGGCGGGCAGGGGCAGGGGCAGAGGCAGGCGGTCTGGCCAGCATCCGCGCCCCAGACGTTCGGGGGTGGGAGAGCTCCCGATGACCTTGGCAGTCTCGCGAGACAGGCTCCGAGGGTGCGGAGCCCTTCACCCCCTCCACCCTCATCCCCCCTCCCCTGCCCCACCCCGTGCCCTGGTCGGCGCCGCGCCATCGCGCATCGCCGTTTCCCGCCAAGCGTTTTTTATTTACCTTCTCCATTTTATTATTATTTTTTTTCCCTTTTCCGTGGCAGTGTCCCGAACAGCGTGAACGCAGCAAGCCGCCTCGGAATTTTTTTCTCCATTACAAAATGTCTTCCCTCGCCTTGGTCGGGGGAGCGGCGGCGGCGGCGGCGGCGGCGGCGGCGGCGGCGGGGCCGAGGATAAGGAAGAAAGAGTTGCCGCCGAGGTGCAGAAAGGCTGCCGGGTCGTGCAGGGAAGGGGCGCGTCGCAACGTAACCCTTTCACTCGCTCCCCCTCTCTCTCTGTCTGTCTGTCTCTCTCTCTCTCTCTCTCTCTCTCTCTCTCTCTCTCTCCTGCCTGCCACATCGTTTGGTGGGTGGGGCGGAGAGGATGGGGATGCAAGGCGGGGGAAAGGCGAAGACGAGTGGGATAGAGCGGTGCTTGGGGATGCAGTGCTGTTCACGGCGAGGCTGGCAGGGGTGGGTCCGAGCGGTGCGGTGCACGGCGGGGGGCGAGGCGGGATGAAGCATTAGAAATCGGAGTTGGGTTGGATGGAAAGGCAAGGAGAAGTATGGCGAGATAAAGCGGAATGGAGCAGGGCGGGGCGGGGCGAGGGTAGTATGTGGGGATGGGGGAGAGACAAGGTGGTGTGAAGCGGGGGAAAACAGATGGTGTGAATGGATGAGGGGTGGCGGTGGAGTTTGATTCGGGTGGATGGCGTGAAAGTGTGGCGGGGCGGTAGGGGTCAGGGTGTTGTGGTGGAACAGAGCGGGGAGTGCGGGTCAACGCGAGGTAGGGAAGGCAAATCATGGCGGTAAGGGGTGAGGCGTCCTAGGGCTGTGGCCGGGGCGGCGACTGTGGGAGGTGGGATGGAAGCGGCGGGAGACGCAACGGGTGCGACCGGTCTTTTTGGGGAGGGGGGATGAGCGGAGGGAGCGCGGGCGCTGGCTCTTGCCCCTTGCAGCCTCCCCCTTTGTGACCGGACTCTGCCTCTTGGCGGCCGCGGCGGCGGCGGGACCTTCCGTGGGTCGTATCGCCGAAGTAGTCCTGGGGCCTGGGCTGCCGCTGCCGTTGCCGCAACAACAGGTTGTAAACTCTGCTTTGTTGGCACCGCTGCCCCCGCCTCCACTGATCCCTCTCACGGCAAAGCGCCTCCCCACCCCTTTCTCGATCGAACCGGCGGAATCTTTTTTCGGAGAGCACGTGTTCAATGAAGGAATTTTCACCTCATTCGAAAACTTGGTTTATGCATCCCAAAATGCAATAATAATAATATAAAAGTTACAAACACGTGCAGTGTCACATACATTTTGACATTTTTGAACGTTGAATGTATTGCTAAGCAAGCAATAGAAGCGAATAAACTCATTAAAATGATAGGGCGTCGTTTCATGATTTAATGCCATCCTATTCGATAATTCTATGTACTTGAATGATATTTCGTCGATTAGAGACAAAATGAAGCATTCAATACAAGTTTTCATAGGTATTGAATTTTCGAATTACTTTTGATGCAAACACCTGTTGTCAACTTTCGTGTAAATTTTGTGTTTCTTCGTGCAGAAATGTACTACGTTTTTTAAATAAGGATATGTTTTGGGAGGTGGGTCATGAAGCCTTGTCTGCCCCTCGGACTCGATATTTTCAAACAGTTTCCACATATGTGTGCACCAGAATGAGAGTATTGTAGAAAATTGTGTATTACGTCTCCCTGTTTGTTGTAATCGTGAACAGATACATGTGGTTCAAATCAGATACCACAAGCAATGTCAAATAATGCGCTTAAGGAAAGTACTCGGTTGAGTAATGTAATCGAAAATAAGGATTTTTTAGAAATTATTTTTATATCACTTAATTTTAGAATTTAAAAATTTAAATTAGGTTTTGTCAATATTTTATGATTTTATAGGCGAATAGAAATTTCCGTTAGAAAATTAGATATGTGATTTTATACACAAAAAATTAAACACGCAATATAGATGACTGCTAATTCTTCTCTGATTTCATTGTACTATGTCCAATTAATGCTTTTAACATGACACATAACTATGAAATTCTTAGATTTTTCTTATATAAATCCTCTTCTGTGTTTCATTAAAACTTGCTTGAATGAAAAACTGCGCTGCGCATCACACCATGAAAGAAGTGCGAACTTTATTTCTGTGACCCTTAGGATTCCAGGGAAGCTCTTAACCAACATCCTGGCCACAAAGAACATGATCCATAGACATTCACGAATCAGAGAGGGGGGTTACTATGCTTCTGGTCCTTCTATTCCATTAAATTGATTGATTAGTGATTCCACGAGCGTCAACTGATAAGGTCATTAGTTGCGGAGTAAAATGAGAAAACAGGGATTGAACATATTTAGGGAAATAAAATATTTTTACATCTCTTAGTCATTGTCTGTAAAACGTTTTCTTGATAAACGTTTTCAAATCAATTTTAAGACGAACATTTTGTTTTATTTTACTCATACGTTTCGGAGAATAAGTCTCCATCGTCAGGTACATGTGCAAATTGGCAGGTACAATTAGCAGCTTTTTATTTAATTATTCTATAATTGACTGTTATATTATGAACTTCAAATTCCAATACTAATTGTGTATTAATTACATTTATATACTCCTATACCAGTCCATTTTAGAATAATTTAAAATTATAAAAAAAGCTGCCAATTGAACCTGTCAATTTGAACCTGTATCTGACAATGGAGACTTATTCGGTCTCCGAAACGTTGTACGAGTAAAATAAAACGAAAAAAAACTGATAGTATTAAATTGATTTGGAAACTTTTATCAACAAAATATAATATTTAATTCTGTAATTTTGGTTACACTTTTCAAATTTTTGAGGGGAGCACGGTCCTTCTAGTTCTTTTCTTCGCACGCCTTTGATTTTACAATAACGAGCATCTAGATTCTAGAAGCAAATGTAGTCATTTTTAAATAGTTCCTATGGTACAAATTAAGACATTTTGGGATCCACAGAACGTACGTTTGCTTTTTGAGTGATACATAAATTTAAAGAACACAAATTTTGGAGTAGAATGGGTTCAAGTGTATAAGAATCCTGAGCTTAATAATTACTAGTTAATTCAGTATGATCTACGACAATGAATTGTGGATTTTGACAGTTTGATGCGAGTTCAACCATATCCTAGTTTCCGCGACCGCAATGCCTCCACCTGCTCCGTTTGTACTGCCACACCTCTTCCCCCCCCCCACTCCCCTTCCCTTGCTCGTAAAAATCCAGCGAAGCGTTACTCGTGTGCAATCACGGTGCAATTAAAAGCTGTGCAGCGCTCCGGGGGAAGAGGAAGGAGACACGTGACAAATGAGCGGCGCGTACACACGTACTCACAATAAAGCGACGGCTTTATGGCCGTGTCCCGCAGGAGGAGGGGTGCGGGGCGATCCTATCGTTCAATGAGCCGGCTGTAAAATTAGAACGAGTTAAACGGGGTTTTGTGTGGACGAAGCCGGCGCGCGGCGGTTTTATAATGAGCAACCGAGAGGAGAGGACAAGGCAGCGGGGTGTGTTGCGCTTCAGAAAGCGGATAATAATAGTCGAGGACCGAGGTACAAGATGATCTTTCCGCGAAATGCCTACTTTTACACGGCTATAAAAATATGGTGAGACTATAATACACGGAATTGGCCGACTAGGCCCTGGAAATGTATCTGCCCGAAACCGGCGCGGGCGTAATAGAGTTGGGTGATTGATCTTTCGCGACAGTGAGAACTTTTGCTGGGTGGACACGTGATTACTACCTTTAAAAATCTGAGTATCGGCTGGAAACATAAATTCCATGAACTGATTAATGCGTAATACTATTGAGCTTCTGATGGAATGTTAATGTTTGAAGATAAACTGCGTTGCTATAAAAGGAAAGCATTAGTAGTTTTTGTATCAAAGACGTGAATTGGTTCTTTAAGAGGCAGTTCGTTTAGCAACCCAGGAGGCACGTAGCGGAGTCGAGGCGGAAGTTGATACTATTCCGAACTTGTAAAACCACTTCGAGGTCGGCTTGCATGTATTTTTTGCACAATGCCTCTGACTTAAATTTACCATATTTGCCATGTACTTCATAATCAAGCAACCCTCGTATATAGAGTGAGTTTTCAAGCCAAATAAATATCGACAAGCATATTGCTACTAGCAGTAGCAATAAATACTCCTTTTATGTTGACCTCAGAAGCATATATTTCCGTAGTGTTTTTTTGTAATTATTCTATTTCTCCGTAGCCAGTATTTCACTGCAACTTTATGCCCATTTGCAAGTGAGGAGGTCATTAGTGTCATTTGTGCATAGTGAAAACTCTGAATTTTTGAGGGTCTAAAATAGGGTGCGAGCGCTGGGCCTCGCGCGATATAAGACTGTCTTTTGTAATGTGCACCTCAATTCCGTCAATTCACAAATTTGTGTTTTTCTTCGTTTTTTTTTAAAAAAAGAGTTTTTTCTTCGGCAATACTTTGAACTATTCTCGAAGTTACGACTCGCTACAATCGCAACCTTCTAAACGTTATAGAAGAAGAAAAATCAAGAAACTGCTGTTCAAAAACGAAGCATCTTTTTCGTTAATATTTGTTTATTGTATTGATACTACATGCTTGATTTTGCAGCCGAGAAATGTTTGAAACAATACTGTAAATATGAAGCTTGTAGTAACAAAAACGGTTCGTAAACTTCAACTTAAGAGGTGAAAGTGCAAAACTATGTTTTTAAAATATCTTTTATCAAGGTCAAATAGGCAGATATTTCTTTTCTGATTGTCTTTAAAATCTGTCCAATGGGCGTAGACCACCAAATTTTGTGTGACAAAGAATATGCTAAAGCTAAAAGTAATAAAAATATGTCTTTAATTTTATTAATAATATGTCTATGATTTCAAAATAATTGCCTTTATGTTAGTTTATAAATGGTTATTCACACGTTAGGAAAACTCATACCTTTATTTTACATTTTTGTGTGTTTGGCCGCCATCCATGGGTCGTTACTCTGTCTCCGAAATTTGCCATCACACTAGCCCATCCCTCGCTCACATGGAGTGCCGTCAAATGTGGCTCTTCCGAGAAGTGTTTCAAGGTATATTCGTAAATGGGAAGAGTGTCTCTTTCGAATAATTCTTTATTTTAAAATTTAAGTAATTTCCCGGGTCTTGGTGATTGCTGTACCCTCTGTTCGAAACTTCGATTGCTGTATTCACTCGAGCTGAATTGACGCCACTCATGGGTGTTCGACTCGATGTATTCCCCGTTGTGGAAAGAATGAGGCAGCGGCAGATGGCGCAACCCAGACTCGCGAGCGGCGCCGAACGTTGTTTGGGCCGTTTAAGTTACGTCTACGAAACGCGGCATTAAGAAATTTTAGCGCCAGGCGAAAGAAGACCTCTTTAAACGCTTTTGATTACATGACTAACGATCTTATACGGTTGTGAGGAATAACGTTCAGATGCGCTTTAGCAATATTGCTATTTTGCGACTTTGCGTTTTGCATTATAACAAAATACGCATTTCCAATGTTGAACAATTAAGTTGGGTAATGTATCAAAGAGTGGAGACAGTGAGTATGACATATGAACCTCGGTACGAGAACGAGTCGATAGTAAATAAATCTCCATTACGCAAGAAGGTTTAGATTTTGTGGCCCTGCGCGATGAGTAAACAGTCTGGGATTTTGAATTGTTTTTTCTTGAGAATGTAGAGAAATCGGCTGAATAAATATAACACGAAGTTATGCTCTCAATTTCTTTTTCGCGAATTTTTTCCTGTTACCTTTCCACAAATTTCCGTTAATTCTTGCCAGAGTTGTGAATATTGGTGATAATTGTAACTGCCTCAAAAATCAGTTTATCAGAGTTGGAAAAACGCAACTTTTCTTGATTATAGACGGCTATTTTGCCGTTTATAAGCTGACCCTAGAGACTCCTACAGTACATTTTTTTTTATGAAGGCATGAGCTCGTGCCTTAGGCGTTAAGGTAAGACGTTACGATTTCAAGGTCCGTCACGTAACTGTTAGTACATTACGTCGCTCTCTTACTCACAGAGCTAAAACTCCCTCTTGCCAGTCGCGCCCCTACCGGGCTTTGGCACCGCCCGTGCTCTTCGTTTAATAAGGGCGCAGTAGGAGAGTTTAGCGCAGCCGCGTTCCGGGCGAGGAGCGCGAAAGATGCCCGCCCCACCGCGCCGCCGCGCCGGCCACGTCATCCACACAAGAGGCCGCTCTGTTCGCGCGCAGCCAGGCCCGGATTTAGGCCGCTCCGCTTCTTCGCGGGCCCGGGCGCAGCGTGCGTGGCCCAGCAAGGCAGGACCAACATCCTTTTTGGACCCCCTAATAATATTTCATTATTAATTAAATAAAGCGTACAAGGAGAAAGCTTTTTTAAGCTTTAATCACATATTTAATAAATACTATTTATTTTATATTAAATCATTTACAGAGTACCCACATGGGTTGAGAGTCTCTTTCCCAAATTAAAAAAAATTTAAAAATGAAAAAATAAGGGATATAATATATTTACAAAAATAAAAGTGTTTTATTATGTACGGTTTATGGACCCCCTTTTCAATATTTTTAGCGAACCTTGCCTTCCTCCGCAGTATGCGCACGCCTATTGCAAATTACCAACGTTCGTGTATTTATACAGAATCAATAAAAAGCTATGAGAAATATTTTTCATTATGCAGAACACGCTGCTTGTAGAGTTGTATAATACGTCAACTATGCCATGATGATTTTATTACCTGTGCCTATTACTGTTCTTGATTGATTGATGTTCCCAAGCATGTCTACTGCTATGATTATTGATCCCGTTAGTGTAGAGAAGGTTTTATCTCCAGAGGTGGCGGTATACCTCCCTCAGTGGATGGTGAGATCCAGTGCCCAGCAAGCTCTAAGCTCCTGACTGATTTCCAGGCACGTATGTTATGTGAGCCTGTGTGTAAGTAAGGAGTGAGGATACAAGGAAGATGAAGGAAAGATCGCGCGCGGTTCGTGGCCCGTTTGTTAGGGTACACTTCCAACATTCGCCTGGAGAAATCACCGAAAACTACCGATCATAGCAGCCGGCCGGTAAAATTCTCCTCCCCCCACAGCGGCTGAATTCCACATCGAAAATCCGCCATCATAGGGACTTGTTTCCTACGATCTCAGAATCAGCGGCAATGCTGGTTTTGAGCTAAACTCTATTGCTACTGATCCCTGCGAACCAAACGTGGAAACTAGTGTTCTGGTCATTGGCCAATGATATTTTTCACAAGACAGTTCTGAATGTGTTTCCTCTAAAGTCTTATAGATCAACAACTGAAAAAAAAGTCCAGAGCGTTGACTACCTCCGAAGGCGTTACGAAATTGTTCGTTCTATTAGCCGGGCAGAGCAGGAAAAATGTATTCCTGAAGGATCACTAATGCGCCTGCTGATTCGCTGCCTCATTTGCGTAAGAATGATTGCGGCAGCGAGAAGGATATCGTCTGTGACGATTACACCGGCCTCTCAATTTCGAAGCCTGTAACACTCGTGGGAAATGCAGGGTCTGGCCAGGCAAGACCAGCTCCGCCGTCAACGTTTCAGCAGAGATGGGACGTGACTCCTTACACGGAGATGTAGGGTCGGAGATGCAGTTCGGACCTTCTCCACCGCTACCACAGTCCGATTAAAACATAGGGCAAATTGACTGTTGATCAGCTGGGGCAGGTTTTCAAATCGGAAGCTTTAATATCAAAAATTAAGTTGTAACAAAGTTTCCCGATTGGATAACGGCGTCCCAGCTGATCATTAAATACACTTCGATTAAAATGTAGAACGAATTAACTTGTGATCAGCTGGAACGGTGTTATCCAATTGAACGCTTCAATTAAAGAAAAAAAAATACCAATCTTTCGATTGGATAACTGCGCCCCAGCTGATCGCTGTCAATTCGCCCTACGTTTTAATCGAAGTGTTTTCACTCGTGCGCAGACCAACAGCATTTTCAAACTCGTCGGGCCCCAGCGCCGTCTGTCGCGGGCGAGGCGGGTCGCGCCGCCTGCAGTTCAGCGCGCGCGCTGATACGGGCGCTCATTAGCCGAAGCGCAGCGGCGGCGGCGGCGGCGGCGGCGGCGGCGGCGGGGAGGCCCGTCGCCTCGCCTCGCCTCGCCTTGGGGTCTTGACCCCGAGAGGTCACGCGCTGAAGGTCGGCGCTAGCAAGGGCCGTCGCGTAGCCATCTAGAGCCAGCAGCTCCCTAAAACTACGCCATATCCAACATTAAAGGCTAATTTTAGACGCTTGGAAAAAAATGTTCCGTCTCATATTTTCCAAAAATCAGGGTTGTACATCAGATTTTTGAAAAATATAGAATGGTACATTTTTCCTATAACCTATTTTCGTGGTCTTGCAGTGATGGTATGTTCTATTTATGTTGTAGACGTTCTCGCACTAGTTAGTTTAGACTAGAGCTATTTGACGATTTGGAACGATATTGAACGATTTGGGAAATCCACAAGAGCTTAAAATGGGGGAAAGAGCCCATAATTAGCCTTTAATTGTACATATAATTTGGCTGAATTTGGTTTTGGGGTGCTGTGAGCTTTAGATGGCTACGTCACTTGCGTTCCTTGCGCGGAAGCACCTGCAGCGCAGCTCGGCGGCCGGACGCAAGACTCAGGGCGGTCCTCAAGACAAGCTCTCCCAATATTTCGAGCTTTGTTGAAATTTCACAATCATGTAAAATATTTTAAACTAATGGTGCTTCAGAATGGCAAAGACGTTCTAGTACTAGTTAGGTTTCTAATATCTTTATTCCGGGCTAGCTTTCCGGTATTGCCCTACCCTCTTTCCATCTGCTACCTATTGGCGCCTAAAAGACATTTTTTACGTTTTCTCAATTTTTCGGTCTGCTACTATTATATTTGAAATATGACTTGAAGAATATTAAAGTAAAGTAAATTGTCCTATACGCAAAGTTTCATTGCAACAATGAGCTGTTCTTGAGAAAATGTCTTTTGAACCTTTCTGAAAATGAACAATTTCGAGCTCGTTTTCAAATAAAACTTGTGAGCATTTGAGTAACTTCATAATAAATCAATTGAAGCTCTGGTTCTCAAAAATATAATAGTAAATAAAACGCCTATAATGTGAATATTAACGTCTTAGAGATACATAAATAAAACTTACATTTGGGTAATTTTTGAAAAATCAAAAGGGTACATCAAAATGGCGTTGATATATAGTGCATTTTAATACCCACGGGTTTGTGTTCTTGGACAAAAACATTTTTAAGAAAAAAATGGAGCCGTTTTTTTAAGAAAAATTTGTTTGTTAAATTGCCTTTATTTCACGCAAGATTTCGCGAAAACTACTCATACTTTAAAAAAATTGAACTCGACCTCACTAAAAGATCTACTTTTCAAGAACAGTTTTCATTCCGAAGAGAAAATTCAGTCTTCGAACTTGTAGGTGAGGGAAGATTCCAAAACATTTTTAACTTTTACAATTTCCGAAAATTTAGAGAATTCAACGAAAATTGGACTTGTGTCATTTTTATAGGTGTACTTTGCTCCATCCGATAAAATATCCAAGAATCCAAGAATTTGGAGTCATTGTTGAGGGGGAAAAATGAAAATTCCTGTAAGGCTTCATGTAAAGTATTCCCAAATTTGTGCTGTTTTCAAAAAGGAGAGAAAAGCTTTTTTTCCTCAGGAAGTAAAGTCAGAGACCAACGCAGCATTCGCTGAAAATACAAGGCTACAATACAATATACTACAATATCAAGGGAAACTGGATAAGAAAAAATATCGAGTGAGAGCCGTGTGAATGGAAATGGGAATCGTGTGTTACACTTGTATGTCTAGTATATCCTCAACATGTTCCATGCTTCCGCGCCTCACTCGAAAATAAAATTTAAATAGATTTTTTACTGCTATATGTTCAAGACGCATCACCATCGCTGTACGGAGTAGGCTACATGCCACGTGATACCAAGTGTTAAAAACAAACGGGCAAATCTGTGCGGTTATGAGACCTACCATCACGAGGGTTCTTTTAAAAAAGGATGGGTTAAACTAAAACGAACTAGCGCTTATGGGCTTCTAAGTTGGCGGACTGTTTTCGAAAGAGGAGCTCGCGCACAGATCTTGCATGGGCGTTCTCCATGCTCCTCTCTGCTTGCGTCCGCCCGTGGGTCTGACGGAAGCACGCAATTGAAGAGGCATCTGCACAGCTGCAGCTGCCGAGGCTGTTTCGCCGTCAAGAGGCCCAACCACGCTCGGGGGACGTGACAATTTTGGCCGCTCCCTTCTGCCCCACCGAGCAAACACGAACGTCTGTTGTAAAAGTGCCATGTAGAAAATCCATCGTCTCCTGACTTTCTCGTGTATGGGGTTGCGGGTTCGAGGTTGCCCGCATTCCTGAAGGTCTGTACGCGGGCTCGCTTCCGAAGACTGCCCGCCAACTCTGAGGCTCATAAGTAGCGACCGGATTATTATGTAATTACATATTTTTGTCTTTCTACTTACTATTTTCATAACTGTTATCTGGCGCCGTTCTAACACAATATCCATTTTTTTCGTTACTGAGTGCTGTCGAATCGAGTGCCTCTTGTTAAGACGCGTTCGGATGTTCTTGCAGTCCAGCGCGCCTGCTTCAGTCATCTCAGTGACTGGAAGTGCGCGTCAGCGGCTGAGAACATTTTCACCTTTAGGTGTGAAAAGTATCACTGACGACGAGCTATGTGATTTGACCTTAATTTCCAAGAAACTTTGGCGTTCGCCGACGTGTAACTCTTCCATGAGAATGCTGCACGCTGCAGTGATTGTTTATTGGCAGTAGATATCGCCAGTTTGTACGAGGATTTTTATTGTGTCTAGTCTGGCTGCAAAATTACCGTCCTTGATAGCAACAGACGAAGTTTTTTATGCTGACCGGAAAGTTGTATTGTGCAAAATGTGCAACAATTTATTCTCTCCAAATGATTTTTAAAACGTCCGTATTACGTTTTAAAATTTGTTTAGGAAATTTTTGATATATGTAATTTTGTATTAGAATACTGTCTTTTATAATTAGTGTATTTTAAGATTACATATTATATCCGATTTTACATATTTATTACTAGAGGCGGATTTTGATGGTCTAAAACATCGCAAAAAATTATCAATAAAATGCTCTTAAATGTTTTAAAATACTCTAAAAGCAAAGAAAAATGACGTAAAAAATCTTATCAAAACCAGTTGCGATCAACAACTCAAGCTGTAGGTTGTTACTGAGTAATCCAGGATCTTCCTTTCATTCAAGTGAATTCAGCTCGCAAAGTTTGGGTTTGGTTTGTTCTCTCTGACTTAAGTTATCCATAAATTGGCTGACCCGAAAAGCTGATAGGCGTCACAGGAACCTTAGATTACATACTTACAGCAGCTGACATTACAAATTCTAAAAGAAGAAATCCAATAGGCTACTGAGTAATTCTGTAGAGACCATTTGTTGCATCTTGCAAATATTATTTGTAGCAAGTACAATTAAAATAAGCGAAATATACTTTAAAAATGACTTCAAAAGGTTAAAAAATGACTTATTAGTCGAAATTGATGAAAAATGAAAAGAAATGCCGTATAAAATGGGTCATTTGCTTTTTTCATTACGTAAAATTGGTGTCTATTCTAAAAGGCATTGTTCTAATCTAAAAAAAGACATTTCATTAAAATCCACCCCCTATTTTTTTTACATATCCGCACTGTTTTCATTAAATATTTATGTACATATTTTAACGTTTCATACTACATATTTTTCCGATCTCTACTCATAATCTCTCGTCCATTGTGTTAGTTTAACCCGTGTTTGAAAATACTGTAGTGAAGGTGGTGCCCACAGATGACCAAATTTACCCGTTCTTTAACGCCTTGTCTAATGTAGCCTACTCGGTACAGCAATGATGGCGGTGATGTCTCTTGAACATATAGCAATTTAAAAAAATCGGGCGAGACTTTTCGATTAAAAATCTTTCATACTTTTCAGTAAAAAAAACAGTTTTCATAAAAGTAGTAAAAAAACTTAATGTGGTGAATGAATAGAACTAAAATCTATGAACATTTTCTTGATTTGTAGAATCCTATCCCCACTCTTTTATTTTACTTTTTTATTCTGAATTAGTTTGCGTTTTGCCGCAAGAATTGATAGCAAAAAATATTCGCTACTGCGCAATATACTCGTAAAATATTTCCATTGCAAATTGAGGTACACATTTTGACTTTTACCTCTTATCATGTCCCTTGTGAAGGAATCGATTTGACTACCGCGAGAACTTGGAGTGCGATGGTCATATTCTACTGTAGGTTCTCAAATAATGCCAGCCCGTTACCCTTGAATATTTATCGAGCCTCTTCAAATGTTCTGGGAACAATTTCGCCGAAACGAGGATTTAGTACGCTTTGCTTATAAAAAAAGTCGACATGTAGATATGAGTTAAGAACAAAACACGATGACGTCGACGCGCTCGGAGGATGTTTTTGTGACTGCATCTCGGTCTGCGACCTTTTCCCCTCGCGTTCCTCCTCCTCCTAGCTGGGGCGCTTTGATCCCAATAAACAAACAGCAAGCAGCCTCAGTGCTCTTTGCTGCTCCCGATATACACAGCGAGCTTCATTGGCGGAAGCAACGCCGTTTAAGGATCAAGCTCATCCTACGCCCGAAGAAAAAATCGTTCCTAACTCCATGGAATCTCGAAAGCTAGAACTTCGGTGACTCGGATTTTTTAGTATTTTGAAATTTTATTGGCACTACGCTACCACACTTGCCGGGAGATCCGTCAGGGGCTAAGGGCATGTTCCGGCTGGGGCGGTTCCCCGCTGGTGGGAGATACCTGCTTGGAGAAAACTCCGCAAGCCGAAGGTAGGTCGGCGCCGGATCTCGCCATACATGGGGGGGGGGGGGGAGATCACCGCCACCTCCCGAGCAAAAACAAACATTACACTTACGATACTAATGACCCTGGTAGTTGACGTGCCCGGAATCACTAAACAGTCAATCATTCAGTCATATTATTTATTGTCCTTTGTGTGCCCATTTCGGTGAGGGTGTTTTATCTTTTATTTGGGAAGTTTGTGGAATTTCGATAGCTCAATGTCTTGGCGTCTTGAAATGTATTTGTCCCTTTTCTTTTTCGTGTGAGCGTTTAACTTTTTGGAGAATCCCCGCGAAACTACCATAACTCGAACATCAATATATCAATTTATTTAATATCTCAAATTTCGTTTAATCACTTTTACTTTTATTATGCCATCGCTAATCGTCCCTTCTAGTCTCATGAATATGTGAAGTCATTACAGAAATTCCAATGCCAAGTTCTAAAGAATTTTCTGCAGCATAACTACTTTCAAGAAAACTATTTTTATAGAAATAGTTAATAATAAATATACTGGTATTTTGGATAACTAAAATAACATTTATTTTAAAATGATTTTTTTGTTTATATTTTTTAATATATCATTCTATAAAACAATGTAGGGGTGAAATCCTTTGCAAAGTTCTGAGTCCTTTACTTTCATTTCAATCGAGGTTCTCGTTCGGTTTCCGAAGATCTACTGCGAAAATGTTCAGTTCGGCCCTTACATCGCCACTGTGCACTATATGTAACTTTCCTCTCTAACAACACGAACAGGGTTTGTTGTATTATTTATAAATAAAAATATACGCCACATATAGAAAATAAAAGAAATGAAAAGCACCGGAACATGTTTTGAGTTGCGCCGCGCCCTTGACATCTCCATAGACATCCGAAAGTTGTGCGCGGGACCAGAAGAGCGTGGCCGGAGCGTGAAATTCCTCCGGGGACCTGCAGGGTCATGAACCTGACCCCTTGAGGCTCCAACCTCGGTGGTTGCCCACCGCTGCGTGGGGGTATGGGGTGGGGGAGTGGCTGCGAGTTGACAAGGCAACTCGTGTTCAGGGAAAGAAATAACTTGCTTCGGCGATGAGAAATGGTTACTATCAAACATACAATGAAAGTGCGGGCAGGTACGAATGCTTTATACAGTGTCCGAAAAAATGGAAATGTTTGCCCAAAATGCACTGGCTTTTTAAAAAAAATTGGAGGTTGTTCGTTGATAATTCATCGTGGGTAAGCAAGAGGAAAGAACGTGCTTAAAGCTGCAATATGAAGTTGGTGTTGTTCATTTAAAATGTAAATGAAGTCATATATTTGCATCTTCAAAGTAATTTATTATACAAGAAAGTAAAGAGTTTTTATGATACAAGAGAGTAAAGGAAGATTTTATTCACAAATGAAGGAGTTTAACCTTCAGAAGAGTTTTTGAGCTTGTATTAATAATTTCAGATATTTGTTCTTCACATTTACCGATGGTATTTCGATACTATATTTTCTATACTATATTTTTGTTGCAAAGATGGAATCGCTGTATGTGATGTGTGAGTGAGTACTGTGATAGAGCTAATGAGAGTTATTATTTTCTACGATTCGTAATTGTCATTCTTGTATTAATCACAGTCTGCCTCGAAAGAGAATTGTTGGGAACACCATCCAAGAAAATGGGTCCGGAGGCTGAGGGTTTGAGTCCCGCATAATGTGTTTTCGCCATGGTGTTACAGCGTTGAGGACTTTTCGTCCGTATTTTTCTAGTTTCCAAACCATATTTATAAATACAGTTATTCGTCATTCATCAACATTTACCCCATTTAACAACTCCTACCATCAGCCATTTCATGCAAGGCAGAGAAAAACCATCTTCGTGATCATTTGCCCAAGAAAGAGGAGGATATGAAAGAGTAAGCGTCCTAGACACTCCTCAGTCATAATGCGATTAATCTTGCATACGTCATTAACAAAAAATTCGTAATCAACAAAAACAATAAACAATTTACAATGATTTTCCTAATAACTAAAAAACTACTCATATTCATAATCACAAATGTCGAAAATGCGAATTTTGAGTATATTCAACTAAAACTATTCAAAATGTAATTGAGGATTTCTTAATACATTTACCGTGACTTTACCAACCAGTGAAAATAATGTGATGGATATAATTTCCAATCGAAGAGTCCAATATTCGGGAGTGTTTGTTCAATCCTACGAAAGTGTGCATAAACGAGTATCTTAATTTATGAAATGTTGAAAACATGTTTATCTTCGTTATATATGTTTACAGAAGAAAATGTGATGTGCATGATGATTATAAAAATGAAAGAGTCTATCTCTATAGAGAGAGTCTAAACGAATAATAATCCCGAATTCGTTACTTAGCCGCAGAAATCATAATTTGTATAAATACGTACATTGGGTGGTAATACTTCGTGAACACTACAGTAGCACAACTATTAGGCTCTCGATCTTTCTGTTTGACTTCGTGTAATTTATGCCTCAACTTTCTTATAATACAATTTCAAAACCGTGGAATACGTCAGCAATAATGAAGCTTAATAGCAGACATTCATAATTTCCGAAAAATCGAACGTTGACCTATAAGGAAAATTATTGTCTTTATATGGCTATCATGCCATATATTATATGGCTATCATGCCACTGTTCCTTTCATTTTAAAATGTAAGAAAGACTCAGTTAACCAAGTGGCAAATCTTTTCGTAATTCGCTTTTAATAATGTTTCTCTGGCTAAATAATATGAATCAACTTCCTTGCACCTGCAGATAAAAAATGAAAATGCTCTGCGTGTAATATCTTGGTGGAAGTCGTTTGATGAAATATGGAAAAAAGACAAGAACCGTCTTGTGGGAAAAATCGATAGTCGTGCCTCTTTCGAATTAAACGCCGAGAAGACAGGGAAAGAGGGTTTACGAGTTATAGACAAATTGTACCAATGAATATCTCCTACTCAGTTACAGCAAACCTACTTTTGTATTACATACGCTATTAGATTATCAGAAGTATTTTCATTGATGGTGACATTCTGATACATGCAATTTGAACCTAGTGATACGAAATCTGTTATATTTTCTTCTGAATCATCTAATAATTTGATCAACATGTTTATTCTAATCGTTAATTTATCAAGATTTATTTTACTTTATGAATTAGACTTTCAGATTTCATTTTATTACCATATTCACCCGAATATATGACGAGTTTTTCTTAAATCTCTCATTTCAAAAATATTGGCTGAGTATTCACATTATATTTAAAAAAATTAACAAGTATTCATATAAGAGTAAGCTTGATGTTTTAGGATTTATGTTTTTACAACATCAAGTTTTCCGAGTTTCCACGCCTAGAAACTCGAATGTTGACGTAGAAATAACTTGCACAGGCGATGAATATTACGCCTATCAATAATACCTAATTATATTCGAGGACGTATTCTTGATAACCACAGCGAATTTGACAGACGATCCAGAGCAATATTCTGAAATGCGACGATAAACAGAGAATCTTAAACGAAGAGCATTGTAGTGAGTGAATAGTAGCGCGAAAATGTCTATTTTTCAAATGTGGTTAATCATGCTTTGTAGGTACTTATTTTTACTTTTCAACTATTTATAGTAAACGGTAAGGGTAGGGATTGTGGGGCTCAAGAACATGTCAGCAGATTGCAGTACTCCCCCATTCGTCACATACAGGTTTTTTTTATCATATGTATTTATCATAAAACGAATCAACTCCCCCTTCGTAGATGTCTTTCCCTCAATGGCGGCGCTAGCTGGAAGAGAATTCTAGCGACCGGCTGCTCTAATCGGTAGTTTTTCATGGTTTCACCGATCAACACCAGGCGAATGCCGGGACAGTACGAACGGGCCATTGACAGCGCGTGATCATTCCTTCCTCTTCCTTGTCGTATCCTCACGCCTTACTCACACACTTACACAAACATGCACTACACTACCCCACGTGTCGGGGGACCGGTCGGGAGATTAGTGCTCGTCCCGGATGGGGTAATGCCCCGGTGGTGGGAGATACTTGGGGACAACCCCGCTAGCCGACAGTAGGTCGGCGCCGGATCTCGCCATACAGCGGGAGAAGACCACTGTCCCCGCAGAGGAACAAACATGTACTACATTTATGAGACTAATGATCTTAGCAGTTGACGCGCCCGGAATCACTAATAATCAATCAATTGGCGGCTCTTGCGTGTTTCTTACGAGGACGAAAGAAGTCAATAGCAAACACTGTACTTCAAAAGAAACATATAACGAATTAAATTTCACGTGTCGACTTTCAATGAGATACAAGAGAACTCTCGTTAGGGGATGCCCTTCACCTAGGCTTCCGCTTGCCCACATAAGATAACAACCAGCGTCAGCCTTTACCTTTGATTCATCGCATCTCAACGCTCTGTATGATCTAGCTGAAATATACATAACTAGATTGCTATTCAAGATTGCTATTCAAACGAGGGAGATATTCTCGCTCTCTCCCGTAAGGCGCCATTAAAAAGTATTTCGTCTTCTGTCCCTGTGTGACATGGAGGATTATCACAGGACAGGAAGAAAATTAGAAATTCTTTCTTAGAACGATTTCGCTGTTTTTCGCGTTGTTTAAAACCGTGCATAATTTTAATGTAGATAGGGTACTTTGTCCCGTAAGTATAGTGCATGTTTCTTCCTCCGGATGTGGCTCGCCCCTCCCTAAGCTCCTGACATGTGTCGTGGTGTAGTGCATATGAGTGTAAGCGTATGTAAGGGGTGAAGATAGAATAAGGAATAGGAAAAAAACGTTCGTGCGGGTTTGTGGCCCGTGTGTTAGGGTAGTGCTCCGGTATTCGCCTGGCGTTGATCGGAGAAACCACAGAAAACTGCCGATCAGAGCAGCCGGCGGCTAGAATTCTCCTCCAGTCAGCGACCGAATTCGACCTAGCCCTGTGGCCAGCCGCCTAATCGGAAAGTCGTGCTCTGTCCACGCGCTGCGTTGGGAGTGCGCTCGCCGAGTCCGTGCGCGTGCACGGGCGGCGCCAGGCCGCGTCGCGGGGCGGGGGGCGGGCGCGCGGGCCAAGGCGCGGCGCGTTGCGTGCGGCCGTGCGTGAGGCAGCGAGGCGGCGCGGACCAGCGCGCTGCACCTCCCCCTCCCCCGCGGCACCGGTGGAAGAGAAGGGAGAGGAAGCGAGGAAGGCAGGAAGGGCTCGGAGGGAGCAGGAGGCAGAACGAAGGAGAAGGCGGGGGGCGGGGCGGGGCGGGGCTGGAGAGCGGGGAGTTGCACGATGGTCCAGAGGAGGTCGAAATACACGCGCGATCCGAAGTATGTCGAGCGGAATTCCTTCCCTTAGGGCAGAAAATGCCTTGGCTCGAGGGATGAAACTGCATTTTGAGGAATTCCGTCCTCTGATCGGAATTTCTTGTTACTCGACAGATTTTGGGAGTTATTTTTTATTTGTTCTTGCTTGAATTATCAATTGAACCTATCTTTTGCCATAGCTTGTACTAATACTGTTGTCTTATGAAACACATGCTTTATGCACAAAAGTATTTAGTTATAAACAACTCATGAACGTGCAGCTATTGTGAAATGGTGTCACCCAATAGGTGTAATGGTGAGCCCCGCTATCGTTTCAAGATGCTTCAACCGTGCAACTTTTTCTGACTTATAGTAGTACGACCTTTAGATGACTCTGCGCTCTTACCAGCTGTAGAAAACTAGCAGAATATGATTTTGTGACGTTTATTGTTATTATTATCATTATTATTATTGCTTAGCAACCAGGTCATTGACCATTATTGGACGAATTTCTTAGAAGGGATCTGTTAGTCCCAGTCGAAAGATGGCACAGACTTCCAGAGACCAGTATCTTAGGTTCCTGAAAGGCACTTATGTATGTCAGCGTCGCACTGCCCATGGTGAACAGAAGACAGTGAAGTATGTTGAATTACGAGTAATTGTTTGAAATGAATGGCTCGTACATAAAGAATTTGTGAATGATGAATATAGAAAAAAACCCAATAAATATAATCGGAAATAGACAGTTAATTAACAAGTCCGTCAATGTTTACAGTATACATTTAAAAAGAAATTAAAAATGTAGTGTTAGTAATAAAAAGTGCGTGTGGGCTAGTATGATAACCGTTTATTAAATATTATGTAGAATGGTAAACTTTTTTACATATTGCGTAGTAATTCTAGCTAAATGGAAAGGAATTATATTGAATTACTTAAACAGTTAATACTGTTAACTGACATCAATCATTATTAACTACGGTGTGATCACATTCATTTCTTTTACTTGATGTAAAATTACATTTCACAGCATTTGCAAGTTTCAACATGGCGCATTAAAGTTTGCTGTTTCATCTGTAACATTTACTGCAGATGTGGACTGCCGCAACTCAGAACGAGCGACATGCGAGGATTCAGGGATGGGGCACAGCACATGTAAACAAAATCACGTAAACGATTTAGACCATTTAGTTGCGAATTGTTTAGAAATGATACTAATGAATAGGCACTAAATGATAAAAAATATGTTAATAATCGATAAAAATGACTCAGGTGTGGAACCACCTATTGAAAACTAATTCGAGAACGGAGTATTTCATTTTTGTCTTTCTCTTTTGAGACTATTGATGGTTTCAGAAAAAAAAGAGAGGAGGCGGACAGAAAATATTAAAAGAAATTAATTTTGTAAACATTTCAGTGATTTATAGTAATCTAATCAGTATTTAATTGATTTAATATTATGAGTATGTATATTTTATTATTTGAAGTTTTTTAAAATAAAATACCTAAAAGATCTTTGTATCAACCTTCGAACTTATACTTCTATTTCTACAACAAATAATTTCAATTTGAATTTGGAAACGTTTTCAATATTTGTATTAAATTTCATAAATACAGTAATTTAATAAAATGAAAATAAATTAACATTTTATGATTTTAAGCGTCTGAACAGCTCTTTTAATATTTCGAATCGTGTTCTTGGCCTCCCTCTGTAACCGCTCTTGTTCGAACCGGATTCCCAGCACGTCAGCATTCCCGAGCGCACTTCCAGCCGTTCCGTACCACTGTGCGTCGCGCGGCGGAGCGGGGCGTGGCGAGGCGTGCGGCGGGGAGCGCGGCGCGCGGGAGAAGACACGGCCGCCGCGCTGGGCGAGCGAGGGGACTCGCGGGGGGCAACGACCCCGGCCCTACCCCAGCCCGCGGCTCCGCGTCGCGTCCCGCCCGCCGCTTCCCATCGCCCTCGCGCTCCGCGCGGCGCTGCGAGGCGCCCACCGCCCAGCCGCGCCCTCCGCAGCGCCGCCGCCAACGCCGCCGCCGCTTCTCGAAACTTCCGCTATCTCGCGCTGCAACCAACTCACACCTGTGGTAGCAGTTTTGGTGGAAAAACGGTTAGCGTATCCGGTTGCTTTACCCAAGTTTGCGGGTTTAAAGCCGATTAAAGCCGTGGCTTTTAAATGCGAAGAAAACCTTCGCACGCCCTCCTTCGGAGGGGACGTAAAGCTGGCTGTCACATGTTGTAGATCTACGGCATGTAAAAGAATCTCAGGGAAAGCCTCTGAGCGAAATTCAAAATTGCATGTTTTGGCCCCCGAGTGATTCCTTCGTTCTCCGCAAGATGGTGAAAGGAGCGTTGAGAAATTTGCTGACGGAAGAGCATCTGACGGAAGAGCAGCCCTCTTGACCCGAGGGGAGAGGGCGCGTAAAGTAAGACGTGAACACAAGCTCCTTCAGAACTACGTACCAATAGTAACTCACGAGTGCGACTTGCAGACTTCGATTAAGTCGCCAGACTGTCTCTACGATTTTTTATAGTTTTTCCTTTTCCTTAGTTTCTTATTACTGGCCTCCCACTTCTTTCACTAACACTATTCTCTATTTTTACAGCAGACTGTCCAATACCACTCGAAGTATTACCCTATTTACGGATAATTCTGTTATTTTCACTTCATATGCTAATATCAATGTTGCCAATGATTACATACCATACTATAGTCACACAAACTAACTGAATCAAGAAATGGAGAATTAAAATTAATCTTCTAATACCAGAATCGAAAATATTCACACTCAGTCGTCCTAGGGAGGCTTCGAGGGAGGGTTCGAGTCCCGACAGTGGTAGGATTTTCAACACTAGCTAGATAGCTAGGTCGAATTCAGCCGCTCTGCGCTGTCTGGAGGAGAATTCTAGTTTTCCGTGGTTTCTTCGATCAACACCAGGTGAATGCTGATAAATCATTAACTACACTTACGAGACTAGTTACCTTTGCTGTTGAAGCGCTTGGAAACACTAATTAATCAATCAATCCGTTGCCCTTTCCCTTATATTCTGAGTCCTTTCACATCCTTATGTCTACTACTTTCCGGGACCGAACCCTTGCCCTCCTCGTCTACAGTGGCGACCCGTAGCCCTATCTCCGCAATGATTTCTATAATCTCTTATATAACAGGTGCTGAGGTTCCTCACACCGTATCTACACACTTTACTTGGTTGTGGGCGAGGGTACTATTTGGAGGATTGAAGGAAGAGGATTGAAAAGTAATAGTGGTTGGAAGATCCCCACCATGTCACAACACGCAGAACCTCACACAAGCAAAAATCCAGGTCCGAGGCAGGCATCTCGCCTACCCAGGTCGGCATCTTTACTTTTTACTTACCAATATGTTCAACCGCAGTGACCATCGTGTATTGCCTCTGAGGTACGTACAACCTGAAATAAAACTCAACAGTGCAAAATGAGTTTTCACGAAATTTGCCGAGAGATTGGAATTACCATTGGCTGCAAAATTACTTCAAGAGTTGCAAGAGAGTTTCGAAGTTCAGGCTGAATAATATCAAACGGATAATATCATGGTGAAACTTGGTCGCACGCCAGACATGAGCTTCGGGAATAACCTCTATTTTGTCTATTTTCTGCGCCCTTTTCTTGATATTTTAAAAGAAACTCAAGTATAAAAAACTCAAAATAACAATAGCCTGCTTCTCTTTATAAACGTATAAAGAACGTTTCTTCAATACTAAGAATGTTCAAGGACACACATTCGCAAACGCACTAGGTTCAGAGGAATCGAGCCAAAATTCGTTGTAGGCAGTGATGTGTGTATCGCGACTTTGTTTGCAGTTGTAATGTATGTGAGTTGGCACACTTTGCTGGCGTCTGTATAATACTGATAACATTTATAAAAATAAATGCGCTTTTATTTCTGTAGCTCAGGCCACCAGGGCTGTTCTGTCTGATCGCAAATATCATGAGCATGCTGTAGCCAGAAATTTCTTTCGGTAGGAGCTCGAGAAGTAAACATTTAACAAAAGAACATTCAAAACCCTGATGTAAATCGTTTACGTAACAATTTGGCACATCCTGTTGCGAAATTTTAACTTTGTTTATTTTACCTAAGTGCGAAATATATCCAAATACGTATGAGTTCTACAAAACTTGGAATATAATGTAGCTAAGAACATAATAGTAAGACAACGTACTAGTAAAAGTACCAATCATACTTTTATTCAAAATAAAAAGTATTTTATCATATTTTTTGAAAGTGTATTCTATTGAATTGTATCAGTGGTTATGATATTCGTAAGTCTAATTAAATTTGCAATTTCAGAGCTATATAAGTACCGAGCTAGAAACTTAGAGAATGATATTTTGAAAAATAAGCAAGCATTCATAAATACTTAAACATCATTCAAACAATAAGGAGACATTTACAAAATTGATGTTATGTAAACAAGTGCTTAATGGTCCCAGTGAAGTTGATACAAGGTGAAAAAATGTTAAATGAATAAGAAAATACCAGAGTTGATGAGATTGGAAACACAAACGATTTGATACGTCAATATAATCAATGACGTAGATTGAGAGGAGACGCTCGCCAGAAAGGAAAATATGAATACATATAATACAATTTATAAATTTTTCAATGGAGTGTATTATTTTTCTTCTTTTTTCAATTATAAGACTAATCAGAGAAAAAGACAGAAGACCATACGATTAGTCAACGTCATTCTAAACCCGTACAGCACGGATCGGCAAGCTAGTATGTTTTAACAAACAGCTAATACAAATGGATCAGTGGAACACGTGTGAAAAGAGGTGCATAACGCGTTGTACGAAAAATTGCACGTGTGCAACTTGGAAAATTGTGACTTACAATTGGAGTCATAGTAAAGCAATCGCCAATTTGATACAGTTGAAATCGTTTGATGGCGCTATTCCTTTTGAACGGCGAAACTCCAACCTTTGACTTACACGAAGTGAAGGACTGACTACGCTGTCAGGAAAATACTTCGTACCGGCAAGGCATGCTCACCCTTGTTTCCCGCCGGCGCAAGGCTGTACAAGTCAATGGAAATTATGTGCAAAAATAGAGAAAGTAGAATAACCATATATTAATATTGTATGCAAATTTAATTAATTAATTAAAAAAATTATTGACTCATCGTTCGGCTAAGGCTTCTTAAGGAGATGTTAAGTTTACGTGAAAAACAACAACAAACGTTATTAGGACATCCCCAATACTCGGTACATAAGGCGTGCAACATCTTAGGTGGCGAGATACGGCACCGACGTACTCGTCGGCTTGAGGGGTTTTCCCCATTTTGATATCTCCCTCTAGCGATGCACAGCCCCAGCCGGGACAAGTTCTAAGCTCCCGGCATGTGTGGTAGTGCAGTGCATGTAAGTGTGTGCATGTAAGGAGTGAGGATACGACAAAAAAGAGGAAGGGAAGATTGCAGTTTTTTAGTTCTTTTCTTAAGGTACCCTGTCCGAGTCCCGATGGGGCCCCATTTTCGACAATGGATACAAGGTCGAATTAAGCCTCATTATGGATGAGTATTCTAGCGACCGGCTGCTAGCGGAATTCTAATGATTGGTTTTTCGTGGTTTCCCGACCAGTACCGGGCGAATCCTGTAGGGCAGTACTCTAGTAGAGAGTAAGTTTTATACGAGGAGCGGTCAGAGAGTAATGCCCCAGATTTTTTGCACACAATATTAATATTAATATTAATATTGCACACAATATTAATATATCTACTTTCTCTATTTTTCCATATAATTTCCATTGACTTGTACAGCCATGCGCCGGCGTGAAACAAGGGTGAACATGTCTTGCCGGTACCAAGTATTTTCCTGACAGCGTAGTCAGTCCTTCACTTCGCGTATCATACTGGCGTCATCTTCAAATTTTCTTTTGGGAATAGCGTTTTTTAGTGGCTCTAAGAGATGGAAATCGGAGTACTGAATTGTGGATGGGGAAGCACAATCCAACCCATTTTGTCGGGTTTTGTGTGACACTTGTGTGGAGATGTGAGTTGTCGTGCAAGAACAGACTTTATGCACAATTCTTTCGGGATAGAAAAATTCGCGGGAAATATTTCTTTAGTGTACTCAGAGAATTGATATAAGAATTTGAATTGATGGTGCACCCTTTGGGCAGCTGTCCCAAAAGACGGTGATCATCATGTGAGGACTCGTCATCACATGCTTATCACCTGTCTGCACAGAATCCCGAAGCGCTGAAATTCATGGAGATCGCCTTCTTCACTTTCCGTAGCTCTAACCCGTCTACCCAAAAGCCCAACGTTACTCCAGGCGACAGCGGAGGTGCCATACACTGCACACCAGCGTTTTGAATGTTCGCAACAACGAGAAACTCAATTACAGCATGCTCTTTGTAACGCACGTCGTCTAAGGCCGCCATTTTAACAGTTCGTTGAGGAACTGCCATTCGTAGAAAATACTTGAACCTTCATGCACTAATGCTAGAAATGCGAAACATTGAAGGGTTAACAATTACAACTGTCTACCACTATAATTGGATGAAGAAGAAAATGTGAGGCATTTCTTTTTGACCGACCCTCCTAATTCTGGGCAGAAACGGCGATTTATCGACGAAAATCGCGTATTGTCGGGCTCTGGTAAGGAAAATGTGGATAAATCTTTTTTGTATGTATTGCAAATTACTTCCTTTAATCACTGCATAGTCTCAATTCACGTATTGTGGGTCGCATATATTAAAGTACGTACTCTATTAACCAAACATGATAAAAAAACAGTTATCTAGGTGACTCAATGTTATTTCAATCAGTCTTGTTACATGACAGCTTTTATTAATAGACGTGTGAGGGCTTATGGAATCTGAGCATTGAGAAATATACTTGTTCCCAGCCAACACATTCCTATATACGTCATAGTGAAAACAGATCAAAAAGGTATTCCGTTTGCTGTAGCAACGCGGATGTTTTTACATAATTGCTCACTTAATTAATTAAATCACGGAACAGCTCAATCTATTTCCCCCTTTTTCCCTAGAATAACGTGGTTTCTAACTATACTACGATTGTTGAGATTGTTTTTTCAGCGTCACGTCTCGCTCTTCAGATGTTCCAAGCAATGTACATTTTTACTGTCTTGTTGGTTGTAGGCGGTGAATGCGGCTTTCCGGAATGCCAATCATCGGGGAGATGTTTTTTGAGAGAGTGAAGACGTCTTGGATCTGGCAACCAACTCTTTCAGCTGATCCAGGTTTGCCACTGGTCCAAAGACAGTTTGCCGCTGATCCAGAGCATCACCACTATCCGTCATGCGTTCCACTGTACCTTTCATAAATACTCGGATTTAAATGTAGTATGCTTTCAAGATCACGAACTGGAAGGAGAGGGAGACATTCCCATAAAATCGGCAGCTTCATAACTAATTAAATTTTTGGTATATATAGGGATTCCCACTTTAATGATCTTGAAAGGCAACTGTCATTGCCCTCGGGTAACAAGAAATGCAGAGCTCTGAGATGGGAGAGGAGTGGAGTATTATAATGCTGAAGTCGGGGAACAGATGGCTAGCTTGTTTTCTCAATAGGCTGGATTTGTGTTCATGTTTTCTCACATCCTGGATGGCACATGGCTGGCGTAGTCTTTTTTCACGTGAAAGGACCCGAGTTCGTTTGCTAGAGTAAGATAAATTTATCTTCCACAAAACTGTCGCAGTCTCTGTGAAGCAATAGGGAGGATGATGAGGTTGTTCAGTTCGTTACTCGGTGCTTGGCGTGGAGAGAGGGAAGTGCGAGAGAGCATGGTATTCCTTCCCAAGCGATTTCCTTGTCTACGCGTACGGTCAACTCAAGCCCATGAGGACATTGTGCCGGTATTAGATGGGTTTGACTATTGCCTATACCAAGGCCCGATCAAATCGGCGGTTCACTAGGCGTGCTCTATCTTAGCACTTTTTAGCGATCTGTGAGTGTGGCGCTTATGTACAGAAGGGATGCCTAAGCTACCCTATTGGAAATTTCTGTATTACTTTAATGTAAAAGTAAATTACAATAATAATCATGAACGCAAATTAATTAAATTTACACGTGCACGAGTATATTAGAATGCAAGAGTCAAAGCTTTATGGCCATATCTAGAAAAAAATGAATGAATGCATGATGCACTGGTGATGATGGATATGCGATATGAATAATGAGAGGTTGGGGAAATCGGAAAAACTCTACATTGATATTCACTTAAACATTAAATTTAATGTACAAATATATTACGCAATTTGCAATGCACAAGCTACATTAAGTTTTATGTACATCAATACACTAGTCTACATTAAATTTATTGAAATGTCTGAGAACGGGCAGTTTTGCAGACTGAGCTTCCAGTTTAATAGGATTTGAACAAGTTGTTTTCCACCAGGAGGTTCAATGTAAGACGCTGCAGGGACTGACCATGGCCGCTCCGGCTGCGGTCACGCAGAACGAAGATGCGCGCGGGGGAGGCGGGGCGGGGGGCGGCGGCGGCGCGGAACAGCGCGGGCGTGCAGCGGAGTCACGGTTGGGCGAGGGGGTGGGTGGAGGCGGTGGGATCAGCGGTGGAGGAGAGAAGGAGACAGCTACGGCAGTGATTGTAGGTGTGAAGAGGCAGTGGAAGGAAACGTGTGGGAGATGTTGGCTGAGGCACGAAGCGATGGCGCCGGCTGAGAAAAGCGCTGGCCGAGCCGACGGCTGGGATGGTGAGGACCGCTTGGGGGACTGAGGCAGTGTCCAGGCAATGTTCCGCGCGGGGCAGCGAGGAGAGATGGGGAAGAGTGGGGGCGTCGCGGCCAGGTGACAAGTGGGGACGGCAACGGAGAGGAAGGGTAAAAGGCGCGGCGAGAGAATAGTAGCTTCGAGGGCGGCGAAAGAAGAGCTCGGCGACGGAGTGTGTTGGCGGCTTGTTGGCAACGAGGCGAGAGACTGGTTCGGTGGGGAGATTCCGGCGGCGGAGCCTGCAGTTTGGCCGAGGACAGTGCGTGGGCTGGTGGAAACGGGGAGGGGAAGGAAATGGAGAGGACAAGGGCACCGGCAAGGTGCAAGTGAAGGCAGCTAATGTGCCTTTAAGTTGCAAGGTGTGAGAAGAAAAAAGGGCCATACGGTCGAGGAGTCAGCGAGTCGGACTACAGGAGAACTCAGACTACGGGAGCGGTGGCGATACGAATGGTACCAAGGAGGGAGCGGGGCGGTGGGTCCAGGTGGGGACTCTGAAGCGCCAAACGCGGTCGAAGGGCGGGCTGAGAGAGAAGGGACGCGGTAGCAGGACAGTAGGTGGAATCAGCGGGAGGTAATTGTGCGGCTGACGGGAGAGGCCGAGACGATCTCGGCGTTGGGACCAATTTCGAGGGCTGGGGCGAGGCCGGGCGGGGCCGGGCGGAGCCGGGCGGGGCCGGCGTGGCGGGTTGCGGGTGGTGCGTGGGAGGCAGAGTTGTGGGCAGAGCGCACGTCGGCGCGGCGCGGTATGGGCCACGCCCCCGGGGCTGGCCGCCTCCCGCACTCGGACCGTTACAGGGGTCGCCACGGTCGCAAGCGCCCGAGCCTCATAGCAACGCTGCGGGCTGTTTCCGGCACCGAACGGCAATGCGTTTCAGTACTGCTTGTCCAATTCATGATGGCTCAATAAGTTCAGACATCACCAGCGAACAAGTCTCATCTCTCTTGAAATCAACACTATCGCAAGAGGCTTTATTTTTTCGTGCACGTAATATATTCAGAGAGTTATGTGATGCTTCAAAAATGTATCTCGATTTTTCAAGGAAATTCACTTTCAGGGGGCATTCACTATTTCAGCTCTCTGTGACCAACACTAATACCTTAACAGAACGCAGGATTTTCTTTCCACAAAGACTCTCGAATCGATATGGTGGAACTTTAACATGGAGATCTGAAGAGTATCGCTTAATTTTGGGGTTACATTATGTAAAGTATTTACTACATTTTGAAAATGTTCTTAACAACAGTGTAAACAGTTTCTTGAAATTCTGCTTGAAGAGTTATTATTAGATCTTAAAATCATTTTGTCTGAAGGATTTAAAAAATATTAGTATGCAGGTGATCCAGTCCTCGTTGCTCATACAGTCCCCTGCGATAGAGTCCACTAAGTTAACCATGTGTGCAAAAAAAAAATTGTGTGATCAATATTTTGAAAAAAAAATTGTCATTGTTCATTTTTTACATAAAGGTACCCCAGACAGTACATTAAATAATGTCATCTGTTGCTATTATTACCTATTTATCAAATTAATATGAAAGGAGAGAAAAAATATTCTTTAAATGTTATTTAGGATACTTTATTATTTGCTTACACAGCCGAAATTTCGCATTTTTACCTCGTGTAACAGGAGCTCTTCAAGTGTTCAAAATGGTCTCCTCTTGAGGAAACGGAATATTTACATGTGTACCACACGGCCTCTGTGACGCGCACAAATCTGCCGGGTTCTCCCTTTCTTTCTGCCGCCACGCTTTCAATGAGCCGAAGAAGGCCATCACGATCCACGACTTCGGTAGCATAAACGCTACTTTCATTAACCCCGAAAAAAAGGTTCGGCAGATTCAAATCCGGAGACAGAAACGGCCATGCTATTGGGCTTCCTCCTGCCTGGAAACTGCATATGTAGGTATTCTCGAACTCCGTGTTATTAAGGGGAGGGGTACACCATCATGCTGGTACCACATCTGTATCCGCACATTGACCGGGACGTCCTTCAAAAGCTTAAGAAGTACCTGAGTTAAAGAATTCAGATACTGAACGTCTATCCAACACACGGGTAAGAAGTGAGGATCGATGATAAATTCATCCACAATGCCAACACACAATTACAGAGAATCATTCTTGGTGAGGTACGCTACGTGCAACATGTGACATTTCCTCGGCCCACACTTGCAAATTATGCACTTTAATTGTTCCAGTTCTTTTAAAACACGCTTCATCTATCCAAAGAAATGTTTCAGAAATTCCTGGTTTACCTTCAATTTGCACAGAAATTGTCTCGAGAATTCAGAACGTCGTTAAACTGTCTGTACTGCGCGCATGGTGCACCCGCTGGGAATGGAAAGGTAATCTCTCCGCGTAAATTGTTCTCCATGTGACTGTGATGCATTGATTTCGCGCGCTATTTGCCTTGCGCTCGCTTCCGGGGCTTAGTGTATAGTATTAATAACTAAGTTTTCTAGAGAAATGGCCATCGCGAGATGAAGCCGCTCACACTTGCCATAGTCCAAATTTTCCAAATGTTAACCTTAATTATTTACAAAACTAAACGAGGATGCGTATCCAATTTTGGCAAATTCTGTTTGTACATTACATATGGGATATGGCTCTGGTGTATTAGCAACAAGGACTGAATCATCCTGTATATTTGACATTTTGGGGTCGGATTAATCCACTTTTGCTAGCTAGCGGTGTTCCCAGACATGGGCCCGTTTTTGTTATATCCATCCGTGGGGTAAGGGAGACGTGAGGCGAGAATAACGCATTCTCATTCCCAAATATAGCACACCTGGTCTACCTGAACTTTTCTTACATTACAAGCTGAATAAAATGAGACAATTGAATTAGAAACTCAGAGCTCTATCCTGGAGTTGAACACGGGATCGGTCCTCGGAAAGGTAGCACATTGTTCATGAGCCGAGTCAAAATATTAGTATTTTCAAATAATAATTTGCAACCAAACTCTCCAGATCTCCGTGAATAATACTATCTCAAAAATACCCCAAATGTTTTGTTTAACATTTTATAAGAATAGGGTACAATTATCTGAATTGTTTGACGTTTTATGTACCATTTTCATTACTTCTGAATTTTCAAACATTGAACATCTGTAATTTTTTAGATCTCACATGTTTATATTTACATTACAAATGAATTTCGTTGTGTAATGCTTGATATTGGTTCGTGTCTATCTCTTGGTTAGGCTGCTCGCTTTCCACTACGCGGACCCGGTTCGATTCCCGGTGGAGCCAAGACTATAGTGTCCGAGTGTATGTTGCTGTGTGACGATGAGGAAATTCACTTCTTAGGTTGAGGAGACCGGAATACTGCTTGGGGATGTGTACATGATAACCACACGTACCCCCTTAACCCATGGCCGCGAGGCAGGGACGTCGCCGGTAGGCATGTGCCCGTTCCCGGGCTGTCGCGCCAAGAACATACATACAACGCTTGAAATTATCCTAGTTCTGGGTATCTGAAAAGTTTTCGAGTAAACATTTTCTTCCTTTTTTACAAAATTATTACCCAACACTCTCTGCATGTACAGCTTATTGATAACATATTTAGTCATGAATTTCTTCCTTTTTATGACAACACAATAGTAACGTTTAATTCATGTTTCGAAAGTTCTTTACCAAACTCATCTCGTCTTTTTCTGGTCTTGTCAAAATAGGTTTGCCGTTCGGCTTGTTTTGTCATTGTCTCCTAGCAGAGAAGCATTGGTGATGTCAGTTAATTGTAGATACATAATCACAAATGAATGTACTGCCTAATAGTCTGTCATTGTCTTTAACTCTAGAATCACACACTGAAATCATTTAGAGAATAAATCCAGAGAAAAACAATAATTGTCTCATCCTTAGTTGAAACATTCATGGTATATAAATGAAACATCCTGCATCTGTTTTGTGATTTTTAATGTATTACTTTCTCCACAATATTAAAATTACGCCAGTTCAACTACCATTAGCTACAAAAATGGTTCTTTTCCTTTCCCTTTATTTTATTACCCCCAATGCAATGTTGGAATTATTGCTACATTTCGAGAGGTTATGCACTCAGACATGGACTAATATTCTACAAAGGGGTTTGCAATTCTGGCATACGAACATTTTATTGTAATGACTCTCTTTGCAAACTAGAGTATGAAACTATACAAATATGTGTGTAGCTCACAATTGATGAAACATTTAGTAAAATGTAATAAAGTGACGGCAAGTGACGTAATAAAGTGTTGGCAAGGTTGTTGGTAATTGTATACACCAAAAATGTAGTGAAATGTCTTTAAAATCCTCACTACATATTTCTTGCGAAAAGCAAAATCAAAATATTCAGTAAGGTTATCGATATATTAATCACGAAATAGTATATCAAAATGTACCATTGGGATGATTGTAGAATAACGTATTAAGAAAATACACTTTTCAGTGATACAAGAGAAGAAAAAATATTTGCCCTACAAAGTTATTTTCAATACTTATAAATGCGCATGATCATGAGTTAAGTAACGAATGATATTTGATTCATTACAAATACATTCAGCATATGATTCGTGAAACAAGACATTATGCCACCGATTATGAGCCCACAGTTTTCAATAAATACCGAATCCATGTACTACTGAATAAGTGGCCAACTCTTCTGCTACACATGGTATATTATGTATTCGGGCACTCCATCACAAGGTAGTTTAAATAAGCTGAGTGTTACAAGGTAACTATCATCAATTGGAAGCCGCTATCGTAACATATTTACTGTGCTTTGGAAAGGAAAGGGTCAGAGAATGACACTTCACTCTTCATTCACATTACATCCTATTAATCTCAGGGAGTTTGAAAAGCTCACTTATTCTCTCTAAAGAATAGTCAGTTGAAACGGGGCCGGCCCCGAGATTCTATTCGTAAACAATTTCAAAACCTATTTAACAGTTCAATCAAATGACACGCCTGACAATCGAACGGGGAACAAGAAAAAACCTTCTCCTTTCTTCTTCTATTTACGGTCTTTAATCCTGAATTCGAATAACGTAAGTCTAGTGAATTCCGCGTCCAACTTCCTCGTAAAAGAGAGAAGAAAAAACGAAAACAACCCTCAGGCGCACGCTTTCGGTACCAAAACCCACCCCTAAAGCGTCTAAGGGGAGAAATCGAAGCCGTAGCCAGGCACGGCTGTTAAAACCAGTTAAAACGCAACCCCCACGCGCGGGGAGGGTGGTGGCGGCGGGGGCGGCAGCCACCCCTTGCGCGCGGCTCACGCGAAAGAATCGAACATTTCGGAAACTCACCCCCGAAACAGGGGCGGCGCCGCTACCTGCAAGCTATCGGGCGCCATCGCGCCGCCGCCGCCGGCGCCGCTATCTACCCTCCATCGCCGCGGCGCGGCGGGGCGTTCGTGCCGTGCGGCCGTTGGGGGCGAGAGAGTCGGACACGCCGTGCGCCGCCGCAGACTCGCTGCCGGCGGACGCCACCCCCGACTTTGTCGCCGGCGCCACGCCGCGCTCGCGACGCGCCCGCTGGCGAGGTAGCCAAGGAATAGCTCATTCGCGCGGGCACATTCCTTGCGGCCAACGCGTTGTCTACGATATTTGCGACTAACAACTTTGTTATTTTAATAATAATAATAATTATATTATTATTATTATTATTATTATTATTCCTTTAATTCATGACTAAAGATGATGTTACGAGTGGGTTAAATATAAAACCTACTCCGTGTCACGATCTTCCTAAGAGCCAGATCTAACATACGGACTGTCGGTGCCTATACAATACGCAAAATGTGGTCTGTTCCAAATAAAGCAATTTCTTGCACTTCCCAGTCTTTTGAATGACCTGAGAGTTTGCAACAAATGCAAGAATTTTGATAATTATCGGGACGACCTGTGCTTTCACGCCCCCATATTTGGTTGATCTCGATTTCCAAACTCTTGTATTTAAGACTTTTCTCTGCTACCTTGGTTACGACGTTTCAATCGCACGGCACAGTAATATCAATAAGTAGACACATTTTCTCCAAATCCCGAATAATAACAATATCCGTTTTGTTAGCCGCAATCGTGCGATCAGTTTGGATTTGTTGGTCGTACAGCATTGGACACAGTCTACCAGTTTTGATGACAGTTCGTACCACTTAGAGCATGTGTTTGAAATTTGGAGGGCGGTTCATATCTCTCAGTGGTGATAACTTGTACACACCCTATCATGTATTTTCAACTATTCGGTTTTTGCTTGAATTGGACAAACTAAAACGATATGATCAATAACTTCTTCGTGATCCTGACAATACGGTATTCATCGTAGTGGAAAATTATTATTATTATTATTATTATTATTATTATTATTATTATTATTATTATTATTATTATTATTATTATTTCTAATGTTGTTGGCCAAGCAAAATGAGATCCTGTTTTAACGCCACCTTTCGGCATTTGATGACTGTGAGTGTGTTTCGCAGGCATAGCCAAACGCGGTGTTCGATTTTCTTAGAATTTGATATGTACGCTCCTTGAAATCCTTACAATTAACGTACGTGGAAGTATTTGTTCTTTTGAACGCGAGTGTGAGATCTACTGTCCACTCTTTTTCATATTACTCTGGCTCGTACCGCGTTGAAGAAAAGGCCTCCTGCATCGGGCGGGAAGGTGTAGACATCTCGCTTTACAGCTCAAGGTAGCTATCTTTTACGTTATTTAAAATTTAGTATAACAGATAATATAATATAACAGCATTACTACTGAACTCAAGCCAAGCCATTACTCAAGAACTCAGTAAAGCCAAGTTCCAGTTCCGACCGTGACGAGATTCTCCTGAACGGGAAGTTCCTGAATCCCATTTCTCGGTAGAAAACTTAGCGACGAGCAGTTATGATCAGTAGTTTCGTTTATTTTGTTCGAAGAATTGAAGACGAATGTGGTAAAAGCACCTTTAACAAAACAACAACCCATTGCCAAAGTAAACCACCTCCATCGCCGCCACAGAAGACTCGCTGCGAAGGCAACGTCGCATCGCAATGAGAGAGAATATTTGTATTCCATGGTGAATTGACCTGCCTTCGCGGTTGAGTCTTGAGACCCCAGTACTGGTGTCAGTGCTTAATGTGAGTAACGCTCATTTGATTAGGTATTTGGTATTTATATCAAACTCTTTAATGGCTTTTTGAAGCATTCAACAGTACTCTCGACCCTCTTGTTCATGCGTAGTTCGAGTTGCTCAAGCGCAGATTCTCAAATAAAAATAGTATAGAATTATGGAGAGATACTATCGATTGCTCTACGCTTTGTTGTGTAAAAAAGAAAATATCTACACGTCGATATTATCGAAACAAAAGTATCTATACTTTCTACTGTGCCTCGCAACCAGCCCGCATGTAAGGCAAAGACGGCATATTCTATGGTTGTTCATTGTAGTATGACCTTCTACCTTTACAAAACCAACCAAAAGCAAAGTTGACAAAATAAGAACAATGTTAAAAAAGTAGACAATTACAGTCTCAACTTATTCATTTCGAATTCTCATATAATCAGTTACCGAATCGGAAGAAATGGTCTTGTTAACACGCAGTGCTAGTGACAGTGCGTGTTAACAACAGTGCACCGCCAAGACCCTAAGCTCGAACCCACATAAATTCCGATACATCTAAAAATTCCCCACGATATCACTTTCTAAATCCCAAAGAGTATAGCCGATTTTCTCAATTTTCCATATATATTTTGTGGGTTTATCAAAAGTCTTTTTCCCCAGTGGTAGTACATTAGTTGCATTTTAAAATATTGATCCTACTTTCCGTACATAAACTCCAATTCAGATGATTTCTTCTCCAGAAAAGAGTATGTAGTTTACCCAAGGAATACGCATGCAAATATCTCGCTTCGTATGTGAACAGTTTCATTTCATTTATAAGGCAAAATGCACATTTATTTTAAGTTTTGAAAGTTAGGGTCGAAAATACACAATTATAAAGAAAACAATACGTTTTTTCTAGTTACAACGGACGAGCATTAAGTAAAACCCATTACATTTCAAAATGTTATTCGATCGAGCGGATTTACACACACGTGCGTAGGCACGCATCTGCATGCGTGAACACACGCATGTGCTTACACGCTCACACGCTCATACACAAAACACACCTTCCTTTCAGAGAAAATTTCACAATTATCTTAACAAGGCAGCAACATGGCTGCAAGTCGGACATGCGCTTTTCGGAAAAGAATGAAAACATGTTTTTATCTGTTAAAAGGAAATTTCCGAATTTCGTTGACAGAAGACGTGAATGTCAGTACTGACGACTGAGTTGTAGTGACGACATTATACATCTTCAGAAGCGACGTGTTGCATTTCATGTGATGTCCTAAATGGTATGGGGTATTGCTGTTTTCAATATTTCGTAGAACATCGTTGTGGGCCATACTTACGATTCGATCACATCAAATGATGTGATCACCTGTGCTTAAAATACAGGTGCAAAATGCAAAAATAAAATGAATTCCTCAGCAAATTCCAGTTAAATATTTACAATTGATGCACGATACAAAATTAACCCGGAAATCCACATCAAGATAAATAAAACGTACACTAAAATTGAAAAAGTATTGTTAACTCTAAACCAGGTCTAAATATTGATTATTTACAAATTAGTATTACGACCATCAGTTACGTATGATTGTCCAATGTGGTGAAATGCAACTACTGAAAACCGAAAATCATACAAAACAAATGATTAAGAAAAATAACTAAAGCTTCGTGATTCATCAATAACAAGAATACATTCAAAGAACATCCCAGAATTTTTCATTTTCCTTTCAGAATCACCATCTATTTCCTATTCAAACTCAGCAAAAACTACGCAAAGACTCATCGAATATGTCAACTCTTTCCAAAAGACAAATTGAGATCTCCAAAAATCTTTCAACCACAAAAATTCCCAATATCTAATAATATATAATATTAACTTTTAACAACTACTTTAAATGAAAAGTTTTAAGTACAAATTTTACATCAATTGGACTAAATATTAATATTATACTCTCAAAACAACAGTCAGTGACAAGTATGACGAATAGCGTGAGAATGCATCGTACAAAAATATTAATATGCACTGTTAATACCGCTGTAAGGCAGTGCTGTCGAACAAGAAGAAATCAAAATTTTTTTATATTTTAAAAGACGTGGGTGGAGCCAGACGAAACAACAGAATATTGCGAACATGAATTCAGGCATAGATCCTACAGGCATAGTTTACATTGGCTTTGGACTGTTGTTTTGCTGATTGATAATTTCGTCTTTCTAAACAAGTGCACTGCTAGGGTCATTAGTCCCGTAATAGAGCGTATTTTGACACAGGTGAGAGCGTTATTCTTCCCCTGCAGAACAGCGAGAACCGATGCAGACATACACGTTGAAATTCTGTTTTCCTCTTCCAGGTATATCCCACAAGTGGGAGATCGGCTCAGCCGAGACAAGCTCTAAGCTCCCGACATGTGTAGTAGTGTTGTGCAGGAAAGTGTGCGCGTGCAAGTAAAGCGTGAGGATAGCAAAGAAGAAGAAGGAAGCAGGACAGAAGAAAGAAGAAGAGAATAGGAAGGAAGAAGAAGGAAATGTCGCGTGCGGTCCGTTGCCCGTTTGTTAGCATACTGCTCCGTGCTTCGCGTGGAGTTGATCGTAAAAACCACGGACAAATATTGATAAGAGCAGTTGACCGCTAGAATCCTCTTCAAGCCAGCGGCTGAATTTTAATTTTCAATTTTTCAATGTAAATATCTAGGAAACAGCACACATACCAAGCAATGTGAATTTCTATTTCCTTATCTTCCGTTAAAATAATCAGAGGCAATCTGGATGGCCGAGGGGGCTAAGAGCGAGTACTGACTCAGCGCTTCAGTCCGAAGGGTCTCGGGTTCGAATGCTGCCTTGGGCATGGTTGTTTGTCCCTTGTCTCTTCTGTATGTATTGTTGTGGAGGGCTGATCGTAGATCAGAGACCCCGCAAGTGTGTTAATGCTCAATGTACGGTAGAGTATGCGCCCCATCGGGACATAAGGGATAACCGGCTGTCGGCTGGATAAAAGTCCTAGAGAAAAAAAAAATCAGAAAGATCGCTTCACTACAAACTCAATATGTACCATTTTCTCTTGCGACCGCCCCTTTCCCCAAGGCAAGGCCCAAGGCAGCTGCCTGACTTGCCTAGGAAGGTATTTGCCGCTGAGGCCGATGCAGAAAACGCCTCAGTGTAAACTTCACCACACTTCCCACGTCCTACTATTGAAACCCGTAAATTAACATGAACGCATTATTCTTCGTGTGCCTCCTGGTTTCGTATTTCCAGTGCCTGGAACTTTCCCTCCGCCCCGCGCCAGCGAGGACTTCCCGGAGAGGAATTTCCGGGCCACCTTGCGGAGTAGAACGTTCCAGAGCGGAGAGCAGAGCCGGATTTAGACACTCCGGGGCTCGGAGTTGCCTCCCTGCGGAAAAAATCCTCCAGATTTACTAAAAAAGCACTCATTATAATATAATACCTTTTTGTACAAATACAAAGAGAATTAACAAATTGTTTAAAGAATTGAACATGCATTTGAAAATTTAAAAATATTTTTTCCCCTGCAAATACAAGTTCAATATAATCAGTTTTAAAGTGAGTCCCAGGCTCTTTCCTGGGGATAAAGACGGCTGGAGCGTTATGATCGCCACACACCTCCTTCTCGTGCCGAAACCTTCCCCTTGGGTCACATAGATTTGTGTGCAATTGCACGGGGAAACCATACTTTACCTAGCATCTCGTTGTACTCCAAAGTATTTATTCGGGGAAAATTCGGCCCTGGCAAAGAGGAGCGGGTGGAGCGAGCTGGGCCGGGCGGGCAGGGTGGTTCAAGGGGTCGGAGCGGGTGGAGAGGGGCGGGCGGCGCCTCGCAAACGCCCCCCGAACCCTGAGGAAGAAGGCTGCTCGGGGCGGCGCTAACCCGTTCGCTCGGCCCCCTTCTCCCGCTGTCACGAAATTCTATCCGGGCTGCCTTCGGGGTCACCAGGCCGATACGCCGCGCCTCGCCGCTCCACGCCGATGCACAGTGGGGCAGAGCAGGGATTCAGCAGCCGGCCTCCGGGCGCGGGTTCTTGGAGCCCACGGAGCGGAAGGCTTCGTCGGAGGTCGAGGCAGCCTCCTTTCCGAGTGAAAAACGGGATTTCTCCTGGGGGCTGTGGCGGCCGGACACCTCATCTTCTTCCTCCTCGTCCTCCTCGTCCTCCTCATCCTCCTCGTCCTCCTCGTCCTCCTCTCGTCCTCCTCCTCTTCCTCCTTGCCACCACACATGTCCGCATTTGTGCCGACGGCAAAAAATAGGTAGAGCCCTACCTTCACCTCCACCTGGGATACACAGGTCTGTGTCTAATTGCACAGGGGTACCTGACCTTATACACAGTGACGACCTGTCGGCGTCAGTTGATCGGTTGGATTTGTTCGAGTGTTTTATTAGCATGTTACCGTACTTTTACTATTCTGAATATTATTTCGCTTTGCTGAGTTCCTATTTTGTAGGATATCTGGGATGAGGAATAGGAGTTATCATTAAAGAGTGGCTACGTGTTTGTCTTATACCAGAGGTGCAGAATCTTGCGCGACTTGTGCCTGAGGAACAACAATTTATAAAACATTTCAAGGAGGGCCGCAGCGACGATAAACAATTTCTTGCACTGTTAGAATCAAAAAGGAAATATGTAAGAAATGTTATACATTTTACGTTATAGAACTTGAGATTTCTCTTTTTAAACTTTTTAATGCAAATTATATAATGGCTTAGTGACAGCTCTACCACAAATTTCGCTAGGTTACATATAATTACCCTGAAAGGAGCGGCGCTCCTCAACAACCTTGTACTTTGTGCTAGACGCAGTGTTTATCGCACCGTTACGAACGCCAAATAACTTCAAAATTATTAACAAGAATGTCGCAAACGTTGCCAAACTCGCACTTCAAAAAAGCATCCCTCTTCAGAGCAATATTCGGCCCGGGTTTGAGATCTGTCCGAATCGGATTGCTGCTGTTGACGAATGAGCATCATGCAAAACATCGCAGTCGTCTAGGCACTAGCGGACCCCTCACACCTTGACATCTCACCTTTAGTCAACTCTGCTAGTACAACGCAGCATCAAATTTCTCGAGGCTTATCTGAAGACATACTGAAGACAAAAGATCAGTTGAAATTTTGGAACCTGTTTGAATATTCTTCAGCGTTTGACACCCGCCAGCGGCAAAACATTAACTGGCTAGCCGCAGGCGGGTATCGGGTCGTGGGTTGTGCGCTTTTTTGTATTTCATTCTCATATGCTATCTGATTCTGGGCGCGACAACTACTAAAGTAACTTTTTCGTAAGTGCAGTGTATGTTTTTATCGCGAGAGGTGGCGGTGATCTTCCTCCACTGACTGGTCGGCTTGCGGGATTTTCCCCAACCAGGTATCTCCCGCGAGCGGGCTCCCGACTACTCTCCCGACAAGTGTGGTGGTGAAGTGCATGTGAGCGTAAGTACGTGAAAGTAAGGGGTGAGGATAAGATAAAAGAAGAGGAAGGGAAGATCGCGCGCGGCACGTGGCCTGCGTGTTAGGGTATTGCTCCGGCATTCGCCTGGTGTTGATCTGAGAAACCTCAGAAAACTACCGATCAGAGCAGACAGCTCGGAGAATTCTCCTGCAAGCAGCGGCTGATTTTGACCTAGCTATGTCACTAGTGTCGAAAATCTAGCCATCGCGGAACTAGATGCCCACGGCCTTCCGGTCAGAGGCACTGCAGTGACACCAGTACCTACCCTCTTTGCCTGAATGAGCTTCGTACCGGTAGTCATTTCTCCTCGTGATCACCCACACTGCCCTTCTTACGATGAAAGATGACGACAATACACCATTGTGGTCAACTGCATGGGGGAGACCCCGCCGGAAGTTAATTAATAAGTCTCCTCCCACGAATACGTGCAGTAATGAGTATGGTAGGCCTCATTGCCGTGTTCAAGACTTCACCTAACTTTTGCGAACTTTCCGTGCTGCCTGATTGTGTGTTTTGAAGTCATGCGGTGCGACATGTGGGAATTAGCAAATTGATCGGCCCTTAGAATGCCCACGAAAACGGATGGGAAAGAAAGAATTGCAGGGAGTGCGTGGTACTATTACTCCGGCATCCGCCTAAGATACCACGAAGCAACCGATAAGAGCAGTTGAATTCTGGAAATTTTCATCTTAACAGTTTTATGCTTCTAAACTTATGAAGTAAAGTACACTTCTTACTAATTTAAGTAGGGGTTCGTTTTACTTAAAAATTATTTTGAAACTTGTGTTTTGGTTAATTCGAATTTTGTATCATTTGAATTCTTTAGAGATCTCTTCGAGCTTAGAACTGGAACAAGGAAACCGCAATATTTTAACATAGAATATGCTTTGTGAAGTAAAATCTCATTGATCATTTGGAGAAAACGGGTATGATGGAAGGTCACGATAGGACACATAATAAGGGTAAAATACAGTCAATTTAATACAACGATTAGGACAATAGTATATTGAATTTGGATCCAAACAAACTCTCCAATTTACGTTCTGCTGTAGGCGTTCGCGGCCACGGTCTGTCCTTGCGCTGTTGTTGGGCGGGAGCAGGTGACTGAGTTATTGGGGATGTCTCTAGGCGACGTGGAAGAACATCTGCTCTTGCATTCCTTATTAAAATGCACACTGTGTGGAAGATTCTACTACGAAAAAAGAAAAAAAAATTCAAAGCACACACGCCTACCGATTCGCACTTAAGTGCCCTGGAGTCGTGGCAAGGGGCGCAAGATTGACGCGTGCGAAAGGAAGAAGGGATTTCGCGAGCCAGTGCGGACGGGGTGTAGGGTAGATTAGCTAATTTGTGTAACAACATGGTTATATCGAAAGTCATTTGATTTGATAGTCATCAATACCTGACATTAAGTTAAATGATGCCATGCGACTTGGGTTTAGTTCAGCAATCGTCCTTCTACTACAAGCTTGGGGCTTCGTTAGGTAAAGGGAGAACTTTTCTTAAACAATTGCTTAATTCAATTCCACTTTAGCCTAATTCAACAAATTTAAAATGTTCTCCTTGGAATATTTAATTTGAATTTTAAAACTTTTCTCCCTTGACACTAATGTCCAGGTGAGATGTGCTTTTATTTTTTTCATTCACCCCAAATTCATACTTTATTTAAATCATACCATAATCCTTCATTCTTCTCATTCTCTCCTTCCGCACTACACCTAACATTTTGCCTTCATTTTCGCACCCCGCCCACAGATTTTTTGAAGCAGCCCTTAGTATTTGTATCCCGGCCGCTGCTACCTGTGCCCCACTGCGGAACTGCGTGGCCACGGGGGCTGGGGGTGGAGGGAGCAGGTATAGCGGGGTTGCGGCGTCCGCGACGCGGGCAGAAAGGGGTCGGGCGCCCGCCCGCGGCCTACTTCTGCGCGCAGGTGGCGGATCTCGGGACGCAATCGGGCCGTGCCGGGCCGGGGGCTGGCGGCGCCGAGCCGAGTCGAGCCGAGCGCAGCCCGGGGTCGCGCTTTCTCCTGACGCGCCGCGATGCAACTGCCGCCGCCTTCGCCGCCAGCCGGCGCTCCTCACTCGGGCGACGGAAGTGCACGGCGCACGCAAAGAAACACTGACCTTTCACTAAACACATAGCCCACCTCTCCAGTGACTTTTACTCCTGCATCAACTATATACCACATGCATTCCACTATAACCTCGCCTCAATGGACCGTACTCCAACACGAATTAAAAACCGATTCCCATTTAACGCATTCTTAATCATATTCGCTAATAATTGTTAACAGTTCGTGCTAATTGTAGCAATTTACCCCTTGTTGTAGTAACAGTTTTAAGATAATAAAATAATAGTTTTGTGAGCCAACTAGTGCATATGATAAAGCGTATACTAGAAGCGTATATGAATTACCGAAATAATAGTTATTTATTCACCAAGTACGTTATCAGATCATTAGAACTAATCAACGCCTGTGATACATAAATGCGTATTTTTTACGCAATTTTAATGATTCACGTTGACTTATTTAACAATTAACTAGTTGTTAACTTGACTCGGTTTGTCTTTTCATATTTATCTCCCATAATTCTCTCTATAAGAGAAAATGTAGCATTATTGAAACTGTCTTTATATTTCCCTCGTAACCACGATCCTCTCGAACTAGGTGAGTTATGCAGTGTTTATTGCACTTGTTATCGAAGGCAATATTAAGCATTAACGTATCAGTAAATATATAAATAAGGGACGTTTACATCATTGGGTTCGTCCATAAATTGCATAAGGCTAAAGAGGCGTAGGGAGTTTGATGCGTTACGCTGCGATACATAGGGATAGGGGATGTTAGTTTAATGTTACGTGGTCCTAATATTTATTTTTTTAAATTGTCAACATTTTCTGAAAAAATGCCTTTTATTCTGTCTTATACTAAAACTTTAAAATATTAACAAATTAAATTTGAAAAATATAAATATTTGAAAAAAGTTGTATAGTTACTATAAATAGAAATATTTTTTCATCAATAGTATGTTGATTGAATCTAGATTACCAATTAAATATCAAAACTGATCTCTGTTCTAGAATCCAATTAAATTGGAGCTAGAGACTCTCGCCAAGGCATTCAAGACATCGTGTCCTCGACTTGTCAGAACGGTTCTCCCCTTTTGTCCTTGCTTTACTAAAAAAATGTCCCCAATCTTATTGTTAGATGCAGTCTACATCGCCAACTAATTTGGACTTAAATTTTCTTATAAGTTTAATATAGTATAATTGGAATTAATAATAAAATTAATTTTTGCATGTTGTAAATGAATGTTGACGCAAGTGTTAGGCAATAAGTTGGAAGGATTCAAGCGCTTGTTACAGATGCATTAGAAGGGGGAGGGGTATTCAAAACACTTCAAATTTGCATTCCGTAATGCACGCACAGCTCCTTTGAGCGCTCCCCATTTGCTTCGCTCCCACCGGTCACGGTGTAGTGACAGACGGATGGCGATACCCAAAATGAAATACATATCGATAATCAATGTATTGATATTTTCACGAGAGCCATATATTTGGCGCGAAAATATCGATATATTGATATATCGCCACGAAAACATAACTCAACATAAATTGAGTGAAATAATTTTAAAAACAGTATTTATTTCAACAATTAGTAAACAAGTCAAGTGAATAAATGATATTCCGTACTTTCTCGTACTTCGTAGGAAGAAAGGTATTGTAATCGTGCGGGGAATTTTCGACGAAAGACTCTTATTGCCACGTTGTGTAGTAAGAAACGTTGTGTAGTGAAAAATGGGCAATTTTAATATTTTTTAAACAATTTTTCTGAAAAACGTCACCTAATTTTCTTTAAATTTTCTCCTCGTTTGTATGAAAGGAAAAACAATTTTTTAAAACAATTTTTTTCTAACAAATCTTTTTTAAAACCAAAACAATTCTTTTTTAAACAATTTTTCTGAAAAACGTCACCTAATTTTCTTTAAATTTTCTCCTCGTTTGTATGAAAGGAAAAACAATTTTTTAAAACAATTTTTTTCTAACAAATCTTTTTTAAAACCAAAACAATTCTTTTTTAAACAATTTTTCTGAAAAACGTCACCTAATTTTCTTTAAATTTTCTCCTCGTTTGTATGAAAAGACCGTAAAAACTGATGTTATCCTCATTTCCATATTTTCTAAAATTATAAAATTTTAATATTTCATAACTACAAAATTAAAGAATGAAATAAAACAAACAACTTAAAGGAACTCTGTTCTAAAAATAAGCTTTTTAGAATAGGTCACGTACAGTTCTTTTTAAGGAGTGTTTTTGCGTAATTTGTACTTGAAATTTATAACGTTTATTTTAAAAAAATTATCTAAAACTTCTCCAATTTTTTAAAACTTTTTGCACGGATAGAAACAGGCAGGAATCCCTAAACGAATGGCGTAGTTCTCATTTTCGTTGAACTTTCTGAGTTTTCGAAAATTGCAAATAAAGAAATATTGCTAGAAATTACGTGTTGTTGCAGCACGTATTGTTTATTTTTAAATGTTGAAAACGGTTAATTTTTGCAACTTAATCGTAATAATTGTTATTGTTTATACGACGATTTCCGTCAACATTACAACTATCTTGTTCTACGATTCAGGCTAGTAATTTTATAATGTACAATAGGAAGGCTATATTTATAACGTTTAACGCATGCCTATCGAACAACAAAAATCTGTATTTGTTTAGAGAAAAATTATAAAACAAGAAACATCAATTATCGTAACAAATACGAATTATTTGTTCCTTTAATAATACGTGAAACATACTCATATGCACGTAAACGAACGTGTGTTCACAGCTGTGTGAACGCCGCCAATACTCTCTGCCTTTCCGTGTGTAAATCTTCAGGTCTCACGTCTCATTGTTACCGCAATATTTTCCGTCTAAAACCCTCACCCAGTTGTTCAACCATTCGATTCAATCATAAAAAAGTACGCTTCTTCATCCGACACAAATTAGCTCAGTAGTGCAGTCGTCTTTAAATCGATTAATACTTATAAAAGCCTTATCATCAGGCGAGGAGACTTCCCAAATTTTCTAGACCATTCCATCCTCTTCTCAAAGTTTCGGTGATTTTATTGCAATCATAACGGTAACTTGGGCCGAGGCACGGCCAACCCTTTCTGTTGCATTAGCCACGACCAATACCGGCGCCATCTTTCTCGCTGTCACCTCCATCCTTTCCCCTCCCCCGCTCTCTACCCCTTTCTCATCGGCGCGCTACCCACCCCCTCCGCTTTGCAGGTCCGTGCCCGCCAGCAGGTCTGCGCTCACCCCCTCTCACCCCCTTCACACCCCCTTGGAGAGGCCCAGCGTTAGTTTTTTGTGCTTTCGGAGACCGAAACTTTTTTATGGGGCCGAAGCCGTGCGAGAGAACTGCAGAAATTTGAGGGACACAACCCTTTCGTACCCCGAGATGAGGAGGCAGCTTTCACCGCCACAAATCACCTTCCAGCCACCCCCTCCCCCCCAACCCGTCCCGGTAGTGGTTCCTCTCTGCCCCCGGCACGTCGCCGCCGTCCGCAGGGGCTTTGTGGGGGCGTAATCGAAGGGCGTTTTTTTTTCGGGATTTTTTCTTGTCTTTTGTCGTTGGCGGTTTCAATAGTGTGAGTTACTGAGGTGCCGTAAACGAATTTGTAAGAAAACGTTTTACCCCTGCTGGTATCTGGTTTCGCTCATTGCTTTTACAGCACGCTGTTCTTACCCCGGAAATGTTTGCTGGTGGACGCAAGTGTTCAAAACGAAAAGAGGGTTCAGTGACCGACGTTTCAGAAAGGGCTAAACGCACACAATGCGTCCAGAGGCAGAGCCTTGCGGAATGTTAGATAAATAGCGCCTTCTCTCCAAGGTGATGCAATTCTCCTGAAACTAATAACTTTTCTAATAAATGCAGTAATTGTATACTGAGTGAGTTTTAGTACGTATCATGTGCCTGTAAAATTATATTGACTATGAAAATGTTTGATTATTTAATAAAATGAAAATAATGTTTATCGTAGGTAATACCAGGAGTGCTTTGGAAATTATCAATAAACCCGGATTTCTGAAGCGAGGAGGGGATTTATCTGATTATTTCCACAGCACGAGTGGTATTTAACAGAACTATTACACTCGCGAAATTAAAACCAATAGCCTTTAACTATACATATAAAATGCCTCACTCAGGGCGGTGTATCTTACAAAAATTTATTGCTTTGTCTAACCGACCAGTTTCTTACCGTCCATTCCTACTAGCCAAAATGAAATTTTCCACAAAATGAAATTTTTCCATTGCTTTAGTGTATTAGAGAGTTCAGAAAAATATGAATGTACTGATACATTCGTGATGTCAATAAATGATAAAAACATACAAGCTTATCTTAAAATTTCCAATTTTATACACAAGTTTCGAGAGAATGCCGACCGGACTGCCATGTGACCTGTTCCGGCACCAATTTTTCTTCTCGGTCTACTAATATTCCTTCTTTATAGTTCATAGCTATGAATGAAAGTCGGTTCGTTGGCATTCTTGATACATCATTGTACCATTTAAACTTTTTTTCGAGAATGTTTTCGCACAATTATTTGACTTTTAAAACATCTCTTATTTCAGAATTATTTTCCTTGTTCAGTAGGGAGCGTGTGTTTCACAAAAACTTCATTTCTATCGTTTGTAACTATTTCTATCGTTGAGTAGTCTGAACTAGCGTGAGGAGTTTAAAGTGTGTTTAAGAAGGCAAAAAAATGAAGTTTTAAGAAATATTACATGAACAAATTAATATTTATTTATCTAATGCTTTCAATAAATATCTAATTATTTGCAAACAAATATTTCATAAGGATACTAATTTATATATTTATTTAATTATAGTGTATATTTTTATTTAATTATATCATATGTTTATTTAACTCTTCTCAATCAACACAATTTTTAGGGGACAGAGAAAGTACCCATATCTAGCTTAATCTGTCTAGAATAAACAGCAAGAAGATTTTCCAAAATTTTCCAGTTGAGCTCATTTTTTTGTTATGGTATTCCGAAGATCAAAGAAATGCAATTGCGTTAACGTCGATATTTCTCTTGCCGCTTTACCTACCATTTTGCTCCACACGTGAACTGTACCGCCGTTCAGAAGTCTTTTGTTTAGGTAGGGTATCAGACGCACGTCACGTAACTGCCCTGGCCATTGTGTTCCTCTTCAAATATTGAAAGTCCGCAATACACGCTCGCTCATTCGATGTGACTCGATTGAATTGCCCAGCAGTCGCCCGTCTTCCACGGTCGAAGTCTCAAGATTCTGTGTACAAATCGTGTAAAAAAAGAAAGGCGACGCGTCGCCAGCTTGTGTGCACAAGTCAAGCCAATGACGTTCGTATCGTAGGGGTGGGGCCGACCGTTTGACTCCAGGCGCATTAGGTGCAGGTTCAGAAGACTACACAACGGGAGGTTAAACTCCATGGCAATGATACGTAGGAAGCACGTCTCCGATTTACTTGGCGTCTAGGTCATCGGATCTATCGAGTAGTAAAAAATTGCGCGTAATAGGATAATTTTAAAAATATGGCAATGATTAAAACAACACTAAAACAATTAATACGAATCAAATTGTCATAAAACAAGTGAATCTAATAGTATTTGCATATGATCTTTTAAAAAGTTTTTAGTTTTGATCAAAACCGCTAGATGTCTCTAGATTCAATAGATATGATAAACGATCTTTGAGATTTCAAAGTAATTGTGGGAGGAAGAGAAGTCAAGGAAGAGGAAGGCAATATTGCGCGTAGTCCACGGCCCGTTTGTTAGGGTACTACACCTTCATTCGCCTGGTGTTGATTAGAGACACTAAGGAAAACTACCGATCAGAGCAGGCGGCAGAATTCTCCTCCGGCCAGCGGCTGCATTAGACCTAGCTATGTAGCTAGAGTCGAAAATCTTGCCATCGTCGGTACTCGAACCCTATGACCTCCCGGTCAGAGGCACTGCAAAGACATCAATTCGGAGCCACCTAAGACGGCCACGTTACAATGAAACATCAGTACAATATTACAAAACTGATACTTTAAAAGAAGCTACACATTTTTTTCTTATTTTACGTTTAAAAAATTGTATACTTTATATTCAGAGATATTTTAGATTTTCGTAGAGTGATATTGAATACAATTATTTTTTTTCACCGTGATACGACAGTGATATTGAAATTATTTTTTTCGTATCTAATTTAATTTCTATTACAAATAAAATAGACGATTTCCCGGAATAATCTGAAGTTTCTACAGGATGTGAATTTCAGTTTTAAGTTTTGTTTACATCTGGGTTCAGTTCGGTGAATACGAAAAGAAAGTTACGCTTAGCGTGACAATGAGCTGTAATTGTAGTGTGTTCCCGATTGGATGAGAGGAACGACGTTATTCCGTAAAAACGAGAAAATGGTTTCTTCGAAGAACTTAATTATTTTTAAAAGGGAAAGGATACGATTATCATTAAACACACAGGAGGAATGAAAAATGGTAGAACGTTGTAGCTCGAAATTTAAGAGTGCAAGTACAGGCTAGTGAATGATGTTGTATTCTAAAGGGTTTAAGGGTGGAAAAGCAAGAATATTCAGGCATTGTCTCATCTAGTTTATAAGAAATTAAAAATGTTCGCGTAAGAAAAACTTTTAATTTATTTCAATGTAAATAGAAAATTTAATCTAATGCCCGCTTCCCATATTCTCCCAACTTTCATTAAGCGGCTGCGTATATTAATTGACTATTTTCATTGTGTTCATTAGTGTTCACTTCAGACAGGTTTTGCAATTGTTACACAGGATTGTGAAGTTAGAAGATTAATTTTCGTAAAATCCACAACACGTTTCGCGCTTTGAGTCGACATCAAAATGTTCTAAAAAAGATTCAAAACTTTTTCCGTCAACATTGAAACTACACTCTAAACGTTACTGTATTCTCTCTCTCCATAATCCGCTAAGGCTGGCTGGCAATTTTTTTAAAATTTATATAAAAAAACTCGATACAAAACCCTATACGTGTGCTAATGCTGGGTAGGAAATTACTTCCCAGTTCTGCATCAAACAGATTTAAGAGGAAAAAGAGTTTGCAGATTGTTGGCACAGTAACCAGATTATTGCAACACACATTATGATCGGGCATCTCGGAAACGATCGGTCCTAGATCCTCAAACGAGGTTTTCGTCTCCGAGATACGTGTTTTATGGGGGTTGGTGAGTTTTTTAAGCACACGAGTTTTTGGGGACAAATGGGGGACTAGCGAAAAAACATAGACGGCGAGAGATGTTAAGTCCCAAGTTATTTTTTCTTAATTATTATTCTACACAATCTCACCTTTTTGAATATTTTTTTTATGTTTTTTGGGGATAGAGGACTCCTACCTAGTATGGGCAGTCATGTGAAAGCAGCAACTCAAAATCTCTATTCAATTAAATTGAAGAGATAGAAATAATATCTCAGTATAAAATTAAGGTGGCTACTTAATTTTCTGTGAAATTTAATTTTAAAGCTTTGAAATATGAGAACGTTCACTCACGCACATTACCACGCGTATCCTAAAATAGTGATCGAGTAACCTCACGGTTATACCCCTTCCAGACCATCAATCGAGACAAATGAGTTGTCATTCGACTCATTTCAATCTCCTGATGGGGAACGATTAACTTTTTGAGTTTTGTAAGCAAGTAAAATTAGTTTTAGGTGATTTACAGCACCCACAGAGATGATCGATATCTTATTCGATTCCTCTCAATAAGACGGATGTATTGGCACAGAATATTCGAGAAGAAATAAAACACTTTTTTTTAAAAAAAAATGTACTTCTACCGTTACTTTTTGCATTTAACTTCTCTGTTTCTGACGATAGACAAGCCACGCAACTTTAGTGTTAAAAGGAGTTCTTTTTAATAAGAACATGTATAGCACAACAAAAATTGACAACACTAAGAACCAGCCGCCCAGAGGCGCCAGGCTAAGCTAGTAACGATGTAACGCACAGTTCAGAGATTGGCTGTTCAAAGTTAGGATCTAGTATGAAGGTATTTTCTCTTTTAAAACAATGATTCACAAAGTGCGGAACGTTTGTAAGGCTCCAGCCGCTACGCTTTATTCTCACAGCGGCACCGATTGAGCCCCGAATGTCGAAGTGCTCCAGCTGCGTACAATGAAGGCTGTTGGGACGGCAGGGGGGATGCGAAGGGCGGCTGGACGAGCAAAGGCGGCGTCCAGGAGCGGAGGGGCGGAAGGCGGAGAAGGGCCGGCAGAAATAACGCAATTATGGTATTGATCCCCGCGGGGTCGGCGGCCGCCCGCGGAGACTTTTATGGCGGGCAATGCTTCCGTCTTGTTAGGGCGGGCCGCTTCGCTTCCCCGGCGCGGCGGCGCGGCGGCGCGGCGGCGCGGCGGCTGCGTGCCGCGGAGGCGGCGTGGAGCGGCGTGGCGCGGAGTGGTGGCGACGGTGCGGGGATGCTCGTGGCTGTGGCGGAGGTAGTGGCGGCGGAGATAGCGGCGCAGGTGCCAGCATTGGAGGCAGCAGGTTGTGGAGGGAGAGTGCAGTGGGAGCGGTGGGGAGAGGGAATGGCTGGAGGCCGAGGGTGGCGGGTGGATCATGGCAGTGCAGGTGACAAATTCGATTTGATGGCTGGGATATGGGGCTGGATTCGGCAGTGGTGATTGGGAGGTGTTGCACATGGTGATGGTGATGAGTGGCGGTGGGGATGGCGGGGGAGGCGATGGGGCGATGAGACGATGGGGAGGCTACTTGCTCAGGGATGTGGAGTGGGATGGCGGCGCAGAGGAGTGGCGCAGAGGCGGAGTAGGGAACCACGGATACGTGTGCGCAGCAGCTATGGCAACGTTTTCCGTTCCTATACTGCGATTTTCGCAACTCTTCCCCAGGCAGGTGTCAGCTGTTTGTAGTTTCACCAAATCGGTACCTGTTACGTCATCATAGTGACGTCTCTATTGTGACGTTCAAGCTTCCGATTGGAGGAAACCGTCAACAGCTGATACCTGCCAGGGGCAAAATTGCATAAATCACAGTATAGTTAGCAGGACTAACCCCATCTCTGTTGTGGCGCTTGTCTTGCTATGTGATATTCCAGGATACTTTACGGTAACTTGCGACACGCCGTAGCGTGGGTTTTTTTAGCCTGAAAATTCCGTCAACCTGGACTAGATTCGAACCCTTGCATCGCCGTGCGAGATAGGAACCTTCACCAACGCTTCAAGCGCTGTGACTCGTGCACGGCGGCAGGGAAGGCGAATTAAAATGAAACATGAGGTGCAAATTGGGTCATCGATGGAGGCGTTGATCGCAGTTACTGTTACACATTTCCGCGATCATGGCAGATGGTGGAAGGGGTATATGGAAAGCCGAAGGAAACTGGTGGAACATGAAGGAGACATTTTCAGTGAGTATTAATAGGGCTGGGGGATACGGAGCATGAGGAAGTGAGATGTTGGGAGGATATACCGTATAAGGGATGATATATTTAGTAAAGGTGATGTATGTGGAAATAATATCTGACGGGATGGGACATGAAGGGGGTAATCTCCATGGTGAAATGTGCCAGCAAGGAATTTCCTCTTACAATACTTGTTGTTAGCTGTAATACTTCAATTCTACGAGTCGCATCGAGAAAGTAAGATTTCTTGGGTTGTCAAAAAAAACAAAAAAAAAACAAAAAAACAAACAAACGCTGGACTATTTTTCCAAATAATCACCATAATTGAGGCATTTGTATCGCAGTGTCATAGAAATCTGCCGCCTGGGGTATCAGTCTTTGACATCCATTTGCAACACACTGATGCATGTGTAATGTTCACCGGACTGGAATTTCCTGAGGTGTATCAAAAGAAGAAAATTGCTGGAGAGGGGGTGGATTCCGGAATAAGAGATTGTTGGTCTTGCGGTCGGCCACATACGGCTCAGATCACATATCTCATGCAGCACTTTCTCTGGGAGATGTTTCAACACCAGAAATTGTAATACTAACATGCTTAACAAATAATCGAATGTACAAGCATTATTGAAAAATTAAATTCCTCTGATATTTTTCAGGATGGTCAGAGGACCAGTTTTCTCCACAGTGATACCATGGTTGTAAATGAGGTAGATATGGAACGTCGAGTTAGTGAGAAAGAGGGAGGGAGACATGAAAAAAATGACATTGAGGAGAGGTTAGACATGATGGAGGTGGGTTACGTAGCAAGTGGGATTTGTAGAGTTGTGGCGTAGCGAAAATGGAATATGACGTATAGCCGCGATGGCGAGCTGTATTGGTGACGGGGACAGCGGGGATGGAAGCGGGGGCGAACGCGTAATGGCGCCTCGCCGCACCGCGTGGCTTTCTAAAAGCGGGGTGGGGGCGGGCTCGGGGGCGAAGGCGGGGCCGGCGGGCGGGCGGGAATGCGTGTGGGGAGCGGCCGCTGCCGTTAGGCGTCCGCGGCGCAACCCTTGCGCGATCGTAAAAAGAATCCGCGGCCGCGCCCTTCGCTCCCAACCCTTCGCGGAGGCTTCGGTTTGCGCGGACAGCAGGGGTCAGCGACCCTTCCGGGACCCTCGCATCCAGGGTAATAGCCAGGCCGCAATTGCCTGGGGAGGCGAGGCCCTAAATGCAGCCGAGGTTCACTCAAGTTTTCAGGGTTGTCGGAGCCTTTGACGAGAAGTCGATGTTTGGAATGTGTTGCGAGCCGATGAAGTTTTCTTGTTTGGCAGGTTCTGAAAGAGTTGTGCATCACAGAAGAACACGTAGCTCATCGAAATGTGTTCTTCCGTCAGACAGATGGGCTGCAGTGGCAACTCATGATGCCTGAGTGTCAGGTGAAAAGAGGCGGATATCCCATTTTCGATGCCTCAAACTAAAATATTTTTAAGCCCCCTTTTTTCTGGCAACAAAAACAATTTTTAGACTAGAGATTTGTACCTTTTTGCTCAAAATTAATAAAAACAAATAAAACATGGCTGCAAATAACAATTTTTTTTCTAATTTTTAATTTAAAAATAGTCAATAATCATCTATAACATAATATTATCTATGTCAAATTAGCTGCAATATAATTAAATACTATATTGTTCGTTAATGAGAACAAAACAAACTACAAATGTCGTTTACGCGATCTGTTATTACATAATCAGAAATTGTGTCGTAAAAAGCTAAAACCTCAGAGCCTCAGAGCTTATCATTTTAACTGAACATTAGTGTTAGTGAATTGAATTTGTATTGTCCCATAGTAGCTCGATGCCAGTTTTTAACACTTTTAAGGTATTATACCTGTACAATTTTTAATAATTAAAGTTGCATTCGACAATTATAAAAAGTTATTTATAAGATGCCTCTTAGAATAAATCTGCTTTTAACTCCAACAGCAAGTTTATAAAATTTTAATTTATATTTCTTTACGTGACCTTATTATAAATTGTAAGTATATTTCCATAAAAACTTGCAATTTTGTAAAAAAAATTGAGGCTCTATAGATTCTAAGACCCCCAAGCGGCAGCTTATTTAGTTTAATAGTAAAACCACCACTGAAGCCCAGCCCGCGAGGTTAGAAGTTAAGGATACGTTTCTACGTTTCATGGGTGATTAACGTATTTCAATAGTATTGTAAAAAATCAAGCAAATGGCGTCTAAAAAGAGATTGAAATATGTACTTTTTTGTGGATTAAATCATTATATTACCTAATCGGACCCGCCAAAGTCACCGAAATTCAAAGAGTCCACGCTGTTCATCACATATTTTAAATAAACACGCAAAAGACGATTTATCAATAAAAAAATTGCAGGTATATAATATTTTCTCAAGAAGGAAGATTTGAAGTGAATTTACTTAATATTCCAACAAAACAAACAATGTGTTATCATGTGAACATTATTATCAGTTGTTGATATATCAAAATAATCAGGGGGTATCACAGCCCCATCAAAAGTTTACTAAACGTACGTGAAATAATGCGAATCGTTTATACGTGTTACTCACCGTCAACCTTTCCATATGTAGTTTGGTATGAATGAGTACCAAAATAATTGATCACATGAGTAATCCAACTCTATCTCCGGAGAACATGACGCTCGAACTGTAGAAACAAAATTTAATTTTGTTTTCCATTGTTTGGGCGGTTTTTATGACTTTCTCTTTTTCATTAGACTTGTATTCAGAGCACTGTTTTCTAACATGTTCTCAAATGTTGTAAAAGTTAGACCCGATTTACATACTTCCGTTAGGCGAATGATTCTGGAATTTTAGTGAAAGCGCACTTGAGCAGTGTTGATAGCTTTTAGCTATCAATACAGTCGTACTTTGCATGCCCGCGTTCGGGCTCGTTCGTAATATCGTTCGTCGATTCAATGTCCAGTAGAAAAGTTTCGTCAAAAGAAATCGGGTCTTCGATTGTAATATGGAAGCTCACTAGGTGATATAAAAATCTTAATGTAACAGATTGCAACCGATGTTCACAAACGTTTTCAAGATTGTCGGATTTTTTTAATAGGGGCAGCTGATTCAAATTGGTTTCGAGCATTTGAGCTAAGCTTTTATATAATTTCCATATAATTTCGAAATCATTGCGCTTGAACTGTTGTAAGGAAGATTAATATTGTGCATGTTTTTTGCTGATTTTATTTTTTGATTTTCATCTTCTGAATTTTTATTATCGTTAAGTATACTATTTTGTTCTTGTAATTTATTATTCAATCTCATTACTTTATCTTAACTCTTAACTCATATCAACGTTCTATATTATTGCAGCATTTTTTGACACGATACTATCCACGCAATATCAGATGGTTTAGGTATGGGGCACTGTTGATTTAGTTTCCCCTGTAAAGCGTTGCGTTAAGATCTACTACTATCTGCTTATTTTACCTATTCCACAGCCACTTACAATTCATTTTAAATTTAACAATCTTAATTTTAAGCGTTTTGGTTTTCTTTGCATTTTTAATGTTGCACCGAATGTACGCCACGAAAATATTGAACAAAATATCACCATTATTCTGCTGCAGCGTAACATAACTTTCACTACACTACGTAGTCTGAGTCTCATTTTTCACGTCGTCTATCGATATGAATCAAAAAAGCTCTTTAAGTCAAAATGTTTGCATGTTTGCTGAAAAATTAGAACCTGTAGAAAAATTGGAATTTCCCATTTCATTTTAGTTGAATTCTGTCCAATGTGATCTCGAGGGCATGTGCGGTCTGGTGGCAAAACTACGTATTCACATAAGTTAATAAAGAGACTTGAAAGATGAAACAAATGAATATACTATAATGAATATAGAAATAAGTTATCGATTAAGCATATACTGAATAATTGCTTAAAAGGTGTTGGAAAATACAGTAACGCGAATTACAAGGGACTGGAATAATTGTAGTTCGTGATATAAAAATTATTGTTATCTGAGTATTATAAATGACCGTATTACTGTAATCCCTAACCGGGATCCATGCTTTGTTCGTGTTAAGGCGAAATTCTTGTTAAGCGTTAAGAGTTCTTGTTAAGGAGGGTTTATTGCCATTCTTTATGTTTTTTGCACATCGAACACCTTCTCTAATTCTTCTCCAAAGAAAGTGAAACGAGCGCGACCACTCAGTAAAAATTAACTGTTATTTACCTGACGCAGATAACCCTTTTCCCTCGTTTCGCCTTGAAAACAAGAGAAGGCCACGTGTCGTCACTTCGCAACGGAGGGCGAGAACGACAGCCGCACCACGACTGGCACGTTGGCAAACCTGTTAATGAATTTCGCATTCAGTTACCTGTGGAGCTTCGTTCGTGTCACATCTGTGGCATTGTGTGTGTTAATAAGACTTCCTATTTCTATAGGTGTTGTGGTGCGTTATCGTTGGCATCTTTCATGAAATAATTGTAAAGGTTGTCATTGCCAACAAAAGTATTTAATGTAATAGCAGCTTTCGATGGCTTAGCCATCATCATCAGTTGTCTGCTGGATGGAAGCCCAAAAAGCAAAGGTTTTGGGCTTCCATCCAGCAGACAACTGATGATGATGGCTAAGCCATCGAAAGCTGCTATTACATTAAATACTTTTGTTGGCAATGACAACCTTTACAATTATTTCCTATTTCTATGAAGTAATGGAGTAATGGTATTGGAATCTGAAAATGAATTAAGGTAAGAATTAGTTTTGACATTAATACTTCCTAGAGGTAACTTATCAAGCGATTTCATGTCATGTATTATAGTCGAAAGATTAGTTACGGAATATTGAAATTTGTTTTTAACACATACGTGATGATCATCTTTATGATGATCTCTACATTACTTCAAATAATTTCAAATTATTTGTATTTCATTTCTTTTATTAAAAGTTGTTCATTTGTGCCTGAACATTTTGGATACCATCCACCACAAAAACACTCTTAGAGATAAAACATTTATTTCGTATCAGTAATGCGATGGACATTATTCCAAAATTCAATTACATTAGTAAGTTCTCCTTTATTGTTATGTAAATTTGACAGTGTTGCAGAATATATTTGGCTATTTTGTACATAAATAATACCAAATGTGTGCTACAGAGCAAACTATTTTACAATGAATCCCAGTGCTTTCTAATTAGTGGATGTTCGTTGAAAATGTGCAATTCCTTTATGGTTGAAAATCGTTCGCTCCTATTAATTGGAAAACAAAGGGACGATTTTCAAAAACCTATTTTCTAATGTTAGATGCCTGCGAAGAGATTTAATCCATTCTGTGTTCCTCACACGGTGACATTCTTTTCTATAACCTTGTGGGAAATAAGATGCTCTTCTAATGTAGATTAGTTGATCTCGTTTATTAATTTCTTTGCTTTTGCAAAGTCAGTGATTCCTCTGAGAGCTGGGACAACTTTTATCATTCTCGTCTTTGGGACAGAACATTCGCCTAGAGGTGGGGAACAGGTCATCATGGTCCACACAACCATGGAACCGTCACTGCTGGCTACATGTGCCATTAGATTGTCACGTGCAAAGCAAAGAGTACTTTTCCGCGCCGGAGCAGAAGCAAGAACGGCAAGCGGCGACGTTCAGAGAGTGGAGAGAGGAATGAAAAAGTCTGCGAACGAGTCTGCCAACATGTTCGCGCCGAACAGCTATTACGACCGTACATACAAATAATGTACCCATAAACTCAGCAATATATTATCTGCAATCTCTTCTTCAATTTACGATTTTAATTTAAGAACATTTTTTATCTTTTAGTTTTCAAACGATTTATAATATTATAATACAAGAATAATATAATAATATAAGAATTTTCACCTGTTCTGTTTATTTTCGCCTCTCAATTAGTTAACGAGATATTTCTGAGTTTCCAGGCCTATATATTCGTTTTGCCAATTGCTCATTAGAAGATCCATTTCTATGGATATGAGAAGCAATTTTCTGCTCATTCAAACTGTAATGGTGTTATGTGTATATGTGTTCTCTATTTGAAACAATTCCCCATAACGTCATCTTGCTAGGCGTCGTGTCACATAAATGACCTTCGGGAAGAGGCTACCTCACACCATCCACTGCGAGAGAAGACCAACTCCCCCGCGCGGGTTGCGGTATGGTGTGTGGTATATGTGTGGTATATGTGTGGTAGTGTAGTTCACGCAATAAATGTAAGTGTATGAAAGTAAGGGTGATGATACGACAAAGAAAAGATCGGGCGCGGTTCGTGGTCCGTTTGTTAGCGTACTGCTCCGACAATCGCCAGTTATTGATCTGAGAAACCACGGAAAACCACCGATCAGAACAGCCGATCTTTAGAATTCTCCCTAGGCAGCTGCTGAAATCAACCTAGCTAGGGAAAGGAGAGGAAGTGGTCAGTTTGTTACGACCACTTAACGATAGTGCTCCGGCGTTTATCTGTCGTTGATCAAAGAAATTACAGAAAACTACCGATCAGAACAGGGGCAGCTAGAATTCTCCTCCAGACAGCGGCTGGACATTTCACCTAGCTAACAAGCTAGTGTCGAAAATCCTGGTACTGTCAGGACTCGATCCCTAGGTTTTTCCGTTCATAGGCCCCGCAGAGACATCAGTTGGTTCCCTGAGCCACCGGTGGTTGGTCCTCGACTAGCAAGCCTTCAAGGCCAGAAGCCTTGCTCACACATATGTCCGCCGTTGCTGCTCGCCGCTGCTGCACTTCCAGGCGGGGGCGCGTACGGCGACGGAAGCCGCTGCGGCCCAATTCCAGCGTTTCCTGTTTGGGGCGGCGGCGGCGGCGGCGGCGGCGGCGGCGGCGGTGGCAGCGAGGCAGCCTGCAGCTGAAGCCCACGCTGAGGTACAGTTATACCTAATGGGCAGAAATCGCGGCGCTGGCAGGCAACGACAAAAAAAGGGGGAAATATATTTAACAGGAGGGATCCCCTTTTTCACGGAAAGGGTTGCGGGCGAAAGGGCCCTTCTCGCGCTGAGATTTTCGGAGGTGCTATCAACGCGGTGGGGGCGGGAGGCGGTGGCGGCGGAGGAAGAGTAGGGTGGTGACGACCGCCTGAGGGCAGGGAGTGAGAGAGGTGACGAGAACCAGAAACTGGAGGAGTTGAGGGCAGAAAGAGGGGAATGATGAAACGCGAGAAGTGCAACACTGACAGGGACCAAATGAATACGAACGAGGAGAAGGAGGAAGGCGACCAGAATGAGGAACACATGGATGAAGAACACAGTTATGATTATGTGAAGGAAGAGAATGAGGAACTAAGGAGATCGAATTGTAGAAAGAAGAGTGACGAAGTTGGTGAAAAGAAAAGAGGAAGAGGACGAGAAGGTGGCCGACAAGGAAAGAGATGAAGTGAGGAATGACGATCAGAGTAGAAAAAGAAGGATTCTGAGTGTGTAGAAAAGCGATAAGGAGGCTGGCGTAAACCATGAAGAGGAAGAAAATGAGGATGAAATCGAGAGAAGGAAGAAACGGGACCAAGTGAAGAGCGTCGAGAAGGAAGAGGAGCCATGAACAGGGAAGAGGGGAAGGAAAAGACGGCAAGGCTGTGACGCAGGTCGCTCCAGCCCTGAGGACAGGAGAGAGGGGCGAAGCGGCGTGGCTCGAGGGGGCGGGGAGGGAGGGGCGTTCGGCGCGGAAGTAACGGTACATAGACTGCGTGTTCCGGGTGGTGCATCGCGCGGCCGCGAGCGGCTCTTTTGTTTTTGTTGTTTTTTGTCTGGAGAGCGCTGCGCCTGGCCACCGCCACCGCTGGCACCGCCGCTACCTTCGCCGCCTTTGCCACTGCAGCCGGCTCTGCGCTCTAGCGCCACCCCTCACTCAGCCCCCCGCGGCACTTCGCCCCGTGTCGCTCGGGCTTGTGTCTCGCCGCGAACAGGTTGAGCAGATGCGCGGACGGTGCGGCGTGCGAAGCAATGCCGACCGAAGTGTAGCCGATGCTGGGGCGGATTCAGAAAACATATCGGAAAGGGAGGGAGAGGGGTTTTGTTCAGATACACACACTTTATTGACTAATTTTTTAATGTCAGCTTCGAATAAAAATGTGTATTAATAATGGAAATTACTTGTTTTCGATGTAATGAACAATGTGTAGTAATAGCTTCGAATAAATCGAATTATATTACATTCAGAGCCATTCATTTGGGGTGAGGAGGGGTATGAGTCTCTTCAATATACCATTGGGCTGATGGTTTCAGTGAGTGTCAGTCTTTGATGAAAGCTGCAGGTCCAAATAATGAAATGTTCATATGACAATATTTCATTATAATCCTCTCTTTTCCCCTTTTTGTGATTGACCTCCTTTATGTTTTATGTTTTCTTTCCTCTTTTTCACTTTTACTTATATAAGTTACACCAAATCCAGCAGTAAGGCGTGTGCATTTGTGTATCATAGTCGTACTCATCCAATGTTTGAGGAAAATGTTTTTATGGAAAAAAATTGAAGATTCTACCTTCCTGCTTATACACACATATTTTCTCTCTAACCTCCATCTTCATGGCTAGAGTAACAACTAAAGCAGAGAAATTGATGGAGTGGGCGATGAAGTAGGAGGAGGTGGGGAGGGAACTAGGGTGACAACAGATGGAGATGGTGCGGAGAAGAAGGAAAAGAGGTGGAGCTGAGGTCGTTGGAGGATGTGAAGGATAGAGGAGAGGTGAAGAAGAAATGGGGCAGTGATGAAGGGGTTGATAAGGTGGGGCCAATAGGTGTTGATAATCGGGGCGATGACGGCGAGTGATGTTGGGGGTGATGGAAAGGGTGGTGGAGGAGGTATGAATGACTGGGGAGGAGTCTTATAAAATAATATGGGAATGGAGAAAGAATGGATTGTCATGCAGGAGAGACGGTAATGGTATGAAGGAGAGATGGATGAAAGGTAGAGGAGGGAGCGGTGGAAAGGGGGGGTAAAAGTGTGCAGGATAGGTCGAGCGGGGGCGGAGGTGCAGGCATCTAGCCCCCGGCGCCCGCAACGCCCGGAGGCCACGGGGAGTGTGAGGTGGCAGCAGCGGTGGAACGCGGACGCAACCCCTAAGGCGACCCACCCGTTCGCTCGGGCCTTCACCCTCGTCTGCAGACTGCCAGCCTCCATCACCACCGCCGTCGGTAACGGGATTCGCTATTTCACGCACACCCCGTCAATTAAGAAGAAGAAAGCTGCGAGGTGTTTCCCCGTCCGGGGATGGATGCGGGAGATAACCCTTGAATGATTGCCCCTACGAAATGCGTTTTGAGGAAAGGTCCTCGAACGGGGGTTGAATTCCGTTATAAGCGGCTGACAGTTATTTGGTGAGAACTGTGCTAAGTAGTACACCGTAACTTTTTGACAATAGTGCTTATTTTTTTGCCACTAGCATGACAAATTTAAATTGTACTACCTTACAGCATGTTGATGAAATCAATTTTATACCGTAGAAGAATAAGATTTCATCGGTGTCACATGTGAGCAGCATGGTTACGAGGCAGACCGTCGAGTGGATTAGCAGACCTCCCCGATTGACAATATGAAAGCCTAACAATGAAGAGTAGCTGAAAATATTAAAAAATCTTATTCTTAATGCTGTATTATTGTATTTAAAAAAATAATTGTATATTCCTGCAGTGCATAAGAAATATATTATTCTGACAAATTTCAATGGGTTATGAACACATTACCTATAAGACTCAAGAGATGACGCAATGCTGTTTCGAATTTAACATTTCAAATAACAAATGATCGCTATTGGTGAGCGATTTTCATCTTAGTAGATGGTTTCAAAATCAAGTTTACAATAAACAATATTCGCAGTACGACATAAAATTCCAAACATTAGGGCACATTTTCTATTTTAAAACACTCACGTCCTGTTATGTATTACAACAATCCGACCTTTTTAATATTTAGAAGATGCTTAATTGTAATATTTTATTACAATTTTTTGTGAACATCACGTTAGAGATATTAGAAGCATGACATTACTTGAAGCTACTCCCAAAAATTACAAAAAGGATCGCAAACCACGATAGGAATTCAAAAAGAGCCGTTATACTAATAAAACAGTATGAATTTCAAATTCTACTCCAAAAATCCGCATGGGGCACGACTCGAGGCAGTGTTGGAGAAGGCGTGTCGTGAGGGGGAGGGGGGTTGCCTCGCTAACGGTTTGCAGCAGGTAGACCGAAACACCGAATCTTCCTTTAAATTTGAAAAATCTCCTCACGGCGGGGTTCCCACCACCCCTTTGATTCCACGCAGTTGGCGATGGGAGCTTCACGGTTGTCAAGGGCTCCTGCTGCCGCGGCGCCCATCCCTCGACTGGCGAACCACCGCGCAGTGGTCTGGTTGCGAGAAATGCGCGGACGAAATCCCAAATGAGTATATTTTTATTCAACAGAATTACACTAAAGAGACCAGACATCCCACTAACGGCAGGACTATCCCGCTTTAGTTACGCTCCCTGATGTCTCCACGATTTTCATTTAGGCACGTTCATCACACAAACACTTGACGAGTAGTTACTTTCATGAGCTAAGAACGCGAACAAAAATGTAACACCACTCTTTTAGTTTAAGGTAATTACGTAATATCTTACACTACACTTATTCCAATACAATTCCTGGTCTTTTTTACTACAATGGTTATTTTTTGTGAATTCGGGTGAAGTCGCACCTCTCGTGAGGAATGTGAATTCTATCTCCTCTATCTATTTGATCTTTGAGAACGTCTTTGGAATCTAAATTATCGTAGTACATATATTCTTAACCATGACAAAATGTTATCTTACCAAAACTACTTCTCACAAGACTTTAGACAACATTATGTTCGACGAATTATTTACATCATGTCGTTACATTATGTCGGAAAGAATGATTTCCCAATACTCCCCATCCCTTCCCAACCCGGTTTATTAGCGCCCCTGCTTTGTGACTAAATGACCTGGCGCAGTGGTACGTTCCCACGTTGGCACGTTGGCACGTTGGCACAACACTGGTATGGTAGCACTGGTAGCTCCGATCGATTCGTCAACGAAGTAAGTTGCCGAGGAGCCTGTTCGAGGAAGCTGGATGATCGCCGGCTGAACTCCGTTGGAGAGTGGTGGAAAGTTACTTGATGTGAGAATTGTCAACTAATTTGTGGTCCCTGCCGAAACCGTGTTTGTAGTCTGCACTGAACATAGTTTTCAATTTTTACCAGATCGCTATCTAACAATGTCCGAGTAATTCTATATTATGCAACGGGCCATGGACCTTTGCGATTCTCCCTTCCTAAACGTGTTCTCTCTCCCACCCTTACGACTGAGCGATGGGTTGATGGGTCGCACATCCTCATGCAGCCCACTTATTAAAAATCTCTAAATGATGCTTGAAGTTCGGAGACGCAGGGGGAAAACTTTAACGCTGATGATCTTCTCCCTCATACGTCACATACAGTTATTACTGTTTCTTTTTTTACTAAATATATCTAAATCTAACCTCATCCTCATCAGACAGTCGTTCGCTTCACTGTCACGCTTGATATCGCTGTTTCTTTTTTTATATTTTATTTAACGCACAAATACTTGGTGGTACAGAATAGTGAAATTCACTTGTTGGAACAACATTTTTCACATTGTAATGTGTAATTGCATATGTGACTGATCTATCAATAAACTTCTTCAAACGAAGTAACAAATTATTATTATTATTATTATTATTATTATTATTATTATTATTATTATTATCATCATCATCATCATCTGACAGAAATGCTAAAAAAAATATTAGCATTGTCTGTGAGACGTATTGCATTGGTACTTTCTATTATAAACTTGATGTGTTTGAACGAGTGTAAATGTTTAACTTTATCTCTTTTACCAATTGCGTAATATTCAGTAATGCTTCTCAATCAAATGCATATATTTTACAAAAACCTATTACTGTGTTGCATTTGTCTTTGATACATATTGCTCCCTGTAATTTAATGTAATGTCTAAGTTTTATTTAATTTTCATACGAAGGAATTAATCTACATACCACGAACGACTTAGGTTTTAGTAAGGTTGAGTGAAAGTTAAGGCTAAGGCCCGATCAGATATGTTGCGCAAACGCCTAAAAAATAAAATAATGTTTCTATTTATGTGGCTCTTAGTAGAGGAGTAGCTCTTGCAGTTAAAAGTCACTCGCTTAGAATAATTCCCTATTAATGTAGGAAATATTCTTTCCGCCTAAGGTGAGCTCTGATACCACTGTGGACTGCGGTCGGGGCAGAGGGTGGCCCATGCCTGTCGCTGCGGCCTGTGGCGCAACCGGCAGCGACCTTCGTAATTAATTGTTGTTGGAATTAGGCCACGGCGGCGCCGCTTACCCTCTCCTCCTCGCGGAAGCTGCTCTGGCTGCCGTGACAAATGGGGCGGAAAGGGAGAATACAATGGGGCACAGGCTGCTGACTCCGGAGGATGCAGGAAGTGCTATCGGAGGGAAGACTGGGTAGGTGGGGGGTTCACGGCTTTAGTGCGGGGACCGCTTGAGATATTATTTAAGGGGGAGGTCGCTTTAAACGAGGGGATGCGTGGCGTACTGAACATTTTACGACTTTTTATTTAAAACATTATGTTTTCCCCCATTAATTGTGAAGTGGTGAGAAGTGGGGGCAAGGACACCTACATAATGCCTTGTCCCATTGTTACTGCCTCCGCACTTTAGGCTGAAGTGATTTTCTCGATCTTTGTACTGCTTTTTGGTCAAACCTGCTTATATCTCCTTTCCACCTACACCAATCTTCACTATGTTTGGCATGGCACTAACAGACCTGACGTTTGAACTAGTCAGAACTCAAAAGCTTCTAATCTTTTTGAGGCACCTCTCTCTACGCAACCATCCTTTCAGTCAATGGTAAAAAAAATTCTGGTCTTGCGGGCTCTCAAAATGAATTTTACCATCAAAATTTCAACGTCAAATTTTTTACTAATACTCATACTTTTTATGTAAAGCACTACTTTTGTTCCTAAAGTGTCTATTTTTGTGTATTGTCGAGGAAAATTTAAGGAAACAATTCTTCAAAAACTTAATTTATTTGTATCTAATAATTATGAAATTGAAATATATTTTTTCGAATTTGTTTTTGATTAAAAATACACAAATAAACGGAATTTTTTAAATAGTTCTACTAGTAGATATTACTTTTATACATGAAATAAATGAAATTTAAACTCGGCACAATATTTAAAATATTAAGCTATTTCAAAACTACTATGCAATTTTCCCTTTAATTAAATAACAATGAAAATTGAATAAAAATTATGTTGTGTTTCTTCAATTTCTTCACAAGATGGCGACAATAGTGTCTTTTTTAATTAGTTTTCAATAAAAATGGATTTTTATACACATTTTATTTTATAAATATATTTTTATGATCATTTAATATTTTTACTTCTTGCGTAATTTCAATGGGGGAGGGTTACGCGACTGTACCTTCTCTCTCTCCTCGCTACACCCGTGTTGCATCATAAGTTCAACCTGCTGTTCTCTGGTCTTGACCCCCGGTGGGCGGGCAAATGTCGCGCCGCGCGCCCTCGTCTGTTATTAGCCCGGGGACGCGCCACCATCGCGGGGCGCGTCCCCGGGAGTGGGAGTGTTTGAACAGCGACGGTACGACGCGCGCGCCGCCGACAGTGGCGGCGGCGGTAAACGATCGTCATTTGTTTCTTCAAGACGAAACGCTTACTGGCACGGTATCTACCCCAAATTGCTTTTGCGTTGCTGTGCTTAGCCTGAAACCATAGTGGCCTCCTAGCCCCGAGCCTAACGGTGCCTGAACTACCTTTGATGTCATATTTTCGAAAATATAGTAGTTGGTTTTTAGAGTCATTTGAGATTAAAGTAATTTTTGATTCACGAGTGAGACGATTTACCCTTCGAGGTCACGATAGGATACGAATGATTAAATTTCCATGAGTGAATACAATTATTTACTCTTTTTATCCACTGCCATTAAGTGGAAGCAAAATATATTAAAGGAAAATTTAAACGCTGTTATTTTTTACATCGTAACAGATTGTTAATTTTATTTAGAATGTTGTCCAGGAGGTGTAAACAAAATTACACATCAATGTTTGAAAGTTGAACAGGTTATTTGCGAAAGAAAGAATTATTTCATATCTCTGCTCTTTTCGAAAATGATTTGCTTAGAAAAACGCCTTATATTTGTTAAATGTGAGAACGACGTGTTTATGACGTTCCTTAATATAATCTAAGCAGTACCGCTACTTCTTTTAATTGAAGGTCGCGTCAACTACTAGGTCATTAGCGACCACTATTGTGTGTAACGATATGGTAACTATGACACGATATGATGATGATTGGGATGTGAAAGGACGAACACAATACAACCATGCCGAGGCGGGACTGTGATCCGCGATCCTTCTGTCCGAGATCGCTACGCCACTTAGCGATCTCTGCCATCCGCACCGGCAGCACCGCTACTTTGTTTTTCTTCTAATAAGTGAATTCTCTGGAGGTGTGTTGTGCATGTGTGACGTCGTAAAAACAACAACGTGCATGTGTGACGTCGCACTGCTCACGGAGATGCAACCTTCTCGTTATAACAGATTGAATTGTTGTAGTAGTGAAATAAAATCCTTGGTTGTGCATTGAAGATTTTTATTCAACAAGATAATAAAATCGTCATATATGTTACTAAGATCGACGAAACAAATCCTTGATTGAAAAGCACTAATTGCAAAAATATGAAATTAAAAGCCATATTAGGATTCTTGTAGGTTAAGGCATTAAATAAAACTTAATTGTATGTTAAATAAAATTGAGCCTTTGTTAGCTATTTCTGATCTGAACATATATGTCTGGAAATTTCACATTTGTATCATAATATAATCATAATATCACACATTTCTGAACAGTAAAAAATTTAATGGTTTGCATTAGATAATTTTCTTGTTATAAATTCACTTATATTTATATACGTAGATTATAATATTGAAGGGTAAGATAAATAAACTAAACTGTCAATTAAAAGTATGTTTATGCCTTACAACTGAAACAAAGGATTTGCAGTGCACTCTTATCGAACTGAAAAGTGTCATATATGGTATTAAGATGAAAGGAATAGAAATGATTCCCCATTGTAAAAAAACTCTTGAGAAATATTATGAAAAGTGGACTTGTCTCCTTTACATCTCCTATCTTCATTTATTTTATTTGTACTTAAGATATAAACATGAACACATCAATATCCTAATACATTTTTATGACGTAACTCCTGAAGGGACACCTGTGAAGAGATTACTTGGCAATGTTACCGTTCCCGATCAGTAATATATCTGTCAGCTGGTGAGGAACTGTGATGGCGACTGATGCAATACTGCATTTCCTCCGAGAACTGGAAAAATGTTGCCTTCATCTCTGTAAATGCTTGTCATCCTCGAAAAGTAAGGATACCGTTAAAACGGACTGACATTTCTAATGTTTTTTCTGACACGTCTAAAAATTATTTTTTTATTAGTGCTGGAGTATATCAGCAGTAGATAATATATTACTAAGACAATTCTCTAATCATAAAGGAAAATACTGATTTACGAATGTATGCAAATATCACAAAAGTTTTGAATGAAAATAAACTAATGACAAATGAATAAAATGACTGGAAAGAAACATAGTAAGTAGAATTTTATATTTCGTTCAAAAGAGTATTTACTCGTAGTAATACTCATGTGTTAAGCGAAATATTCTTGGAGAATTCTTTATTCCATAAATCATGAGTTGTACTCAGGATCATAAATTGATCGCCAATAAGATACTTTTCTAGAAATTTCATCTTCCTCCGAATCACTGTTGTCACAAACCAGTTCAGTATCAGCAATTTCAGAATCTGGCACATATTCATATGCTGCAAAACAATTGCTAAGCTACTACATTACATTCACCGTACTAGATTCACGTAATTAAGATAATTTGTCAATTATTATATACATACCTTCTACAATGAGTGAGGCAGAACTCTCAGCTTCACCCACGGAATTTATAGCACGACAGGTGTAAGTCCCTGCATCTTCTGGAAACACTTCATCTATGCTCAGTTTACAGACCCCTTCTGTGTCTTGATATATTCTGAAATCTTTTTCATCTTTAAGAGGTTCATTTTCATGAAACCATGTAATATGTGGAGTTGGTTTTCCTACAACCTACATTATTGACAATTATTTCGTACTGCTAAAAAGTGCAAAAAGATACAAACAAAATATAAAATGGTAATTATTGCGTAGCTGAGGCCATTGTTATCAAAGTCAAATCATTCCATTTACAAAAAAGCTTAGAAGAAACACACATCTCGCAGCCACACTTGTTTAATATTAACGGAATAGGGTCTTGTGACATGTTGGTTGGCAGAATCTGGATTTGATATGTGTCTCTTTCTTTCTGAAGGAAATAAAGATCAATAAACTTAACAAAAATGCAGAAGTGAATTTTGATAAATAATGGAATGAATTAGTTTTGTTAGCAAACGCCTCATCTGACCTCACCTGACAAAGAAAACTAAATTCTTCTCCGTCCATAACACGCACAGAGCTCAGTTTTTTTACGAAACGAGGCGATTCAAATACTTTCACTTCTTCTAAAGAAAGTTCCGATAATACATTAATTGTGGTCGTATACGTCACCGAGCCACCTACATTCTCAGCTCGGCATGTGTATGCCCCTGTATGGTGAGTTAAGGCTTTGTCAATCAATAGAACCGAATGATTCGCTGTTGTTGGACAGACATTTAATTCAGAAGATAACTGAAAAAAATGAACCATGAATATTTCAGTGAAGAATCCAAATGCAGACATATCTTTTTAATCCATAAAGCGCTATATTTTCTAAAAATCAAGCCTTAAACGAGTTTGCAGTGACTTTTTGATTAGCAGACAATGAACTTTACTTTCCCAACGACCAGGTCCAGTTTCCCTTCCTCCATTTCCAAAAGTACGTATTTCCTGAAAGTCATTCGTCCCCTCGACACTTCGATATTATGATCAGTAAAGTATCAAACGTTCGTGAACCATTACTCCATTGTGTTGCTCGACAATATTAAAAATATTCTCTTCCTAATCTATTCTGCTAGAAATTATTAGTTAAATAATACGAAAATTCATTCTGAGAATTCAGGATTTATTACTTTGTATGAAATATATAATATCTTGGCTTTGAGTTACCCACGTGTAATCTTCGGAAGTTTGAAATTAACTAACTTTTTTTAAAATTGGCTACGATTTCATAGGGAGCAAACATTTATTTTAAAAATTGAATTTAGAGCCGAACGTATAAATAGTAGAGTTGAACAGTATAAACATGGAGGATTCAGAATCGAATTGTATAAACAGAGCGAATTCAATCTGTATAAACATGCTGAAACTTACCGTAATCGGAAGAGAATGTTGAAACCACTGGAAAGAACATGTGGGGTACGATTGAACGAATGTTTCCAGTATCACGACATCTCCTATAGCAACAGCAAAAGCTTCAAGAGGTTTCACAAATCGCGGAGGAATCACTTCTTCCATATCAGGTTCAGGATCTACACAATCACAAAATACAATTATATAAACGTGTGCGTTGACAAGAAAGGCAATGCGACACAATATTCACCCGCAAGTACCTGTTACCGAGACAGTCCCCGAACTGCGTGCTTCTCCTTTACAGTTAAGTACTTGTATTTCATATTTGCCACTATTCTGTCGGTATGCCTCAGATATTTGAAGACATGATTTACATTCAGATGTCGTAATTTTGACATCTGTATTTGATATCTCTTTTCCCTTGAAATACCATTTGACGGAAGGCAATGGAGTACCCTCAAATTGACACTCCAAAGTTATAGATTCACCATAACATACTATTTTTGCTTCCAATGGTTGTGTAATTTTAGGAGCTTCAAGGACAATAGGTTCATGAACTTTGGATCCTTTACCTAAAATAAAGTTGAGTCAGTTTCATCCTCATCATCGCATGTTCACCATCCACATCAGTAGCAAATGCAAACACTGACCAATAGAGAGATCTATGCGGCATTCTGCAGATCCAAATGAATTAACAGCCTGAACACAGTAACTACAAAAGTCTTCAGGTGTGGGCTTCAATATCTTCAGAGTTGCAATTCCCGATTCAGCGCTATATGTGATTTTCTTCCCTCTCAATGACGTAATTTCCTGCTTTCTGGCAAACCACTTTATCACAGGAGCAGGCGTACCAACAACGACACATTCTAATGTCAACGGTAGTTTTGGATTTATCTTCCGGGTCTTCAGAGGTTGGCTAAAATGTGGGGCAATGCCTGATTCCTCCTCATCTTCATCTGTAACAGATTTTACGACTATAAAAGTGCAAACATAAAATAACAACATGCATGTGAGTTTCTAAAGTAGTAATACATTTCAAAATGAATACAATATTCAAAGACATGTTTACCTAAGAAAAACGCCTAAAATCATTAATATTATTATTTGAAACTTAGAAAAAAATTACTTACCAGTGCTCATTTGGAACGAGTTTAATGTTATCAACATTTTTTGATGATCTAAAAAATGATTAATTCGAAATCTAACTATTAATATCACCAGGAAAGTATAATTTCCAATTTACCCATGAAGTTCGACGCCAAGTTAATGTTTGTTTATGATAAGCATGGACTGACTTGTGAGTAGCAAAGGAAGTGACCGACACCCTGTTCAAAGGAAGGCCCGAGCGCAACTGAAATGGTTTCGCTGGCAGCAAGCCCTAAGCATCACATTGCCGCCAAATGTCCCATTCTCTTCGCAAAGCTATTTAAACACACAACCTTCCTGCACAGTTTGCTCCTAAATTTATCGCTCAAGAAAAAGAAAATAATGCTAATGCTTTTGCTCGCTTATGCCAAAACTTTCTCTCTTACGCTCACTGCAACACAAACTATATTTTTTTGACTTGGCACGCATGTAGTTCACCAACACCATTTTCCGGGATGTAATTATAGATCTCCAGGGGCACCTGAGGGAGGTGAAAAGATGTTTTTTCTCGTAGAACTCGTAGACATAATTAAGGTGTAACCAAATATAACTGCCTAAAGATACAGCCGCAATGTAAGGTGTCACCGTTAGAATTACTTTTGATCCAAACGGTAATCAAAAATATAGGAAAATCAGAAAACATTTAATATACCAAAAACAATTCGGAATGGGCATAAATCTTAATAACACGATCGACGTACCTGGGTATTGTATCTACATATATCTGTTTTTCAAGTACAACTTTGTGTAGAAAGTATTCATAAACACATTCTAATTCCGAAACCGATTAATTCCGATTTTTGATTGATAAATGAGCAGCTAGAGAGAAACACGGAAAGGATATGTTGCATTGCTTCTCAGTAAATGAAATAAACCGGTAACGCGCTAAAAGGTTAGGGTTGATCAAAAATTCAATTATTTAAAAAATCCACAAAATAAGCTCCCTATTTTCAGCACTTGGAAAATTCAATTTCGCATAGAATTTTAAATAGGCAGACAGATAATGACGGAAACAATAAGAACTGACTTGATTCATAAACACTATCTTTCCTATTGATTCAGTCTCTTAAGAGTGTGTCAATCGCATTTCTATTCTTCTTTTTCCATGTCCGATGTTAACTCGCCGCCTCATAATCTAGAGGCTACTGGTCATTGCTCGAATGGGTTACTCCTTGTATAACGCGAGGAACCATATTAAAAGGAAGAAACTCTTCACTGCAGTGAACAGCTTTACTCACTGACCAGAAGGTTCTAGGGTTTCAGACCCAACGGTGGCAGGATTTTTCGACACTAGCTAGCTATCAAGGTAGAATTAAGCCGCTATCTGAAGGAGAATTCTAGCGGTCGGCAGCTTTCCTGTGTTTCTCCGATCACCAGGCGAATGCCACAGCAGTAGCCTAAGAAATAGGCCACGGATCGCATGCGATGTTTCCTTCCTCTTCCTTGACCTATCCTCACCCCTTAATTACACTTACACTTTCTTCACTACCACACATGTTGGTAGACCATTCCGGAGCTCCGAGCTTGTCTCGGCTGAGGCGGTGCCCCGCTGGAGGAAGATACCAGTTTAGGGAAAACCTCGCATGACGACAAGTAGGTCGGCGTCGGCTCTCACCATCCAGTTTCATCAGGGTTAGATCACCGCTACCTCCCGAAGTAAATCCATGCACTACACTTACAGGAATAATGGCCATAGTATGAGACGCGATCGGAATCTAAATGATTGCAGATAAACGTTTATTTTATTAATTTTAGGATATCATTAAACATTTGTGTTTATACTATGAAACCGATTAATAAGGAGCAAGACCACTGCCTTTTCATTTTCAGAAAAATCAGAAACATTGGTTGAGTAGAAAACTCGCGCTTCTTTCTAAACAAAAATCCTTAATGTTGTTTTATATAAATAGATATTAAGAATGAATCAAAACTCGAGGGCAGTACTTCGGAAATGGACTCGTTTTATACAGAAGTATTATTTTACGGATAGGTCCGGAAATTCATAGTTGTGGTGTCGTTACAGCATGTTTTTTCCGTGTGGGAGGTATAGTGTCTGTGTTGAAATCTAATTCTATTGATGACGAATCAAAATCTCCGTTTATGCATTTGGCACTTCGTCAGTCAGTGCGCACAATGAGGGGAGATATGAACATTCTCTCTCAAGCTGCAAAGACGAGCGGATTGTTTCAACCCCTAATCAGTCACCTATTGGCTATTTTTGTGTTGGCACAGTCAATGTTTATATTTTAAGAATTCTATAGTTAATGGAAAATTAATTATTTTGTGCTGACAGGTAGTTACGACAGTGTTTTGTCGAGTTTTGCAATGTAGTATGGTAGCTAGGAGGATAGAAAAGAAGTGGATCTTGTTGATGAGTCGGTTGTGATTTGTTGAGCTGGATGACGGAAGGTACCGTAGCGTTGTATGTATAAAATTCTTAAAAGTTATTAAACTTGTGTATTAGTGAGTTTGGATGTCAAAAGCAAGCCTCAGTAGTTTAATCTCAAAATTGGTGAGCAGGATACAAATAATAACTTGGAACTAAACTCCGGTCGTATATTTTAGAGACTCGCCTCTAGAGAGTAGAAAGAAATACATTTGATTTGTTTATTGAACTGATTCAATTCATTTATGGAAAAAAATCTTTACGCCACGTTTTTGGCAATGGTTAGACAAACGAATGTAAGTGTAACTGGAGAACGCAAGACTTTTATCAACTGAAACGTGGGAAAATGTGGACTTGGAAGTTGGAGTTGGACTTAGTTTTGAAGATTATAACCTAGTGGTCAGAATTCAAGAAACAGGGAATTATTTTCAAGATTTCATCTCGTACGTGAAAAGAGTATTTCAGCAGTACAAACACAATAAGTAATGATTTTCCGGGTTAATGTAATAAATGCAATTTCTTCTTCCTATAATACATCCATTGTTGAAGTTTGGCCGTTCAGTTTCGATACATCCTGAAACGTTTCATAAGTTAATGTTCATAACTTTCATAAGATACCCGGAAAGGTCAGACGTCTTGAAACGGCTCGCCACTAGTTGCGTGGGCGAGCGAGTCCTTGAATATAGGACTTGTGCTAGTCTTTCCTGCCAATTCACTCGTGTTTGTAATTAGAAGTTTTATATAACAGAACTTGCCCTACTTTCTCTCTCCGTCTGTCTCTCTCTCTTTCTCTCTCTCTCTTTATCTCTTTCTCTCTCTTTCTCTCTCTCTTTCTCTCTCTCTTTCTCTCTCTCTCTCTCTTTCTCTCTCTCTCTCTCGGTCCAATTGCGTTACAGCCCAAGCCGAGCACTGTTCTGGCATTCTATCACCACTTGCATTGGTCACAAGGAGACTGGAAATCCTACTATCTGATTAACCAATATGGGGAAAAATCATTCGAGCGAAACTATGGAACTTAGTAGTAACCTGTTGAGGAAGGGATAACCGTGCGCGGACCGTTGATATTATTGATATTGTATGTTTGATATTATTTTCGTCTGAAGGAGAGCAAATTCACTGGACAAAAGAAGATAAGCACTCAAAATCCGGGTGTGGAGAAGTGTACTTGTTAATATTACAAAGGAGCGAGATTGTTCCACAAATACAAGTATAAAGGTGAAAATTGTCTTTTTCACCCCCTCGTTCCCCTTCGTACAATTGAAATATGTCTTTAACCCATCATGTATAAAAACACAAAATGAACTTTTCTTCTTTACCAGTGGCAGAATTACAAAAATATTATATGAGCAGTATAAAAAAATAAAGTTGTATTTTATAGGAAAAAGATCAGTAACATATTAAGAGTTTTCGGAAATGAATTTTGTTTTCTGAGGTACCTTTTAGGACTGTTTTGCAATTACGTAACGAGTTTTGTAGTGTCCATACACTTTTAAATTACTCCCGCTATCGTAGAACTTCGTATCAAAGCGTCCAAGCCAGTCCTCTAATACCAAGTTCGTATTCCTGTCTTCAGCTGGCCAAGCGTTCGCCAACAGAGGCATTGCGATGCGGCGCCGCATCGCACGCGTGCCGGGGCGGGGAGCCCAGCGGGTGGGCGGGGAGCCCAGCGGGTGAATCTGGCCGTCACCCGGCCGCGCATGGCGTCGTTCTCCGATCGATATCTGGCGCCGTAATTATCGCCGGATGGCCGAGGACTTCCCCACCGCCACTCGCTCCACTGCGTTTATGTCCCCGTCGCCTCTGCCGCCTACTTCACCCCCATCCCGCGCAACCGTTTCTGCCAGTTTCCCCGCCAATGCAATTGCCTTCGCGCCAACAAAACCACCGATGTGGCCTCCTTCGCCTCACCCTGCCATCTCCACCTCACACTTCTCTTCCTCAACGTTCTCCTCTTCTGCCACAGCCGTCTCCACCTCCGTTTCCACCCCTACGCCTCTTCCTCCCCCGCCCATACAACACATGTAGCTTCTGCTACTAAAACAGATTTCACAAACATCGTTACCGTCTTCGAAGCCACCCTTGCCACCGCCACTCCATCTCCGCCGTCCCCTTGCCCCTTCTCACCTCCTCCTCCTCCTCCTCCCACCTGTATCCCACGCTTCGTCTTTCACACATTATCTTTCGTCGCCGTCTTTGCTTTCGTTTTCACACTTCCCCTCCACACCTTTCCGAAGTTTCCTGGGCCTCCTCGTCCTTCTCCTCCTCTTCCTCATCTCTCTGCTCCCTCTCCTCCTCGTCCTCCTTAGCTACTATGGCCGCCCCCTCCCTCCGCCCTCGGCCTCCGCCAAGGGCTGCTCCGCCTCGCCGCCCGTGCCGACGGCGCGGCGTAACGATTGGCGCTGGGCAATTAATTCCGCCAGAACAGCGCGGCAAGCGATCGCCCGTCCTCAGCACCCCATCCACCCGCATTCACTCGAACCAATTCGTCCCTCTCTCGCGCACCCAACTACTCTTTCCAATGCCTCACCAATGCTGCTCTTAATTATCAATTACTTCTTCCCACCTCTTTCACCGCCTAGTCATTTATCTCAGTTCGCCTTCCCACGTCCTCTCTCGCCTCCATTTCTCTCTCTTCTCACCTCATTTTTATCTCTCCTTTCTACGCTTCATATAAGTCGTCTTTTATGCGTAGTGTGTACTTTTATGCGTAGTAATATAAATACATATACGCCTTTTATGCGTAGTCGCCTTCTCAATCTCCACAGATTCCTATCCATTCATCCCCTTCACCTCTCTCCGTCTTTTCTATATCATACCTTCCCTATTTTGCTCCTCACAATTATTTGTACTTCCCACCTTCATATTCTCGTTGTTTTGCGTTTTCCACCTTGTCTGTGTCGCCTTCTCGTTGTACACTTTTCAGACACACTTCCCTCTTATTCTCGTCGCCTTCTCGCTTCTCTGCTTCAATGCCTCTTCTACTTTCCACCTCATCCCATTCTCGAGTTTTCTTCCCTTCTCCCCTCTGTCCTCTCTCCACCTCCCACAATCACCTTCCGACCTTCCTTGTTTCTCTCTGTATCATCCCCTCCCCCTCCGCTTCCACGCCGCGTCTTCGCTTGTTTTCCGCTAGGCTGTGCATGAAGGAAAGGTTTCTATGGATTGTGCACACTGATTGAGTCAGGCGTCTTACGGACTTCTGGTCATCGTGATTGCTTCACTGCTCGGCGAGTCTCGCCAAGAGGTTTTTGTCCATATCAAAGCCAACAATTGTGATCTTCAATACGCACATTTGAAATAAAGTAAACAAATAATCGTGATACTTACCCGTCTACTGTATACTATTTTGCGTTATGTTAGATAGTTATATTTTTGAAGCAATTATTTCACAGTTTGGACCTTTCATATCCTCTACCTTTTCGCTTGCGGCAACGCGTCAATGCAAACATTGGAAGCCAAACGCAATACTATGCTTGTCGTTATTACAAAATGGTCATTGATCCTATTGGGAAATTTGGGAAATGGTGAATCTAGGGAGGGAAACCGGTTACAATGTTAGTGCTAGTATGTAGCATCCCCTCAAGAAACTCAAGAAAGCGGGTGCAGATTGTACTTCCTAATGGTAAATGTAATATCCTAAGGGAAGAGACGGTTTTGGGTCATGTTTAAGAAACCAACACCAAATTCCGTAAGTGTACTAATGCTAGAAGGAATCCCCCCGGTCTTATATAAAACACATTTAAGAAGAAAAATATAAGTTCGCAGATATTTGAGAAATCAGGCTCACATGCAATCTGCTACTCACAATTTTTTTAAAATCGAAAAAATCAAAATTTGTTTCTGCGTCTTCTTACAACTAAAATATTAAAGACAGTTTTGTTATCTCAATAAAACCTGATCCTTAAAGATAGATTTTGAAATAACGGCATGTGCAATTTTTCGAAATTTTGAGAATTTCTCGCGTAGTTTTGCGTGAATTACAATAAATTTTTAATTTTTGTTTATACAATTTTTTCTCAAAAACGACTCCATTGATTTTAATGAAATTTTGTTGGTGGATAGTTTGAAGGACATTTATAAAAAATGGTGTAGGTTTCGTATTGGTTAAAAACTTTGATTTTTCGACAATTGTAAAAGTTCAAACGTTTTTCGGCGTCTTCCTACAACTACAATTATGAAGATGCAATTTTTTCTTAATGAAATGTGTTCATCAAAAACAGATTTTGAAGTAAGTACGTGCAATGTTTTTTGAAAATACGAGTATTTTTGGAGTAATTATGCGTCGAAGTTTGTCACCCGCCCTGAAAATCCAGCGCTTCTTGATCGCAATTTTAATTGTTTTTTGGCTGTTGGATGCTACGAAAGTTAGAATGTGTATGGTATTTTGTATTTCTTTGTTCGTTTCTTACATTGGAGCTTTTGTTGAACGTTTACAAATTAATCTTTTAATACTTATTTAAAACCTTAAATACTGAAATAAATATGAAATAAAAATTGCTAGCTTTCAGTGGCCCACTCGCAATTGATGCAGTTCGATTCGATAAGTTAGAATTTATTTATTATTTCATATTTCATTTATTATTATTATTATTATTATTATTATTATTATTATTATTATTATTATTATTATATTTATACTATTTCATTTTAAATTGCGTCTTCTAATTGTGTTAAATGTGAAAACGAATAGACGAGTGGTCATTGTTGGTTGTTGTTACCCATTGTTGTAATACCACACAGATATCAGAAGGCAATAATGACGGCTGTTTTGTGTTCACTGTAATAAAAACGAACATTTTGATGTATTTGTAGAATATTACAATACCATAGTGTTTAATAATTACTATTATATATTTTTCGATCTATTCGCATTGTTTGTCAACGCTCTCTGTATCATATTACTTATTAACTTTTAACTATTTTACTTTCTAGATACTTTTAGTTATGTTTCTGCTTATTTTTCACGCCAAATTTTCTACAATTTCAAATGAGTTTTTAAAAAAACTTACAGAAATTGTGGCATAAATAGTATTACATAACCATTAGTAATGGCGAGAAAGTACGTGCTGTTTTAACATCTCTGGTTTAAAAATGAATTTATGTTACGAGAGGAAAAGGAGCAACATTCAATTGCAAAATCTCTCAGAATATACGTCTCTCAAACATACGCATTTTTGTGATAGTATTGCAAAGTCATATGATATGAAGACTTACATTACATATCAGGAAGAAAATCAAAAGTAGTTGTAAGTAGGTTTCACGTAGTTTTGTAATATTAACTCGTGATGAGCTTAGATAATGAGAAACTCAACAAATTCAAGCTCCGAAAGATCATCGCAGGTGTATAAAAACAAACGGTTGGAGACGTGTTCTCTGTATCTCCATTCCCGACCCTCTATCCCTGCTCTCCATACCCGATAACTTGTTGAATAGTGACTCATTATTTTCTCATACATCGTCCCGTCCTTTGCCTGGGAGGAGGTTCTTGCTCTTCCGATACCCTCCTCCCAACACTACCACCACCAGCACGCACTTCAAGGACCTGCTCTGTATATCCACATAATTGCGCGAGTATCTTGTTTTTACAGCACGTGACCTTGGACGCGCGCCGCGGCCACAGACCTCTAGCTCCCTTCCACCCCCGCTACACCCACCCCACCTCACTCGTTCACTAACGACGCGAGACTCGTCTCTCTCTCTCCAGGACAAAAACTGACAGACGCACCGCCGCCACACACTGGTCCAACCCCAAAAGGGCGCAAAGGCAAAAGAACAGCAACAGCAATAACACCAGCAGCAATAAGAAAAGATAAAGAAATAAAAATATTAATGTTTAAATGTCCTGCAAAAACTTTTCAACCGAGAATATAATTTTCAACGCTATTTCTAGTTATCATCTTAACTTGGAATAGTACATTTTTTTATTAATAACGAGATGTTTTCCTTTTTTTCAAAATTATGTTTAATGCAATCCGCAATGCATCTCGGCACTGCGGAGCAGCGCAGCGGTGCGAGCTTGGAGGGCGTAGAGGAGGGGCGGGGTGCGAGCAGCGTGCGGGTGGGGCATGGTCGATGCACTGCAAAACGCTGCGGGGCGAAATGAGATGAAGTTGTGACGAATCGAAATGGAGAAGTTGAACGAATCGAGATGGAGAAGTTGGACGAATCGAGATGGATAAGTTGGACGAATCGAGATGGATAAGTTGGACGAATCGAGATGGATAAGTTGGACGAATCGAGATGGATAAGTTGGACGAATCGAGATGGATAAGTTGGACGATTCGAGATGGAGAAGTTGGACGAATCGAGATGGGGAAGTTGGACGAATCGAGATGGAGAAGTTGGACGAATTGAGATGGAGAAGTTGGACGAATCGAGATGGAGAAGTTGGACGAATCGAGATGGAGAATTTGGGCGCTTCGAGATGGAGAAGTTGGACGACTCGAGATGGAGAAGTTGGACGAATCGAGATGGGGAAGATGGACGAATCGAGATGGGGAAGTTGGACGAATCGAGATGGGGAAGTTGGACGCAGCGAGATGGGGAAGGTGGACGAATCGAGACGGAGAGGGCCAACGCGGTGTAGTGCGGTGAGAGTTGGCGGGGTGGAGCAGGAAGGGTGGAGCCTGCAGTGGAGGATGGTCGGGCGAAGGGGAGGGAGGCAAGGAAGATTGATTGAATACAGATTCCGGGCGCTTCAGTGAATAAGATTATTATTCCGTAAGTAGAGTGCATTTTTCTTCCTCTGGAGGTGGCGGCAATGGATAGTGAGACTGGAAAATTAATTTTCATTTATTGAATTAGTTATTGATACAATACATATTCAATAGAAATATTGAATGACTTGCATTAGTGTAGAAAATAAGTAAAAACTGTACTTGTGGAAACGTTTCATCGGCTTCTGGTGGGGGCGCAGCTCCATTGTAGGCACGGTGCTGACGGTAACATTTCATAAATCTGTTAAACGGCATCGTTGTGCTCTGTTGGGGTGCTGCGAGACCACTGTGCACTGCCGGGTAGAAGACCGGCCCTTGGCCATGCAGCGCACAGTCATCACAACTGCACACGATGACAACAAAAATGACGTCTTAAAGAGCCTTCGTGTAAACGGGCGGGGGAGGAAGGAGTAGGAGGAGGAGGTCAGAGAGAGAGAGGGACCTTTTTGCCGGAGGGGGGGTAACGACCCGCTCCCTCCGGGCGGTCGGGGACTCCGCAGCATGTGTCCTGGGGCCCAGGTGCGCTGTGCGAGCTCGCCGCGACCGGGCCGCCCTGTAAAATATTGTAAAGGGCCGCGCTGCTGTATTTGATTAGGGCAAATTGCACCATCTGCCAGTCAGCCGGCCAGCCGGGCTGGGGAAATGATTAGTGAATCTACTGCGGCTCCCCGCCCAGCTGCTTCGTCTCAAGGAGGGCTGCCGTTTGTTTCAATTGAAGCGCCCGCGGCGCTGCCGTTCTGTTCTTGGCTCGGAAATGGCTCTCCGTGCTGCGGGAACATGTCGCCGGTGCGTGTTCTTCGTAACACGGTGTTCGGAAGGCAGTCAGCGCTGATACAATCAGTACACAAAGCATTACTGTATGTAGTGGTTCATTCACATTGCCTCGTTCGTATGGCCCTGCTGTCCAATCCGTGTCTTACTTAAGGTCTGCGTAATGTCACAGCAGCTCGAAACATTATTGATCTCAGAGGAAGTGCGAGCTATGGGTACGAGCTATTGCGTGGTCATTGAGATGTGGGGATAAGACGAGGTACGATGGACCGGGCGCCGTGACCCATCTTTAATAGTACTGCTCCTGCACCCGCCTGTAACTGACTGGAGGAAACAATGAAAATTCTCTAGTAGAGAAGAGTACAGAATTTTCGTCTACTGTGAACTGTAGCTTCCGTCGGCTGTGAAGACGTCCAATACAGCTGATTCGCTGGCGTCGAAAATTCGCCACCGTCGGGGCTCGAATCTAGGACTTCCCGATCTACGCAGTTTCAGTTGTTGTCTTGCAGTTACATACGCAGAATACCTGTCGGTACTATCATCGCGACTTGCAATTTTCTAAGGAAATTTGACGGTTTTATACGGAGACACCATTGTCGCGAAACATTGTCACAAAAAACGTAACTTCACTATCTGTGCACACCATCTAGAGTTCTATGGGTAATATAGTTATTGAAATTTTCGTTCTCCATGTTCTCACAGAATGAAGTGGATTCCTTCACTAACACTACGCTGAGGGATAATAGTTTTTAACTGTTTTTGACATTAAATAAATAAAACCCGTTACTATTGTGAATTATCCCCAATATGTGCTTCAAAGAGATTTAAGATGAAACAAGATAATTTAGAAGCTTACAACTATAACAATAGTTTTTATTAGAAAAATAATTTGTCATTTAGCAAATTATTATTCTGTTCTAAGGTGATTTATGTTATAGTTTATTTTAGATCAATGATTTTACTTTATGTTCATTACTTTGAGTTGTGTAGTCATCAGCTTTATGTTCCATTTATGCACTATTTAGTTCAAAGTATGTTCAATTTTAAACTTTCAGTTTTATATGTTCCAAGATTTTGTACAGGTTCGCACAGAAGCTGTGCCTTTGCGAAAATAACTTGGGAGCAGTAATATGTCTCGACGGTGTCGTATGACCTCTCATTTATTTTGCGTAATCACAATCTGTACAAATAAATAAAATGAAATGAGATAGCCTTCTTGCTGACAACTTGATTGAAGGAATCGTTAGTGTTAACGAGCTATTGTTCCACGGCGATTTGCAGGTTCGTTACAATTCACAAGGAAGGAAACGAGTTTCGTTGGATAATGAATGCAAAGCGGTCTTTATGGTGGCAATTTGGCGAACCCTTTTGTTCGTGATTCTCCTCGTGATCAAGGTGGGCAATAAAAATTCCGCTTGTGTAAAAATTCACTTTTCAGACCTGGTTGAATTCACTATCGACATTGATTTGTTTTACCCATCACGTGAACAGCTAGATCCTTTTAGGAAACAAGTAGTTATTCTATACGATTAATTTTTTAAAGAATTATGGCCAAACCAAGTGCTTTGCTGAATGTTCTTTCAAAATAAATATATGAACTGAAGCACTACCAATAATTCATATTTGTTTTAATTGATGTGTTTACATTTTAATCTATACCAACGATTATCTCTAATTAGAAGGTACAGAAAATAAATAACAACTAATAGACACTCAATAAAGATTAATAAGTGATATAATAAATAACACTTCCAATAATGTTTACAGACTCTACAGAAATAAAACTTGTTTCGGGGTGTGCTTAAAATAATAGGTGTGAGTTGTTCATTATGAAATCATTTTACATTTTGTAAATTTATATTATAACCATATTATAAATGAATTATTACACTTCGGTTCGAATGAAAATAATTTTTATACAAGCAATTTATTAAAAATTAAAATTATTTTAATTTAATAATTCTTATTTTCTGTTGCATTATAATCGCCATTTGGGTGAACTTCAAAACTGCATTTTAATATTGTCAATTTATGAAGTAGAGAAGGTAATACACAATGAGACAAAATTAATATTTTTATGATAATCATCTTACGTTTAATTATCGTAAAAAATTAATATTATTTCGGACATGATTTTGAATTAGGACTTATTTAAGAATTCAAGACATATTTTAGAATATAAAACATTACGATTACTTATCAACTTTCTGAGATACTAATTTAAATGTGAACGAATGTTTTTTGTTTCGCTGTGTACCAGACATGATAACCAGAGGCAAGACATTGGACACAATGAAAGAGATTTTGTTTAATGTTTTATAAATATAATACACGAAAATGGATCTTAGTATATTATTTTTATAAACAGTAATAATAAAAAAGGTATATACATTTTACTTTTTATAGCAATTATATTTTTGAATTTAATACAAAACTCATACTAAAATTATTTTACTCCAGAAACAAAAAACGACAAATTGCATGTATATTTTCCATTTAAATTCATAATGTTAAAAAAGTACTAAATTTTGCAATTCATTAAAATATTTCGTGGAATGGTAAAATAAAATTTCGGTTAAATAGTTCCAAAAACGTAAAGTAGTTTTAATTGACGCGACGTGAAGATTCCCTAACTGAAAAATAATATTTTTAATTCCTGAAACTTCCAGGAATTACTTTCACCCGGTTCCTAAAGTATCATATAAGTTGACTGTGGACTTGCCAAGCGTCTCAGTGTGTGCTATGTTGCGAAGTCTCAGCGTGTACCAATGGGACTATGTTGAATATCAGTCAACCAGCTTTTAAATGAAGCTTATTCCACAACGACTGAAACATTGATTGAAAGCTTTGAGTTTATACTGAAATATTGATTAAAGAATTGAGTGTACTTATTATGTGTTGTTAAAACTCTAGCGTATTTTAGAAATGTTCAAATGGAAATCACTATTATAGTAACATTTCACTACTTAAAAGTTAAATTCTTTGAAAGTTGCCCTTGTAACCCCAATTGCACGACGTATTTTTTTCTATGAGGCAATTTAAAATGTAAATTAGCAGGTGTTGTTGCAACTACTTCACTTTCCTTTTCCAATTTCATTATTTTCATTATTATAATATGTTTTTATTATATTACCATTTTTCTCACTGTACATCATGTTTCATTATGTACTACTCTCCTCTAAATTTTGTCTTAGCGAAACAAACATTGATTTCTACAAAATCTCATGTATGAATCATGAGAACATCCTATTTAAAACACCGACCAACTATTGTTGAGTGGCTATTAGCACCTATAATATTTCTATTTTATCTAATTACATACAGTTTGCAATTTATTTTATAACCCAATAAAATGTCATTCTATCGCAAACTGACAATATTTGCATCCTGACGCAAAGCAGTTCCTTAACAAGCAAAAGCAATATCCGTCCGACACATTCTGTTTTGCAATGACGTCACTCCCTGTTTCAAAAACTTTTTATCTCAATTACGTAACGTTTTTACGTTAATTTACGGCCGTCAGTTCGCAAAAATGCCGTGCGGCGGCCGTCGCGTCGTTTCCGCGCCCTGGGAGGAAGTGCCAAGGAAGAATGACGTGGCAGCCTACAACCCCTCCGAGCGTGCGGAGGGCGCGGTGAGTTCCGCAGGAGCAGGGGGCGTTGGCGACGGCAGGTGGTAGCGAGGGCGAAGGGAGGTTAAAGGTGAAGGTGGGAAAGACGTCAAGAGTCAATGCACATTCATGTTACGAAAGTTAGAGAGTATTCTAATGACGTTGTTTGGTGTAGGACCTGGTTCGTCATACGTCACGCAACTGAAATGTAGATTGTTATGGTGAACGTAGCAGATTAGGTGTAAAGTTATTTGGTAAGCAAAACAATATGGTTCATATTATGAATAATGAATCTCCGTATTTGTAATAAAGCCTCGAAATGTGATATCGGAGACAAATGTTGGGTAGACGGGGACAGAGCTGGTGGACGTGGATGCAGAAGCAGAGGAAAATATGGAGGAGGAAACATAAGAGTCAGAGGTGAGGTGTAGGCGTAGTCATGGTTCAAGGCAGTGTTGAATTTGGTGAGCAGAGGTGGGAGCGTAAGTGGAGGTAGGAGTAGAGACGAACACTGGGGCAGAAGCGGTGCCGGAACGGGTGTGACGAAGTGGAAACTCAGGCGAAGACGGTCTGCACGGTGGGGCCACACTAGAGTGTCGGTGGGTACCACGCAAATCTCAGTGTTGATATACTGATGGTGGCGATGGCTGATGAGAAACAGGAAAAGAAGTGGGCGAAGCAGTGAAGGAAGTGCGTATGAAGGAGCGGGCAGGACTGTATGTAGGTCCGTGCCATCTCAAAGATTTGAAGTGGTGGCGATGACGAAGGCGAGAGCAAAAAACGGAAGGGGCAGAAACTGACGCAGAGCGAAGTCGAGGCGAAATCGGGAACGGGGGCGCGGACGGAGGCGTGAAAAGAGCAGCATGTAAGAGCGCCATCTCGAAGGGTGCATGTGGTGGCGAGGCCGGGAGAAACATCGGACACAGTGGCGAAGACTGAGGCGGATGCGGAGCGAGGTGAAAGCCAAAACGTTGATGCGAAATCAAGAAGAAGCAGGATGGGGTGGGGCTGGGCCATCTCGAAGGGTTGCGGCGATGGCGAAGGCGTGAGCGGAATCTAGTGAGGGGCTAGAGGTATAGGAGGCGCGGCCTACGTAAAGGTGTAGACGGGGATGGGGCGCGTTGGCGGGGCGAGCCGGATCGGGGCGGGGCCGTGCCGGCGCGGGGGAAGCCAGGTTGACAAGCCCACCCCGCACTCCAAGCGCCTCCCGTTTCTGCATATGCGCGCTATTGTTTTAAGCGCGGCTTATCGAGCGCAGACTACCGCGCCGGGGGCGAGGAGGTGGTGGAGGCGGAGGTTAGGGGCGCGGACGCAGTATGCGTGCGACGCGGCAGCGGGGGCGGCGTCTCACGCACTCGCCAGCACGCACACGCACACGCGCCGTGCTACGCCGTGCCTCCCGCCGCCCGCCCGCCCGCCCGCCCGCCCGCACGCGGGGGTGGCCGCCCCTAGCGCTCGTGATCCGGGGGTGAACGCGCCCTAGGGGTTGAAACGCCGACGCCGCCCTCGCGCTGGGGGTGCAGCACGCGCGCCAGCCCTCGCCTCACCCGCATCGCCCCGCCCCGCCGCCCTGCACCGCCCCCCCCCCGCCCCACTCCGCTCCGCTTCACCACGCCCCGCCCCACCCGCCCAGCCCAGCCTAGCCCAGCCCAGTCCGAGCTGCTCGCTAATTCTTTCTCACCTTCCCAGCCCGTATTCCGAGCGATTTTAGACTTCTCTAACTCGTATTCTGATGTAGTGTTCTGTGTTCGTAATTTATCTTAGAATGTATGTAGGTAGGTATCTTTGTACTACGAGTATGTATGCTTTGAAAAAAAAAGATGAAATGAAATATATAAGTATACAAAGGTCTGTATGAATGAGTATACTTATGTACTTATGTTTTTGTATACATGTACTGTGTCGTAAATTTTAAATGTTATATGTGTTGCGAAATTGCGTAGTATTGTGTATATAATTGTGTTTTATAAATAATTCATTTGATGATATACTGTGTTGTGTAAATTAAATACTGTGGAACTTTGGGTTTTAAATCGATGAGAAATGAAAAATTAGGAATGTAGGGGGATTTTTACATCCCCTTGCATACTACTTTAGTTCAATAAAATTTATGTTTTTGGCTCTGAAAAAATATTTTAATAAATTGCATCCATTCACTTGAAAATAAAAAAGAATTTCAGTTTTGAAAATTTTAATTGACTGATGGGATTTTATTTCACAACGGTTAATTTTATTTCTCTGATAATTGAATTTCTATATATCATAATGATACAGTATATCTCCTTGTCAATAATTGCATTGAAATATTATCACATGAGTTATTAATTAACATTTCTTTGTCATTCAATTCTATTATAGCGTTTTATTTCTTGATCATAAATTTTCGACAAATTTGTGAATAAAAGCACATACGAGATAAAACATTGTATTACAAAAAATATGTTATCTAGTCCACTGATTTGCTGGGTCGCATTTGAGAAGCAATGAACTATCGAATAGATGTGTACCAACTGAGGAAGGATGGATTCATCTAAATAAGGCGAGAAAATAAAAAATAAAATAAAACTCAGATGATCAGGCAGTAGTGCGGTAGCCGATCAGGCAGTATCAGGCAGTAGCGGTCTGGGACCAGAAGATCGCGGGTTCGAGTCTCGCCTCGGGCATTGGTGTGTTTGTGTATATGTGTGTGTTGTCCTTTCACCCCTCACTATCATCGTAATTTCATCTTCCATGCCTCAGGGCTAACAAACCTGGGCGATAAAAATCGGATCTAGCTATGTGCTGTGCATCGAGATAATGTTACTGAGCCCCGGTAAATGCAGGGTACATGGACTCGTGATCCAAAGTGACCTATTCGCGAGCCAAACAAACAAAAAACAAACTCAGAGGTATTGGTTTCATTAACTATAAAATGTTTGAAACATTTCTTAGCCATTACGAATACCATTTTTTGTAACTTTCACGAACTTTATATTCACATTGTTTTATACCTGTATTAAGAAGTGTCAGTTGTGGACTCTGAAATATGAACAAACGCCTATAAATCCGTTTGTAAACTCACTTTATTCACCACAAAATCTATTACGTGGCCGCCACCTGAGAATGCTGGCGCTTTGGCCGATAGTGGTACGTGCCTCCGACGCCGCCGATGGAGAAAATTCAGACAGGAAATTACTTTAGTGCAGCCGCTCTGATGAGCAGGGCACAACTCACCCGTGGGCATCCACGCGGCCTCCGCGCCCGACCACACCTTCTTTCCCCCTATGCATAATGCCCCTGAGTAGGAGAAGGTGTGGCCCTGCGGGATAGGACAGCGTGAGTATGGTGTGAGGGCGTTGGGGGCGGGCGAGGGCGGGGGAAGTGAGGGCGATAGCGGAAGCGACGACCTGAGCAAGGGCGGTGGGGATGATGGTGAGGAACGCAGCGGTGAAGGCTGGTGGGGGGCCGCTGAAGACGAGGGGGCGTCGGGAGTGGGGCTGGGCGGGAGAGGGCGCGAGGGCGAGTGTGAGGGCTCGAGCGAGTGCGAAGGCTCGAGCGAGTGCGAGGGCGTGTGCGGGGACAGGGGTGGGAGTTGTAGGTGACGGTGGCTGCGGCGCGGGGGCAGCCAGAGTGGTGGCCCCGCAAGGCGCGACCTTATCTCCGTGACGCGTCGCCGCGGGGCGTCTCCACCGGTCGTGCTGCCGCGCGGCCACGAAGTCGCCCACTGCGTGAGATCTTTCACTGTGTGTGCGCAGACGTAGCGGCTCATTTTGTTGTGGCTTTATTTAACACACCAATTATTGTGATTGAGTTGTCTGCAGTACTGCTAGATATTTGCGACAGGGCTATGGTAGCTTCAAAATAAATTTAAAAGTATAAGTATTACATCGAACTTCTTTGAACGGCCGAGGTGGCTATAGCGTGTAGCGACTCAGCATCTCGATGTGAGGTATCGCAGGTTCAAATCTTTGTCCTCAAACGCGTCTCGTCAGCCCCCACTGGTGGAGATACTTGAAGGGAGAACCATGCGAGGCGATCTGTAGGTCGCCGCCACCTTCGGGAAATAACCTGCACTTCACGTTCTGGACTACTGAAACAATATCGCACCGCTAAGTGAATACGGGATTAGGACGGGTATTCTCGGAAGATTTAATTATTCTGCCGTTTTATATTCTCGCCTAACTACGTGAGATAAGAAAGAATTGTAATCGTGCTCCGGAAGTCGGTGGATTTTTCAATAGAAAAACTCTGGTGACAACAAATAGATAAATGTTACCCCTATTCGTATGAAAATACTTCCTCTAACATGTTATGAAGTCAGAATCCGTTTTGTGCGTCCTTGATGCTGAAAAATCATTTGAGGACAAAATGTCAATTCGTCACCAGAGCTAGTGCATAACAATTCCGACAATTTTCTCCAATATTCATATTCGCCTATCGATCTGAACGAACACATGGCTCTGCAGTTTTGTAACTGATACTTTGAGTTTCGGGGATACTTTGCACGAAGCCTCAATTAGGTTAAAATGTTTTTTTAATGGCTCCCAATATTTTGTTAAACCTTGTCCTAGTGATAGCATAAAAAACTCTTAAAAAGGCGCGGGTCTTATTTTCTTTCGTGATATTTTTGAAAATTGCAATCGCTCAAGGTTTTTCCACTTCTTCCTACAACTACTGCATTGAAGATAGCAATTTTTTCCTAAACGTTTGTAAAAGACAGATATTGAAATTAGATTGCGTACGATTTTAAAAAAATGAATAGCTTTCACGAAATTTTGCCTGAAATATAAACAATTTTTAAACAATTATTTTCTCAAAAACGGTTCCAAATTTTTTCTATATTTTTTCCCTTAAATTTTTTCCATGAGTGGAGAAAATGATGTTTAAAAAATTGTGCAGGTCCCACTTTCGTCGAATTCTCTATAATATTGAGAATTGCAAACAAATTTAACACCTCGAACTACAGTTTTTATTGAGATTTTTTTAACGATATACGTACTTTAAAACTAGGTCTTGAAAGAATGCAAAAGAAAATCTGTGAAATTTTGGAAATTGCACATGCAAATGATCAATTTTTTTTGAAGTACCAGAAAGTTGCTTTCGTACTTGCTTTTACAAGTCGCAAATGCAACAGGGTCACTGTGAATTTTTCGCCCTTCGGAAATCTTCCAATTTTTACTGGAATTGATCCCGCACACTAAGGATGGAGAGAACAATTGTAAACCATCACATAGATTCGTGGTAAAATTGGATTGTATTGTTGAGCTAGAATATTATATTTTTATTGTGGTGTATTATAAAATAACTGCTATAAGGATTCTTTCTCTAAGTAGTTATTCCTTTGTGGGTTTGTGCTCAATGAATAATTTGTTGTAATTTTATTTACAGAGTATAAAAATATTTTAATTGAAAAACATATTTACATAGATTGAAATAAAAATAAATATTTTATATTCTGATAAAAATATTATTATTAAAATCTGTAATCATAATATGTATATACTTTATAGTGTCATATGTAATTCCATTCAAAATAATTTATTATAATTTCCGGAAATATATTGTAGGAACTGTATTAAAATTATAGAATGTCGAAAAAGAAAAAGTATTTTATCACCAACACAAACTTCCTATTTTCGGTCAATGCGAACAAATACAACACACACGGACTCTGCCTAGACAAATATCGATTCTAGATATTATTGACTTAACTGTAGTGTGGTTCATTATTTCCTGAAAAGATTTTTTCCAGTAAATGGTATTTTGTACATGTTGTGTTATGACTATAGTTAGATAGTGACTGGTCTTTGGTCGAGTTTAATTGTGTAAATTCGTATTATGTCAATTCAATATCTAGAAAAAAAACAAATTTTAAAAATAGCCGAAAACTATTTGAGTAAATTTTAGTTTTAAGTAAAGTGAAATAATTTTTGGGCTCACATTGTAGGCATTTTATGTTGTTTTTGATCGTAGAAATTCAATCTTCACAAACATGTTGATTTGGAAGTAAGACGTAGGTTTTCTTCGAAGTTTCTTTGGAGGGGGTAAGGAAGTGTCATGACCCTCGTGACCTTGCCTTGGATCCGCCTCTGATATCTGTGTTGTTACTGGGTGCGGTGACACGGGTGGCACGGCGGGAGAGGTGGCGCGAGCGCAAAGTCAAGTAGCGGAGACGCGACCGCTGTGGTGCGACTTGTAAGGGTGATCGGATCGGTGAGGTTTGGATGGCAGTGGGGGACGTGAAGTCGGGGGCATGGAAGTCGGCGGAGGAGGCGGCGGCGGCGGCGGCCCAGCCGTCGCGATGGCGGGGGAAGGCACAGGTGACGGTGACGGCGGGGGTAGGGGGTCGAGAGGCAGAGGTGAAGAGGACGGTTGGGATTGGATGGCAATGGTGACAGCTGGGGTGGAGACAGCGATGGCGGCGTTCTTGGGAAGATTGACGGTGCGATAAGTGCGATGGGGTCTGCGGGACTTGTGGGTGGGGAGGTGGCGTGAGGATGGGGGAAGTGCGAATGGCGTGGAGGTAGGCAGCCCCCCGCGAGGGTGAGGTAGATGGCAAGGGAGTAGGTGAAGGAGTTCGCCTAGGCGGTGCGATGGCGGGGGTGGGCGGTGGCGGGCGGGGTGCGCGAGCGACGAGCACAAAGGCGGCGATAGGTGCGGGGGCGTGCCGTCAACCTCCGTCATCCGCAGGCGTCCATCTCTAATCGTCGCCCCGTCTCACCTCGCCGTGAATCAGCTCCGTTTGCTCTGATAGCACGGGCTGTGTTTGCGCTGGGGCGACGCGGCGCGGGTGGAGCGGGACGCGGGGCGGTGGCACTGAGGATTTCGCCGGCGTGGGCGAGGAAGGGGGCGGGGGCGGGGGCACGGTCGGGGGCGCGCCGCGGGGCGACGTGCGATAGGAGCAGCGCGGGGGCGCGTCCGGGGACGCGGCTCGACACAAACTGGGAGACGACGCAGGCCGCAGGGGATTTTTCCATTTCCATGTTACACTCAGGTTCCGTTAAATAATTTCTAGGCTTAAAAAGAGATGGAGAAAACACAAATGGATAAATACTGTTAAATAAAGATAAACAAACAAAATAAGTACAATTTTAAGACGAACAATAAACAAACTAGATTTTTTGAAGCTTAGATTGAACTTATTTAATGTTATAGCTAATTTGTATTTGGAAAACTATTCATACCCATCTCTCTGTCTCTCTGTCTGGCTCTCTCTGTGTCTCTGTGTGTGTGTCTCTCTGTCTCTGTCTCTGTCTCTCGCTATGCAAACTCAGGCCTGATATACCTATACTCTGCATTTGGAGCATGGGAAACTCCAGAGGGGGCAACAATGGGCCGTTACCCTTTGAAAATGTACCAGACTTTAAAAATTAAATATTTTTCAACTTAATATATCAATTGATTGCTTTCGAATGACATCAGAAGACCTCAAAATTAGTTAATTGAACTGTTATAATTTGTAAATTATTTCAGTGTTATTAAGAATTATCGGTTTTTCGGAAGTCTAATTCTTGAAACGTCGTTTTATGGTATTTTATTTTCATATTGATTATAACAAACTTGTACAATTTAAAAGTAATTCAATGTAATATTCATTATTATACATAAATTAAATTAATTTAAAATTAGTTGGACACGTGCGAATATTCCCCATCTTTAAAATCATTTTAATTCATTTGAGCAGTTCGTAAATCAAATTGGAACCTAACATCAAACGGAGGACGGGGCTAGATTTCTGGGATTAAATTGTCTAAAAAATCAAATAGTCAATTAATTTCACATTCATGTGGAGATGATGAGGGTACTCAGAAGAGGTAACTCTCATTAAAATATTTCATTTCATAGATTACGTTCTAAGAAACATAATTGTAGCTAGAATGCACAGTAACTAAATAATACATGACGGTAACGTGTGTAGCAGGTTGCGGGTGCACATATTGTATTCGTCAGAGCTTAATCTACAAAATTCTTAATTTTCTTCTATAATCTGTTTGATGGCTGTTCTGAAGGAATTTGCTAATCAGCGGTGGCACATTTCAAGTATTTTGTTAGGATGGCATTTTAAAAATCATACAAAATGGTCAACTTTTTACCACGTTTCTCTGGAATACTGTTATAGCTAAAATAAATGAGATTTTAAGGTGAGATGGTAAAAATAAATCACTTTTTCTGTAGAGTAAGTGTGTATCCCTGAAAGTGTACCAATTGCCAGTATATGGCAGATACATCGTTATTTAATGGGCAGAGATCGGCAGGTTTCCAAAATAACTCTAACACTTCCCAAAATAACTCAATTCAGAGTTTAAAAAAGTAATTTTAATAAATTAAAAATGTGGAGAAGCTAGTATTTTGTATATAAATTCCAAGGCAATATACCTGATCCTCGATTAAGATGACGCAAATGACATTTGTGGAAAATTAAATTACAGTCTCTTGAACAAAACAAGTTCTTGCATTGCAACAGTATTCCGGAAAGCAACGATATGAACGATATGTAGAGAGGTTTGTCTCTTCCTTAAATAATAATATAAATAATAAATCCTTCCCTGCAGGGGAAGTGGGCTGTAAGGGAATAAGTTCAGTAAACTGCTGCCCCAAAGGGCTCAGGAAAGAATTTCGCAATTTATTCTCCCTCTATTTTTGGGGTTCTGAATTAGAATGTGTGGTTTGCCACCTCGAGAAATATCGACTTCACAGAGAAAATTGTAAAGAGCTTTTGTTTTTCGCTTGTGAAGCGAAAACTATAGACTTTAACCTTTAACTTTACTTTGCCACTTTAACTTTTCACGTATGATCTTCATATGTGTATTCAAAATTAAAACAGACACAATTCCCTACATAATGCATATTTTATCTTGGAATGTTATACAGAATTTTTAAGCGCTGGGCCGCTCTGACAAATGGAGAAAGTTTGGCCCTCTGGCTAAAATGCAGAAATGCTCTACCCCCGCCTACTCTCTCTGCTTGAAGAGTTCTCTCTATTACAATATATAACTTCCCGTTTGAATAATTTTCAACATTTCAGGTGCAGTGAAACTAGGCAGAATGCCACCACTAGAAAATTGCGCGGGAGAGGGCTTTGCTTCCATTTTGACCAGAGGACCAAAAAAGCATATTTTAGGGCGCTTAAACCGTTTCAGAAAAAAATGAAGTTAAAATTACTCATTTTGTAGGGAATGTTGCCAAGTTAATTTTGCATGGTAGTATCATTTCGAAAAAAACTTTTACTTTTCGAGATATAAAAACTGAAAAGGGTGACAATTTCTTTTTGTTTTTGTTGTAAAATTCTTTGTGGAGGTGACATTTCTTGTGGTGGCAAACCATTTGAAATCAGCACCCCCAAAAAATGTATAGTCAGCGAGAAAAAACTTCCGGATTTTTTTGCTCGCCAGGATACCATTTTACTGGACTAGATACCATTAACGTTATCACGTTCTCTCAGAATGCGAGGGAGTGGAATGGGTAAGGAGAATCGCGCTTCATTGTTCTGGAACTACTTGTGCATCCAGCAGCCTTTGTTCGAGCTCTGCGCTTTGCTCTTTGCCCGATCTTTGCTCTCCATTGTTCATCACCACTGCGACCTCCCTCTTCCCTCTATACACACGCAGAGTGCGAGGTGCGGGATTAACACGTAAACAGATTTAGTATGTTTTAGGAGTCCTCGAAGCCTACAAAATATACGAAGAAACACGAAAACAAGATTATCTTTCAGTTAAGTAACAAACATCCTAGAAATTCGTGAACTATTGAAACCATGAATGACTGCAGATCGAGCAGTATATTTCAAGTGGGCAGTATCTAATAGGTATTGCATGAGACCCATACTCTTGCTGTGTGAAATCACTTTGCAGCCAGGGACTTATTTCAAGAACTAGAAGTGTGGTGTCTAAAGATGATAAAAGTGCTCCGAATGTTCGCAATTTAATTTTTGTGGAATACCCTGAAAACCTTTTACCTTATTAATTGATGGGACTGGGAGAAAAACAGCGCTTTTTTTGAAAGGCAGAGAAAAACAAAGATTTAATTAATCCAGACATTTCCGATATTATAATTCCATAATTACATTTGTGTAGCGTTTGATTTGTTGTTGGGGAAAATTCGAACATGTATGTTAGGACGCATTAAAGGAGAAATATCATTTAGTTACCCACATGAATTAGATTTATTCTTTTGAATCAGTTTTGTCAACTAACATGCGAGGAAAAATAAAACATTCCGCTCCTCTCAGCAATACAAACAGCGAGCATCCACAGACCTCATGATGCATGTGGTCTCTGAGTGAGAGGGAATTTCAGGTGAGCAGGGGTAGTAATCGATTACACTCTAATCGCAGGGTTATAGTTGTTAAAGTCATTTGGCCGATATAGAGCAAAAATGGACGTGGTTCAATCTTGTAAACCGAGGCGTTGACCGAGGTTTGTAAACAATCATGTCCGTTATTTGTGGTATCGGCCACGTATCGGTCAATGCATTCCGTAATAAAACCTTATCACATCAAATCATATAAATAAGAAGTACTTTTTCTTGAATTTCTTGTACTCGTATGCTATCTCGGGTACAACTCATTTGGTTGAATTGTTTTAGAAAAAGGCGGGCTATTAAAATCCTTAACGGCCACCGGTCTTTAAGAATGACTTGTCGTTCATCTGTTTGGTTGGGTTAAGTTGATATATCAGTACACTATTACGAAAAAGGACAAACAAAATATTATTGTCAATGTGAGTTTTTATGGAAAATATTTTATATCTTTCATTGTTTCAGTAACATTTTTAATGTTGCGCCTTTTTAGACAAGTAAATGCTGTAGAAGTGACAAGAAAGGGATCAATTAATGTTGACATGATGGACTGGCGCTCATCAGACCCTTGAAAAATTCATTAGTTCTATTCTGACCTAAAATTAGAATTAAGAAAACTATCGATTTACACATTTGATAGAATATTCACAGAACGTTTGCAAAAGAAATTTTATTATTTCAGATTTTTAGGGAATACCTGAGATATGTTGCTCTGGAATTTGAAAGCAAATTTGTAGTGTCCCACTGGTATTGGAACACATTCTAAATATTATTTATTGCATTTGCCGCGTTATTTGAGAAACAATTTAGACGTAGGGGAATATCACACATGGTGAACAGTGTGTTCCCGCTAATATATTAATGTGTACATCCAGTTCATCTTCTTTCCCTTTCAAGAGGCGCGAGATTTCCCACATACAGCATGAATTTCCGGGCAGTGGAGCGTCGTGCTCTGGTGACCTCTCATTGCATTTTCGTCATCGAATTTTTAAAACGGATCATCTAAGTGTCAGAAATAACGAATAAACTCAGATGTATAATGCTGTCTAGGTAGGTAGAAAAGTCCAACTTCGTGTTTTAATGGTAGATTCCTACATGCCTGTGAGATATAATAAGTATACCTCTGAGAGAGAGAGAGAGAGAGAGAGAGAGAGAGAGAGAGAGAGAGAGAAAGGGAGAGAGAAGGAGAGAAGGGATGAGAAGGAGAGGGAGACGGGGGTGAGAAGGAGAGGAGAAGGAAGGGGGTGAGAGAGAAGGGAGAGGGATAGAGAGGGAGGGAGAGGGGGATGGAGGGGAGGGGGATGGAGGGGAGGGGGATGGAGGGGAGGGGGAGGGAGAGGGAGAGGAGGAGAGAGAGGGGGAGAGAAAAAAAGTAGAATTCGTGTAGCCTTTGCATCATGGTAGCTAGCGTGGTGGGCCTTCTGAGTTGACGACTGTCCTTCGCCGATTGATCAGCGTGTTGCATGATGAAACCGAAAGCGCGGGCGACCGGTCGGTTGGGCGGCGGGCGGCGAGCGGCGGGCGGCGGGCGGCGAGCGGCGGGCGGCGGGCGGCGGCGGCGGCTCGACCTTCCGTCCTAGCGTGTTGGCCCGCGCGGCGCCACTCGTCCCCGCCCACGTCCCCGCCATTGCGTCCGGCCCCGCGTCTCGCAATGTTTTTGTCGGTCGCTACGCGACGGCGAAAGGGGCGGCGTGCGAATCCCCGGTGTCCGCCCGCACCCCCACCCCCGCGCCTGTCGATCGCTTCCTGGAACTGCCCCCCCCCCCCTCCAGCCCCTTCCCCCGCTAGTCGAAGGGTCTGATGCCGCCGCCGCCACCGGCCCGTCGATACTGTGACCCTCGCAGGGGAGTAACCCCGTTTCGCCTCCCCCGACCTGCTTGGTACAAACGGATGGACATTGGGCGAATGCCTTTACCGCACCCTTGCAAGTGTTCGCTATTGTAAATGTATACTTTCTTGGCTGCAACCACCACTGTGTTCGTCTGTTGTATCAGAACAGTAGTTCTCTAAAACATTTGGTTCGCGGTACATCTTTCGTCCTGGGGACACAGTGGCACTACAAGAAAAGCAAACCTGCCAGCAATAAAACTTAAGGTGTGTGTGTGTGTGTGTGTGTGTGTGTATGTATGTATGTATGTATGTATGTGGTAAGAAGGGTGTGAAACTGAGAAAGAGTTTCACGGAGTGAGAGTGTGATGGACTGAATTATTTAAGGAGCCAGAGGGTGAGGAAATGATAGTGATGGAATGACAATGAGAATGTGAAGTGGAGAGGGAGTGATATTGAGAGAGTCAGTAGGGAATGAGAGTGAACGACTGGGAACGGCAGGGTCTCCCTGCAACAGCCCTGAGCCTTCCGTTCGTTTGTATTTATGACGGATTCTTACGTTTCGCCTTTTCCGGTTCATCGAATACATCCATTCCTACACATTTCACGTTCATCTTCAGTACGTTCACGGACATGTCCAATATGTTAACAGACAAAAATAGCGCGGTAGAAAAGGTTGTGTATGAGAGTGAGAGAGATAATGAGCGAGAGTGATGGGGCGAGTGGGAGAGAGTGAATGTTAACATGATAGTGAGTGAGAAGAGTGACAGTTGATGAGACAGTACGTATGTGTGCTTTTACTGAACATTCCTGGATAATAAAGCAGTCTTCCTTTATGACAATGATTCGATTGATAATGGGTTGTAATGGAATTATGCTGCCATAAGGTGTGTAAACAGGATTCGAATGTCCAGTCTGTCCGTTGTGCGTACTGTGTACTCGCTTGTTATAAAGTCATTTGTCTTATGTCGTAATCACATTTCATATCTTAAGAACTATACGAAGGGATTTCACCGCTTGTCAGTGAGAATTGAAATAGTATGTGAACAGTAACTTTATTAATAGTACAAAAGAAGTGTATTTTTTCTCAAATTCACAATACTCAAAACTTCAGCATTTTACTGCAAAAATTTAATACTGTAACAGTTTGCAATAGAATATACTATGGTGATTCTTTTACCAGAATTTAATGAACAGAAGGATTTAATGAACAGAAGCAAGTTCCCAATTTAGTTCGTGTTGATTTTAGCTGACTAGTCATGAATATACCCAAATATTACCAAAAGCCTTATTCGAGACAATGATCAATGAGCAGTTCATATTCACTTATATCCTTCAAAAAAATAAATCAAATTAAAGACCGCACTTTATCAGTATTAATGTGCTGGGTTGCACAAAAACATACACTCTGTCATTTTTATTGTGACTCAAGTTTTTCGTAGAAAATACAATAGTCTCTCCCAAATTGATCGGATAATTTATTATCTTCCTGCTCTGTTTATGGATCTACCGAGTTCATTTAATAGAAGTCTGGAATTGATAGAACTCACAGTCCCTTGAACTCTGCTCCATCGGGAAAGAGCAATAATTCTGAAATGGCATGCTGGGTAGAGTGGAGTAGGAGCGGCAAACTTTTAATTTATCCTTGCATCGTTATTTTATTGATACTTTTTTCAATTAGTCATACATATATCATTTTATGAGTCGGACCTTTTATTTCAAATTACACCTACGAGTTGCGAGGAAAGAGTAAAACGCACCGAGGAAGAGATGCGTGTTTTGAGAGAATAACAGAAAGTAATTCATTGGACATACTTCTCTTTACATTGAGTACATTTTGAATCGATATTAGCCTTGATTAATGGCAGTGAACTCCTCACAAATGAGCCTTTCAGTTACAAATACCTGTTAACTGTTTACTAACTAATTTTCTCTCTAAATTCTCTCCTAAATTTCTAATACACTTAAATGTTGAACAGAGATACTCTTGTTCATGTGGTAGCAGATAATCAATTCAACTTGACAATTGAAATAAATGCTGCACATACGATAAGCACATTCCTTGACAAAAAAGTGAGATAAACGTTTGTTTATATTTGTTTTGAAAATTGAGGTGCAGTCGGATGTGCTCTTATTAGAAATCTATTTTTAGCTAATATTAGTGGCCGCTCATTTTCGGAAGGATATCGATTGTAAACATTGTGCAAACGAGGAACAGAATAGCTGACAATGAAGGCGGCACAAATACCGCTAGGGCTAGGTAGAGCGAGCGCGTGGGCAAACAGTCATCAAAATTATCTTCCGGCTTCTAACGGACTCTGTTGCCCCAGAATAATTTTGTAAAATACACATAACCATTTCACACTTTCTGATCCTTAAACTGAGTAATAAAGTAAAATTGAGCTTTGCTCGCGTAAGCATATGTTGAACAAATGTGTCATCTACTTGCACGGAATATGGGAGTACAAATTTTATGATAATGACAAAACTCCTACGTTAGAAATTCTGAGCAGTAGAGCTGGTTTTGGAAATGGGTCGATATACACGTTTCACAAGATTTGGAGGGGTAGAGACAAATTAAACAACATATTACACAAATTTTAAAATTATTTTCCCTGAGTTTACAAATATTTTAAATTCCATGTAATATTTAATTCGTAAGAAAGAATCGCTTTCTTAACAATTTTTTTCACATTCCAACGAAAAGGTGTTTCACAGATTCAGTGCGTTAACATTTATTTGAAGGGTATGGTCAGAGCGGATAGCAATTCTGGATATCGTGGCCAACCATCCAACCGACAAAGGTGGCTCAGGGTATCAACTGAATTTTACTCCAGTGTCTCTGACCAAGAGGGCCTAGGGTATCGAATTCTGACGCTGGCAGAATTTTCGACACTAGCAGTTGCTGTCTGGAGGAGAAGTCTCGCGGCCGGCTGCTCTGATCAGTAGTTTTCCGTGGTTTCTCTAGTCAATACCAGACGAATCCCGGAGCAGTACCCTAACAAACGCGCCAGGGTCCGCGCGCTATCTTTCCCTCCCATTCCTTCTCCTAACGTAACCTTCATTCTCTCTTCACCCCTCATCATCATCCTAACACCTCATTATTCACAATTCAAGGCTTAACAACCTTGTCTTACCGAGGGATTCAGCACAAAAGCTGATCCTAATACTTTAATCTTGTAGCGTGGTCAGAAATAGCCAATAAGCAAATAATAATAATAATAATAATAATAATAATAATAATAATAATAATAATAATAATAATAATAATAATAATAATAATTATTATTATTATTATTATAATTATTATTATTATAATAACCTGTCAGATTGCCGAGATCGTCAAGGCAGTAGCGCCGTAGCGGTCAAGGATCAGAAGATCGCGCTTTCGAGTCCCGCCTCGGGCGTGGGTGTATTTGCGTTAGTGTGTGTGTGTGTGTGTCGTCCTCTCATCCCTCAAAATCATCATCATTTCATCTTTCATACCCCCAGGACTAACAACTCAGGGGAGTAAAAATGGACTCAGCAGTAATTGTGATCCCCTCTAATTATGTTTCACTTGCATATCACCAGAAAAAAATATGACTGGGTTTTGATGGGTATTACTGCACATTCGCGTGGAATATAGAAAGGGCAAGGCAGGACTTAGTCCAGCATCCGTCCCTAGAGGAAATGGATGTAACACGCGTGGTGCGTTCCCAGCAGGGGCAGCCCCCACATAGCGTTTTTGCTGTTGTAGAAAACCCTGTCACCATCGGACTTCTAACATTGGTCCTTCCGGTGTTCTGCACTCCGTAAAAATAAATATAAAAACGAATATAACATTTAAAAGAGAATCTTTCTAATGAAAATGTTCTACACTATTGTAATAAAAATGCTCATGACCTAGGTTTTGGAACTATTAAATTATAATATGAATTTAGAGCTACATAAAAAATAAATAGTAAAGTGATGAACTAACGTTTTGTGCACAAAAAAAAAAGATCACTTAGCACTGGCCATTTAATGCGGTTTGTACTTTGATTCGACGAGTCGCTGTAGCGAAGCTTGATAATCAACACCCTCTCCAAGTTTGATAGCTTTAAATTATGTACTAATAGATGTAGGTAGGCTTGCTAGTGCGTTGATCGCAATGCCTAAAAAGTATTGGGTTTTAGCAGTGTGTGACGCAAATGGGTCACAACTCACGCGTGTCTCAGAAAGCCTTATCATGTTTTATGTTGTTCTTCACTTACGTCTTTCGATTCACATTGAAACAAGGACGATCGGCTGCAAAGAAGAATGGAGGGGTGGGGGCAAGGCGTGCCCTCCCCCCATTCGCCGTCTTTGTCTCCTACACTCACCCTCCCAGCGTCGTTCGCGCTTTCTTCGGAACGTGGCAGGTCATTTTTGCGCAGTGTGTCCTAATGTTGGGAAGGAAATAGAAACATGGCTCTATATTACTATTGGAGTGTCTTAAAACATTTCGTCCAAGAGAAAGAGGTCGAAAATGGACCAACGGAGCAAACTAACGTAGAATTGGATTACATTTATAAACAAAAAAATTCTAGCATTCTTTTGTTACAATTAAATTTAACATGGTTCATTTTGAAAAATTTTCAGTTGCTCAATCCTCTAACTTCAAAACTATTTCCCCTAGAAGAAAACTGAGAGGTCGAGTTCGTAGGAAATTTGATCTCTCTTATAGTGCCAATTAGTAAAGTTTGAGCTAACACAACCATTTTTATATAATTGCAAACAAGCTAACTTAAGGAATCTGTAAATTATCATTCCCTTTAGCTCACCCCCATCCACAGTAATTTGTAATATTTATAATATTTGTACACGAGTAAAGAAACTACGCTACCAATATCCATCTCTTAGGGATTTTTTTATATTTCTAATCCTAGTTTAACTTACTAGTTCGTATAAGTGAAAGTGAAATTCTTTTTAACTACTTATTCCGATTTTCAGTTGGATTTATTTCCTCGTGTACCTATCACAACCAACAATATACATTGAAAGTATTGTAATTGTGCCCAAATTAGCAGATTATGCACTAGTGCTATTTACAGACTGACGCGGAGCGGTGAAGAGAGATACGCTCTCAGTATCCAGCACCTTTATATGCTTTCGCGTCAAAACCTCGAGATCGATTTTTTGCAACATTACAAAACTTTCTTTAAAATTACATGTAAGAGAAAGTAAAAGCTCGCTTGTTTCTCATTGTGACATTTCCCTGTTTTTTCCACTGTATATTCAAAGTTAGTACAATTGGTGGAGGGTGATGTGGGGGCAGATGGCACGTGGGGCAATAGACCTACGGGCGAGTTTCCTAGGTGAAACTGAAAAAGGGTCGAGCTGGTGGAGGACGCGCCCTGGCATTGGAGTACCGCGGCTGGAGGGTTGGAAAGACGGGCGCGCGTACATATGTTTCACGTTTCTCACTTCCTTCAGCACGAGGAAAGCGTTGCCCAAAATTCAATTGGACCAACCCACTTGGCCGAGGTAGTTAAAACGGGAGCACACTAATTAATTTAGTTGAAAGGATCGTCAATTCGAGGCTTCAGAGTGCACATAACCGCTCATCTCATATTGTTCAAATCCCTATTGATTACTCCTGCTTTGAAATGCTGTAATGGTAGACTATGAAGAAATAGAACATACATTTTCTTTGGAATAAAGGTTTTAAAAGCAAATTAAATTAATATTTATAAATTGTAATTTTTTAGGTGTTGTGGGCGAACGGATGAACAGACAAAAGGATTTGCTGGCAGGCACATAGATATCGTACGAACAGTAACGGACACATGTAGATAGTCAGACCTTGTCTCGGGATCAATATTTTGCAAGGTTCTTTCTGTTGATTGTAATACGTACATGAGAAAGTGAAAGTCAGTCCAGTGTCGTTGCCCGAGAGTAAACAGTTCGATTCCCCTACCGCTCTCTCCATCTTATTGCTCCTAGCTCCACCCCACCGTATTATTTACCGCCACCTTCCTCACTACCTTCACCCTATCACCGTCGCTTCTCTCGTTGCTACCTATAAAACTGCCCCAGTCAATACCTCAGTCATGACGGCTGCCTTTCTAGCCCGGCCCATCCCTCAGCGAACGACCTTGCCCTCCCAACAAACATGACACTACCACCACCATCACCATCAGCACAATCACCACCACCACCACCATCATCATCGTAATCACCACCCCCATCACTACCTCCACCACCACCACCACTATTACCACCACCACTACCACCATTAACACCACCACCCACCACCACCCACCACCACCACCCACCACCACCACCCACCACTACCACGACCACCCACCACTACCACGACCACCCCCCACAACCACCGTGACCACCACCACCATGACCGTCACCACCACCATGACCGTCAACACCACCACGACCATCACCACCACCTCGACCACGACCACCACCACCACCACCTCCAGACCACCAACACCCCTGCCGCTTCTGCGACCATCATCGCCGCCTCCCCCAACCCCTTCTGCTAACGCCAGCCAGCATCACTAGCGCCTTTGTTACTGTTACGAGTACTGGTGATGCAGCCTGGCAGGCGAAAGGCTGTCGCCCTTAGTTCGACATCACCGTCATTACCGCTTCTGCCTACCCCACTGTCACCTTCATCATCACCACCGCTATCTCCACTATCGCCTCCACCTCTCCTGCAACCACCATTCCCACCACTGCCACAACCGCTAGAGAGAGGCGGTAGCAACCCGCGCACGGCGGCGCCGGATTGAGGCCGACCGAGGTGGGCAGGGCGGGGCACGTTCAATTGGGTGAGCGGATCAATCGCTGAAGGCTCACACGCGCTCAGTGGTCTCGCCCACGCGCACGGTTTGCCTTCGCCTTCAACATCGCTCTCGAGCTAAACTCCGAGAGGCACTGACGGAGAGACGGATTAACGGAGAGACAGACTGACGGAGCGACGGAGAGACGGGGCGGCGGAGACACGGACTGACGGAGAGACGGATTGACGGAGAGACGGAGAGACGGACTGACGGAGCGACGGACTGACGGAGCGACGGACTGACGGAGCGACGGACTGACGGAGCGACGGACTGACGGAGCGACGGAGAGACGGAGCGACGGAGAGACGGAGCGGCGGAGAGACGGAGCGACGGAGAGACGGGGCGGCGGAGAGACGGAGTGGCGGAGAGACGGAGTGGCGGACTGTAGATCCGACGTTTTGCCAGTGTCATGGACCCACAAAATATGGATTCTGACCACACAACTTGTTAGAGGTAGTAATTTACTACATATAGAAACAAGATTTAATAATAATAATAATAATAATAATAATAATAATAATAATAATAATAATAATAATAATAATAAGTCTCCCAAAGTCCAGCCCTACGTCCGAGCAATTGAGAACTTAGCCACGTGGGATACGGGCAACGTCAGAAAATTTGGCGGCAAACAGGGCGATGGCACACCCATAGAGATATGGAGACACGGAATATGCGTCGTAAGGCCTCGGAAAAGCAGCCGCTGCCTGGGGAGCGCCGGGGCACCTTCGGAGCCACCGCTGGAGGTGACAGCATGCGAGCCGGTGGTGATCAGGAGCTGAACAGGTGGGCCCTGATCGGGGATAACCCCGAATATACTACAGCCGAACATAGCAGCACCCATCCAACTCCACTTACAGCTGCACCTGCCGCAAGTGCTTCCCAGAGAAGCAATCTATTGCTTCCAGAGACCACTGCCGCAGGCAAGCAACGCAGAAGGATGAAGTGGACTACAGAAATAAATACCTTCATCATGCGTGAATACTACACCATTACCAAAATGGAGACTGACACTACGGCCTACCGACAAAAGCTACATCAAAGATTTCTTCACCGTTTCCCTGATTCTGAAGTTAGTGAGCAAAGAATAGCGGACCAGCGTCGAGCCATTGTTCAGAAAAATCTCCTCTCTGCACCAGTTTTGGAAGCAATCAAGGAAGAAGTGAGAAAAATGCTTAACTCCTCAGAACCTAGTAATCTGAGGGCAGTGGAGATATAAGCTGTGCGAACTCAGGATGACAATGGGACAAGAATGTCAGAAAGTATGGATGATAAGAGTAGTGAAGAGGTGCAAATTTGCAATGAATTTGCAGTCGCACTTGCAGAATTTGAGGGAACTGACCCACTGAACCGCTATCTCATTCCCAGACAAAATTGCTCGAAGAAATTAGCAAGAGCAATCAGCGTCTTGAATGAGAAAGTACTGCCACAACATCTACAACAAAAACCATCTTTCGAAGAAGTACACACAGCAATTTATTGTGCTGCGGTTGTGGCTTCAAGATGTAACGGTTCCAAGCTTTTCAGCTGCGTAGCAACTGCCCACAATGATCGAAGTGAAAAAAGAATGCCACCTTGGGAAAGACGGCTGGTGAATCGTATAGAAAGCACTAGGAGAGATATTGGGAGACTCACGCAATTTAAAAAAGGAAATACCTCAGAAAAACTGAGAAGAAAGGTGAATAACATCCTTATCAATACAAAAATACATACGAAGCACGAGCCCTTGAATTCAACAATAACAGAACATCTTGACACCCTACGACAAAAGCTTTTGGCGTTAACAAAACGCCTTCGACGCTACAGGAATTGCACTACGAGGAAGCAACAGAATTCTCTATTTAACAGAAACCAGAAAGCATTCTACAGGAATATGTCAAAGGGTAAAGGGCTTGTAAATGATATGAAAGAGTCAAAGCTTCCCTCAAAGGCACAAATAGAGGACTTTTGGAAGCCTATCTGGTCATCTGCTGTGTCCCACAACCCAGATAAGACGTGGATTGAAATGGAATATGACAGACACCGAGATATTCCTCTAATGGGTGAACCAATCATCACTGTAGAAATTGTCCAAGCAGCTTTGAACAAAGCACATAACTGGAAGGCAGGCAGTGATGGCCTGCACAATTATTGGCTGAAAAAATTTACAAGCACTCACCATCATATAGCTAATATAATTCAATATTTTCTTCACAATCCAGAAAATCTAACTTCCTCACTGAAGGTTGAACATTTTTGTTACCAAAGGAGGGTGACACTAAAGACCCCTCGAAGTACAGGCCTATAACCTGCCTTCAAACTTTCTACAAACTCATAACATCTTGTGTTTCACAAATGATGATGGCACACATTGAGGAACAGAACATCTTAGCAAATGAACAGAAAGGATGTAGACCTGGATCTCAGGGATGCAAGGAGCAACTCATTATAGACTCTGTAATTATGGGGCAAGTGCTTGCAAAACAAAGAAACTTGTACGCATGCTACATAGATTACGCTAAATCATTCGACACCGTGCCCCATTCTTGGCTCCTTCAATGTTTGGATGTATACAAGGTCCACCCGTTTATTCAAAACTTCCTGAAAACCGCGATGAGTCGATGGAATACAAAACTGTATCTCTCTAATGGAAAACAATACGTCCACACAGATACTATACACATCCGCCGAGGGATTTTCCAGGGTGACTCTTTAAGTCCTTTATTGTTCTGCTTAGCCTTGAATCCCGAGTCTACTCTACTTAATTCAGCAAATTATGGAATCGCTCTTAAAAAGGGGAACTCAACTCTTCTCCGGGTCTCACATCTTCTTTACATGGATGACCTGAAGCTCTATGCAGACACTGAGAGTCATATGCGGCAACTAATAAACGTGACGGAGAAGTTCACTGACGACATCAAGATGAAATTCGGTTTGGATAAGTGCAGGAGAGTGAATATCATTCGGGGTCATATGCAAGTTATAAATTTGGAAACTGATAATGAACCAAAGATTACCTTCATGGAACCCCATGAAACTTACAAATACTTGGGTTTCCAACAGTCACTCCGAATCAAACACACTGTTACTAAGAACATACTAACAACTGAAGTGTGTAAACGATTGCATGGACTCTTAAAAACTCAACTCTCTGCTAGAAACCTTGTGCAGGCCATCAATTCATTTGTTATTCCAGTGCTCACATACACCTTTGGCGTTATTAAATGGAGCAATACCGACCTCGACAACCTCCAGAGGACAATTCGAACCGCTATGACTCAACACCGAAAACATCATCCACATTCAAGTACTGAGCGTTTTACCCTTCCAAGGTCGCAAGGAGGGCGAGGTGTTGTAGATCTCATAAATCTACACAGCTCTCAAATTGCTTCACTCAGAAGATACTTCTTGGAACATTGTGGGAGAGTTCAGCAAGCAGTGAGCGCAGTTGATAATAACTATAGTCCTCTAAACTTGAAAAAGCTTGATCCGCCTGTTCAACCAATCATTGAAACGGAAGAGAAGATATCCTTATGGAAAGCGAAGGCACTGCATGGAAGGTACCCTCACGAGCTGAGTAAACCAGAAGTCGACATCTCTGCGTCGCACGCATGGCTCCAGCACGGGGATCTCTTTCCGGAGACAGAAGCCTTCATGATAGCTATCCAGGACCAAGTGGTACCAACATTGAACTACAGAAAACACATTCTGAGAGATTCTACCATTCATTCCGACTCGTGTAGAAGATGTGAGGCTGCAAGCGAAACTATCCAACACGTGACAAGTGGATGTAGCAGCCACGCACAGTTGGAATACAAAAAGAGGCATGATGAAGTGGCGAAGCAGGTCCACCAATTATTGGCATTGAGAACGGGCCTACTCGCCACTTCCGTGCCGTATTATAAATATGTGCCTCAGAATGTGCTTGAAAGTAGTGAGCACACACTCTACTGGGATCGCTCCATTATCACTGACAGACATGTCGGCGGCAATAGACCCGATATAACGTACATTGATAGAAACCATCAGCAGGTTTTCCTTATCGATATATCAATACCCAATACCCACAACATATCGGGAAAATATCAAGAGAAGATCCAGAAGTATACCGATCTCGCCCATGAAGTCGCATCTCAGTGGAACTTCAGTAAAGTGACAATTGTGCCTATAATAATATAAGCTACAGGAGTGATCCCAAAAATGACACTTCGGGCACTGGAGTGTCTACACTTGGATATCAGGAATGTATATAATATGCAAAAGTGTGTAATTTTGAATACATGCCGTATTGTCAGAAGCCATCTGAACCTTTAGTGAAGCAACCACACACCTGGTCATCATTCCTGTGTGTGGTTGACATACCAACCAGTAGATACTGTGAATAATGTATAATAATAATAATAATAATAATAATAATAATAATAATAATAATAATAATAATAATAATAATAATAATAATAATAATAATAATTTTGCGTGCCAAGGAATTCATAATTTTTCATTTTATTATTTCCTTTAGTATTTTTCTTTATATTTTAAAATTATAAAAATATGTAGCGCAATGGAGCACACCGATTGTGAACTTTTCCTTTTTACCAAGGAACAGTTCTGAAATTACATAACAAAAGAATGGGAGAGAGACTTACTTAACGTCAGTGGTGCCTGGCAAGATTAGCCTGATCTTTTTTAAGCACCCTCGTTGAGTAGCCCCTACAAACACGCATACCTCAGTCTCTCATTCCTCGCCCCCGCCTCTCCCTTCCAGCTGCGTCACTGCTAGGAATCTTCTATTTTCGATGCTCATTATAGTGGTCTCAATGCTATCGAATCCTTAAAATTGTGTTATCTATACAGACTTTTTCCTTAGCGAAAACCATCTTAGCGTATGCCACTCGAACGTGAAAACCCTTAACACAACTAGAACTGCACATTAGCAGAGCTCGAAATTAATACATGCATTGGTGCTTGTCGCGCTGCAAAAGTATATTAAGAAAATTACGGTTTCGGCTGGGAAAGAATCTAGATAACTGGGAATAAATCAATTGTTCCATTCGTGTAAACAATTCAAGCTCTTTCCGTTATTCTGTTTTGGCATTTTGTATGGCTACCCTTTTATTTAGTATTTCAAGTATATGCCTACACACAAAAAATACAGTGGTAGCAGAAGCTGCTCAAGAACAAGAAATAACACTGCAGAAAATGAAATATTTTAACAGAAACAGTCCTTAGGAATGCAGTAGAAATATAGTATTACATACAATCGGACCTCCATGTATCGGACCTGACGGATTCTTCGATAATATTCGATATATAAAAACTTCGATGTATACAAATAATTATAATTTTTGGAAATGCTTTTAAACAATTTTGGAAAAACTTGGTAAAATGGAAAATTCAACAATAAATAATTAACAAATGTTTTAATTATTAATTTGTACCTCATATTTATGAATAGTGAATTATGAAATTAGTATTGAATATTACCTGACCATATCATTTAATTGAAATTTCAAAATTACAGTAATAATAATAATAATAATAATAATAATAATAATAATGATAATAATAATAATAATGATGATAATAATAATGATGATAATAATAATGATAATAATAATAATAATAATAATAATAATAATAATAATAATAATAATAAAAATATAATCAAATAAAAATTATAATGTCTTGTTGCATATATGATGGGTTCCAGTGAAAATATTTTTCGCATATATTAACCCACTGAAACACTTCATCTGGAACATTTTCTCTTAATTGAAAACCCTGCCGATTTCTTGAACATACTTTATACGTAATATGAACTGTACATTTTTATTTTAAAGTAAAAATAGTCAAGTCAAAAAATGAGTTCGATATGTATATATAACGTTCGAAGGATTGAAAGGTTTTTAAATTAAATTTTCAAGTGTCAGAAAAAGAATTATATTTATAGAGAATTTCAATGTACAGAGGTTTTATATTTTAAGGACAGTGTATCAATTCCTTACGTGACAAGAACATTTAAAAAAAATTCGTAACGCAACACGTGAATAGCAAATATTTAATGGTGTATGGACTCTTCCTTGGATTCTTGCTGTCGCATGATATCAGAGGTGTGTAAGCAGTGTTGTATGATGTACTAATGACATCTCAGTCGGTAAGTGCAGTATGAGAATTGGTGGAAAACACAATCAAATATTTGCACTTTTCTGTCAAAGTCCTTTCAATGTTTGTAACCCTAGGTATATAACGAAATCGTAGACATTCTTTACACGGCCGGAGACTCCACAGCTTTCTTTCAATTTATGCGAGCATTGTAAATCAGTATTATAGTTACCTTTTACATAAACTACATGTTTTTTACTATTTCACTTAGTCGTCACAGCTACTTTCCCTCATACTATTCGATTAGTTAACTCTACTTCGAGATGTTCATGGAAATAAATGTGAATACGATCGTATTATGGCAATATTTAATTAATGGAGAGGCATTGTGAGAAATGTTTGAATCTGAAGTACTAATTAGAGTATCGATACTTCATATTCGATAAAGGAGATGTATCGATTCTTCATTTGGTTGTTAGTACCAATACAAAATATCCTATGTTCATGCGTCGCAGCATTTCCATCTATCAGACTGGTTTTGTAGGCTTCTCCAGCATTGCAGAAATATGCCGATTTGACACTGATTTTTAAGAGTGGTCTTCATTAATGCAGATTAATTCTAAGAAAAAATAAATTTGACAAATTAAATTAATGTTTACTGAATGATTACTGTTAGTGAATGCTTCATGAATAGAAGGGAATTTAAATTTACGTTAAAGATACATTTTAGTTTCAATCTTTTAATCTCGTTGATCAGACGTTGAACAAAACGTTGAACAGAAAATTATAAAAAAATCGAAAATTGTGTTTCCACTTTGTAAAAAAGTTTAGTTTAAAATTGCGATTCCCTCAGCACATCTTCCGTTTTTGTTTTATAATACTTTTTATAATCGAAAAGAGCAAGTCGACGCAGACTATTACTTGACCATTTCCTGCACAGTCGATTGAAACAAATACTTTCTTACTGAATGAATATTAATTATTTTAGATAATTATTTTTCAGAATTCTTTTATTTATTTGGGATATAATCATCTTGGTACTTTTTAAAAAACGAGCATTGCTACATATGTACGCAGTTGCAAGAAAAAGAATGAGTATATTTTAATAGTATGCATTTTTTTATTCTTTGCACAATAAATAAACTGTTTCTAAATAGAACATCATACATCAGTTACCAGCAAGTACCACCTGTAAATGGTATATCAATTACCATCGACTATAGAACACCATGTGCGGGGTTGTTGTGGTAGCTCATTGCCTAATCTCTGGCATTGAGATCTAGAGCTGGCGGGTTCGAATCCCACTCCAGTATCCAGATTTTCAACAGCACTTACGTGTGGCAGGCGAATGAGTGAGGTCAAGTGATGTCAAAATAATAACTTTCGTTCTTCTGCATCTCTGTGGAGAGAAGTTTATCTTCCTGATGACTTCGCTCAATAACTTTTCTGCTTTTGACGCGATGCTCTCCTGACCCAGAACAAAATTGAGAATTTGTCTCTACAGTTCGGCCGTTCTCGGGAGTAAAAAAAAAAGCGGGTTGCTCTTGGCGGACGTGCTTGGAAGGAATCAGTGTGATAACCCTGTGACCTTGAACTGCAGACTGCGCTGCCGTCGCGCTTCGTCGTGCGGGAAGCGGGTGACTTCAGCTCGCGTCGCGGGCACTAGCGCTCCCAGTGGACCTTTTTGCAAGGAACGTCCGAACCGCTCCGAACTCTAACCGCTCGAAACGGAGGTGGTCTGCTGCACCGCAAGAAGACTAAGATTGCACCTATCCCCCTTCCCCCCAGACGGAACAATGATTTTTTAATCAAATTATTCATTATTGATAAAATGATCCCAATTATTTATCAACAATCAGAATTTTATTGAAAAAAAAACAATCACATTTATTACAGTTAAAATTTGAATGAAACATAAACGTTTTTTTTTACCATTTTCTTGTTTCTTATAGTTGAGTGAAAGTACAAAAAACCTGGCAGTAGTACTTGGCCATCGAACCTTCCACAACCAACTCCGAAGTGGAATCAGAAATATGTTTACTAAGTGAAATATTAACATTGTGCAAGCTAAACTGTTGATGATTTTAATCAATTTAGGATTTAGGATTTTAGTCAATCATAGAATCTATTCTTCTGAAATAATATAGTAATATGTCCATATTATCAAAATTTCGAATTACAATTTATGAAAGGTAAGCTTCCAATCGTAGTGTTGCTGCCTGCTTTCACAATGTTTCCTCTTTTTTCTGTTGTTTAAAGTCGTGTATTAATTTATCGTACAAAATATTTACGTATTTTAATTCTCATTTTAGTCAGAACTGAAGATGGAGACACATTGATTTCCGAAATGTAGTGCAAGACCAAATGTGAAAAATAAATCTATAAATAGTTGGAATACTTTTATCAATAAATATTTGACAATCATTAAAATAGTAATAAAATGTTTCATTAGTTCATAAATATATTAATAATTTAATATTGAATTTCTACAACGCAAAGGCTGTAGTTAATTCTGTGTTTATTATTTCAATAGCTTTAGGGAGACCCGCAGTTTGGTTAAGCTTAAGACCTCTTAAGACATTAATCTGGTCCTTGTTCAAATATGAACATTAATTTGCGTCCTACGACTTTATCGGCCGCCTCTCTTAAACACAAGACCGGATATTTGAGCATTTCTTACTGTGTACCAAAATATATTTGCGATTTGCTTATTTATTCTCTTCACTTTCTGCGTATGCTATGTTGAAGCGTGTGGAAGATTAAATATTTTTACGTCTTGTATCCCACTACATAGTATTGAGAAAGCAAAATAATGCTGCAGGGGAAAGTGCCGATTTTATTCTAGAAAAAAATGTTTGATGGCCCCGGATTATGGACTTTTCTTGTTCCTATTTGTAGAATTACTTTCTTACGTGTAGTTACATTCTACATAGTGTAGTGAGAATCCGCGTACTGTGGGTCATTGATACCGAAAAAGGGATGTAAAGAACCAATTACTGGAACCGATTTCAGGAGAATAAAAAAAGAAAGTAAACATAATTTTTTTTTGTGGTTTTAGTTTTTTAGTAAATAGTCTAGTATTTACAGCTTTTTGTACCTTACTTTTGTTGAAGTAAATTTAATGAACTTAAGTTGTTATTTTTTCTGTATCTGTCTTTTGTATTATTCGCATTCTCGCATATCCGAACTTGACCGATCTCCGTTTAGATACGATGAATGGAATTTACTGTACTAATAATCTGATTTCGTGAAATTGTACAGAAAGGAAGTTCATGTAATGGTTAAAGTGCACTTAAAGAAGCTTGCACTTTACTTGCACATTGCTGTGGAAGGCAGATTGTTAAGTTTTTCATGTCAATATTTATATGTCCGCATATTCAGTGATGTAACCGAAAATCGGAGACTGTCGAGCGGCCTGTTTGAGGAAAACAGCACTGGTGGGGGGTGCGTATCCGGGTCGCTGAGATAGCCTCGTGGGCGATTGGCGATTCACGTTGATCCTTGGACCCACTTTTTTATGAATGGTGAGATGGGACTGCAGTGCTTGGTAGCGTGGGTTCGCAGCTTCAAAAACGTGATAACACTTGATAACTGGTAACAAACATTACATTGTTTCAAATATGTTGTTACCCTCCCGAATCCCCCGAAAGCAGGTTAATTGATCATCGGCTTAGCGATATTGTTTTCAAATTCTATAATTTATTTCTTTGTTTATTTAGATGTCATATTGTAAATTAATGCTACAGTAGTGTTTGAGATTCAAAATAACTGTCTTTTTATCAGCTTATGTTTGTTTACCTGATATGAAAATCCATTCAATTGTTTTTACAAATTTTGTTTTTGGTCCAGGATAACATAGGGAATGGCTTAAACAATTTCTTTGGGTTTCTCGTACCAGATAGATAGTTTTGAGGGGCGTTTAGGCTTCGTTTATCAATATTATTATTTTCAATGATAAAAAGAAGAGTGGTTTTATATAATTTGATCAAATCAATCAATTTTAATTGTTGTGGGTCCCGTTTTGTATTTTATTTGTATTACTTTTCTGTAGAATTTCGGACAAATATTATCAAAAAGAAAAAACGATTTATTCCTGGATTCTACTTTTTCATTGTTTTTTTTCTTCTGTTTCTTTTTGTCTCCTACTCCTAGAAAAATATAAATACTTCCTTCTGAATTTCATAGAAAATTCATAAATAATTCCTCGTTTCTCAGAAACCTAAATTGAGGAAATAAGAAATGTGGACATTAAACAAAAGTTAGAGGGTCGTTAAGGGAATTAATTGTTATAAATTAATCAATAAATGCAATAAATAAGTAATGAAATAAATTATTTATTAATTACAACGTAGAGGTCAATTCCTAATGAGAGCCATCCTGTTTTTTTCTGAAAGGAATATTGAAATATTGTTCCAAGTTGATAGAGAGAACACCGACGATTCATGCATTTTTTCAGCGTGAACCTACAAGCACTTCAAACTGAGGGGTGAAAGATCTTGCGATTATTGCTTTAATATTAGTCATTTCTTTATTTTGGCGATTAAAACTTATGGGGAAAACTTCAAATGTCCCTACAACAGAATTTGGCCGCTTAAGACTTAAAATTATGTAAATATTCACCATGTTTACCAATAGTTTCATGCCAGAACACGTTATTAGGACCCTAGTTAATTACTGTTGATGTACACACCTTATTCTAATTAATGTGTACTTGTAATGTTACTAACTACATTATGAATGACTACATTATTTCGCATTTGCCGTTTTCTAGAATTTCAGAAGTGTGTTATTTTCTCCATTGCAAATAAAAAATAGTAGTTAAATGCAGTAATGATTGTAACTGGTGATCGAAATTATTTTATTTACAAATATCTGTTACCCTTTCAATTGAACTTATCTTTTGATACAAGATATTGAAGAAATAAGGCAAGAATATTTTAATGATGTCACTTGGGGACTGATTCGCACAAGTTGGTAATTTTTATATTTTTACGCTACACCGATTTTGTTTTTACTTGTTTCATTGGATCAACTGAAACTGCATTTTATAATATTTTATGGCAGTTTTTATTCGTGAATGTTTTGACTGTCGAACTTTTAAAGTCGTTAAAAGTCATCATGTCAAGATGTGCCAACCAACTCCACTTGTTGTGTTAGTTGGCATGATCCTTGGGGTATGTTGGCACTAGCGTGTGGTATGTTGGCACAACACTTCTGAATAAGTGTGAAGTAATAAATTAACGACAAAATGAATCATTTTTCAACGCTTTGTGCACAAATTATTGCAAACAAGTTTATCACTGCATGACCTTGCAGAACACCCTCGCGTTGCCAACTACACCAGTCTTGGTAGTTTCAAAACTGTATACATGTTAGTTTATTTTTAACATAAAAAAATAGTTTAAAACTGTTTGTGACTTACTATGGGAAGAAGTATTTACTAATCGCTCTCTGCGTTTCATATTACGAACTTCGCATGTCAGCCCAACAATTTTGAGAAAACTAAGAAAGTTTTCTTAACTGTGCCCACTATAGGTGATTTTACCCCAGACGTGAATAAAAACATCAAAACATAATTTTATTTAGTGGAGACGGTAGAAAGAGCAAGGGTCTGGTAGATAGTGTGCCAACCAACCCGAAATTAAAAAGTGCCTATCAACCCCGAACGAGATTTTTTTATTAAAGAAATACTACTTTCAGGTAACTAGAGAACACAACATTAAACTAGTGTTGCTTCAACGTACTTTGCATTAACGTACTTTGCTATCACGTACTTTTTCTCACTAATTGCAACAATTGCTAATTACTAACAATTGTAATTGTATTGTAATAGTACTTAAACCCACAAAAACATAACTAAGCCGCAAAATACAAGTACGTGACTTCGACGATGTATGAAGTTAGGTACAAAGGTTCAGGAAGCAGCATAATTACTACTTCAATCAGCTGAGTCGGGACAACAATCTGTCCGACCCTTAAAAAAGAGGTTGAACTTTAGCAATTTTCCAAAAGTTCAAAGGTTTTAATGAAAATCGAACGAATTGGAGTAAACAAATTAAGAAAATTTCCAGTTTAGAGAAAATCTTGTTTAGGTAATTTTTAAACGTCACTATTTCACTCCTGTTTTTCTCTCTCATCTCTGTGATCCAGAGGGTGGATTGAGCAGCTCGAAGGTTGACGGTACTCACCAAGGTTCTTCTTTCCCTTGCCTTCTTCACTTCGTAGTCGTACTCTCCAATGGCCCTATTCACAGGCAGTCAAATACTGCTATTCGCGTGTGGTCATTGCACACCGTGAACCCTGAACTGTGATGTTTGATTTGTTCCACGAACAGCTGGAAAGGCGTCAAGAGTCCGTTTTATTGTTCCCTTAAGCTCACCTGTTGTGTCGACCAAGGTGGCGGATGGACAACACCTGAACGTCTTCGTGGTTACTACGCATTCACGGTTCTGCGTATTGTTGAACACAAATACAAAAGTCAACATTTAGGTGCATTCTACATGTGTGTACTATGTCTTTTCTTCCGGGGACACGACAGTGGTTGCAGTGATTGTATTTTTGTTTCCTTTCTGGAAAAGATTTACGTGTGTTAATTTTATTAAATGTGTTTACTGCACTGATTGTCTTCTAAATTGCCATCCTGTAATCTTTAGCCACCCCTTAATATAGCTTCGTAGAGGTCCAGTCAGTGTATTCTAATTATCATATAAAGTCCACTTTTTATCTCCTTAAGGCACGATATGAACTCTAATGATATTTGCAGGTCCATCGTCGCTAATTTTATGGATGCATATCTACGAGTAGATCTGCTCGCAGGCTATGCCACTGCGAGTCGATACGTCCATTAGAATGGAATATTTACTGCCTGCAACCGACGTCCAGAATGTTGTCGAGAACTTCGTTCCCACGCAAAGTTCGCAAATCGCACTTGTGTACGTTCAATAATGCAGATATTCACCTCGAAGTTTGAATGTAATGCCTTCACAATCAGTCCTATCTTCCACGAATTCAGTGTACTGTAGCTGGTAATACCTACGTTCATGGTATTCCTTTACAGAATACAGAATGTTTCAGAATAGAAGTTACAAACTTGCAAGGCGTGTAGAGGAGTCGAAAATTACCACATTTTGCCAGCTGATTGTCACATTTGCCACTGATTCGTGGGGAATTCTTCATGCATTGGTAAGAAGCAGGAGAAACGGAAGATACCCGACAAAACACGCTATATCAATCATAGGAATGGATCCATTAGGGAACGAACCGCGGTCCGAACGGTAAAGGCGAGTTGCCTGTCTACCACGAGGAGCTACAGCGGGATCAGGAGGCGTGAGAGCATTGATCTGCGCAACCCGAAACAAAAGAGTACATTTATTGTCCTCTCTGTATTAATTTTTACTATTAAACTAGTACAAATAAATAAAACGTAGTATGAGGAGAACGAAATAGTAAATTTGATGATGAAATATCAAATACACTTGATTTTGTGTAGAATCATTTACAGGCTTGGCAGATGGTTTGGGGAGCTTCCCAAATGTCATGAATCTATTCTTCTAGCTCACAAACGGGAGGAAAATCTAGAATATACGCTTATGGTGAGAACAGTGAGGTGGGTGTGGGGCAGAAGGTGGAGGGCGACCGAAGCGCCGAACGGTCTTGAAGCTCCTGAATGCTGTCCATGCAGGACTATCGGGTGAGAGGATATTAAATGGCGGCGGTTGCGCTTCTCTCTAGATATAGGGACTCTAAGTGGGTATAGAGTCCCTAAATGCAGATAGTAGGGCATTCCTTTGCGCCGCCGATTCCGCCATTTTAGATCCAGTTGATCTGTGCATTATTGTGGAGGAGTTGAGACCAGTTATCTTCCAAAAATCAGTGGTTATGTACTTGGAACTCTCCAAAATGCCTTCGACTGTTATCGTTTCCCCTGAACTCCTGAATGCCGCCTGGCGGGGAACTGGGCGAAGGATACTAAATGGCAGTGGGCGTTCAGCGTGCGTTACTCTCTGTGTATAGGGACTAAGCTGGCCTAGGCCAAAGCGCCCTCTGGGAATCCCCCGCGACGGGACGCGGCGGTGCCAATCGCGCCAGGCGACGCGACGCACTCCAAATTGCTTCCTCGCCGCCGCGCCGCCGGCGGGCGCTCCTAGACGCCTTTTCCTGACCCCACCGCCGCCGCCGCCGCCGCCCAGGGGTTGCCAAATGTCTTGGCAACACTCGCCAACCTCTTCCTTTTCCAACAAACATAACGAGGACGCCCGCTCCGAACGAGCTTCTATGTCGCAAGGGACAGTTCGCGAGACTATGGGATAAAATAGGTGTTGGCGTTCCTCAATTTTGTAGTTTAAAAAAATTGTCTCTGGTGATGCTTCTTGAAATTTGGTTGTCAACTCCTGCATATGGATCGACCTTTTGAACAATCTTTATTTTTTCCCACGCAAAAATATTTGCATATTGTTTTGAAGACTATTTTGATACAACCACCTCATCAAATAGAATCATACTTCATTAATATTGGTTTATATTGGGCAAGAACAGAAGAACGTGATACTTAGTGCACTTCTTATAAATATTCCGGTTTGAAACTCGGCTGCTCTCACTCAAAAATTTACTACCAGACATAAAACAAGAAGAAACCCTGATTTTTCGCATACTCCTTTCCAAAAAATTTACTAGACATTTGCAATTCCTTCTGCAATCACTATTAATTTTTTACCAAAAAATGGAAGAGAGATTTTGCAAGACATTACTTGATTGTAAACATTAATTTGTGTATGCAACTATAGTTTACAAAATTATGTCAATGAAATAACATGAATTGAAAACACAATAAATTAATTGCGATATTTATTGATGTTATAACTTTAGCAAGAGAATTTCCAAACCAAAATATTTGATAAAATTTTTGACACTCGTATTTCCCTCACACGATGGGACTGACGAGTCGTTACCAAATGCACCTGAATTGTTCGCAATAGTAATGGCACAAATGAACTACAAATAGTTCTTGAAGCGAGGAGAAGTGAGATTTGTGAGTGTTCTGCAACCAAGTAATTTTTCGATACAGTTTACATTGTTTACCATTGCCTCTCTGTTTCGTTTCTGCAGAAGCGTACAAGTTACTCACGTGTATTTATAATCTTATTTTAATAGATTTATTCATCTCTATATTGTCCTCTCAGATTGGTAAAGTAGAACGAGCAGGATTGCGAGAAGATAAATGCAACTTCTTCAATTGATTCAGGATTTTTTTTGTCTCTTGTTAGGATTCGTTTCGGAAACATTTGTATTTGCAGACTATTTCCTGTAAAAAAATACTGCATTAAGGATGCAATTATTTTTTTCAATACGCAGGTAGATTAAAAAATGCAATTATTACTTGAGAATTTACCATTGGAGAGAATACTTGCTCTCAAGTCTTCTGTAAGAGAAACTTCGGCCGAGGACGAATACATTTCGCAATTCACTCTGTGTATGGCATTGACGTAAGACTGATTAGACAGGCTGACAATCGCATTATCATAATCAAAGTCTTCGACGTCACGACTACACAGAAACGTTCACTTCCTGTAGGGGAGGAACCAGGTACACGGCTGCTAATCCTCGCAAGTTCTCCCGCTTTCCCTGACTTAGATTCCACAATGGCCCGCCCATTCACCCTGTGATAATCATTTATTTAATTACGGGTTTTCCCACCAATGCCTGATTGACACACGTTTATGCGTTTCTGAACGCATCGCATCCTTAGAATATCTGGGAGCGCGTCTTCATTATACGACGAAATATAGTTAGAGAGAGAGAGAGAGAGAGAGAGAGAGAGAGAGAGAGAGAGAGAGAGAAAGAGAGAGAGAGAGAAAGAGAGGGAGAGGTGGACGGACGGACAGACAGACATTCATCCGAGTCACATTCGACAATTACGCCTGTTCCGTCGCCCAAATGATTCGTTCTCTCACTGTTAGATGGTGAAAGTAGCGTAGCGCAATTTGAGTAGTTATGGAAGCTGAACCTCGCCACGTAAAATAAGACATCACTGAAGTGCATTAAATTGTTTCTCCTAAAACTTAATGCTCTCGAATAAAGTAGTTCCTCGCCTCTTCAAATACTTAGCATTTTACCTCGTCAGGTAAAATAAGGCATAATTGAATTGAATCGTCTCTCCTATACCATGCTGCTCTGTTCTGGTATTTAAATACAAATAGGAATGAGTACAAATATGAGTTGGAATATGCACTCTAATCTTGTAACGGATGCTATTTAATACACTCGATTAATATTTATAAACATACTAGCAGAAGCTGGCAGAAATTGTCCTGCTCCCCATCTCCCTCCACCTCCCTCTTTCACTCTCCGTCTCTCTATTTCTCACTCCGTCATTCTCATTCTCTCCCCGTCTCTCTTTCTTCGTCTATCTGTCCCTGTCTGTCTCTTTGTCAGTTTCTCCCTCTGCGACTCTCTCTGTTTCTGTCTCTGCCTCTGTCTGTCTGTCTGTCTCTCTTCCTCTTTCGCGCCTTTTGTCCTCTCCTCGGCCTCGCCCTGCGGCACACGACAACGTTCAGAAACAATGAAGCCCAAGTGGTATTCAGTTTGAATGCAAGTTGAATTAAAATTAAGCGCAATCTTGTTCTTTAGTGCCATTTAATAGAGTTACAATAAAATTAACAGCACAAAATCCTTCTGCGTGAAAAAAACACGTCGACATGCAATCTTTCATGGAGATCGGCCACACGGTTCTACTATGTCCTCGGTTCTACCGAACCGCTGCTGACCTCTGGCGTAATATATTAGGAACCTGCCTCTTAGCGACAAGCAAAAAATAATCATCGTGGTGCATCTACCAGCATATTATTTAAATTATTTATTTTCCGCATTTGTATTATATTAAACTTTCCCAAACTTTGCAAGGCCACAGCATCGAATCCTGAAGAAGAACCTATAAATATTTCGTATCTACTCATACACTCCTTTTTGTGGAACCGATTTTGATTACATGTCGTTGAATTCACTTTTATTAGTATAGATTATAATATACCAAAATAAATGTGATATAACTATTGATATTTAGCCACATGACCCATTTAAATACTCAATGAGAGAGAATTTTTAGTAGTCAGTAAGGATACTCGATTATGTTTAGAATTTTTAGTAGTCAGTAAGGATACTCGATTATGTTTAGAATTTTTAGTAGTCAGTAAGGATACTCGATTATGTTTCAATTGTAACTTTCATGTTCAAATTTAAGTTTCTGTTTTTAGAAAAATTTAGGGTTCAATCAAAGTTAATTATTTACCTATGTCGCGTAGCTCTATTATTCAATTGCTTCCTTACGAAATATTACTTACTGTATCAATTATGCCGTTACAACCGCCAATGTAATATACAATTAAACATGTTTCTGGTCCTATGCGAACGAGGTATTACCTATTAATCGTATTCAAAAATAGCCTGACTTTCTTAGGGCGTGTGCAGCCTAAAACAAGAGGGGTCAACTATAATTGTGGGCCTCCTTTCCATTGAACATTTCTACTTACATATATAAACTTATGAATAAAGTAACTTCAAGGATAAGTCTATGTAATTGCTTTAATGATTCATTTATTAAATACAATTGATTTAATGTTGAAACATTCATAGAATTTGTAGATGGGTTTGAGACCCTTTTCTCGAAATGTCGTGAGACAATTTTGCAAATTGCCGGATTAAAAATGGGGAAAATCAGCGATGAAACATATTTAAAGGAATTATTTTTTCATTACGAGAGTTTTGCAGTTCCTCTTCCAAACTTTCCAGGGGGTGGGGGCACGTCTTCTTATGCTAGACTTTGTATCATACGCGAACCAACGAACGATACGCTGACAGCCTGAAGGCAACCTGCCTGCGTGGCGCCTTGACAGCCGGGGAACAAGGTGACGTGACGGCTCCGTCGCGCCAGCCCATTTAGCGAGCGCCGCCCGCACACAGCGCGGCGCGACGCGGCGCGCGGCTTGGGCAACGGGGGCAGTGGCGACAGGTTGCCTCACGCATTGCGCCACGCCTCCGCGCGCCGCGCCGCGTCAGTTTCGCACCTGCGAGGGCTTGCGACAGTCCCCTTCCCCAGCGCCCGCCGCTTGGCCGCTCCACACGGCCTCGCGCTGACTCGCTGCGCTCAGTCAATAGACCCGATTTACTCTCTTCCTTTTGAGGAACGCTTTCGGGGGAGGTCCTGGGTTGAAGTTCCGACGGTGGCAGGCTTGCAGACATCAACTAGGCAGCGAGATCGAATTGAGCTGCTGTCTGAATGGAGAATTCTAGCGGCCGGCTGTTCTGATCGGTAGTTTCCTGTAAATTCTTTGATCAACGAAAGATAAATGCCGGAGCACTATCGTAACAAACCAGGAACAGCGCGCGATTATTCCTTCCCCTTCATTGTCCTACCCTCACCCCTTACTTTTTAAAATAAATACACATGAGAGCTCGTAATTAAGATTACTTTTGCATTTTTATTCAGAAGAACAATTTTGAAATACGTATTACACCCACAAGAGTAGAAGCCCGGTACTCCGAACTAATTGGGGGTGTGGCCTGTTCGGATTCGGAAAAGTTCGGATTATCCGAAAAATGTACCGAACATATATATAAATACTTCTATAGGATTATCAGACCTTGCAATGTTGCGTGCGATGTGAGAAATAGCAACGTAGCATAGCGATCGTATCATCAAGCAGATTCAGTTTCTTCCGAAAGAAGATAACAGATTTTGCAAGTTCCTCTAAGTGAAAATTACTGCTACCTAAACATGTGTTATACACTTGTACACCGTACTTACCAGTGCAATAACCCTTTTATTTCGACAAATTGTTTTTTAATTATTAGTTGTTCAGTTGTACAGTAACTATTAAATCCTTTCTTTACGCAGCATTGAGCATTTTATTAATTTGTTTTGCATCTCAAACCCGAATTTTGTTCGAATTATCCGAAATTGCGAATTTGCGAGGTTCGGATTAGTCAGGTTCTACTGTAGTTACATTTCTAATGATTCTGGTTGGAGTTCGTTATCTCATGATATGTATTCATTTTCCTTAACATTTATACCCATTTGTAAACAAGATTTTCTCAAAAAACGATTCATTTTTTTTATTTACACGAAATGTCCGCACAGTGTACAATGCACTGAATCACACTCCATGAGCGCCATTTTGATTAAATGTTTAGAAAAAAATTAATCTTGTATATTTATTTTTTTTAAACATTGAGGACGTCATTATTCAATATAGCTGTAAAGTAATATTTTGTTTTAATATTTCTTTTTAATACAATTTATGACACAATCTATGTAGTCTTTTGCTCTCAGTACAATGTTTCCTATACTATTACAAACAAATGAAATTCTTTAAACATAAATTTGAATACAAAGCAGAAGAAAATAGAGATTTTTTTCTAAAGAAGCCAAATTCTATGATGATTAAATATACGATGATTTTCGTAGGTGTTAGTATGGACCAGAATAATATGTAATGTTTCAAATGAAATGACATCTCACAGCTTCATTGCTTATAAGTGAAGACTATTATTACTTCATTCGATTAACATGACGAAAAGACAGAAAGGCTACCAATAAATGAGAAATGAAAATGAGCACGAAAATGAAAAGACCCTAATTACTGCCTCTTTGTGAGTTGTGCGACTGTGTAAATTATTTTCTTGATGTACTACGTCTTTCTCCCGCAGTCGCTCATTCCTCTATAAATTACGACAAGGAATGCTCAAGTTCTTTGAGAGCGGAGCGCAAAGCAATTGTGTATTCGTAGAAGGGAAACAACTGAGGAACATGGTCGATCCGCCTCGGCTGGCCGCATTGGCAAGCGCGAGACGGGGCCACGGGGGTCGTAGCCAGAGAGATGGAGAAGGCGGTGGTGGTAGTAGCGACGGGCAACATAATGATGGTGGTGAAATTGGTGGTAATATTCGTTTGGTCGAGGAGGAGATTTGGCAGGTATAGGCTGGGTTGCAAGTAAACAAGACGGTGTACGAACGTGCTATGTACTGGAAAACGTAATAAACGAAAAAGATGACGACGCGCGACGGCGTCATTGACGGCCCAAATGATGTTGGCGAGGGAGACGAGCTCGAGATTGGAGTATTATTTACTGCGATGGTTTTTCAGATGATTATCAAGGCGATGGATATTCATATTAGTAGTAGCAAGATTGTCATGATGAATTGCTTTTGAGGATGGTGATAAAGAAATGATGGTTAAGTCCTGAAGGCGTTTGGGGTGATGGGCTATGACTGGTGTGTTGAGTGTGGCATTAGTGGTGGTGGTCATTCCATTGTGGCGAATGGTGTTCAATGCCATTGAAATAAATAGATTTAGTGTTGCTAGGCATATTTTTCTGTCTATCATCATGTTTTTTCTGAGGAGGACTAGGGAAAGGAAACCATTTAAAGAAAATGTATTTTATAGGTTGCGTGGAACGTATCTCATATGGCAAATGCGTTTGTCTCAGGAACAAACAACAATGGAGAATAGTCAGACACAACTATTTTCATTTAAACAACTTTTATTTACTAAAGAATTCTTTTAAGAATATCTAGTTACAATTTATTCTAATTAAATAGCCATCTTGTGGTTTGGAAAATTAATTCACGGTCGTCCTATGTTCTTCCCTTTTCAGGCGACTCTACATAATTCAAAATTGCGGCCCCTTAGCCTCGTCTTATTTTATTGTTTCCGTAAACCATCTTATAAATTCAGAATTTACTCTTTCGTGACTTATTCAAGAAATCTACTTACCAGAGTTTCCTAAATATTGACTTTTCTCACTGTACTTGAAAGCTCCAGTATCTTCAACATCACGGAGGGAATCGATCGTGATTACGTCAGAGGGATGAATAGCTTACTTCATCATGTCAAGACGAATAGGGATGGATAGCTTGCTCACCATAAAAAGGATATTGATGATATGTTAGGATCGGGAAGTGGTTAGGATCGCGGCCCGAGAATCCCGTCCCCTATTTATACTCACCCTCTCAGCCAACTCTCGCGCCTGAGCGAAAAGCAAATTATTTTATACCTTCCAATATAGTCCTTTTATATCGTCTTCATTATTTTAATATTTTTAAGGCAGTACCATTTTTTCGAAAATCGTAAATCAAAAATATGTACACAATTTCCAAAACACGGAGTACTTGTGATGTCAGGGAAACGATTTTGGTCTGTGAAGTCTCATTGAATAGGGCGCGATGGCATCGGGTGATTCACCATTCACCTTCCCGAATTCGATCGAAGAGTTTCCTGAGAGCGGATTGGAGCAGAATGCGGTGGATTTCATAGCAATGCAAACGCCGCCGCTGTGCTTTATGTGAAGCCACGACCAGGCAGGACCGGCCGCTGGAAAGCAGCACACAATGCAGAGAATGGAGGGTTATTATGGGTGATGTAATGAAAATTAAATTTATAAGATTCTTAATCACATTTTTAAAAACTTTTTCGAATAAACGAGTTTCATAAGTTGCTTAGCAGGGGTGCAGAGACTGTTAAAAGACTTACAAGATCTTTAAATTCTGAATGTTCAGATTTTTCAGTAATATTCTTTATATATTATAAAAACCGAGATAAAAGGGATTTCTAAGGTTTTTAAATCTTGTATTCATAATAGGCGATTGCGCACCATCCATTTCCATACATTCCTTGAACTGTTGCGGACGCGGTGGCGTAGGCTTGGCCACCTTACGCGACAGATGTTGCGCCGTCGTTGATCTTCCGGACGTCTTGCTAGTTTGCGTTCCCGAAATCGCTTTTTTAATCCTATGGGGTTCGTTGGTGCCATTGGATCGCTCGAACCGTATGCGATTTTTGCATTTCGATTTGGCTGAAGAGTTTCGTTCGACATTTTTTCTTAATTTTTAACTTAAACCGCTACAAATTTGCCCGTTTCTTTCTTGCATTACATACAGCTCGTCGAAAATTGTCGATTGAAACTGAAACCGGCGTTATATCTTCACAGCGAAGAAACTTGCTCTTAGAATACATTATAAGACGTGGCGAAGTGAAATCAAAATGCCTCTGCCATCCGTCGGTGCGCACGATGGTTATCAGTCCTTCTTTAAAATAAAAATATGTTATTCAATCTCTTTTGCTGTACAGTGGTGTATCACATTTTAGAAGTATACGATAGATCGGAGGTTCAGTGACAAATTGTAATCTCCAATTTTATTTTAACCCACGGGATATTCCCTGTATCTACTGTAGTAAATTGAATGTCGATTTGACGTTAAAAAAACCTTCGCTGGATAGTTCGTTTGTCGATTTGTTTGCAATTCGAACTGTTCTTTCACTGAACACACCGACACTATAACCCCATATTTAAAATACATTTCGCTTGTTTAAACGTTATCGCTAAAATTGTGCAGTTAGGTTGCTTGGCAGCATTGTTGTCATCTTAATTGTGCGCTGCTAAAAATTGTTCCTTCTTCAATCGTAGGCTTCCGCGGCCAGAGTCATGGGAAGGTTCTTGGCTGTCCGGGTAACTCTGCGTCGACGGCAGGGATGCCGACAGTCGAGAGCCTTCATTACGAGTTCGTTATCCGAATGATTCGATGATCGTTCACACATGAAAATTTCCTTCGGGAAAGAATTAGTTATTGGATTTGTTCGCAGACTGACCTGTCGTTCACCGTCCTCCCACTGTATGTGAGCGAGGGGAGGGGGAGGCGGGGGCGGCAGCAGATTCCTGTGCCCCTGCGTCAGCTGCCGCCGCCGCCACCGCTGCCTCCAGACGGTCGCTAACGACCTCCTGCGAACACGCGATAGCCGCCACCGCCTCCTCCGGGGACAATGGACGGGGGCGGCGAAACGACTCCAACTGCTCAGGGGAAATCTCAGCTGCCGGAATGTCTCTACAGCAAATGACGAGGTACCCGATAACGACAGCGATAACCGCGGGTTCGTTTTAAAAATCAAAATACAAACCACAGGACATGAAATCGGTCGTGGGTAGCAATAATGGCGCAACTCAAAAAATCAAGATGTTGAGATAGAAGAGTTTGAAGATTTCACTTGTATGGAAATGCATCATTCTTACAATCACACTTCTGCCATTTGTTGATGGAATACTGTACTGTATGATAAGCTGGAAGGTAGACCAATTTGCAATTCTGGACAGTGCATTAACTCAGGATTCGTATTTTTTGAGTTGTGTCACTATTGTAGCCCACGAGCGATATAACTAGAAGAACACGTTTACCATAGTCGCACTGGGGCAACTGAAACGGTCGGGAGAGTGGCAGTGGTGAACGACAAACCCAATGTTTGACGAATCCGACGATTATCGAAGGGAAAGTCTCGATGTTCCTAACGTCGGTGTTGGCATCGCCGAGCGCACTCGCTGGAACACTACTCCTATGCTACCCATGTACTCCGCTTTTCAGTATATTATTTTTTGTTAATTTCTTTGACGACAGCCGCAGTAAATCCTGAGCTTCGATTACTCGGGTCTTCGATAATCACGAATCTACTGTACGAAGTTTCTTTAGCCGACAACGCATTACGTGATGTGTCAAGTTTTTCCGAACTCTGTGAATGGAAGATAATTTGTCAAATTCCTTCCAACAATTGCATTCGTTTACTTTTCGAAACAAGCAGCTAAAAAGACCAGACTCAAAAAAATGTATACGGTTAGGCATTCGCCTGATTTGCCTTTATAATGCGTCGCCGGCTGCACTCTGCATTTCTATGAAACGTATTCGATTAATTGATGTTTTCGGGTACGTCAATGTCTATGGAAGTAAGAGTAGGGAATATTTTATTGTAGGAGGTGGAGGTTCTTCCCCTGCTGGATGTTAATATCCGACGCCGATCTACACAACGGCTTGCAGGACATTTCCTTATGCTGGAATCTTCCGCACAAGCTGGAAAAAACTCTACCGACTAACTCTAAGCTACCGACTGGTCTCCCGACATGTGTGTTAGTGCATGCATATGTGTCTGGAAGTAAAGGGAGAAAAGGACTAGTAGGAGGAAGGAGAGATGGCGCGTGTAGGTGTCCGTGGCCCGTTTGTAATGGAACTCTTCCGCCATTCACGTGGTATTGACCAGAGAAATCATGGAAAACCACAGATCAGAGCAATCGGTCGCCAGAATTCTCCCAAAGAGAGCGACTGAATACTGCATAGCCATATAGCTAGTCATGAATTCGAGTTTTATATTCGGTTTCAAGGCACTCATACTCGAGTTTCAGCTTCAGTTTCTGGCACGTGATGCGAACCTTCTTTCTGACAAGCATGATTACTAGTTTTAATCCAGAATGGAGTGTTGTTGAAAAAGTGGAGATCACTGATCATCGTGCATTACTTTTCATCGAAAAGTGTGCATTTGTAATACATTATATTTTTATATTATATACAGTAATTTTCAAAATGTAAGAAATCGCGAAGAATATTCCCTTATTTCGTCGTATATTCTTTCTGTTTTTTTGACATTTCTCGCTGAATTTTTGACTCAATCTAATTTAATCGAGTGAGTTAAATATTCAATTAACTAGTGGTGCCAAGAAGGCACATACTTCCTCGAAATGGTCACTCAAAATTACGCGAAAAATTACTCGTATTAAAATAATTGCCTTACACGGAGTTGTTCACGGAGAATAAATGAAAACTTAAGTAATATTTGGAATTGCAGAGAGTTCGCGGGAAATGGAATTTAATCCATTTTCATACAATATTTTACTCTATTCCAGGAAAAAAATTAAAGAAAAATATTGGAGCCCTTTTTGAGATTTTTAATTGCCTTTATTTCACACACACACACACACACACAAAACGAAGCGGAAACTACTCTTTTTCGAAAAAAATTACGTGACCTAATTTAAATATTTAATTTTAAAGAACAGATTTCTTTCAGAAATAAAATATCTATCTTTGATATTGTAGCTGTAGAAACACGCAGAAAAAATAAACTCCTGTAATTTTCAAAAATTGGCTGCTCTATTTTCATAAGCGTACATTGGCACATCCGAGAAAAAAATCAAAAACTTTCAAGCAATGTTTGAGAAAATTTTGAAAATGATGATGTTTCATGTAAAGTACCTCCAAAAATTAAAAATCCGTTTCCATTCATTTAGGTTATGAATTTTGTTTCATCATTCCCAGAATGTCAATTTTTTAGAACATCGTCTCTACACAAAACGTAGATTTTGACTAGACTATGTATTAGATGACGTTATGTAGGACGAAGAATTATCCTCTTTTTCGGTATCAGGGATCAACATTATTATGTTTCTGACGAAAAATCACTACTTTTGGCAACAGAATTACCTACTTTGTCTTTATTAAGTGTGTAAGTAGTTGGTGTGGAAGTAAAAACGTTTTTCCCGATAGGTCTTTCAAACGGAAAATGAAAAAAAATACACCGAAAAAGAATGAGTTCTTTGTGAAAATCCCAAAAATGTAATATACTGTAACGAATATTGCATCACCTGCCGGAATTCGCTTCGCGCGGATTGCGTCATCTACCGGCGCCCCCCCCCCTTCCCCCCAAGCTGGACGGTTTCGAACTATTCGCGAGTTGCGTGGAAAGGTGGAGTAAGTGCTGGGTGTGTCGAGACGAGCGCCGTCCAGGTATAAATGCTCCGCTGCCGGCGGCCGCGAGTCAGTGTATATCAGTGTAAGTCAGTGTAAGTAGTCAGTCGGAAGTAAGCAGTCGCAAGTCAATGTATGTAATCAGTCAGTCCGTCAGTGTGTCTGAAGTGGAAGCTGAGCTGTGAAGTGTGCATTGCGGTAAACAGTGGTGCAGTAGGAGAACAGCAGTCAGCAGTTTGAAGTCTACAGTGGAAGCTGAGCTCTGAAGTGTGCATCGCGGTAAACAGCAGTGCAGTGGACCCTGGTGTGCGCAGTTATGGTCTGCGCAGGGAATTGTGGTCTGCGCAGAGAATTGTGGTCTGCGCAGGGAATTGTCGTCTGCGCAGGGAATTGTGGTCTGCGCAGGGAATTGTCGTCTGCGTAGGGAATTATGGTCTGCGCAGGGAATTGTGGTCTGCGCAGGGAATTGTGGTCTGCGCAGGGAATTGTGGTCTGCGCAGGGAATTGTGGTCTGCGCAGGGAATTGTCGTCTGCGTAGGGAATTATGGTCTGCGCAGGGAATTGTGGTCTGCGCAGGGAATTGTGGTCTGCGCAGGGAATTGTGGTCTGCGCAGGGAATTGTGGTCTGCGCAGGGAATTGTGGTCTGCGCAGGGAATTGTGGTCTGCGCAGGGAATTGTGGTCTGAGCAGGGATTTGACGTCAGCGCAGTGGACCGTGGACAGTCGGACTGTGTGATAGTGTAGAAGAAGTGAACAGTGTAAATAATTAATCAGATTGCAGTGAACCGTGTAAATAAATAGTGTAGAAGAAGTGAACTGTGTAAATAAATAATCAAGAGAACGGAGTCGTGTTTAAGAAAAAAATAGTAGTAGTTTTCTAGTCGAGACAAGTAGTTTTTAGTGTATAATTGTTTACGAATAAACGTTTTTGTTTAAATACCTGTGCGTGTGGGTTTTAATTCACGGAGAAACGTTACAATACAGTAAAATTGTCAACACGTTTCATCTACAAGAATTCGGGAATGCATTATTTTCATTTTATAATAACAACTACTCATAGAATATCCAAATTCCTGGAAAATTTGAGACTCAATTACTCGTATTTCTAAAGCGACTCGCGCTTTTGTTACGGAACTAGTATGTTTTTTGTAAGTTAATTACTGCTATGAACTTCGGTTGTTCATCATACTGTCTTTGTGCACAAGTTTTCTTACTTCTTAAAAAATTATGTAAAATATTCATACATTCAATATAACGAGGTAAGATTTATGACTTAGGTCTTCCTATTAATTTCTCATTATATTTATTCCTCCAGGAACTACCTGACTGTTCTCGAGGAGTTCGTAGTTTTGAAATTCTTTATCCTACCTGACTGCGTCGTATTCTATTCTCATTGACATCAACGATTCTCCCGCCGATACAAGTACCAGTAAAGACGACCTTTATGAATGGCATACTTAAAATGAAGCTGATGAACGCTGCGAAATAATGTATGAAACGAGTCACTATTGCATTCACTTTAGCACACACTTCGCCTCTGCATTAAACATGCGTTGATCTATGCAGTATTGATCTAATGCCGCTGACTTCATCAAGAAAGCGACTGAGCTTGCTTTCTCGTTTAGACAAAATCCTTCACCCTCGTTCTGAAGTACGCTCTGATGTATTGTGCAGCAAGTTCCTCTTCATTAGGCGCAGAATGGTATTATTTAATTGCTCAGTGCACATTAGTAACGCAAGAAGACGCATGTTACTCTCGTAATGGTTTTCCAAGTTAGAGGAATGCCTGTTGAGAGAATACTTGGTCAAAGTAAATGGAAACAGTTTCAGGACTTGAGTTCGTTGTGTTTTCTTAATGAATTTGGAACGTTAACTCTCCACGAAGTTTTTGCAGGAGTCTAACTTTTTTTTTGTTTTTTGTTATTTAAGGTCGCATCAACTTCTAGGGCATTAGCGGACACTATTGCGTTTAACGGTATGGTATCTGTGAGGATGACAGGTTATGATGATGATCGTGGGTGAAAGCACGAACACAATACAACCATGCCCGAGGCGCGACTCGAACCCACGATCCTTCGGTCCGAGATCGCTACGGCACTACTGCCTTAGCAATCTCGGCCATCCGGACCGGCTCTAACGTTCTTTGTAGCTGTGCTTCTGGCTCAAACGTAATTCCTCCGCTTTGTGGGAATCGTAACTCAATAGTGTCAGACGAGGTGGTTTAAACTATTTTTAGAGCTCAAGTGAAAATATGGATAAATATTAAATACATTAAAGGAAATAAATCCAACATATATGTTTGCCTGCTGGTTGTATTTCGAATCAGAAAAATATATCAAAATCAATTGCACCCATGCGAAGTTGCCATTCTTTGTAGTATATTATTATTTGAACATTTAAAGTAGCTTCATTTTGAAATGGCCAAGGCCTGAACTGTACTTCCATGAGCAAACATTTTATAAAAACGTTTTTAAACACGAAGTCTTATTGTTAGATCCGTGGGATGACTTTGCTAAGAATTACATATAGGGGCTTTAATTATACCTAGATTTGGACATTCTTCACATTTCTGGCCACCTCTCATTGAGAGTATAGGTATTCAGAAGACCTGAATTTCCAAAAATGAAATGAAAGTCCAGACATGTCTCATTATATACTTTACTATCTAAGATGTTTAACTCGAAAATCGGCTTGTAAGGGCATAGAACGGGTCGTTTCCGAATTTCGCACAATGGTAACGTGTGTTGTAGCATATTGTGACGTCATGGATACTCACAGTGAACACAGACACAGAGCTTTCATATAACAAATATTTATTTATAAAGAAAACACAACAAATATTTCCAATGAATTTCCACTTTACACCCTAGCTCTGATAGATCTACTACCCCCTGATCGCGGGAGCGATCCAAATCTGATTGATGATCGGTTTCAATTGTGGCATTCGCTACTCCTTCTTTTGAAGCGCGCACAAAGCCAAGCTTCCGTGACCGGATGTCACACTGGGACACAAAGTCCGTACTGGCGTGCCAACTGATGGTTTGCCTTGATCGCAGGAGCGATCTTACCCGATTGAGTATCGGCATGAGTCGTGGCACTCAACAACTCCTCACCTCGGAGCACGCACACAGCATCGCTCCCAAGGACCCAAAGTCCTCCACAGGTTCGTCAACACGTGACTTGCCTCGCGAGCCCGGCCCGCCGCTGCACCGTCGTGGCGCCGAGTTTTGTTCAACTGCACGAGGTTTCCCGTCTCCAGAACCCACCCACTGGCTCTGTGCACTCCCTTATATTCTCGAGGTTCAAGTAACCTACTACGTCACGCCGCCCCCGCTGGACCCTTTTGCTGGCCATGAGGGTTTGGGTCTCCGTTTCTTAAGAACGGAGGACTCCAAAGCCTCGTGTCTCCCGTTTCCGTGTTCTTGCTTTAAGGAAAAACCCTTCTCTCCCTCCTGTGGCGAGGAGTTTTCCTCTTACTAATCCCCTACCACGCGTCCACAAATTGATGCCACGAGGCACACTGGCTAATACGTTACAATATGTAATGCGTATTGTGAGTTGCACTGCTCCTGTTGATTTCATCATATCAAACTCTATAAAAATCCCAATTTTTTGTTTCCATTTTTTTTATTTGACCACCCTTGGTGGTAATTCCCTCTTCGGCAGGTGTACATTTACGGGGTTCTCGTCATGCAAAACCGCCAACTTTCCATATTACTGAGGGTGATTAAAAAATTGCGTTCGGTCCCGGGAGTTGGGGTTTCAGTTATCCATGAAAATGTCATTTCGGCGAAAAAAGTCGGAATCGGTTCGAAATATCAAAGGCACTGGCAATACAAAGACTCGGAATGATAAAATCATGAAACCGTGCGTATTTCTGTTTCCCCAGGGATATCGTTTTGTTACAGGGGAGGATTGCTGGTGACTTCTAGTCAAATGAAATGGAAGTCTTGCCATCATTGGGCGATTATTTGATGTCGGGATCATCTGACGATTTGAAAGAAGATATTATAGCCGACTGCTGATGTAACGCAGATTATTTTCAGAGGTTCGCATCATCTATATACAGAAGGGATAATAATTATATTTTTCTTCTTTTTACGAATCTAGTGACTCTTCAATACCCCCGCGACAGCGTATGCGCAAGTGAATCGCGGCAGTTTGAACGCCAATAAATTCAATCGCAGATGATTTGCCTCTCACCAAACGTCGCTGTCCGTTGGCCACTCTCTTGAGGTAATTTAAGTATGAACACTTTCCGTCCAAACACATTGCAAATATATAATTTGTAAATTCATGTAACCGGAATCAATCGGCAAATGTTACCTTCTCCGCTTCCGCGAATATCTTGTTCCCTACTATAAAATCTGAAGTATCTTACCCAAGAGACTTTCGCCAAACATCCAATATCTTGAAGCCGCTACTAATTGGGTTTTAAAACCAGAATGGCACGTCGATATTCCCGACCCATATACCGGCATCCAATCATTAGCGAACTCTCTACTCCCTCTCAACAAATTCGTGTCCATCGTAACCAACGCTATATTACTCAATTGTCTCTTTTCATGAGTTCACACTACATGAACAAATTTATATTTTGATTTCGTTACAAAAAGTACTAGGTAGTACTTACGTAGTGTCGAAAATACGTCTGTCGGTACTGGAACGTAGGTTTTTTTTTTTTGCAAAGCTTCAGTTGCAGTCCCGCGAATATACGTCATATCACCTGGTACTTCAAGGTTTTAGAGGTTTGGAAAACGTAAAAAATGGCAATTAATTCCAAGTTTTTAGTTGAATAAAAGTTTAATAAAAGTAATTACGTTTAGATAATAGTCTATTTTTACAAGTAAATTTTCGGAATTATAGTTAATAAGAGAGCCGGTAAAACACTTTGCCTTAGTCGCGAAATAAACCGCTCTGCTTAGGATAAAATCGTTCTCTTGCAAAATGAGAAGATTTTTTAAATGTGATAATTTTCTTTCGTATCGGAGATATGTGGTTAATGACTTTACTACGTAAGAATTCCTGGCAATTATTTGAGTATAGAACTTTTGGCTCTTAATACCTCTGAGGATTCCACTTTCAAATATTACGGCATAATGGGTATTGTAAGAGTTTCAGTATTTTTTACACAAAACCCGGATCTAATTTAATTCGACCAATTACGTAAAGAATAAGATGGCCATCAGATGAAATCAAAGTCGATACTTCTATTTTATGTCAATATTTATTTTATTTCAATCCAGGTATATATTCGTTTGGATGGGTTTTTGATGATATCATTCGAACAATTTGACTTTACTCCAACCTCTGTGACAGTTTCTACACTTTAAAAGATTTTATTAAAGCATTAAATCTCTCAGAAGAATTGCTGCGTGAAGTATATGAAACCTTTGTTCTTGCCAGCACTGTCATTTGTTTACCTCAGGTTCACGGACATCTGACATCACGATCTGAAATGATCGATCAAATATAGAGGTAATTGCAGTCCCCTCTCGCAAAACACACCCGAGAAGATGTATTCTAATCTTATTTCCGTAACGACAGTTCCTCTTTTCAAAATGAGTGCTTTGACATATTGCTTGAACTCGGCTCTGTAATCTGTGTCATAGAGGATTCAGTATCCATAAATTTCAGATTGATCTCGTTTATGTACTGTGAGTGGATCCATAGATATTACAAGGATTGCGTGATGACGCACGTTGGCGTGTAGGAGTGTCTCGTGTAAAGAAAAGGAAGAGACGTGTGCAATTTAATGTTACACACATATTGAATAAATAATTCTGATTGGCCCTGGATAAACTTCAGGTTTTAAAATATTTACATTTTTATTGTACATCTTGATATTTACACCTTTTTAAGGTTGTTTTTTTTTAGTTTACCCTTTTGAAAAAAGGTATTAGAAATTCTTACCTACATTTAGTAAGAACAACATGAAAGAAAATGTAAATAGATGAATAAAGAAAATGTAGAATAAAGAGAAATAATGTTGCAAGTAAATGACTGAAGGTTACTGTTTAAGAGTGTGAAGGAGAACAAATCCAATGTAACAATGAAACAAAGCGATTTACTTCTCTAAAAGAAAGTTGTGTTATGCAGATAATTGTAATAAATGTATATTACACGTAAATGTGCTTTGTTCTCAGGTTTATTTTCCTAATATAATTTAGTTTTCTATGTATCGTTTGCTATATTTTATTATTATTATTATTATTATTATTATTATTATTATTATTATTATTATTATATTAAGTATATTTTGTGTTCTTTGGAAGAGGGCAATTTGAGCACTATCATGAAATAAGTTATATGTATTACCTTTAAAAAATGTGTCTAAAGATCGGCTTCAAACTTCGCCCTCAAAACATTACCTCAGTACCTTTCTGAACTGATATTTGCATAAAAAGTACTATCAGATAAAAGTGCTACAAATGTTCAGTTTTTTTTTCTCAAAACAATCACTTTGCCCAAATAGTTTTAGTGAGATCGCCTCAATTCATTTTTAAACATTAAATCTCATTTGTTAACGTAAGTAATGTAAGTCTTCAGCTATCCCTCTGGAGTCGTACGTTGTCACCAGCGCCAGCTTTTTAACCAGCGCTGCCCTGTAACTTGTCAGAGTTGACACGTGTTCCAATGCGCGAATCAATTTTTTCCCCAAACATTGCCACAGACGGTCAAGCTTGAATTCCCCCAATGGTTTCCCGACAGGTGCAGTATTGGTTGTGTGTTTCTTGTGTTAGTGCAACGTATGCACGCAAATAGAGGAGAGAACAGGGATGCGGAAGGAAGGGTCGCATGCAGTCCATGGCGCCCTGTTTGTGGTAAAGCGTTAGCATTTGTCAGGAGTTGATCAGAAAACACCGATTTTATTTATTTACGTTAAAAACAGTTAAAAACTGTGTGTGGCCTGTTATTGGGAGAAGTTAATTTCAAGTTACATTTATGTCCAGAAGCAAAACAAGGTGCTATCTCAGCATTTGCTCAAGGATCAGACAAACTAGAAGAAAACTCGATCGAGATGGGGATCATTGACCCAGAAGCTGAAATACAATTCTTGTTATAGGTTCTTTAGAATTATACAATCTAAATAGTAAATAATACATTAAATGTCATTGTTAAAATTGATATTACTTTGCTTTTGAATGCTCGGTATAGTCTCTAATTGTGTAGAAAAAGTTGTCCTGGAGAAAATATTTTACTTAGGACTTAATATTTTGAATTGAATTTAATCGTATAATTTCAACCGTCCTCTAGAATCCGACCACAAACAAACGCTTTTCGCCTCAGTCGAAAATTTTTTATTGAAAAATCCGGTAATATTGGGACTTGAAACCAGGACTTTCTATGAACTCTACGTCTTCGAAGATATGTGAAACCTCAAACAGTCAGAACGAGTGATGTTGCACGTTAATTTCCCATCATATTGGACAGTTGGCCGAAATAAACATCCTGGGATATAGTAAAACAAGAATAATTGCAGAAAACACCGAAGATGTGCGGCAAAAGCAGATCTCCAAGATAACATGGCCTGCGTAATTTGCTAGCCAGTGAAACCAACGACGAAAAATATGAGGCGAAGAAGATGAAAACAAAGAAGGTGAAATCGAAGATAAACGCGAATACGGAGAAAAATAACGCTTGAAGAGGAAAACAAAGGGGGCGAAAACGAAGTCAAACTGACAAAGGAGAGATGGAAGACCAAGGCGAAGAAGAAGGCACAGAAGAAGAAGAAGAAGAAGAAGAAGAAGAAGAAAGAAACGAAGAGAAGAAGAATTATGACGACGAATACGATGAAAATGACGACCGAGGGGACGAAGACGACGAAGAAGAAAAAGGCAAAGGCGAAAGCAATTACGAAGGAGAAGAAGGTAAGTCGATGAAGAAGATAACACGAAGAAGAAGACAAAGACGCTAAGAAGAAGAGATAGGCGAAGAAAAAGAATACAAATACGAAGAAGAAAAGGACAAACACGAAGTCGATTATGGCAAAGACGAAGAAGAAAACAAAGTCGAAGTCCAAGAAGAAAACATATACGAAGAAGAAAACAAAGACGAAGAAGAAAACAAAGACGAAGAAGAAAACAAAGACGAAGAAGAAAATAAAGACGAAGAAGAAAACAAAGACGAAGAAGAAAACAAAGACGAAGAAGAAAACAAAGACGAAGAAGAAAACAAAGACGAAGAATAAAACAAAGACGAAGAATAAAACAAAGACGAAGAATAAAACAAAGACGAAGAAGAAAACAAAGACGAAGAAGAAAACAAAGACGAAGAAGAAAACAAAGACGAAGAAGAAAACAAAGACGAAGAAGAAAACAAAGACGAAGAAGAAAACAAAGACGAAGAAGAAAACAAAGACGAAGAAGAAAACAAAGACGAAGAAGAAAACAAAGACGAAGAAGAAAACAAAGACGAAGAAGAAAACAAAGACGAAGAAGAAAACAAAGACGAAGAAGAAAACAAAGACGAAGAAGAAAACAAAGACGAAGAAGAAAACAAAGACGAAGAAGAAAACAAAGACGAAGAAGAAAACAAAGACGAAGAAGAAAACAAAGACGAAGAAGAAAACAAAGACGAAGAAGAAAACAAAGACGAAAAAGAAAACAAAGACAAAGAAGGAAAAGTCAGAGACAAAGAAGGAAAAGTCAGAGACAAAGAAGGAAAAGTCAGAGACAAAGAAGGAAAAGTCAGAGACAAAGAAGGAAAAGTCAGAGACAAAGAAGGAAAAGTCAGAGACAAAGAAGGAAAAGTCAGAGACAAAGAAAGAAAAGTCAAAGACAAAGAAGGAAAAGTTAAAGACAAGGAAGGAAAAGTCAAAGACAAAGACGAAGACGAAGATGAAGAAGACAAAGACTAAGATTAGTTTTCAGAGGTTAATGCGATCAGCATCAGGTAAAAGCCAGAGCAGTACCTTAACAAATGAACTACGGACCGCACGTAATCTTTCATTGCACTTCCTGTCCTACCCTTACCCCTTACTTACACGCACTTACACCTACATGCATTACACTATCACACATGTCAGGAGAGCAATCAGCAGCTGAGAGCTTGGCCCGCTAGAGGTAGATAACTGTATGGGTAAAACCTCACAAGCCGACGTGTATGTCGGCGTCCGATCTCACCGTCCTGCGAAGGAAGAACACCGCCACCTCCCGTGATAGAGAGCACACCTCACACTAATGGGAGTAAAGGCCATAACAATTAACGCGAAACTCGAAATAATCAGGAAAATCGAAGTAATCAGTCAATCAATGAAGAAGACAAAGATGACGAAGACAGAGGAAACGAAGGCAGAGAAGGTGAAGGACCAGACGAAAGAGAGAACAAAAACACGACTAAGGCAAAGAAGAAAGAAAAAAGATGAAGGCGAAAACATTCCAACGCTTTGCCGCACCATTAAACCAACGCAGTGCACGGCCGCCGCCGGCGCGCCGTCTCCGCCATCGCCAACGCCGCCGGCGGGCGAGCTCTTCCGCCAGCGCCGCCCCCGCGCGCGCGCGTCGCTCTGTTTATTTGTGCGTTCGCCGCGCCTTTGGCCCGAGTTTATCCGGCGGGCGCGGTTTAGTCTGGCAGCGCAGCGGTGGCGGCGGCGCGCTCACACACGCCCGCGCTCGGGGAAGAGGCCCTGGATGCTGCCGCCGCCGCCGCCGCCGTCGTCGTCGTCGTAGCGTCGCGAGAGCAGGGGGTGGCGGCACAGTGGGCCGCTGTTAGGGCCCGATCTAGCCGATCGTTTTGGGCGGGAGGATCATAAAGTTTTATTAAATAATAAACATTCTTGTTATTATATTACATATTATTTTGTAGTGTATATGAGGAGCTAACATTCAAAACGTGCCACGTCCACTTCAATCTTTTACAATAAAAATGAAATTAGAGCACAAATTTTACACTCTTCATCACAGTCTTTAACTCAACGAAGTATTACAGTTAGTAGAGTATTACTTAACATATTGTACAGTTAAGTAGAGTTACATTAGTACAGTTAAGTAGAGTATTACTTAACATATTGTAAAACATCTCACTTTTTCTGGAAAAATTATAGTTAAAAACAATAGAAGAACTCAAATTTTGCCAATGGACTTGTCACCATTTGAATGTTTGCTCCTTATATATATAATATACAATATAATTTTTAAAATAATTACATAATTATGTCATAAATCACTATTAAATCAATTTTGCCAAAGAAAGGAAGGTGCCAAACTAATTTTTATTTTTCCTGCATTTTAATTTTTTTCATTTTGTTTCAAAGGAATGTATCTCTATTTCCGTTTGTTTTCTAGCTGTACATATCAATATATTCTTAAGACGTTTCCCCATGTTAAACAGTATCCAAAAACTTTTGAATCCTAACTTGCTCTATAAGAATCAATGTGAATTCTTTTCATTTCAGAATAATTGTTTTTCTTGGAAATTCTTCACTTTTGAAATAAGCTCTTCGATTGTGTACGAGTACGGAATATCGTAATATTGGCTTTAAAGTAATGTACTATGTTACCATAGAGTAATACGCATAGATTTTCATGCGTTGTGACGCGAGCCTGAAGTGTAACGCGATAAAACAAAATTATACGACATACTCTTGATCGATATGATTAAAAAAGTAGAAAAAAATATTTTTGTGTGAACTGTTTTTAAGTTAAGTTCGTTGCACTGTGAGAAATTTTGCACACACATCGATTTTTATTTTTATTTTTATTTTTTTGTTTGTTTACTGTTTCCGTCATGGTGGAATCGTTCTTCACAGAAAGCTTGCACATTCCTCACCATACATGGTCGGACATTGTCCTCCTGAAATACGGCAAGTAGAGCTGCTTACAAGAGAGGCAGTACCTCGAGCTCTAAAACCTCCATGATGTAGTGGTTGCTGTTTAGATTGTCCTCACTATGTATGAGGCAAGATCGCATATTGTAGCCAATGGCGTTTCAAACCATAACACTTGTTAGTCCGCTATGGCGTGTAACAATACAGACTGGAAGATTGCGATCATCACGGTAGCATCGAACACGTACGGGGCCATCGCTGTAGCACAAATTAAAGCGATATTCGTCCGAAAACATCCCACTCAGCCACTCAGCACACCAGTGAATCTATTCAAGTGCTCATTGCTGTCTGAGGCGTTGGTGGTTTCTGGTCTACGGAACCCGATGCAATGGTATGCGTGCTATCAGTCCAGCTCTTAGCAGACGGCGTCAAACGATCGATCGTCGCAGACGTGACCACACCCGTTGCAATGCTCCAAATTCGAGCCAACACTGTGGACGACACCATTCTGCCGGGTAAAGCCATGAGGGTAAGATGTCGGTCATCTCGCATTGTTTGGTTCAATACCCTTTCGTCGCTGTGTACGACCCCCTCTATCCTCTGGTTCCACACACGCATCACCGTCGTAGCAGCGCGCCTCATTCGAGTCGCAATAGCACGGTATGACAAATCCGCTTCCCTGAGACCGATCATTCTGTCCTGTTCGAACTCACTCAGATGATATTGCGCCCTTTGGCATCGAAGAGGCATGTAGGCACTTGCTTGCACGTCTCCACGACAATTTACGCCGTACCCCAACTGGGTGTGGCGTAATACTGACCTGACCTGTCACACAAAGGAGGGCGCTGCTACGCCAACGTACACACCATCTCTACGCAAATTTAATCACTTCTTATTCACACTGTCTACACATCCACCGAATCCGACGCCAAATTTTAAAACGAAAACCATATTTTAAGCCATATTTTAAAACGGAACTGTTAAATGTATATTATATTTTATAAAGATTTGTTTAACACAATTACGGTATGTATAAGAGCACGAAAAGTATGCTCTTTACTACGAAAACCTGTCTACAGCCTTTGAAAACTCTTCAAAAAAATTGGCTGCTTCGTTTTAACGCGTTCGATCATTCCAAAGCTTTGCTGTTCATTTCTTTCTTTGTGACTGTGGATTCTTGTCAATATTACACTTGATTTGAACTCACGATTACTGCGCTGTTCCATGAAATGGAACAGTTTTCGATATTGCGAATTTCCTTTTATCTTCGACGTCGGAGATTGAGGGTCCCTCCAATAAAACGGTGATGTTTAAATGACATCGTTTTTTCTCCTTCCATGTTTTTCTTTCTGTGAAAACCTGCTTGTTCAGATTTCCCAGAAACATTCTTAGGTTCGATATGGGTGACTACCAGAAAAAAACAACGAAAAAATACTAGATATATTTAAGTAACAGACGTAGTACACTGTCATACAGATATGGAAAGGCACTCAAAGCTATCGGAGTATGATAAAAATGCAAACTATTAATTTTTTTTCTAATATTGAAGTTATTATAAATATAAAGATTTTAGCTCTCTTAATTGAAATAAATGTTGCTTGTTAATTATATTACCATTACATTTCCCCAATTAACTACATTTTCAGATCCTACCTCACTGTTATAAGGATGAAATGATTTTAAAAGATATAAATATATTTTCATTGTTAATGACAGATTTACTTGTCCATTTCACTATACCTTTTTTCTAGGTTCTCATTACATGTCTAGCCTCTCACCTTTTACCGTATTTTGTGATCTCAGCTCACACATTCTCTGACTGCATTCTCCTCTCTCCGTTGCTTGTCTTACTTCGGACGAGGGTTGCCTTTATCTACAGGACGGCGCGTCGCAACCTGCTCTGTAGGAGATCGTACTCGGACTGGGATTACGCGTACAGATCTTGAGGATTCGGGCAAGCAAGGGCACATATTCCATATGAAATCTGGATGTGTGCAACTAAGGACACACATTCCTTAAGAAATCAGGGCCCGTTCGTTGCGTGTTCATCCCCCGCATTGGCACCATGGACGCTCGTTTTCGCTTGGATGCGTCGAAGTGCAATGTAGCCCGAGCTTGGGTAGGCTCTACCCCTCTATCCAGTCTGCGCTCAATTCCACGCAGTTGTCAGGATTTTCTTCGCGCATTTGACGCCTTCCCTCGCCCTAGCGCTGCGTACGAATCAAAGGGATATTGGAAAAAGGGATCCTTGGGCCGATTGTCCTCGCAGGACATTTGAACGTTCCCCCAGCCCTCGGATTCAGTAGAGCAGTTCTATACGAATTCTTGGGGGCTTTTCCCCGAAGGGCCGATTACACTCATGAATGTATACGACGGGATTCTCCGACAAAATCTTGCTGTTGTATTTTTATTCATTTGCGATATCATGAAGTCTTTTTTCGAATTTGTACGAATATTCAGTTCTTCGCTGAGGGCGAGTCGTGACGCGGTGGCTTGTGTGCTCGCTTTCCGTTTCCGGGTTAACAGTTCGAATCTGCTGATTCCGGAGAAATTTCGTAGTAGGTAGACCGGGTTCGCTGTAATTTTTAAGGTTGGCTATATCTAGTTCAAGTTGTTGGAGCTTTGTAGATAGGTTCTAGGTTAGAGTGTAGGCGCTGGCGGATTTTCGACTCCAGCTAACTAGGTGGGTCAGATGATAATTCTAGATATCAGTTTCTTTGATCGATGGTCGATCATCAGGTGTCTTCCAATCATAATCATGCGATATATCGTGGAGCACATGGTCAGAATCAACGGAGCATGGAGTGTGTGCAATCCTACTTCCGTATACAGGGTACCTACACGACTCGCAGCACATGCCAATTGAAAGGGCTTTTTTACAACCATTGCAGGGTTTTCAGAGGGTTTTGTTCAGTGAGTTTGTGGCACCTGACTGAATCGAATGGATAGGCTGACTGCTGTGGTTTCTGGGATATTCATGGTAGCTTCCAGGCAGATGCCAGAGCAGCATTTGAAACAACGGGTTACTGCCCGCAGACGATCTTACCTTCCTATTCTCTTTCCTTCCGATCCCCCTGCGCCGATGAAATTGCAGTGAAAGCTCCCTAAAACACCCAATCCAAACAACTCTACGCGGGTGTGTACTCAAGATTTGCGAATCTTCTAGAATCTTGATTAGCTGCTGTATGTCTGTTGTTAAGTTGGAAGAGGAAGCCGGTGTAAAGTAAAACGGTGGTTGGCCCGCCCCAAAGTTGACAGAGCATATGCAGTTAAGGTCTGACGGTTTTGTCACTTGTTATAGAAAAGCATGCTCAATAACCAGCGGTTGGTGCTTTGAAGCGAGCTCTTTGCGCACAAAAATTTGGTGAGCGTTAATGGGATAATATCAGTTTGATGCGCCTATCGAAACGAATAGATTGACTGTTGCGATCAAGCCGTTCGCCAAAGCATCATTCTAAACAACGGGTCACGGACCGCGTGCGATCTTCCCTTCCCGTACCCAAGTGCCAATGCACATAACGTTGGAAGCGCCCTAAAACCCCGATCCAAACCGCTCTGCGCGGTTCTCCTACAGGGTGCGTGTATTTCTGTCGCTGGCCACCGGGCGGGCGCGCGGACGGCGGGGCTTCCGGAGGCGTCGTTTCGTTTGCCGCGCGCGGCCGTGCGAGCCGCGCGGCGCGCGGAGCGCGGGGCGGGGTGGCAGCTACTGCGCGGCGCGGCGCCCGTGTTGACGTAGCCTCCTTTCGGCCCTCGCTCGCCCTCCGCTCTGCGCGCGCAGCAGCCTCACGCCGCGTTGCGCTGCGCAGGCGTGCGCTGTGGACCAGAGCCCTCGGGGAAATTTTGGATATGGTTAAGGTTTTTTTTTAATTACTAGCTGAAGATTTCGACGTTGCGTTGTCTAGTACTGATTGATGATGTACCTACGTATTGATTCCCAACAATCTTCTGGTGGAAGAGAAACGTATTCTATCCTTGGTGTAAAGTAAGAGTAATTTTATTTACATGTCTGTCCCGCTGCATCTTGCGATCATTGCGATTTGGCTAGGCTATACTTTTTTGACGAAAAAAAAAAAACACCTCTTATTGCGGGGTCCTGATAACGAAAAAGTGAATAAAACTTGTTACTATGTATGTGTGTGTGTGTTAGAGGAAGCACTAATACATATATATATGTATATATATATATATATATATATATATATATATATATATATATGTATATATATATATATATATATATATATACAATATAGTGCACTATAATTTATATATAGTCCTTTCTCTAACACATTGTGTAGTCAGAGTCCATGTTTTATGGCTCTTTGATACCTAAAAAAAATTGACGGCAAAACGTCTGTCCGTCCTTGTGTCCGCCGCACGTCTGTCCGTTCGTCTGTCTCTACGTCTCTCTGTCCGTCTGTGGTAAACGCTGGCGCCTAAACCGTTCTACCTTTTTCTCCTAAATTGATATTCCCCGATTGATTTAAATGAACACAAGGTCCTCTAAGTTTGAAACGAACATTTTGATTTTGAGGGGTACTTTACATGAAGCCTTAACAAAATTTTCAAAACTTTCTCAAAAAGGCTCCAGATTTTTCATTACACGTTGTCCTCGGATAGCGTAAAGAAAGTTTAAGAGAATGGTGTAAGTCTCATTTTCGTTGAAATTCCTGAGTTTTCGTAAATTACAAAAGTTATTTTTTTCGGCGACTTTCTACAACTATAACATAGAAGATAGAGATTTTTCTGAATGAAATCTTCTTTAAAGACATATTTAAATAATGTTATTTACAACTTTCGAAAAGATAAGAACTTTTCGTGTAATTTTGCTTAAAATTTTCTTAAACAATTAATTTTTCTTTTAAACAATGTTTTGAAAAGACGAGTAGATTTCGCATAATTTTTGTTTCAAATTAATGTTTTTTATCAAAAACAATTTCAATTTTTTTTCAATTTTTTTCAACGGATAGAATAGATTGAAAGTTTTATTTTCGTTGAACTCTACATTTTCGAAAATTGAAAAACTTAGAAATAATGCGAGAAAGCACATGCTGTTGTTGCACCATTAGTTTATTGATTATTGCTCTTACATCTTTATAAGATACAGCATGATGTTATGCTTTGTAGACGTCTGCGAAAAATGTTCTTCACTTGCTGAAATCGTGGCTACATCCACTCGGTAGTTTTCATGTTTTTGGCAAACGCGTGCGAACGGTTAATTTGTGGTATGTATTAGTACTGCTCAGTGAAAGTCCCTAAAGTAATTTCAAACATATAGCTACAAAGTTTACCCTAAAAATGTGAAATACATATATAAAGTCCTGTTATTTGTAGACAAGCTGACTAATTATAACTTTTCTTAAAATTACCACTAAACAATATTAGCACTTAGGAGTTTATAGTAATAATATCGACATATTTAGTTTTGTTAAATCTAATACCTGCATTTCATCATATTGATGGACGTTCTCATCATTTTACATTGGTATCTACTTTTAAAATAGATTAAGGCATTCATTTTAATGGTCCGCGGGATTTAAATTTTGTTAAAGTGATCAGTGATTTCTGAAAGATTGCTAACCGCTCTAGAAGACTCGATAATTTCGGATATACCGACATTTTACCCTTATTGTTTTACCGACGCGGTCGAGCGCCTGTGGTCACAATGAGCGGTAGATAGTGGTCGATCGCAACCCATTAATTCCTGATTTTTTTGAGGATATATCGACGGCTATGCAGAAAATCTGTGCGGAATACAGTTTTGGTTAATCTGTGGAGTTGAAAATTGTAAAGTTTGATATGCCGTGAACTTCCTGAGATGAAATGCAGCGTGTGTGTACGCTTTCGACTTTTTGCAACTGCGGCTGCGGTTCGTAAATCAATGTAATGTGTTTGTGTCAACCATATGTTTTGTGTGGTTAATACGAATATGATAAAAGGAAGTGTATGTGTAATTATCGTACACATACAAGTCACGTGATTATACTTTATAATGTTATTGGATTATCGTTTTTGCCGATGTAACTCTACCATAAAGTTAGAGTTCGCTTATGCGGAGAGGCTAAAGAGTGGATTGGTATCTCATACGATATAAGTTTCACGCATTCCAAATGTTTATAAAGTTTTTTAGTGCGCGCCATTCTTGAGATATTGTTGGAACTGAAAAAAGGTCCCAGTGAGGGCCGTGAATAAGCCGCTTAGTGAAAGGGGCCGCATCAGCGATATATCTTTAAGAAAATCAGGAGTTAATGGGTTGCGACCTGCCACTATCAACCGCTTATTGTGACTACAGGCGCTCGTGTTCTACCGCGCCAATAAACAGTACGGGTAAAATGTCGCGTATATCCTAAATTATGGATTCTTCTGGAACGGTTAATGTGGGAACACCCGAATTCGGGCAGCCGGGCGTCGGGGAGGCGGGATTCGCGGCTTGACCGCGTCTCCGCCCCACCCCCGCCTCCGCAGCCGCGATAGTCGGCGTTGGAAACAACTGGGCGCGATAAGGCGCAGCCGGCGCAAACCGGCACCCGCCCGCGCACTCCTTCGCCCGCGTTCCGGCACTCCGGAGAGGATGGTTGTTACCAAACAACAGTTTCAGTTAGGGGTTGCCCATAAATTACGAAACGCTTAAGAGGGGGGAGGGGTTTGAGACAGCGTTACGCTGCGTTACATAGAGGTAGGGGGGGTCATAGTTTAGTGTTTCGTAATTCTGATATTTATTTTTAAAATCTTTCAAAATTTTCTCAAATAATTCCTTTTATTCAGTCTTATACTAAAACATTAGAGTGTTATCAAATAAAATTACTAATATTGTAAATTAATGAAGTTATATTCTATAAATTGTTAAAATAAATTAAAATATTTAATATAATATATTCAAATATTTAATCTTGGGGAAGGTTGATTATGGCAAGTGTTAGAGAGTGCGGTTCAAGTGCACTCGTTTCCATCCTCTCTCGCTCTCTCTCCCCTCTATACACCCACGCACGCCCTGTCGCTTCCCTCTGCCTCCCAACCTACTCTCTCCCTCCATCTCGCCGGACCTGTTTCACACTCACTCTCCTCTCTCCCTGTTTTTATCAGTTCTCTTACTCTCTTGCAATCTTTTCATTCCGCCCACCCGTCTTCTCAGCCACTCTCTCGTACGTTATATCCCACAATCTTGTAAACCTTTAGAGTGTAAAGTAATAAGTTCATGCAGAACTGCAACTTCCTTCTGATAAGTGGATTTCAAGTATAAAGTCGCGAGAACTCGTTTGAATTTCCTTTGAACAATTTTTTTATAACGGCAGATTTCGTATACGTTAATCATAAGTGTCAAAACGTTTTCTCTCCTGCATTTGTTTAAGAGATTCATTCCTAGAGGAGAACATTACAACACTGAACGCTCGCATCTAGACCTACAAGATATTATTGCATAGTCGATAGTATTTGTCAATAATTATTAAATCAACTACAGAACAGTCTTTTATGTAGCTGAAGAAAAATATAGAGTCGGTTCAGAGAATTCTGCATAAATCTCACAGTATATAATGTTGATGAATAAAGTAGAACGACCGAAAGATACTATGTCAGATCTCACTAAGATTCAGTATTAATTGTATTAGGAGTCACATTAAATCCTTTGATCTAGTAATGATCTCTTTCGCTGGAAATGTTCCGGGTTAATTTTTTCCTTCTTCATTTAAAGCCCGCCGTAGTCGACGCGTCTAAAAAGAATGTTTACGCTTTAGTTCCTCAAACACTTTTTACGTGGCCGGGAGCTGCAGATAGAAGTAGCACAGGCGCCGCCTTCCGTCGCCCCTGCCGCCGCCGTCGCCCGCGTCGCCGCTGCCATCGCCATCGCCATCGCTTCATAGGCCCGTCGCGCAGTGGTCCAGCACGATCCAAGATGGCACCAGCAAAGGTAGCACAGGGCATCAACTGATGCCACTGGCCAGGAGATCCTTGGGTTCCACTCCCGTCGCGACGGTGGCAGGCAGGATTTTAGATGGATCGAATTCAGCCGCCGTATGGAGGGGTTCTTGCGGTGGCCTGTCCTGATCGGTAGTTTCTTGTGGTATCTCTAAACAACACTAGGAGAATACCTGAGCAATACCCTAACATACGGACCATGGGCCACGCGCGATCTTTCTATCCTCTTCCATGTCCTAACCACACCGTTTACACACACACTTACACTAACATGCACTAAACACGCCGGGAGACCGGTTGGGAGCTTTGAGCTTGTCCCGGCTGGGGCGGTGTCCCGTTGGTGGGAGATACCTGGTTGAGGGAAATACCGCTAGCCGACGGTAGGTCGGCGCCGGATCTCACCATCCAACGGGGGCAGATCGTCGCTACCTCCCGGGATGAAAACAAGGGAGCCAGAGTTGGCGTGTAATACATAAAAATGATTCATTTAACTAACTTTGACTAAGTTATCCTTGAGTTATTTTATGATTCCTATTAGAAAATATACTTTAATTATAAATTAAGTACATTTTCGGCAAATGCTATTTGAAATGTCTGCACTTGTCACTGCTCTACTAGTATATTCCTGCTCCTTATTCTGAATCATTTCCTTCAGCGGAAACGACCAGGGGTACCAAGTATGAAAAAGAGCATGTTTCAATATCTCATCAACTTCCCAGAATGCGTTAAAATTACAACAACAAAAAATAGTCATAATTGTATGCAGTGTCAAAACAGGGGACGTGGGTCATACGCACCATGACATTTGAATAAGTATTAAAAGGACATTTGAACAAGTCTCAAAACAAATACGAATATATAAGCCCAAGAAAACAAAAATCAATAAATTTCCCCATTTCATGATACCCTCTGCCTCTAAGCAATACCATTTACATTAATACTTCTTTGATTAATATTTAGTGTATAGCGTAATTATGTACATGCGTAATGAAAGTAAACAACCAAGGCTCTTTGAAATCCGGTATTTGTGGCTTGTCCATTTCCACGCGTTTAATGTAATTCACGCGTGTGCATCTTTCTGAGATGATTTGCATCAATTCTCACAATGTTATTTTTAAAGACGATATCAGCCTAATTCGTGAAAACTATCCATAATATTTAACTATACGCGCCGTACTGACACTTCGGGTCATTAACAGATGGCAGGGCGCTCATCTGACGAGGTAGAGTATATTTTGAAGAGCGATGCAGCCTTTGGGGATACTCAATTATTTTACAACCCCCCCCCCCCCCAGAAAAAAATCGTGTAACGGCCTGAGCAAAGCATATTGGATAATAACATGACCGAAACCATTGTTGAGTCGGCTCCTGGTGACGAACATTTGAGTCTTACTGTTCAACGTCCAAATTAAGTACACTTCGACGTGGTGTCAAATCCAAAACTCAGATATGAAAAACAATATTCTGAATATACCGGCGTGTAAGTCGCATTTATTTCAAGACATTTCCATAACAGAAGCCTCCATAATAGAGGTAGATCGTAAGTGCCAGGGCATGATAAAAACCAGAGATCAATTTCTGAGATGTGGAATGATGATATGCTAGTTGCGAAGTGGTTTCTGGTTCTGAAAATAAACGTTTCGATAAACAATATATGATTGGCCATGATATACAGTTGCCTCAGAATACGTTCTACAATATGTTAGGGCATTTCGATCTGTGTCGAATATCACTCTTCACCAATAAATCTGTGGTGAGAAATCTGATGTAAAGTAGTTGCACATGTTAATTTGCCTCTGATTGGTATGCAACTACTGTTTGACAATGTGGCGACCCGTATGGTGACGTGTTGCTCGGGAACAATTAATATAATAAACTGGATACTTATGGCGAGGACAAACGTCTCCTTATCATTTCTAATAGCTGATTTTTTAAATTGACGACTGAGTTAAATTGATACAATATATCAATTTATATTATACCGTGTATATTTATTTATTTTCCACAAGAAAGAATTCTTATAAAGAACTGGATCGACATTAAGGTAGTGCTCATTTCAGACAGGTATACGTTCTGACGCTGTTAATAAATGTCGTGTAGTTCTTCGTTGTCCGGATGACTCTAGGTCGTAGTCTGGAGACCCCACATTTCGCCTGTCATGTGTCATGCGCAGATTTGCGGTGTTCTTGCACTGAGGAAGCCTGCAAAATGACAGGCGAAACGTCAGCCTCTTAGCCTACGACGTGGTGTCACCTGGACAACCAAGAATATATGGACTCGAGCCACCGAAGCTTACGTTTACATTTGAAATTTTGTGAAGGCCTACCTGCCGAGCTCTAGGCGAATTGGTAAATCCTTCATCCAGACGTATCCTACCTTTCTCCGCTCTTCAGCATGCAGGACTCTTGTCTCCGTGCGGGCAAGTAGGTGCACGCTCTCTGAAAGGCTTCAACGGATCAACAGTCGTTTGCATTCTGCGCTGGCATTGCCAGGAGGATGACGCACATCCGGTGCAATCAAGCGAACTACTTGTGTATAATTTGCACGAGTTTTTATACTTAAATGGCGTATACTCATCTTCATAACACATGAAACACAGTGAAAAACAAGGCGAATTATGAGATTGTTGGCTGGTAGGTAGTCACAGGCACAATGAAGCACATACGAAATGATTACGTGTTCACATTTGTAGGGCCAACATTTATTGCGCCGTATGGACGCAGAAGCTACATGTTAGTGTGACGTCTGGTTGCCTTGAGTGCGGACACATTCATAACATTCACTTGAAGAGGTCTTAAATGGAATCTTATGATAGACCGTGCAATGCAGCGTGCAACTGAACGAGCAGTTCGTACAGTTTGGTGGGTAGAAGTGGAGTCCTGTCAGCACGCTCTATTGCTTTGTCGATCTGGAAAAAGTCTGGTGATGCGGCTGCATAAGGGAAAAAATCCGCAGCGGTACGATCTAGAGACCAAAGGTATGAGGACACGCGTTGTCTTCTTGGAATAGAGCATGGCAGTGGGCGTTCACGGACGTCGGAGCCACCAGTTGCACTTTCTGAGCTTACTGAGTGGCTGTGATGGTGTGCGCGAGGGACCATATCGGTGAACGAAGCACAGTAGGACATCGCCGGCACGGCGGGTGGTGTGATGGGATACCATATACCGCACATTGAGGCGCTCCCCTCTCCGGATCGAAGTACAGGCCCGGCGGTCACTGCCACCAAGCGTCATTGGTCTTGTCACTGAAGAGATGGCCCGCTGCCAGCCTGCGTGGCCCCGCGTCCTTGGTTCCCGACACCCAGAGAGTCCGTAGCGAAGCTGTTGGTGTGTCTATGTCAGCTGTCATAACGCTCGACATACTGTGAACCCTGTTGCCAATGCCAAAGGCACTCATGGGAATAGGCAGAGCAAACTGCACAGCCCGCTGAACGTTGAGGGATAAACGCCGAACGTATCGTTGACGTTGGACGGGCAAAGGTGGCTCACGGCATCAACTGATGTCACTGCAGGGCCTATGACTGGGTGATCCTAGGGTTCGAATGAAGACAGTGGCAGGATTTTCGACATAAGCTACATAGCTAGGTTGAATCATCCGCGATCTGGAGGAGAATTATAGTGGTCGGCAGCACTGATAAGTTTTTTTCGAGATTTCTCCGATGAACACCAGGAGAATGCTGGAGCAGTACCCTAACATACAGGCCACGGGTCGCGCGCGATCTTACCTTCCTCTTTCTTGCCATATATTCACCCCTTATTTACAGACACATGCACGACATACACTTGTCTGAAGATCAGTCGGGAGCTTAGAGTTTGTCCTGGCTGGGGCGGTGTCACGCTGTTGGAGATACCTGATTGGGGAAAATCCTCGTAGGGCGACATAGGTCGGCGCCGACGATGTAGGATCCTGTCATCTAGTGAGGGAAGCCACTGTCCCCTCCCGCCATACACACGCATGCACTACACGTACGGGAATGATCTGAGCCTTTGATGCGCCTGGAATCATTAATCAATCAACCGACGTTGGATCTCTTCGTGCGTGGCTGGCGATACGGACGTCGTCCATCCCTCCTAGTGGTGTTTCGCGAATGTGCGTCAAGAATCATGTCGAGAATGCGTACTTTACTTTATCCTTTGCCGCCAACTGCGGGCGATGTTGCTCGCGTAACCAGCGTGGCCCGCAATAAAACTACAAGACCATTCTGCCTCTCGCAGCCTCACTTGCGACCTCTCTCAAACTCGACAACCTGCAGTCGGACGGGGCATGTAGTGCAGATGACGTTTTGGAGGCACTACTGCAAGGTCCTCTTATCTCGGCCGAGGAATGCGACGTCACGCCCTCTTCCCCGAGTGCGTGGCCATCCGAGATAAAGAAGTTATTGGCTTAGCTGATGATGTGAAACTAACCCAAAACGTTTGTAGCGGATGGTTCTGGTCCTTGTGGATGTAGCGTTTTTGAGTGTATTTAAAAACACAATATGCTTTAATGCTAATTTTATGTGATATCATTGTAGTCGGCAAAACACTGTTTCCACTGATACCGGATTCATTTCTTTCATTTTTACTGTTTTCGCCTTGACGTATGAAGTTTTTTATATTGATATTAACTTTTTTATATATCTTTTTCCATTCATTACTTTTGAGAAGAAATCTGTATCTGCACCTTCAGTGCAAACGGACCACAGTTCACTACACGATCGATAGTGTCACCACGATGGTGAAAAGCTCAAAACATGTTACTCAATGATGATGAGCCTTACGTCTTGCCTACAAGTGCAAAAGTCACTGTGTCCTCTTCTCTCTGTACGATGATCACATAATTAGTATCAATGGTGTCTTGACGGAGACTGCATGTCTTAGCATTTGCCGCGAAACATATCACAACGAAAGTGGGAGCAGATTTACATCTTGCACAGATGAGTTTTTTTTTCTCCGCGGGAGGAAATGCTTTTTTATGTATGTGCTTTGTCAAAACGATTTGAGAGTAAATTCAACGAGTTACTAACCTTGCCCCTTTAGAAATATTTTGGTTTCGACTCTTCGCTTGCTAGGAAAATTTCTCTTGTACCAATATTATGACAATAATATTAAAGACATTAAATTATTATAAGTGAGGAGATGACTTTTCAGATGCAATTAATTGCCATTTTCTGCCTGATCAAGCAGAAATGAAGCTATACACAGGTTAGACTAATTAGCTTATGTGTTTCTCAAAATAAGAATAACCTCGCTTAGCTTTGTGCGATCAATTTATTGTTGTCAATTCATTGTCCAAAACATTAATTGAACTAATTGTACACTCACAGCGTAAAAAATCACCGTAACTTGTTACTGCACTTACATCTCCTTATAATGAAAATATCAGAATTTTGCTACCGAATTGTACGAAATGTACGTAATAAAAATCTTCCTCTCTTTGATGCTATAATTGAATTGTTTTATTTATGCTATATTGTCATTTGATCAGTTCTCAAGCTCACCCGAAACAAATGTTTGGCTAAGGAAAAGTGATCAAGATTAAGTCCGGTGTATATCTTAAAGGAAGAAACAAAATCTTATAGCATGTTTCATATATATTCGTTCGTGAATCACGCATGTCCCTTAGAAATACAATGCATATTAACATTCAAAAATTCCTCCGTGTAAATGAAAGTGAAAAATACAACTATTTAAAACATCTTACCGCCATCACCTCTCGCGACAGCAAAAGTTGGATCCTTTTTGCACTCGCCCCACATCTTCACAGACTGAGCATTCTGCCAACTCCAGCCTGTATTTTCAGCAACAGCTAAGAAAAAACGACCATCATCTTCACTCCTGCCCAGTAATGTCTTACGATATTTCTCAGGTGTCCAGATTCTCGAATGCACGGCTTTTATAAACCGCAATATTAAAAAAAAATACTTTGTCGTAGCAAAAATGTGGACAATCTGTAGCACTTTAAAAGTGACGTTGAGGTTTTTCCTACTTAATTTCTATACAATTTCTAACTGTGGCGAAGATAATACAAATATACTATAAATAGCTATTGTATCTATCACATTTTCTCCATTTTTTCCTTTCAAAAGTTTTTGTATTCCCGGAATTGATTATGTCCTGACGGAGGCAGCTTTGTCAGATAGATAACATTTTCAACCATACGACTTAAAACAACTCGTAAAAAAAGCAAACAACGAACAGGTTTGCTCTTTCGGCGCTAGCATTATCGTGCAAGGAAAGCGCATATTCATTGAAATTTTCAGAGTATTTTTCTTTCAAACCATTTTTAGGTTAAATAAAAGTGGAAAATAATAAACTGCATTCATAGTTTGGTTTCTCTTGAGGGGATTATTAAACTACACAGCATCGTTTTCTGATCAAACTTCGACAAATATTTTGCTAACAGCTCTAGTTTGGTTTCAGATTATTTAGAAATTGTGCTATCAACAAGGATATTTCGTTCATGGGAAACAGTTTTAATGAAAATGTTTCATTTCTATGAAATATATTTAGAATCTTCCAACTTGTATCACATTTCGTGTACTTTATAGTCGAATATTTCGACATCCATTGTTCCTTTTAGTCGTCATGCGCTGTAATTCCTTTCTGTCAACGGGCGAATTGTGGAAACGAGTATGTTTTCGAGTGTGTGAACTAATAATTTTCTCTAGTGGGAAATGAGATGACCAGTATGCTCTCTCAGTTTTCATGTAGCGGTGACACTGCCGAAATCTGCTGCAGCGTTCTCGTCAAAGGCTATAAATTATTTTAATCCCGCAGAAAAAATTGGTACAAAAAATAATAGTATAAATGTTCATGAAAACATCAATAACAGACACACTTTATTTTTTTTAGTCTACTACTGATTTCTTGCGACGTTGCAGTCACCTGCGTAGAGCGAAGATTTCATTGTGTCATCCGTTCCACGGAGACTCACTAGCAACATGTAATTGAACGTCGCAAACGTACGCTAAGGCAGTATGTCATTCTGTGTGTGCTAGGCATTTAAATTTGTTGTCAGATTTCTAACGAGACCATTGCTCCTTTCGCCAAACGCTCCGACAAGCAACGCCAGTGGGAAAAGTCGCGGGCGAGGCGGATCCGCCTTTTCTCCCTCTTCGGCAACCCGGTGCCGTTCTGTATAATCAAGATGTTTCAAAATTGTCTTCTAACTTCTGAAAGTCATATGCGTCACGATATGATAAATCATGTGTGATATACTGTTATTATGAAATCGTAAAAACAGTTTCGGATCATGGGATTTGGTAAGGTAGGCTCTATAATAAAAAAATCTAGTAAGGTGACTTCGTGTTGCTAACATAACCATAAAAACGTTAAACATTCACGTAATAATGTTTAATCAATATTAAGAGTTTTGTTTTGTTTGAAATTCATCGTTCTGAAGAGGGTATTATATATTCCAAAACATCAGAATACTTGAATTTTTTTATTAACAAACTATCTGACCAAATCTCACGATTCGAAACTTTACATGATTGATCTAAAATGATCGTGGATATTTCTACGAAGACGAAATCGTGCTCGTATATCTGCCAGCGAAGAAACTTCATGCGCTTCATGGCGACAAAACATTCATTAAAACCAAGAAACAACAGTTACGAGTAACGAAGGGGGTGGATTCTATGCCAAAGCCACATGGTAAGCCAGACAGTTAGTTTCATAATTACGTCCGTAATATCGTGATCTTAGCGTCTTAATATGAATTTACTGAATATGAATTTACTCAAAAGGAAGAGTTTCGTAAGCCTCTGAATCTTCGTATAACCAGTATAATGTTTCTTTGAGGACTTCACAACGGCGGTGATTTCCGGATTTCTTTCCGCAGAAATGTCACGCATAACAGAAGCCGCACTTCGCACCAAATTTAATTTCGCAAATGCCGTACATATTAATTTTAATTAAAATTTAACCCGAAAGAAAATGACAAAACGCCTCTGTGTGTAACAAATACGATGAGGAGACCACGATCAGTTAGGTAAAAGTAGTACATCATGTCATATTTTAACTTTTACAAAATTGTGATTATGCAATTTATCAATGCAATTGTTAATATTCATTAACAAAACATCGAAAGCGCAAAAACATCAACAATGCAATATCGATGCTCAAAAAATATCGAATTCAATATATCAATGTTAAAAAAACAAACAAAAAAGCATGGATGTTTTGAAAACAACGACATCCGTGTCGCACGGCACCCCACCAGGCACTGCCTTCCAAGGTATACCGGCGAGCGCGAGCCGGCCGCGGCGGCGCTCTGCTCCTTGGCCAGAAATGGCGTCGGGTCGGGTCGGGTCGGGTCGGGCGGACGCATGGGACGCGATCCTCCAGCCCCGCCCCCGCGGATGCAGCGCCGCATGGCGGCCGCGGCCCGCAGCTGCGGCGCGGAGCGACGTGGCGTGGCGTGGCGCGGCGCGGCGCGGCGCGGCGCGGAGCGGCGCAGCGTGGGTTAGCAGCAGGAAGCAGGAGTTGCCGCGTTGAGGCAGGCGGCGCGGCGCGGCGCGGCGCACAGCGGGAGCGGGGCGGGGAGGCGGGAGAGAAGAGGACGACGCGTAACCTCTTTAACCTTCACACGCACGCACGCACACACGCACGCACGCACATTCCCGCGGCCGGTGTGGGCGCGGTCGCCATCCGCGCCCGCCCAAGCACAGTGGGCGAAACCGCTCCCCTGCCCCGAAGCGCAGCTGCAGTTTGCCCTCTCCTGTAGAGGTGCATGGGTGAAGCAATCTTAACCAATTATACGTGTGTTTAAAGAATTGTATGAGAACTTATAGAAACAGACGTTTTGGGACTAACTTTATCTCATCAATAGAAAGTCTACAATAAATGAAGGTTATTTTTCTAATCCGAAATTGCACTAGATCCACTGATACCGGAAACATTTAGTTCCCAAATCATGCCTTTTTCTTTTCTTTTAAATAAATATATTAAAAAAATAAGTATTTCTAGTTAAGATTATTTCATTCATCAAATTCTGTAATGGATTACATTTCAAATGGATAATATTTCAACTGTCACCACGGTTATATTCTAACCTCCTCTTTGTATCTAAATGCTGAGGTTTGTTATCACCCTAGAACTTCAGCCTTCCTCTTCACTTAATGCGAACCAAAAAACATACCTGCGTTGGCAAATTATTGCACCATAGTGGGTGCCGGTATTACTCGTTGTTTCTGGCTCATTTACTGCCAATTTCGAACCTGTTAACAGAATAATTGACGAGGAATTGCTAAAAGAAAATTGTAAACAGAATGGCTATGGCTACTTTGCTCTATAGTTGTGAGGTGGAACCTCATGTATGGCATCAAAGTTTTTAGGTTTGATTGTGACAAATACAAACATACAATGATCCAATACTCATCATTGAATGAATGCCCCGGAGAGGGAAGAATTAGTTCCGAGGTCACGAACATCTCATCAGTATAAGCATACTAAAAGAAAAAATATAAGTCATTAATGAACAAGAAACAACTTACAATTAATACGTCCCGTTTCCAATTTCTTTCTTTCACGTTTCTGTTTCTTTTCATTGTGTATTTTAATGATCAGAGATCACCGTATTGTCAGTTGAATATATATTTATATTTACAGAAATTAGTATGTTATGGATTGTGTGTGTATTTTTTGTGTAGATCAATGAAGAAATGTATTTTTTCTTTGGTGGATTTATTATTGTTTTATTTCGTCCTTGAATGAACTGTAAAAGTTATTTGAACGTTGCATTTTTATTACTTATAATTTTCCTCGTAATTTGTCTCTTTGCCTCAGTTCTTTATATCAAAAGCTTTTACATTGGGGGCAACATGTCACCCAAACCCTGCTACTCTATTCTTATTTTGGTAAACTTCTTTTGTTCACTTCAATTAACAATTCTGAAAGCATACACTTAGTCACTGCTTACACTAATACTTGGCATAAGCCTACGTGGAAATCAATGCAAAACGCAGAACATTATTCAGGAGTTATCTGGCTACCTGACGAGAAAATGGTAAAGTAAAGTACCTATTGGGAAATTGTTGCTTACAACATACCGTGATAGGCTCTACTCTGCTAGTTGACAATGAAGGCGAATGCATGTATCTCACTGCATTCGTTTCCTTCTGTTTGTACAGCCGAAATCATTTACCCCGGGCATCTAACGACCCATTTCAGGTATGATTTGGCTGCACTCTTTTCCCACCACTAAGCACCGTATGATAATTCTTTTATCACAAGGACACGGGGGTAATACTAGGTCCATGTGTACCTAAGGAGTGTTTTATAATGAATTATAAGCAAAAGGTACTTTAATGTACTGCGTGCAATATATCCGGCTTTATTTCCTTTCCAAAGATGTGTGAACGAAAGATTTTTTTCGCTCTTCTAAATGTTTCCTTTCTCATTTCTCTTGTCCCTTCTTCATTTTGAGGTACGGTGTTATTTACTATATTGCCAATGTGCAACAGGACAACCGACTTTGCTTCCAATCCGAATAGGAACCCGCACGACAGATTTTTTCGCTTTAAAAGAACCCTTATTTTTGATTTTGTTTGTTTATTTATTTATTTATTTATTTATTTATTTATTTATTTATTTATTTATTTATTTATTTATTTATTTATTTATTTATTTATTTACATTTATAATTTTTTTCGCGAGTTAGCTTTTTGGCCCAGTGTGCCCCGGCGCCGATGCAGCGCGCTCTGTGGTTCGTGCGGATGCCACCAGAGCGCTCTGGAGGCAGCGTGCAGGAGCGAGCGCGGCGGCTGGAGCGAAGCGGTTTTTCCGCTCGCCCGCCCGCCGCCGCCTCCTGCGTCGTCGTCACCGTGTTCAGGGCCGCCCACAGACATTTCATGCCTTGCGACGCAGGTTATAATGGCCCCCCTTTCCCTAGAAATTTTATTATTAAAATGACAACGCTTTCAAAACGGGAGTGAAATCACTTTGTGTAAATTAAATTTGAACATTATCCTCCAAGTCCTGACTATGAAAAGGAGGAAAGGTCGTTAGACCGCAGGTTCTCTTCTTTCGGACAAGAAGACCATTACAAATTCATTTCAAAGAAGTGGCGGTGATAAGACGAATAACGTAGTGTTCTGCACGGTACTTAATAATTTTGTGATAGGTGAAATACATTGAAGATCTTAAAACTTTTTCCCTCTGCAGTAGGAACTTAGTACATCAGAGTAGTTCTTTTATGGTGGATGTAATTATGGATAAAGTACTCACTTTTCTATTTGATTTTTAGATTTAATTCATTTACGAAGCGTGATTGATATTGGTATGAATAAAAATGGAGCATTGTTACATAATCGCAATGGAATGTGAATGGACAAGAATAAGCAGAACTTTAAACTATCTATATTTTATTTTAATTCCCCCCCCCTCCCTAAAGAGAACCAAGAGATACTATCTCTGTCATGAGTTGATCTTGAAATAATGAATCTTTCTGAGAAAGAACCTTTATAGATTTTTCGCTGCTCGAATTTTTGAATTCGAAATGAAGACAACAAATTTTTTTGAAATGCTTGATGCTAGCTAACTACAATGTTTCAAGTATTTTACATTGCAATTATTTTAATTATCATAACGTGATGTAACACACGATGTTGTTTCCTTACCATATCTTTACATAAAGGAACTAAACGGACATTTTCCTATTGAACTATTCTGAAACAGGCTGGAATTCGACAATTATTCGGTCTTAGTAGACTTGTTTCGTACTCGCTTTTAACACAGTTCATTAATAATTAACTTTCGCATTAAAAAACGAAAAATTCGTGAAAAAAATATTCATAAAATTAGTAATGGTAATTACCTTCTGGTAATCATTACATGAAAATCGCTTTTGTAGATTCGGGGGTTGGTTTGAAGGAAAATATAGAAGAATCTGTTCCATCTCTGTTATTGAGCAACTTTACTACAGTATTAGTACCTCAAACAACTCTGACGGATCAGATTACTATATTTCCTTTCAAGGCTTATGGATATTAGTATCAAGGGGTTGCTGTTCCCAGCCATACGAATACTTTATAATCTAAAGCCCTTCCCCAAATATATAATTATCGTACCTAATAAAATTGTCTCAAGTGTTCATACCATGTCTTTGGGCACTAACGAATACATTAACTTCACATTTACAGCCTAAAGTATTATCGAAAAACCTGGCCTTTCACATCTCTTTTTGAAAAAAATGCGCAGAAACGGGGTCTCGTGAAAAATTAATTGCAACAATAATTAATAACATCAGTCATCAATTAATAACAGTCTATTGACCTCTCTCCGTAAGATAATTTTGGTTATACGCTGAGTAGCCTGCCGCGACCGCCATTCTGCCCTCCGCGACACACAGCGCCGGCCTCGCTGTAGCCGCCCGCCCGCACCGGATCGCCCGCCCGCCAGATTGCCCGCTCGCCCGCCCGCGCTCCCTCGGGATGGGATGATTGCTTGTGGCGGCCGTGATCACGTCTTGTCGCCCGGCCTGCCCGCCCGCGCGCACAGGCTCCTCATTCATGACTTCCCGTTCCCTCCCCCCCCCCTGCCTGCTCACGAGCTTATTATGCGCCCGCGGGGTGGTGGCAGTCACCACGACACTCCTCAATGCATGCTTCACGCGAAGCGAATGCTGATATTTTAATCAAAATACGCGATTATTGAGGGGTTTGGTTGTAAAGCATGGTAACCCACGTGGAAACGTTTGCTAGATATAGCAAGAAAACATATTTGCTGTAAACGGTTTAAATCGGGTACATAAAGATGGCAGCCGGAGGACAATTATGCGCCATAATTTGGACTAATTTGGAGAATTACAAAAACTATAACTTCGAAGGTTTCCATGTTTTACTCCCAAGCCCTTCAATTGTGTACCTCGGAGGAAGAGGACAGCACCTAATTTATTTATCTCTTTAACTTAAAAAACATTTTAAATCGCAAATGATGTGTGGGGGACAAGGGCAATCTGTGCACATTTTCTTGAGATCCGGGATTCTTATTGCTGCTCTTTTACTATACCAAGTTGAATTCTAAATATAGATTACAATCACCGTTTTTGGCAAAATTTGATTCTTAGAAATGTTTCCTCCCGCACAGTAAAAACTACTTGCCTTTGCAAATGTGATACAGATTTTGATCTTATAGCTGAACTCGTATGAAAGAATCGACTCACTACTGAGGGGGAATGGGGAACAACTATTTTATGGCAAAGCTGACCAAATAGCTTTGCTTTGTTTTAACTTCTTTATTAATGCCTTTTGGACATTGTTCATAATACTTCCCTGATGACTTGATGAGCAATGAAATCGCAACAAGTGTGTTACAATATCCCATCTTAACAAAAAAAAAGACATATGGCCTCCAGGGTACAGCATTAACAGTGATTGAACGTGCGTTTCACCCCACTACCCTTCAAAGAATTACTTATTGTTTACATTTATTTCTTACGTGCAGGTTAGCCCCAAGCAATCAATATTTTAAAAGAGGTAATTCTCATGAAGATAATTTATAATAATTTCTTCAGTCACATTACATGTCTGGTATTGGCGGCAGCCCATAATGATCGTCCCCGCAGCGGTGAGTTAAATGTTATCCGTTTGTTGGTTTGTAGAGACGAAATCAATTGTTCCTCGGGCTGTGATTCAGTTTATCTTTGTCTACATTTCATTCCAGCATATTCCGTTGGATGAACTGACTGGTTGGAAAGACAGCAATTCAGATCATTTATTGCCAACTCAAGATAGTACTTCCTAGAATTGTATTCCTAAGAGGTGGATTTCCCATTTGTATTATTCGCCGAGTTAGAATAATATCTTTCTTTTGAGCTTATAAGCTTCTCAGGGAGTTTGAAACTTATGAGTGCCTATCACATTGGTAATGTATCTCACTGTAAAATACTCCAAACTGTACTGACCATTTTATGGTCTTTTTGACGTGATTTCTTCGTATCTGACACAGTGGACATACATTAGACAGTAGGTGAAGTAGTGTTAGTAATTACTAGAGCTAAAATCACCGTTAATTATTGTTGAAATGGTTCCCAATAAAACCATCTGGGAAAGCTCTCGGGAATTTCTCTGGGAAAGCTGGGAAATCTGGGAAAGCTGTGGGGAATTTCGTGTCGTTGTTGAAAATCAGAGAAAATATCAAAATATTTAATTTGCTGCAATATAATAGATTTGCTATGCAGATTGTAGAGTTTGTGATTATTTTGTGTTTCCGCGCGTCAATTGCTCTGGTTATTGGTCCAGTTAGTGTAGTGCGAGTTGTATCTCTGGATGGAGGTGTCCTCTCCTGCTGAGATCCGGCTTCGATTACACGTCCGCTTGCGTACGTGCCCTCTATGCACCTCAGTCACCGTGGCACTGCCCCAGCCAGGATAAGCTCCACGCTCTGAACTGATCTCCCAACATGTGAGGTAGTGTATGTGTGTGTGTGTGTGTGTGTGTGTGTGTGTGTGTGTGTGTGAGTGAGTGAGTGTGCAAGGAGACAGGGGCACAAAACTGAGGAAGGGAAATTCGCGCCCAGTCCGTGACCCGTTTGTTAATGGTCCTGCTACAGCATTCGTCTGGAACCCGAGTAGCTAGCCCCAAGAATCTGCTTCTAGACAACGGCTGAATTCGACCTAGTTATCTACGTAGCTGTTGACGAAAATCCGCCTCCGTCGGGACGCAAACTGTACCTTCGGGATGGGATGATTGAGTGGTATAACTTGAACCTCTTGAACAAAGACAGTGTAGTGGTAATGACTGTAGATTATGTACTGGTAAGCCACGTACATTTTGTCACGTACTGTATCTTCCTAAGGAATCCACTTTATCGATGAAGGCCTTTTCTCCCTTTATACGAATATCATCGATTCATCGAGCGTGAACAGCGATCGGTGGCTACAGCAGCCGCGCGGCAGACGCTAAGAGCAGCAGGCGGGCGGCGGAGTGCGGGCGCGGGCGTGGGCGCGGACGCGGGCGCGGGCGGGGGTGGGGGCCGCGGAGGGCGCGGCCCGCGCAGGAAGTGGGCGGGCGAGGGTCTGCGCTGGGCTCTATCCGTCCTCGCTTCGCCTCGTATCAGCGCGATATCCTCCCTCCCTCCGCGCGATCCCGCTGGGGCGGACGTGGACGCGGAGGGGGAGGGGAAGGGGGTCTCGCGCCCTCGCCAACGCAGCCTCCGCTCCGGACCGCTTAATTGACGACTAAAAAACGGCCCCCGCACCGTGCCGCCTCCCGGACCCGCACTCGCCACCGCCTCCCCCGCCGCCGCGCCGCGAGCGAAGGCACGTTGCGTTGCTGCTGGCCTTGTGCGCAGACTCAGCAAGGGGACCATCGTCTCGTCGTCTTTTAAATTCTCTACCCCCTGTCTCTCTCTTCCCCCACTCTCTCTCTCCCCACACTCTCTCCCCACACTCTCTCCCCCTCTCCTCCATCTCCCCCTCTCTTCCCCTTCATCTTATCGACTTAAACATTTTCTTCGGGCTTATTATTGTAACTTTTTGTAGCAAGGTGGTCAAGTTACTTTTTCATTTGTCATCTCGCAACTACAAACACAACACATCCTCTAATTTCCTTTGAATCAATTTCAATAATACTCGAGGTGTAATATATCCTTGGTTCCAATTATCAAGCAAGAGGTAATGAAGAATTACTTTAAGTACTTCAAATTTGTTTAAAAAAGTCACAATGTTTTACTCTTTAAGCAGTTGAAAGTATATTTTCCTCGTGTCACCAGGAACAACAAATATTGATAAAATAGGCATTCGAGCGTTTGGCGGTTAGAGATGAAAAGAGCACGGTAGTGGAAGTATTCAACATACAAAATGCAACTACAACGAGACAATATATCTGGCTGCGAGAGGTTTTGGCTGACTACCTCCATTACAAATTAGAAAAAAGAGGAGAAAAAATAAAAATATTCATTAATAAAATGATCTTACCATATTCTATAGGAACATTTTCAGATTATCCGCCAAGTCTATTTTCCTATCTTTATGAAATTTACTTTGATTGATATGTGATTCTGGATATTGATAAGGCCATTAGTCCTATAAGTGTAGTGCATGTTTTCTTCCCGGGAAATGGTGATCATCCCCCTCTGGCTGCTGAGATCCGGCGACGTCCTTTGTCGGCTTGCTGTAATTTTTCCTGGAGGTATCTCCCACGAACGTGACACACTCCACCAAATTCTGAGTTCCCAACTGGTCTCCCGACAAGTTTGATAGCGTTGTGCATGTAAATGTAAATGTGTGAGAATAAGGGGTGAGGATAGGACAAGGAAAAGGAAAGAAATATCGCGCGCGGTCCGTGGCCCGTTCGTTAGCGAACTGCTCCGGCAGTCGCATTGTGTTGATCGAAGAATTCACGGAAAACTACCGATAAGAGCAGTCGGCCGCTAGAATAATTTCCAGACAGCGGCTGAATTCGACCTATCATTATAGCTAATGTCGAGAATCCTGTCACCGCCGGGACTCGAAATCTAGTGCCTCCGGGTCAGAGGCACTGCAGTGACAAATGTTGATGCCCTGAGCCTCCTTTGCCGGTAAATTTGATTTGCAGTAATATGTTTAAGCTCCATTGTTCATCTTAGAATGTTTGAATATGGGTATTCTACAACCCCCTTCATATATCGGTAACAGCGTTTTCTGTTCTCTGAATATAGTATCTACTGTCTCTGATCTATAACATGTGAATCACAAGCTTCAAATATTCAACTGCTGCTTTAGAAGTTGTCACAACAGCCAACTGGCGCTAATATTTTCCTACGCTGACGCATTGCTGAATTTCCTCTACTGAATATTTTTCGAACCTGTCCAACACTTTCAATACTAAACCAGATATTTCTTTTTCTCTTGAAATTTATCTCTCAAATAAGACCTTTAATTGATGTCATGAACGTAAAACAATTACATACCTCTTTTAGTTGAAATAAATGTCTCAACTTCCGGGCTCTAGATATAACATTGGCATTGAGACTATGCTAATTGCCCTTACTAGATATATCATTGGCACTGAGACTATACTAATTAATTGCTCTCTCTCTCTCTCTCTCTGATATGCAATGAATCATAGTCATTAATCAACACTACATTTAATAGAGGTAGTTTTTTCTACTAATACAGCCATTTTCTTTGTATTGCTTCTTAACATTTTCGTAATTTATTTATGAGGTTCAGTAGCAACCACTCATACGAAGGAATTTCTTTGGTAGTGTTTTATCTTGCCTGATCTTGTTCTTCCTTATTGATGAGTCATTTGCATTTCAGGCACTTATTATTTTATTGATGTATCTGATGGACTGGTTACAATTGTAAGTAATTTACCTAAGAGGATTTTAATCATCTATTTGTCGAATAAAGTGGTAAATTTATACCATGTACTAAATTTATGTATGTAAATGGATTTCTAATATTAGTTAAATAGATTTTCTATCATTGGGTCATGTGTTTTATTTTAAATCATCAGTCTCATGTAAATAAAAGATTTCTAGCGTTTTTTTCAAATGGCGAATTTCGAATATGACTGCCAAATTTTTGTATTTAGTAAAACAAATTCAATAGAGTGGTTAGGAAAGGAGAAATTGCTATAGAAATGAATAAACACAAATGATATTTTTATTAAAACTGGTATTTCTATTTTCCATTGAATTACACCATTACAGGTTTTACGATTTGAAATATCATTATGTGAAGGCCAATATAGTGGCAAAGCGTTAACTCTTATGAGAACACTCTGGAGTGTTATTGAACTCTTGCACAAGGATTCATTGTCACTACAAGAAAGTTGGTTCTCTCAAATCTCACTAACCGAACATAAGTGCTTAATTAATCAGGTTATTTCCGGTAAATATTTTTTTCAAACTCTATCATGGAGTCTAATGTTTATCGCATATTTTCCTCCCTGTAATCAACTTCAATGAGCTTGTTGATAAAGAGTGTCAAATTGTGTTCGCGTTGAACACGCGCGCAAGTTTTTGCGAGGGCAGGCGACGTTGTGGGAGCGGTCCGCTCGCGCCCCCATGCTGCCGCGCTGTCGCAGTAATTTTTACGTCATCTGCCCCCCCTCGTGCCCACCACCCCCATCCGGCGATCGAGAGCGCCCGCCCGCCCGCCCGCCCTCATCGCGAGGCGGGCCCGAGGGGTGCGCCCCGCCGGCAAATTATACGGTTTGGAGGCTGGCATGCACAGTGGGGCGGACGCCGCGAAGCTTCGCAAAGCTGTTTCGATTAATTTTAAATGCTCGAGTAAAAAAGGAAACGAGACTGTTCTGAGAATACAAAATAATTTTATATTTTATGCATAACGATTATGCATACTTTGACACATAAATGAAATGCTTTTAAAATACAATCTTCTTTTCAAAATTTTATTTTACTTGTAATACAGTTTACGTTTAGGATAATGTCTATTTGACAAAAAATCTCGGAAGATGTGTTCCATTTGAGTTTTTTTGCAATGATTCTTGGATATTTAAGTTGCATTTTGATAAAAGGATATACATAGTACGACCCTTTAAAGTAGATATATTTCATTCTTTTGAACCAGAAATTAGTATTATTAATGGCTTATAGATCCGCTAAAATATTTATCTATATTTCTGATTCTTGATTTTTGTTGTTGCCTCATTCCCGGATTTAGAAAACTTGTCTGTTGCAAAATGGGCGTGTGTTATTGGGCATTTTCAAATTTGGCATCAAATGACTACTCGGCTCTGCGAATTATTTTTTTCCGATGGCACAACATCGGTATCAGAAAATGTTATTCGTTTCTTAGATCGTTCCTTGTCGGAGCGAATATAGAAAGTAATTAGGATAGTGTTTTCATTGAATTTAATAGTTTTGCCGGGCATTTGGCCAAAGTTGCCACAAGGGTGACACGGTACACTGAGGATCTTCCGCCCTTCAAAAATCTATCGCCCACCCCACAAATTTGAACCCTTAAACTTGGATTTAAAATAGAATACCACTGGACCATAACACTGGGCCATGCTGTGGTGTTTGTATTTCTCAAGATAAATCTGTATAAAATAGCATTCCGGTTTCTGTAAATAAAATTATTCGCTGTCACTACGGAATCCATTATAAAAGTTTTTGGTTTCGGTTTGATGCCTTGTTCCTATTTCAGGTTTTATTTTTGTGTTCGTTTCTAGTTGAACTAGCTGAAGCCGTACGATTACATCGCAGAGAAGGAAGAGCTGTAGAAAAGATACGACAGAAATCACTGCGTATCCTTGATATACATATGTTTTATATTTACCAATATCTTTACACTTAGATACATGGATGTTGTTTTGACCTATAACAGAAAACACTGCTACCAACCGTACCTTAAGGCATGTAATAAAATGTACGAAATACAAATTCAAAATAATAATTTAAACACCCTCACCTCTATTATATTTTCCGTAGATATCACGAGATTGAATACTACAGTTAATAGTCACAGTCATTTTAATATTCAGAGATCACGATGTTATTTAAGGAAGACCAACTGCTCTTCCATATCCCCCGAAGTTGCCAAGTTCCGCATTCCCGTTTCCATTCTACCCGAGCATTTCAAATAACTCAAATTTCTTAGCGTTTTATTGATAAAGGTAAACTGATATCTCTTCAATATAAAGTGACATCACTTGTCACTACTTTTTTTTCTCATTCCTAATTTTTTCTCTATTTTTGGATACTTTTTTTTTTTTAATTTTGGAAGCCGATTAGGCGGGACATCGAAATCGTTCTCTTTAGAGCTATAATATATACGATGCTTAGCCTGGATTCTCTCGGTTTTCGCGCCACTCTATTTCCGCCGATCGCCCCACTGCATGCGTGCATGCGTGCGCCCGCGTTGAGAAGGTCGGTTACGGTCGCTTCCTCCGCGCCCATCGACGACCGCCTGCACCGATTTCGCCCCGCGGGCGGGCGGGCAGGCGGGCGGGCGGGCACGCGATCGGTCGCAGGGTCCCACGGGAAGAGATTCGCGTAGCGATATGCTTCTCCACCCCTTCCATCCCCCCTCCCACGCACCCTCAGGAAATTGGGATACGAGGGTTGGCAAGTTTTGCGGAACAATTTTCTCCGGTTACCAACCGTCTCCCCCGCCCCCGAAAATCGGAAGGGGTTCCTTGCAGGGAGAAAGAATTTGCGGCGAGATCCGTTATGACGGGGTGCTGCCTCTATTGGGGTCACAGGTGGTTACCGCAAGTCTTTCTTCCGGCAGGAAGTGAAGAACGGCCGTTCGCGGTGATCTCTCCTCTGACATAAATGAAGCCTTTACTGCGATAAAATATTGTGATCAATATTTGAGATCAATATAAAGGAGATACATATTTTAAAAAAATTTGTTGAGCGTCCGCACTTGTCTCTTCCCTTTCTTGATACGCCAACATTTTATTGGCAGATCTTTTAAATTTCATACAAAACGCAAATGTAGTGTGTATGAAAAAATAGAAAAGAGGCAATAATTGAATGGTCATATTCCTGGAGTAACTCAGTGGAGAACGACGCACAAATAGATTGGAGAACTTGATCATTTGTACAAACCTCTTCTCACTGTATTAGTTTAGATTTAGTCCTAGGTATTTTATTGGGTTATTAACCGCATCGTTTATCCTTGCGTGAAGGTATAACCAGACCTACAATACCTTAGCACATGTCAATCCGGATTTTTTGTTACTTTTGTTGTTGATGATTATTAAATTTGTTTTACTAAAACGAGGACATTGCGCCTGTGCTTCACGTCGCTGTTGCTTTTTGTTATCGTTGTTGTAGTTGATCATAATATTTTTTTGGTGGAAATTTTCATGGAAAGTAGCTCAAACAATAAGGTCTGGCGGTAGTGGTAGTGGATTTAAGATGCCATCTAAATAGCTGAATCGAAACCAACCTTTCCCAGAATAGGTTCTCTAGAGGGCAGCTGCTCTGTCGATTACTTGGTTTATTGTGTTCAATTCCAGGCTTATACCAAAGTAGTATTCTACAACGGGCCGCCGGACACGCGTGAACCTTCCTTCCTCTTCCAGCTCTCTTCCCATTCTTGGGGCCGAGGGATACGCCGATGCTCCATCCGCGTTTTTCCACTGATCGACCGATTTGTGATTCAGGCACGTCAATTGCTAAGCTCATTAGTCCCGTAAGTAAAGTACATGCCTTCATCGAGCCAGGTGGGGGTGATCTTTCCTCGCTGGCTGGCGAGATTCCACTGATCGATACCAATTTTACAAAAGTATCGAAAACTTGGGATCTACCGACTACGTGCGAGTCACCATGATACGCTGTCTCTCGCGGTATGATAACCGATGTAATAATAGCGTATTATAAAGCGATTATGTAATTATCAGTGTTAAATTAAGTCTAATTTATATTTCGACACGAAGAAACCACGAGCAAGTATCGTAAAATGGTACTAGTGTATTATTATCCAAATCATCGACTTTTATTCAGTATGTCTTCTCTCCTGCCTGTATGGTCTCCGGTCTGTGTCCTGTTGAAGTGTGAATATAATTTTGTAAACTAATGCACTACAACATGTACTCTTGAGTAGTTAACAGCGCATTTAATGAACAATGATGGCCACGTTGGTATCTTCTAGTTACATACTGACTGTTATTAATTGTGATTACCCGGCTTTCATGCTGTTTTAACGTTACCAGAAATTGTAACTTTTTATGAGTTGATTGAAATTGTAAAGTAACTTGTATCGACTTAAATGGTATTAAATATCACAAATTGAAACTTAACATTAATTTTTAAGTAAAGTATTCGAGGATATTTTGAACCTTTTTTCGAAGATCTGGTTTCAGGAATAACGAAATCTAATTGACGTTGAATTATAGCTATCATTTGTATTTATATCTTTTCTCGGACTTAATTGTCCGATTCTAATCTGTTGAACATTTCAGTATTGTGATCTCTAATTGATTACCGTCACATCCCTGCAGGCGTCTCAGTTCTTCAATTCGTATACGAAACGGAAAAGAACGAAGGTCAATGGTTAATAATTACGTATCAAAGCTTGGTTTGCAAACATAACTCTGATTGGACGAAACGTGACATAAAGATATAGGCCTATCATAATTATCGTTATAAATGTAACTGAAGATATAATAGGAGAATTCAGGTAGCAGAAAGAAATTTTTAAGAAGTATTCTTGGATACACCCTCCTAGATAAAAAACAGAAAAGTGGATATAAGAGAAGAGTTACACACACCTGTGTTAGATAAAATACGTACTAATAAGAAGAAATGGTGCGAACATTTGGAAAGGATGCCAAATGAGGGATTGCCTGCTTTAGCTCTTCAGTATATTCCACAAGGAAGAAGAGATGTAAGCAGGCCAAAGAAAAAGTGGACGACGGACCAGGTTGAAGCCTAATCCTTAGTCTCCGAAGAAGAAGAAGAAGAAGAAGAAGAAGAAGAAGAAGAAGAAGAAGAAGAAGAAGAAGAAGAAGAAGAAGAAGAAGAAGAAGAAGAATGTAACTGAATATATCTAAAAAGAGAATTGCCCAATGATAGAAGAAAAAGAGAAATTAAAATAATGGTCACACTTCAAGAAAAGTTTCCTAGGCCCCTTTATAGGAAGCACATACATCAGGGGAGCACAGCCATAGCATCACCCCCTTCCCTTCCACGACTTCTCGCTCCACCTCCAGCACTCCGCGCCCGGCGCAACAAGTGCCCTCGCACCGCAGGCACTTAGGGCTCCATCGCATTCCATTGCGCCCTCCGCGCCGCCGGCAGTGTCGCCCCGGGCGGGGGCTGCGGCTGGGCTGAGACCGCGCCTTGGGGCGGGGGCGCCGGTGGCCTCGCCGCGCCCTCTGCAGACGAATAGCTCCCGCCTCACCACGCCACGCCCCGCCACGCCATACCCCACCCGCTTCTGTCCTGCCCGCGCCCCGCCCGCGATCCGCTCGTCCCCGACCGTTTTTGCCCCGCCCGCTTTCGCCCCGTCCGCTCTACCCCGCCCGCTCTACCCCACCCGCTCTCGCCCCGCCTGCAGCCCGCACTGCGCCTCGCCCATGCACCGCCCGCCCCTCCCCGCCCGCGCCCCCTCCCGCCCGCGACCAGAGGGGCGGCAGACACGAGGGCGAGGGCGACGACGGGCTATCGCGTGTTTGCAGGGATGAGTCAAGGCGGCGCGGCGCGGCGTGACGCGGCGATGGGCTGTCCTCGGCGCGAGGAGGACGCGTGGAGGACGCCTTATCGCCCTCCGAGGCATGTCTGTGCTGCGGCGCGGCGCGCCGGGGGTGGCGAAGGTGAGGGTTCGAGGTGCGGTGAAGGACACCGGGTGCGGGAGTGTTTGTGGATGCCCCAAATGAAGAAGTTTAGCGTACGTAAGCATGAAAGTCCTACCGGCTGAGTTGGCTTGGGCAAAAAGTGCTGCCAATGCAATGTCCCTGACCGGGAGATCATATGGTTCGAATTATGATGATGGAGAATTTTTGACAGTAGCTTCGTAGCTAGGACAAACTCAGACGCTCTCTGGAGGAGACTTCTGGTGCTGTAATGGGTTTTGTTTTTCAGTTGTTTTGTTCTCAGTGGTGTCTTCGATCAATTCGTGCATTGCAATGATCAATTTGAGCATTACTAAACCGATCCGATCAATTCCTTATCAAATGCCAGAGCGGTACCCTAACAAATTGACAATGAGCCGTGTGCCATCTTCCCTTCTTCATCCCTGTCTTCTCCACTCCCCATAACCGCCCGCCCCCACACATACACACTTTCATTCACTACGGCGAAACTCTGTTCTCTCCTCCACTCCTGTTATACACATACTCTATGGCGATATCCTGTGGATGAAATACCTGAAGACAGATATCCTTCGCAAGCGGACCTGAAGATCGGCGCCGCGTCTCGCCATCGAGCGGTGGAAGGGCACCGCCTCTTCCTCGTTTAAAACATTCAACAAACGCGATTAATAATAATAATAATAATAATAATAATAATAATAAATAATCGTTATAATTATTATAATAATATTTTCTTTATTATTAGCGAGGCTCAGGGCATTAGGCCTGCTCTTCCGACTAATGAGCGTCGCGGTTGACATGCTAGGAAATATCAGTGTATTGTCTTTCTCTAAAGAAAGGACCACAAATATCGCACGATTTTTCCCTCTTCTTAATGTTGATCCCAGACGACGGATAACCCCCATCTGCATTCGCCATTATCTAGACGGCTTCGCCAGGACTGCTTGCGCGTGAATGTCAGGACAATGCCCGATATTGAGTGGTATGAAGTGGTATACTGCAGGATGGGGATGATGATGAGAATACTCAAAGTAGAAGTTCAGATAATTATGTATTTGAGCTGATTGGCATGATGAAAATTTATTTATTATTATGATTTATATTTTGCAAATTGTCGTATTGGACATTTGTTTGGAATATGATGGGGTTCAAATGAATGTATGTAGTGGCAGTAGGAGCTTTAGTGATAATGATGTTGAAGACTCTTAGGTGAAGTTGATCGTATTGATGATGGGTTGTTGTGTCAATTGAAAGACAAGTATGGGTGACGCTGCGACGAGAACAACAAGTTGCAGGCGGTGACTGTGTGTGAATATTCTTTTGTAGTTTTTATTTTCCCCCTTCTCGTATACCTAACAACAGGGGAGGATTTACGCATAGAGACAGGAGGCATTTGCTCACAGCGGCAAAAATTTTGGGGGAAAACAAAATTGTTTCTTAAGAGCCTCTTCTTCGTCGCGTGCGATTTTTTTTTTTGTATTCTGTTTTTGTATTGAGTTTTTGAACAATTTTATTGTATACTCGAAAATTAATTTATGAAGAGGCTGATAATACCTTCTCCTATATGACTTGTGATAAGTGAAAATGGTCGATGTTTAAACATACAGATGTCCTACAGTGAAGATTTAATTACAATTTCCGAAAACGATTAAACGTGTTAAATCGAGAAAATTATTCATATTATAAATTTTACAAATAATACATAGTTAAATACATGCAATTTTTGTAGTATATTTGAAGACGTCTTGTTTCGTTCATATTTTCAATTGTTTTGAGGTAGTTTTAAGAATTGAAGGTAGAGCAATGGTAAAATAATAAATATGTATAACTACAAAACTATTTGTATACATCAAAATATATGACTTAAAATTTATTTATTTACCGAAGAAAAAAATTGAGCACGCATAAATTATTAATTAAATTATATTTAATTTTAGTAAAAAATATCTCTGTCCAATTTTTTAACATAAATTACACTAGTTATTATATAAAACGTTTTTTCGTGAGTTATTTGAAGGAAAAAAAGGCAGCAATTTTCGCAAGCCTACAGGTGACAAAGTTGTTATTTCTCTTCTGCCTATTCAGGCGGTAGTTTATTTGCTTCATGGGTTGTACATTTATGTGCGCCTGTACTTCACCTACTTTGCAGCAGAAGGGGAGAGAAATATATGTATTATTTAGCTAAAGCTTTTCTTACAATTAATCTATATATTCCACTTTGGCGCTTTAGCACATCTCCTAGGTCTCTCTCACTCAGTTTTTAAATTGTTGTGTTTAAATGTGAGCATCTGCATTGCTTTTTTCTCACCTATTCGCATATTTATTCTCCCTTTTCGAATTATTTACACATATCTAAGGCGGTCAGGTCATAGGGCCTTTTACAATACACAATTTCTACAGAATACGCACTCCCGGTGGTAATGCTACAAGCATCTCGAGCTGAAGTGGTAGCGATGGCGACGGCGATGGCGACAGGAGCGTTGCCAGCGTCGGCGTCTGCGAGACGCGACACGGAAAAAAGTGGGGCGGCGCCGGTGGCAGGGACGGGTGGTCGGGAGTGGGGAGGGGCGCCGGTTTCACCGGGCGCAGGTCGCGTCGCGCGCGCGCCAAGGAAAGTAGCTCTCGAGTCCCCGCCCGCAGCCCCGCCCTCACGCCCCCCATCCCCACCCCACCCCACCCCACCCCACCCTGCACCGCCCTCGACAGAAGAGCCGGCGCCAGATCCGCCTCCGCTGCCTACTTCCCCGCTGGCGGCGGTCACAGTGGAGCTCGTTTTGACCGAAATTTTGGTCGGCCGTCGACGGACGTCCGATTTTCGTTCAGGCTGGTGATAGAATATAGAAACGGGCATATTGATCTTCTGACGGCGTCCGGAAACGTCCACTGTCGAACGAAAATCTGTTTCGTTTTATTCTTTCGGTTCCATTCGCCCGAAAGCAGCTGGACCTTGTGATTCGGATACCAGAAGATGGAATTGCGAATTACTCTCAGTTTTAAGTAATGAGTCGATTCTTGAACCAGATGACGGATCCTTAAAAATTTACACGAAAGTGATTGGGTGTTGATAAGGTAGTGACCCTTTCTTGACAGTAGATTTAGGAGTGGTTAGATTTAGATGTGGTAGATTTAGGAGTAGGTATGAATCGAATTCTAATTATGAAATAAATATAGCTTTATTCTCCATCAGCAAGCACTTGAAGGATAGTACTCCGAAAGTACACAATTATTGCATCTCCAAGTTCCCGGGGATGATACAGGGCCCACGTCGTCATCATAAACGTATAAACACACACAAGAAATGAATGAATGAATGGTAAGGATAAAATATTGATGAAACATCTAAACCTTGCAAGTTTCTCGAACCATATTGTTGTTGTTTTTCCTCAAGCAAGCTACGTTCCGTACCACAGACATTAACGAAATGTGTATGTTCCATTACTGCACGTTAGTCTTTTCTTTCCCCGGGTTGGGTAAGACTGACGTTAAGGGCTGGGAGTTTCTTTGGTGGCATTAACATTAAGGGAAAAACTCGAGCTGCAGTGATTTGTCATCTTCCAAGGTCCAGAAGACTGCATTCCCTCCATTTTATTTCGAGGACCATTCTATAAGTCAAAGAAGTCAATGCAACAGCACGAACAGAAATTCACAATGTGCGATTAAATGCTACTGAAATATATTCATATTGCAAACACCAAATTGCTTTCTGGTAAAGAAGCCAACGAATTTGAGAAATTAAAAATGCGAACATAGAAATGATTGTGTTAGGAACAAAAGGAAACTCTGCTCATTGCTAATACCTATCAAAATAGACTCCCAAGTTTAGAAGTATGGCTCGTTCTTGCTGGCGATTTCATTTCCATTGGCTGTGTGCGATTCGTCTATATGTACCACCTTTCGATCACTACAGTGCGGATTTTCATTTGCGACACGAATGCGTCCACCAAACGTACAATATTACAGGAGGACATCTACTACGAATATCAGCCAATACTTGTCATGTCTCCTTGACGAGAACGTTTGCCACAGTGAACAGCAATTTTAGCATAATATAGCTCTTTTACTGTTTACATGTATCTTGGGGCACGGAATTAAGCAATATAACTAACTTATGCGAAGGCTGACAACTAGTCACTCAAGCCTCCTACACACGCGACCCCCTGGAAGCATCTCGTTGCCGACGTAGTTACTGTTCAAATCACAGTACTGTTGTGATAATGTCGCAGCATCGATACTAGTGATTTCGACAGTGCGGTATCGGTGTAGATATTTTTGAGTCGAAAATATCATGGTAACGATTCGAAAATAGAAGTATTGGTATCAAAGACTTACATTACTGGCGTAAATTATTCCAATTGTGTTAATGTTATTTTCTCGTATTTCAGTACATGAATGCTCCCCTCTGATATGCATTGTCTAAGAAAAAGTGTATACACCTGGTTGTCTAGACCATGACAAAATGTAAAATATTAATGGAAAACAAATGTAAAGTTATTTTAACATCATGAAAAATGTTCGAATCTGAAATAAACTGCCTATCTTTTCTCACATGGAATCGAGTTTCGATGCTAATTAAACTGTTAAAACTATTGTAGCCATACGTATTATTGGATGACATCTCAATACTTCGGTGGATTGTTTGGTTTATTTAATCCCAAAGTCAGTGAATATCTACATAATATGTTGATTGCGAGAGAGATCATACTTATATTATGTTCAGAAGCAAAATAAGGAACCACCGTACCGCTCTCTCAAGTGACTCAGGGTGTTTGAACCAAGAACCCTATCGAGATATGGGCGATTGACCCAGACACTCATAATAATAATAGTTTTTACAGACATATTAAACTCATTTAATTATAAAGTACAAAAAATAACTAATACATTAGTATCACTATTATGTAATAAATATTATTTTCCGTTTTGATACTCAGTAGGTCTATACATTTTAATTGTATAAAAAGAGCTTATCAACTTAGGAGAGTTTCCTATCATTTGATGGAAATGGTTTTAATTTGGTATTAATCAAATTGGTATTAATAATTAAATATCCTGGTATTAATTTTAACTGCTTAATGTTACTGGTAATGTATTATAAATCCACGTGCAAGTATTGTGGATCTTTTGAAGGGAGTCGAATGTTGTTATTATTACAGTTATCAGTTTTGCATGAAAACCCTCCCTTGTTAGTATTGTTACCAATCCATTCAAGTAACTCTGCATCCCCAGTTGTACCACAGGCTATCGCTGGAGAAAAGAGGAAATCTTCGACTGTATAAAATCCGAAGGGCTGAGATTCCGCATTCCGCAGTACCTCTTTTTTTCGTCAACGTCGGGCGCGCCCCGCGGTGCAGAATTTGTTTAGCCCCATCTTCGAAAACAACATGTCGGCTTCATTATAATTCATGAATAATGGAGACCTCCTAAAAAATACACCAACTCCGACGCCGCCGCCGTCTTCGGGGTAGTAAAGTCTGGAATTTAGGGCTACGAAGAGCGCGCGCGGCGTTTCTCACAGTCGGGGGTTTGGCCCTTTTTTAAGGGCGCGCGGGGGAGGCGACGCACAAGGGAAGGGCGCGCGAAGGGCGGGCCGTTGCGAGCCCTTTGCGAACGCACGAAGGGAGGCGGAGGGACTGCGGGCGCACGGTCGCTGGGCAGACGAAAAAACACGGACAAAATTTTGGTTTTTAATTTTTTCCATGGCTCTGTTCTACGTATGCCCTATTTAAGTCCCCAGCACATACGAAAAAAATATATGCGGTAATGTTGCATACTCACTTTTCATATTATTGGCTCATTAGTCTACAGAAGGGCTACTAATATGAATTTTTAAGAATAAGATTTACAATTTAACCTATTTTGTGATCCCATAACTCGGTAACGTGTCTACGTATCTCTTATTTCTCTTATTTCTCTTATTTCTTATCCCACTCTCTCTCTCTCTCTTTCTCTCTCTCTCTCTCTCTCTCTTCCTCTCTCTCTTCCTCTCTCTCAAGTATTTCTATGGAAACCATGATTATTGTTTTCATAAATGTTGTCAATAACATTTTAAAACATTATGGAAACAATATTGTGTAGGTCTAAATGACAGAAGAAGTGCAGTATGTGCACAGGTGTTGTTTTAGTATTATGTGAAGACTAGGGAATAAGTTTATTAAGGTTTCATTTCAACCTTCTACCGAATATATACCTTCTAATTAACTTTTGATGTAGAGTTTTGCATTGTTCTAGCATCAACCAGGAACTGTTTATCGGACGAAACCATGAAAAAGACTCCTGTCTAGTTCTCATTCAAGCAATGGCATGCGTGTGCTATCTACTGTTCACAACTGTAGGAAGGCATATCTAGGACCTCCCGTTTTGCAAAGCTATTTGCGAAATCTAATATATAAAAATCTATGTTTGTTTGATCGTATTTTATGCGCTGCCGTACCGTTCATCCCATTGCATTACAATTTTTTTCAACTTATTGCTTGTACTTGTTCAAATAATATATAGTACCTCAAGTATTAAGCGTATTCGCTGCATATTCTGCCCCTATGATTGCGAAATATCGGCCGGAATTATTTCGTGAACGTAATCTCAGACAAGTAAATCAAATTTCTCTAAGACAGTCCTAACGAATGCATGCTTAAACTAGTGGGAGAATGTTTTAACAACAGGATACTTGACAATCATGTCCAAACCAGGATATAGAATAAATCCATTCTCATGAGAAAGTCGTTTATCGATTGAAAGTTTTGCAAAGCGTAGCCTAAAACTGATCAACAATCACATGACCAGTAGCGTGTGAAGTGTAATACGTTGCAATGGTGAAGCATTGCCGGGACCATTATTATATTTATAAAAATATAAATTTTAGTAATCATGCAAACATTGGCATTTCCGTTTACAATTATTTACGTGTAATGTATTTCTTGTCGATTCGCGTACGAAAATGTAACTAAAACACTGGGTACCGCAAAGTCCAGAAAACACTGAGGCAACAGGAATCAACAGGAAATTCATGGCTGCCGTCTTGAATAATGCGAAAGCCCCAAGACCATGTGGTGCAAGGTTCTAAAAATGTGTACTAAAATAATTATTTACGTAACTTTTACAAAAAGTGAGTATTTGACGCACGAATTAAATGTGGACGGATGAGTCAATGCTAGGAGTCTAGACCGGCATTTTGAAATGAGTTGCCTTCTTATTTTGGCGTGAGAATTGGGCTGAAAACTTAAAAAGTGTAAAAGTGTGTAAGTGTGCTGGGAACATGTCTAATTGAAATACTAGTAAATTGGTGTTTGAAATGATTAATTTTAAACCTTTTATGGTGAAAGTATGTCATACATTAAAAGAAGTATTACTTGCTAAACCCGAAACCACTGCGTGTGATTATGTGAAGAGTCGTCAACGCAGGGAAACCCCAGGTAGTTCATGTTATAGCAGAAATATATTTTTGTCCACTTTTTTGTAATCCGGACCACAGTACGGCAGTTTCTTGCAGAACCTCCTGAAGGGGTAACCATTTGTTTGCTTTGCCCTGACTTATCTTTCTCCACGCTCCCTCTTTTAGGAACGTTTCTATCAGCCTTGGACCGTACTTGGCGAAATGTTGGGATGGTTTCTGTTTATAGGTGGAGAATCTCCTTTCTTCGCGTTAATAACTCATCGACTCGTTTTTTCTTCTTCTTCCAAATGTTTTACTACTTTACGTTTGAGATGGGAACGAAAGTTAAATTTAAAGCAGACGTATTAAGAAAATTTAAGATGATGTATTCTGTTGACCGATTATATGTAATTAATTCTAACCTCACGGAATTCAATGGTGGATATATTTCAAAATATTAAATGTATTTTTACCCTACCAATGTGCTTTTTCATCTTAAATACATTGTGATTGATTCATTGATTGATTAGTGATTCCGAACGCGTCAACTGACAAGATCATTAGTTCCGTAAGAGTAGTGCATGCTTTATAGTGGAAGATGGCGGTCTTCTTCCCCCGCTGGACGGCGAGATCCGGCGCCGACCTACGTTGGCTTGCGGGGATTGTCCACAACCAGGTATCTCCCACCAGCGTAGCACCGACCCACCCGGGACAAGGTCTAAGGTCCCGACATGTGTCGTAGTGTAGTGCATGTAAGTGTAAGTGTGTGAAAGAAAGGAGTGAGGATATGACAAGAAAAAGGAAGGACAGATCCGCGCGGTCCATGGTCCGTTTATTAGGGTACTACTCCGGCATCCCCCAGTGTTTACCGGGGAAACCACGGAAAAGTACTGATCAGAGCAGCCGGCCGCTAGAATTCTCCTCCATAGATTGTGATAATTATGTGATATAACTAACAGATACACACTTGCATTATTCTCTGCATTTAAACTAATAAGAAGAAATCTTCAGAAAATAATGAGCAAAATGGTCGAGATTGTAGAATCAAAACCATTATTCTATTAGACTTTTTTGTTGTCTCTGTATTCCGTATGTTTGGGAGAGAATACACCATTATGTGTGTTAGTTCCATTCAACAAATTGATCGTGTGTTACTGTTTTAAATGTTTCATGTGACACACTGATTCTCGGGAAATTTATTTCATAGATAACTGAAAGGGCTGACCAAATCTTTAATTTTGATTAGTATTATCGAAAATATTATGTAGACTATTGAATTTTAATCAACCCTGCGCGTCTGTTTATCAAGACCACATGTTCACGTCTGTTCACCATTTAATTGAAGCAATAATATTTATTGTCATCCTAACGTGAAAATTTGCATTCTTTAAGTAGAAGAAAATTCTCTAAGTAGAAGTAAGCTGCTATATTTTGGCGGTATACGATTCCCCGTCATCAAAGCAAGCAAAATAAAAGCGTTTTCAAACTGGTTGTAAAGAATCTACAGTTGAACCTCATACTTGGGTCTCGTGATCCTGATCTACTTAAATTAACCTGCTACCTGTGTCGGTCAAGTACGTAATGAGAGGATATTAATTTCTGACAGATTTTAACCGCATCGTGGTACATGTAATGTGTAGAGCTGTCCCGGCAGAACAGGTTTTTGATAGCATCTCTCTAATCGAACCTCTGAAGAATATCTATCGAACTCCTGAGTTTACCTGAGTTAATGAAAAATAATAGGGTAGTGAAAAGTAAATAACACACTTAGTTTCTCTGCGTCATGTCATCCCCAGCTTGTACATGTATTGTATAATATCGAAATATTTAAAGTGTGCATTTTTTCAGTCGAACTTATTTACGTATTTCTACGCGTACATTGTTCAAATACATTGCTTGGCTGAGTTGCGGGTACAGGGCGTTTCGTGCATCTTCAAAAATGTTATTACATTTTATCTATTAATTTTCAAGCATTTAATGTGGTTGAAGAAAAAATAATATAATAAATGTTCAGAAAATATTAATTTCATGTCTTTTTTGAATTATTGCAAGAGAAACACAAATTAAAAAGAAAGTTAATAGTGTAAACGTTTGGCTCTGAAGAAAATTTGCAGATCACAGCGATTTGATTAGCAAACGATTATTACATATATGAGTTGCTTTCATTAGTGACACTCATGAGAATGAGATTTGGAGGTGATGCCATGAAGCACAGGTTTGCCATCGTTTGAAATTCAATTGTTTCTTTCCATTCATAGAGATACAATTACTAAGGAATTATTCAATTTATCGAACTAATTAACATCTTACGGACATTGGCACCCTTTCAATGCCGCCAAATGTTACTTCATTTGATTCTCCTTGCATCAAATTTGGTTGTTTCGCTGATAGCCAGGAAGACTAATGGCTTACGCCTAGAAAGTAATTTATTGTTCCCAATGGGACAGAAAGTAATTCACTTACATAATATTATCATTATCCAGTTCCCCGAAATGTTCACTGAAGGAATGTAGACTATGTACAGAAAATAAAACGTAGTTTCAAACTGCTCCCCTTCTTTTATATGCAGTTTCTCTTTCTTCCCTGTAAAGGGAAAAGTGCGAAAATGCAAAATTTAAAAAAAATGACAATGAATAGTAAAACCTTAATTTGATGTATGGGGTTGAAGAATCATCTTCGTTTACTTCAGCTCAGAATCTCTTCCCCATTTTTTAACTCCAAAAAGTTGAATGATGAATAAAAGTTGTAACAAAGCGAGGTTAGCAACATTTGAAAACTAGACATTTTCGCTCCCAAGTTTATAGGTACGGCGGGCAACTTATTTGATTATGTACGTCTTATTGTTACTCTTAGTCCAAAATGTGAACCTTGCATAGTAAATGTGTGTAATTTTCATGCGTTGGCTTGCGAAGGATCTGGTGTTATACTGCTTCCTTAACGGAGCAACCAGCTAGAAAGTTCATGTTCGTGTTCGAGAAACATATCAAATGCAGAATTAAAACTGAATAGGGGATTTCCTATTCATGCTGGGAGATTCTGGTGGGTTGTAAAGTATGCAGATCCCGGACATGTTTGGAGCGGTTTTTGCGTTTTCGATAGTCATGAGGCATTCACTTGCCTTAAGTCCTACGATTGGGTGTTGTTTTCTATTTTCAGCAAATGGTTGAATTGTAGAATTCGTAATGTAGTGTAGGAATCTTCATAATATTCCAGAATTTCTTAGATATTAACTCGAAAATCTACAATTGTGCACATTTAATGTTATTAAAGGTCCCTAAAGGAAATTCTAAATATTTTTGTTCCAGATTGAGTAAGAAACTATCATTTCAAAGCATCATGCTTACTTAAATTAGTATTTAACTTTAAATCGAAAACTTACTGAACTTACAATAAATAATTAAGATTGATTTTAGTTTTTAAGACTGTTAAGTAGGTTTATTTAAGAAAAATTAAGTACCTACATTTCTCTCGAAATGTGCTCCTCAGCAAACTGTGGCGTTTTGCTAGATGCTGTATTTAACCTCATCAGAGTCACAAACGCAAAATACCTACCACACTTATTACTACACTACGAACACTCTGTAACTGTCATTTCGCACAAGCAACCTCCCTCAGAGCAATCTTTCGGCCTGGCTTGAAATATACACAAAACAACTGGATGCTCATTTTCCCCGGTCGAGCATTATGCGAAACACCGCAGTCGTCCAGGCGCCAGCGGACACTCCTTAACTGACCCCTCCTTTAGCTGCCCCTTGAGTCAACGTTTCTACCAGAGCGGAACGTTACACGTTCTCAAGCGTCGTTCGCTGAAGAAATGTCAGAGTCCTAACATTAGCCATTAGCTGTAATTTTCAGTACATTTCAGTATTATTCGGCATTTGAAGAGGTTGCTACGTTCTCGAGGACCCCGGTGCTAAAAGTTCAAATGGGGGCCGTCATTGTAATTGCCATATTTATTGGGGGTCGGCGGGTGTCTTACTTTAAAATAAAAATTTATTTATTGTTGAAGTTTACATAGTTCAGTATTATTAACTTCTTCATATGTATTTTGTTGACTTGTAGCTACACTTATTCTAACTTAAATTTTAACTATACTAACTACAAATTGATGTGGGAGACCATAGATCATCTAGTATTTTAGCTATTGTATGAAAAAATATTTAGAGATGCTTCTAATGGAAATCTGTTTTACATGCGGTTTAAGAAATAGTTGATTGATGCTAGATTATAGTGGTCGGCTTGGGCTATTGAGTTTATATTTGAATAGAAGGTACTACAGAGGTGGGCTATGTGGTGGGAAATATTAGGTTTAATTCTTTATGGAGTTGTCAGTTTGATAAGAACCAAGAAACATTTGTTGCAAGTCGGAGGAATTTGTTTTGCATCGCTTGAATTCGATTTATGTTTGTTGGCCAGGCATTGATCCATATTGGGCACTCATAGATCATAAGCGGTCTAAATATTATTTTATATAAGGCTATTGCATTGTATAACAAAAGTTTGCTTTTGTTTTGGAATAAGGGTTTTATAATTGGATTAACTTTATTTTAGTGAGTTGTAGCTTTTCGTTTATATGGGTTTTCCAATTTAACCTGATGTCGACATTCAGTCCAAGATATTTGATAGTTAGGTTTTGTTGGATTAACATTGATGTTTAAATTTTGAACATCAACGGTTGGTATCACATGGGTTTTGTTATCGATGTCGAATCTTTATTTAACACCTACTGGTTGCAGAATTTTCATCGGCGAACCGCATGCGCTCCGGGGTCCATTGGTTGCACATAGCTAGTCTAGAAACACTCGGAGAGTGAACACACGCGATTGTCGGTGAATAGGTTCAGTTCAGAGCTCGAATTGAGCAGTAACGCAGTAGGCAGGAATAATGTGATGTGAAGATAAAGGCAAGCCAGCACGTAAGCAAGAACACCATCATTCATTATTTCATAATTGCTCGTAAAAGCTAAGTATCAGTTCTCTGCATTTGTTCTCCCACATCCGGTTGTGGATATGATTTTGCAAGAACCACGAGCCATATCTACAAGAGGCCGTCAATGCACCTTCATGCATGCCCATCTTACTCACCGGCGTGCCCATCGTAGTAGAGAGTACGGTCCATTTGCGATGGGAAATACTACGAGCATTTACTTAGTGCTTTGAAAATGTCACGAGACTACATTTGACAACCATCTAATTTATTTATATTTTAAAGAAATATGGTTTTCGATTCATTTTGCGTTGTCGATGCCTGAACACACATAAACGGTTTGACTACTGACATATGAAGGGCTTGGGGAAGTATAATGATGAGCCTCGCCAATCATAGCAAGCTTAAACGTAAATACTTCGTGAATGTTAAAATATCGATTTTGGTGGAAGTTTGTGAAATTTGTTACTGTCCAAACCCTGAAAATAATATGAACATAGTAGAACTACAAACCATATTTTCACCAAAATCGAGATACGAACATTTTCAAATAGAGAGATGCTTCCTGTGGTTGTTGAGCCTTTTTTTTATCACAGCCCCAAGTGGGAGGAGAAGTAGACAGAGGGATAAGAAGGAGACGAAGAGGGGGGGAAGAACAAGAGGAACAAGAACGGAAAGAGAAAGGAGAAGAGGCAAGACTGAAGAAGAATCGGCAGCAAAGTTAGAAAAACAACGTAGAGAGAGCCATGAGTGATCCTGCGGGTAGCCACCGAATCATCTCCTCCCCTCACCGCCGCCAGGGCGGCGCCGCACCGGTGCTGTTTGCTCTGTTCGCTCGGCGGCGGCGCTTGTGGCGCGCGCACCGACAGAAGACGCGACGCGCGCGACGCGACGCGACGCGGGCGTCGCCCCGCGGCACCGCCACCGCCACCGCCACCAGCCCCGGCGGCGAACGGTGGAAAAAGCCCGGCCCGCGAACAAAGACTCGATAAGGCGCCGCCCGCCACGCCGTGTCCTGGCAGCAGCTGATAACGGTGCCCCGGGTGACAGCCACCTTCGCTTCGCGTTGGGTCGCGCGACGGCGGCGGCGGAGACAGCAGTGGGGGTGACGGCGGCAGAGGCAGCGACGTCGATAAAGGCTGTCGTGGTAACTGTGGAGATGGTGGCGATGGCGATGACGATGACAGTGGTAGTGGCAATGGCCGAGTCGGGGTAGTGATGGCGATGGCAGTGACGACAAGGGAGGCGAAATTCGGCGGCGGCGGTGATGGCGACGACAATGATAACGATAGCTAGCAATGATAACGATAGTGGCGGTGGGGGAGGCGACAGAAATGGCGGGGGGAGTGGTGATGGCAGAGATGTTCAAGATGGTGATAGCGGCGGTGTTGACGGCACAGGTGGTAGCGGCGGTGGCGGTGGCGATGATGGCGACGGTGATAGTGATGACTGCGTTCACGGCGGTGGCAGCGGAGGCGTAGTGGCAAAGGAACTGGGCGGAATGGCTGAAACTGCCTGCCGCCACTGCTGCCGCCGCCGCCGCCGCCGCCGCAGTCGTCCGCTGTTGTGGTCGCGCAGCAACTCGAGGAAGCGAAAGCAACCCAAAGCATTTCCTCCTCTGAACGACTTCTTTATCGAGGCCTTCTCTGGGCGTCGCTGAACTTGGTTGTCGCCCAGGGTCGCAGCTGGGTCTGCCATCCCCCTTTTCCGTATGCATTACCAAAGCCAGGTCATTGGAGGCTTTTGACAGCTGTTGCATATCTTTCCATCGCAACACCAAACAAATTTCAGCCAACGTCAATGAGTTACATCTATATTTTTCGTTTACTTTTAGGCCTAATCTTTCTGCTTGAAGAATTCGAACTTCTTAATGAATAATTCAGAACTTTTGTCTCAAAGGCTACAGTAATGGAATTCATTCGTGAAATGTAATAAGTACATTGTTGAACCCTTTTAATTTAAAAAAGTTAATGAAAATAACACTTATGTATTATGATTAATTGTAATGCATGTTATCCTGCCCAAGAGTTTCTAGAAAGATTTTGAATACACATGTGATAACATTCTGAAAATGCATAATCGGTTCGAAGGGCGAGCAGCCGCATGTGTGGCGTCGAAGGCGGTGGATTGTGGCGATGACTCCTGTAGTGATAACGCACGTGTAGCGATCTGACATACACATTTTCTTATACCCGTGGATAGTAGTCAATGCTTGAGAAATGCTTGAGTGACCTATTGGCTTCGGATACCATTCCTAATTTTAATCTCTCTTAATTGTAGGAATGCCAAATTGAAAAGTTTTTCAGATATCAAGTAGGAAGAGGAGGCAAGATGTGACCGTGGTAGGTTTAACCTGTTGTGTGTGAGCATTTATACACGGAAATATTGTTAAGTTTCGTTAGTAAAGGTGGCGCAGGCAATGCACATCATATTTGTGATCACTACGTTGTCTCCTTTATTCAGGTACCCTCAGGTTGTGTCCTAATTCCAAAATTAACAATTGTCCTATTATAATTTGTACAACAATGGTTAATTTGCACATCGCTTTGAGAGATAGTCACGTAAATGCTGTCTCTTGGGAAGTTTGACCCCCCCTCATGGTCTGCCAAACGTCTGAGTGACCTACAATTGTAGTGGGCGCGGCAATTTCATGGAATCCATCAATCAGTGTTCAGACGCGCGTGAAATATACTGCTGAGATGTGCGACTTACGGTTTTTGAAGAAGTGTGAATCAAATTTTAATATGACCATAACCACAAGTTCACGAGTTAAGGAAGTATCACCTGGTTGCAGGGACGAACTACATCATATGCTAGTCACTTACCGGGGAATTTGTGAGGCAAACGATCTCGCGGCACGCCTCCTTTGGTGGTCCGTTTTGCCTTTTTTTCATCCTTTCATTATTCAATCCACTTTCTTCGTATTTCCATTAATATCACCATCAAACCATTGACCAACTTCAGTACAAACCAAAGTTTAGGGACAAGACTCAATATCAATAGATAGAAGGTTTGAAAAGTTGCATAATTGGTGTCGATCCAGCAACGTTTGATATGAAAGGTCTTTTTGGAGAGGACAAATTTAATGAAAACTATGAGTAACCCATATTTACGTACATAATAGTTTTTATTTTTTAAAATACGTTATCATCATTTACTAAACTACATTTAATAAACTACATTATCATCAAAAACATTTAATATTTTTTGAAAAAATTAGTAATCTTTGGAAATTTTGAAGACTACCATAAATATGACGCGTTTAAATTCAAGTGCCATGCGAATTATAAGCAATACAAAACCCGTAATGATGAATTTTCTTCAGTGCCAAAGAATTGTCCAGAAAACAAGATTCCTCTGAATTAAAACGTATTATTAATTTTGTTTCATGAGATAAATTTTGAAAAACATATTTTTTTCATGAGATAAATTTTGAAGGAATTAAACACGTCAATAAACAATCTTTCTCAATATAACATGAATAATAAACAATATTTAATTCTTAAAGACGAAATATTTTCGTGAATGCTACATTGTTCTCGCTTCGTAGAAAAATAGGTGCTCATTGAACTCGTGTAACGTTTAACTTTAAATATTATTCAATATGTTTTTCATCGTTCCGTATTTCTTTCACATGTGAGGAAATTCCGACACATATTTCAAAAGTTCTGTTATAAACCCTCTGGATGACTTAGGAAAGGCATAAGAGAAAATTATCTCCAACGGTGATGCATGGACACGCAGCAAAGTGCACGTGCCTGTTATGCGATGTCAAATAAATCGGCTCGACCTTGGAGGAGTACAATGCATTGCGACAACGAGAGTAAACAAAAGAGATAGTGCGGTTCCCAATCGAGGTTTGCTCTCATCCCCCTCTCCTCCCGAACGAGGAAAAATAGAGGAGCACGCTCAGCAGGAATGCGAGGCCAGGGGCAAAGTCAATAAACAGTATAGTGAATCGGTAGCCACGGGGAAACCTGGAGGCTCCAGAACTTTCTCGCTCGTAAAAAAAGTACAGCGCTCGGCCTCGACATTGGGCAGGCGAAAGAGTGCGCGCGCCCGCCTACTTCCTCGAGCAGCGAGGATAAGGTGAGGACGGCGCGCGCCGCGCCCACGAAAGCGTGGTTACGGAACTACCAACTCTGTAGCCAAAAAAATGAAAGAGTAGAGATATTCAAATATTTCGGATCTCTCATTACTTCCACAAACAATATGGAAATGGACGTAAAAACACGAACAAAAAGACTTGAGCCAATAGATGTTTCAGAGCACTAAAATATATATTAAGTTAGAGAAATATGCATAGAAACCTCAAGGTCCAAGTGTATAATACGGTAATAAGACCAGTAATATTGTATGGTGTCGAGTGATTCACATTAATAATTAGACTTGAATGTGTGCTGATGCTCTGGTAAAGAAAAATGCATATTAGTAATGGATATATGGAGTAATGGATATTAGAGGAAAAAGAGTAATTTAAAACTGGCCAATATGTATAAAACAACAGACATTGTTGCAGAAATTAAAATCAAAAGACGACAATGGCTCGGACATCTATTACGAATGAAAGAATAAAGAATCCCCAAAATTGTCTACTGTAAAGAACCCGTTGTAAGAATAAATAAAGGAAGACCTCGTTTAAGATGGCTAGATGATTTTGAAATGGATGTGAGATAAATGGCAGTGAGGGGGTGCCGAAAAAGAAGAAGTCAGAAATGAGGATTAGCATTCTCGCAGGGGTCCGGAGAGAACTAGCGTTATATTGAATTGTCGCTGACCTCTCTCTCAATACCTTCGAGATTCGTGTACAAGAAGCTATGTTCATCATCAATTTATTTGGTTACAACTTTGACCTCTTTTCTATAAACCGAAAACACGTGAAAGAACATTTTACAGTAGAAGAACATAATATCTTGTATCTGTGTCATATCTGTGATTATTTGAAGTTATATTCTAGTGTGAATAATCAGACAACTGTAAATAATGAGATTCGAAAGCGTTTCTGGACATAAATTCAACCAGAACGTGAAATTCGTTATATAGAAATACCGGTTCACTCAGGCTAATTTAGAAAAAGGAAGAGACTAATTAATTATTGCACTTTCATTCTGACATTAAAATGTGCACAAACCAAAAGTGTTGAAATTAAAAAGAAAATTTTCTGATAATGAAGAGATAAGTTTGAAAGTAATAAAAGTTTTACCATTTACATTTCTCTCCTTGCAATTTCTAATAGTTAATTCTTGCATTTTAATCAAACAGTTTGAAGTTAGATATAATGTATGAGAAAATATTATTTTCAAGTCAATTTATTCTGTCGACGTACAACAGTATACAGAATTTTATGGCTTTTTAAGTGCATACGTTATGCGTCTAAAATAGTAGGGTTTAGTCCGATGTCTAATATTTATCAGTCAACTCCAATTACTTTATTACGATTTAAGATTTTATTAAATTTACATTTCTTTTCTAAATACACCTGCGCCCATTACTCTGCCGCCAGAACGAATTTTACTTATCTGATTGTACAAAAATGTCTATCACGATTAAATGAATCCAAAAGCATTAGAATGTTGAAGTGTGGTGCAACTGCGGCACTGCACCGGGGTCCCCGAAGTGAAAGGCTCCGTAAGAGGATCCCCGCTGACCTCCGATAAAAAGTGGAGTTCAAAAATATTTTGCAGTAGTAAACAATTCTGTAACAAATTTCACATCGCCGAGTATTTAATTAAGGTTAAGCCTTATTATTGCTGTCATAGCAAAAGGAGATAATTGTTCGGAAAAAAGTACTGGTGGGACATGAGTGAGTGTGGATTTACTGCCGCATCGTCTGTTCGTTTCTAAATCGGCAATCTAAACTCGGCGATCAGCTGAGCGACGTGTCCGTTGCTTACCGCCCAAGTTTTGGATACGAATTCATTAATTTTCGTTTGTAAATTTCGTAAAACTGAAAACAACGTAAAACGAGTATAATGAGCATCTGTTTTATGCTTGTTTCATTTTATACATTCCTTCTCCTCTTTTTCCAGTTCTAAACGTTGTATATGGTGAAGATGAATTACTGTTTTATGGACAACATTATACTCATAAAATTCATTTAATATATTTTAAATATATCAACTTAGTAATGATTATGAATAAATTGTGTTCGTTGATTTGATATTAGAAATGGTATATAATGTACACTTGTCAAAAATTATATCAGAAAGTAATAATGTTTTTGCCTCTCATATAACTGTCTTATTTAATTCAAAATAGTGAATGAAAATATCGTTTATAACTGTCATCATAGAACAGTGCCCTAACAAAGGGACCACGAACCGCGCGATCTTTTTCTTTCCTCTCTCTTGTCCTAAACTCTCTCCATATTAAAGCACACACAAACACACTCACATGCACTGTACTTCAGCACATGACGGGAACTTAGAACTTCTCCCGGCTGGTGCAGTACCTAGCTGGGGAGTAACTACTTGGAGCGGGTGGGGGAAATCCCCCGGAAGCCGACATGTAGGTCCGCGCCGTATGTCAACATCCAGCGGGAGAGGAAAATCCCTACCTGCCCTGATATAACATTCACTGTACTAACCGGTCTAATAACCGTAGCAGTCGACGTGCCCGGAAACATCAATCAATCAAACAAACTATCAATCAATAAATCAATAAAAAACTTGCAAGAAGTGCTTTCGCTGCTAGTACTGCCCGGCATGCGTCCGCATAGCGGAGTATAGCCCTGCGAGTGGTGGTGTAACAGTAACGTATATTGCCTGTTGTCTCTAAATGTTTGAGTTTGAATCTCGGCACAAGGAAAACGGTTTTGCTGTTTGGAAACACTTTTGCACGATAATGTAGAAGTATAATATTGCCTAGGCTAGGCAACGAAAAAGTACGTATATACTGCACCACTAGTTTCATTTCGTTTCGGGAAGGAATTTATCAGGAAGATGCCCAGTATTTCGATTTCTATTGACCAGCGGCGAAAAGTACTGCTCCAGATCTTCCGAGAGCCATGTGACAATGATAGAGGCGCATACGGCCCGAGAGGCGCTCTGTCACTATTGTGCACTGCGAATCTTCGTTACTTCTACTACAATACAATACTATCTCCATACATATCAGTATATCCCTGCAAAAGTCTAGTCCAATCCCAACCTAAAACAACACTAAAATATTTAATAAGAGGATCTCCGTAACTACATCCTTGTAAAAAAGAATAATTGAAACTTTAAAAAAATGGTTCTGGAATTGTACAGCCATACGACTGAACGTTGAATTATTACTCACACCAAAAAATAAAAAAATTAAAATATGTTTTAATCTTTTTGTGTTACGTACCCTTATGAAGTTAAGGAAAAACATTTAAAAAGGATTCGCGAGAGAGCGAGCGAGCGGTGGCGTGTTTAAGGGCGTCCGCCCGCAGGCAGCCGCTGTGCAGCCGCGCGCCGCAACAACGCTGATACAGGCCACACCCGCCCTTCCCTCCGCCCGTCACCAACACTACTCAGTCTAATTATACCCCGCCCGGAGGCTGCGGGCGGAGGCGGAGGCGGAGGCGGAGGCGAAGGCGTCGCGGCCCAGCCGGATTCGCAGCGCGCGGCGGCGTCGGTGGCGGCGGCAGCGGCGCTTGCGAGATGGAATTTAAATATAGTATTAAACAATTAAAACGATCCCCAAAATATCATGTAATGAACTGAAAGAGAAAAGCAGCTTTAAGGATTCAGACATGTTTTATAAAATTGTAATTTTGTATTATTTCGATTGGTTACAATTTCCTGAAATAAATTGTTTTAATTAATTTAGTAATTTCGTTCAATATAACTAAAATGTGCCTCAAATAAATTAAATCTTTATATTGTGTTGAAACCGTGTTATTATATTTTTATTACAAATACAAAGAAAGTAGGATTTTGCTTTGATCCTCCACTCTAGTTGTGGCCAGATCATGCAATATCAGGGACGGGGACAAGTCACGTCTGCATTCCCTAGTAAACAAATAATGTACAAAATCAATAATTCCATTATATACCGTTTTAGATGTCATTCAGTTGGATTTAACTACGGAAGATAACAATGCTTCCTACTGATTTGAATCCATATCGAACTTTTCACTCTTCCCTTCGTCACGATTAAAGATCCGCATGTTTTTACCCAGACGGGATCATGCCATAATGTGCGAATCGGGGTCAGTCAGTATATAAAGTCTGCTTGGAAGATTTACGAGTAATGCACAGTAGAACATTTTCACAAAATCGTAAACATTTGCATTGAATTAAAATTGGAAAAAAAAAATTGTCTTTGACTCTTGACTCCTGAAATGCTTTCTTCGTAAAAAGGGTGATGTCGTCCAAAGCGGAGGAGTCTGGCTAACTTATATATGTAACAAATTAATGTATTGTATTATTATTATTGAATACTGCGCTTAATCAATGTCTGTTTGTATTTATTTGGCATTCAAGGGTGGGATTAATCTGACTTTTGCCAGATAGCAGTGTTGCTAGGCTTGGGCTCTGTTGTTATTTATTATCGACGCCTGGATAAGGGAGACATGTGGCATCACGTTTTCGCATCACAGTACGTCGGCCTGTCTGAGCTTTTTCTTTCATCACACAGATATAGAAAGGCTGACAATTTGAAATAGAAAGTTAGAGCTTCCTTTTTGTCCCGACCGGGAATCCAACCCGTGACGTCTCACAGAAAGATAGCGAGCTTTCCCTGAGTCACCGGAGGGGCGTATAATAATGATGATTCGTATATTCAAACAAAAGATCGACATTAATTAATATATTGGTTTACATTCTTCTACTCTACATTTAGTTCCATTTCAGAAGGGAAGTAAACTGCTTCGTTTTGTTTCTCGACTCCACATGCGCTTTCCCCAGTCGAGAGTTAGCGTCGTGGCCAGAACATGTGTGTGGTTAGTCATATATATTACTTGATTTCTTCATGTAGTATTGGTGATGGATAAAGCTGGTTTGCATCGAGATTTTTAGGGGTTCTCACATTTCAGCTGCTTTGCATTCTACTACACCTTCGTCATCATTCCTATGCATGACCATCATTTTGCCTTTCACCCCACTTTTTCATTCTCTCATTCACCTCGCGGTTGAAAAAAACGCTAAATCAACTGTGGGCGGAGTAACTGTGAAACAGCTGCCTGAGATTGGTTCAAGCCGCACGATATATGCTATAATTAAATATGTTCCAAGAATTGCCTCTCCGTCAGGGTGACAATTTTCTGAGCAATTTTAATTATTAAAATACATTGTTTACTTAGTAACACGGTGACAGGATATTGGTCATTGGATACATTAGCTGTTGCGGAACGTATTTCCGGCTGTAATTGCCTCTCCATTAAGGTGACAGGATGGTGACAATTACGAATTTTTTAGATATTGCAATTTTTTCCATTCATTTGACCTTATGAACGGAAGAAATCTGTACTTCATTTTTTTTTGTTATATCAGGTCGCATCAACGTCTAGGTCATTACGACCACTATTGGGTGTACCGGTATGGTAACTATGAGGATGACACGATATGATGGTAGGGGGTGAACGGAGGATGAATAAGGGGGTTTAACACAATACAACCATGCCCGCGGCGGGACTCGCACCCGCGATCCTTCGGTTCGAGTTCGCTACGGCACCACGTACTTCACATTGGTTCTCGACTCCACGCGTGGTTTCGTCACCGGTGACTTCACTTGGCGCGGCGCGGCGCGGAGGAGTCAGGGTCGGTCAGTCGCGGGGCCAAGCAGGCTGCTCGGAGCCAAGGGGAAGTTCTGCGTTGTCGGCCCAGGCGACGCGACGCGACACGACGTAGCCAGTAAGCGCCTCTAGTGGCGACCGCGTTAATTGGGTAAAGCGACGACGGCGGTGGCGGCTCACTGTGGTCCCAGTTGACGAAAAAGGAAGGACAAAAAAAATCTTTCTCTAAAAAGATGAAATTCGTAACTTTAGGTATGTTGATCGGGAGCAGTGGTGGTTTCAATTTTTAAAAAAATGTTATTATACTAATTATTAAAAATATTGTTAGAAGTATTTCCGTTTTCAGAGTACATTTCTTTTTTCTTCAATCTAACAATTAAAACAAACTTTAAAATAAACTTAATTTCAATTTAAATAAAATAAACTTTGTTTCTGATTTTAATTTCAATTTATTTTCAGTCGCATTAGTAGAAGTTTAAGAAATCGTTAGATGTTTAATTTTCAATTTTATAGAATAAAATTAACAAATTAAAATGACATATTGCAAGATTTTACCAGTGAAAGTAATTTGAAACTGTTTCCTTTCTTTCTTTAACTTGGCTTCCTCTTAGACATTTAATGTCTTCTGAAATCTCTTGGTTCTTGACGCCGCTCTTGGTTCTAGATTCATGTTCCAACGTTCATGGATTTGGGTTCTGGAGAAATAGCTCGGAAAGACGTCACGGTCTGAATGAAAATTCTGCAGTTCAGTCGCACTCATCGGACGCTTCCTTGGTGTTATCCTATCAATTCCTTAGGAACGTCGAAGCTGTATCTGAAACTAAGGTTCACGGACTATCATTTCTTCCCCAACCCGTTCTTAGACTCGGGTGATGTGCTGATTCCTCATTCACATATTATGCATCTCTTATGACCTCGATAACCTCCGATAATTTTGCAATTTCAGAGATACAGTCAAATCGGATCCAACGACCACCTCAATTAACGGTCACCTTCATTAACGGCCGGTTTATTGAGGAACCGATTCATTTTTCCTTAAGATAGTGTAAAAATTTCCTAATTTACGCGGTCACCTGGTCGCTCCGTGCGCATATCTGATCTGAAGCTCATTGCTGGAGGAACGCCTTCCTAGGACGGGTTCTTCTCACAGAATGTGAACTGCATTTTGTAGTGTAGCTTACTTGTGTTCGATTTAGGCATGAACCGAACGTGAGGTTTGCGGGTATGAGGATAAATAACAAGTCGAATGTATTTGACATTAGCCGAAAGGAGGCAAGTGATCCTAGTAAACGAGGAAAAGGTTTCCCAGAGAAAACTTGCTGACATTTTAAGAGCGAGCAGACACAACTTAGGGAAATTGTAAAAAAAGGGAAAATTTTAAGAGGTTTCAAAACCTGTACAGTTAAAAAGACGTGTAGGGCAATAAAAGAAATAATTTTACTTTATAACGTGAAAACTTTAGTGCAATCCATGCGTGAACAGATTTATCTGCATTATATTATTCAAGTATAGTGTGTTGTGTAAGTTAAATTTTGTATTTTATTAAAATCATTTTATGGAAATCATTTTTCCTCTAGTAATTAACACAATTAGACATGATTACGTAACCTCTTAATTCTACACGTAATCTCCTAACTTAAGCGGTTACCTTATTAGTCGGTCGATTTTAGCTGAAACCGTCAGTGACCGCTTAAGACAGGTTTCATTGTAACATGCCTAGTCTTGTTTTCGGTTGCACCATCACAGAATAAAAATACAAACGTCGTGTAGAAAGCCCCACTACTCCGAGTAGTTGATTCCGAGGTTTCCTCGGATCACTTCCTACTAATTGTGATGATTAAATATTAATTTTTAAAGACATAAAAATAGAAAGTTAATGAGAAATAAAAAGATAAAATGAAGTATTATTATTATTATTATTATTATTATTATTATTATTATTACGTTAAAAATTACTACGAAATTCAGATGCAAAAATACAAATTATTTATGACTTGTCCACGTCGAAAAAAATTCTTAATTTGTGTTACTGAAGGACAAAAGGCACAAAAATTACATAGAAAGAGTAATGTATAAGAAAATAATATGAAGAACTACATGTTCTTCTTTCTTACTAGATACATAGTCAAGGGAATATATGGTAATGCTTCAGGTGAAAATGACGATTTTTGACAGAAAACTCATACTCTCGGGCTCTGGCGTCTTCTTACAACTACTGTACAATACTGAAGATAGAGATTTTTTTCTGAATGAAATCTCTTCTGCAAAGACAGATATTGAAATAAGATGTGGTAAAATATTTCGAAATTATAAGTAGGTTCCGCGTTGCGTGATATAATATGTGATATTTTGCGTGATACATAGGCAACTTTTAACCAATCATTTTTTCATAAAGCGGCTACAATTTTTTTCTTGAAATTTATTTCCTTGTTTGTATCGGAAAGAACGGTAAATAACAGAGATACTTCTCCATTTTGGGTGAAATCTCTGTATTTTTGCAAAATTGCAAAACAGAAAACATTGCAAATGTAAATATTGATGATGGAGATTTTTTTCTTGAACGAAATATGTTCTAAACATAGATATTTAAAGTAGCTAATGTACAATTCTTCGAACAAACGAATAGTTTTCGCATAATTTCTGCTTGAAGTTAATGCAATTTTTAAGAAAAAAAGACGGCTCCAAAATTTGCTTCTCTACTTTTTTTCTGTTAGATTAAAAAACGCATAAAAATGAACAGGTCTCATTTTCGTTCAATTATCTGAGATTTTAAAAACGTGCCTCCAAAGCTACTATATATATATATATATATATATATATATATATATATATATATATATATATATATAATATGTATTGTGAGGAACTATAGTTTGTAAGCGTCGAGAAAGTTGAGTGTAGCCTCGCAAATGGGGGTGTATAACGAATATAGCGTGTTAACTCAAAGGACGCAAGTTCGAATCTCAGACAAAAAAGTTGGTGATTGGAAACACTTGCAGGTTAATGTAGTTGTGTAATATTGAGTAGCTGTTATAAATGATACGAGAAAGTGTGTTGTAGAGCCACAGTTTTTTTTATGGTTTTTCAAAGACCTGTCTCGTACCCGTAGGCCGGGTATCGTCAAAGAATCCTAAGGCATTGTGTTCGAGTCCTGCATAAGGCTTGGCTGTTTGCATCATGAGTTTTGGGATCTCGTACCACCACGTGAGCATAATTATATTCATAACATTCTTTCATCCCTCTCTTGTGATTATCCTACTATCCTTCATACATGTCAACGAAGGCAACCGCAAAGCCCATAACTGTGATTTTCTACACAGAAACGGGAAATTCATAAAGCGAAAGGAGCCTCCTCCGTCTGCCCTTCGAAATGCATTCATTATAATTATAAAATAACTATTTTATTAAAATAACTAACATGAAAGTATTGCGTTTGCAACGTCGAGATTGAATTGTTTTACTGAGACTGGTAGGTCGAGGCAGGAAACAAAACATATCATCATCATCATTATCATCAACAACAACAACTACTACTACTACTACTACTACTACTACTACTACTACTACTACTACTACTACTACTACTACTACTACTACTACTACTACTACTACTACTATTACTACTACTACTACTACTACTACTACTACTACTACTACAACAAAAACAATTGTCCAAGAAGAATCAATTCCTTCAAAAAAATAAACATTTTTTTCTACGATCATATAAATATACTTGTTTCACGAACATCACCTGTCCTCGTGGTTTCATCGACACACTGTTCAGTTTCGTCGTCGAATGGTGGTGACGACGAATGTGAGGGAATGTAGAAGGGGCAAAGATGCAGCGGAGGCAATGGGTGATGTGAGGACGGAGGGTAAAATTGTGAGAATAGGCGGATAGTGAGAACAGACAGTGCGGCAGTGACGGCCGAAAATGAGGAGGGTCAGTTAGATTTCTTCGCTGAGCCGTCACCGAATAAAATTAGTACATTTTGCAACTAGTTTACGCTCAATTTAATTGTATGAATAATTGCGTAAATAATTGCTCGTTTTGAAAACGAGCGACGTTAGAAGCGAGTTTTCAAATTTGTACGAATGCTGTAAAGCACCATTATGAAAGAGTTTCTTTGTTTAACAGCGTTAAAAATTTATAAGAAAATCGAAGTTAAATTTAGGAAACAACTTTATTGTGACGTCATGGGTATTTGACTTTTGTGTGAAAATACAATGGTCCGCTATTCGGTGTACCGCTACCTCCCTATGATTCTCTCACTGCGATTGGCTGTATGTGTGATGAGTCATGACGCAATTATTCGTGTCCTTTTATGAACGACATCTTGTAACGAAAAGGGTAGTTTATAATGGTGGAATGCAAAAATATAGTTTATGTACCAAAATCGAAATGTGAATGTTTTTGGATCAAGTTAACAAAAGACAATAATTCAATTTTGGGCCGAGAAGGATACATTATTTTATAAAAATACTTATTAATTTAGTAATTTCTGCATTGTAATAAAGTGAGCACATTAACTTTTTCTTGTGCCGACGTACATGCTACTTACTGTGAAATGTATACTAAATGTAAACGTTGGTAGTCCCATAATCTGTGTTCTAAAGCCCACTTTTCATCAAGGACGTTGGTGATCTTAAAGTATTGAAGCGTGTTCTGCGTGTTACAGCGCATCAGATCTCTGCATTTTTACCAAATTAGTCAGGTAGAAAGTTGGTATCTGTCGAGTGCGAGAAACCTTAACTTCATGGCCAATTAACGGTACAGACATGACTGCTTTAAGGGATGAGTGTACTAAAAAAATAAGATTTTTTTCCCATATCGAGGTTATGTTTGTCTTCTCCAAAATCCTAACATCATTCAGGCTTAGTGGGGCGTAGAATCGCTCACTTTTACAAGATCGTAGAAAAAACACTTAATTTTGCCCGTTTTTTTGCGTCTTTGAAACCACCGTGCGGCGACCGTGGTCACGACAGCGGCATCGGGTCCTGGGTGCGGTGACAAGTGACTGTGCTGCCGCGGCGGCGATGGCGGCGGCGGCGAACGCGATGCTGCCACGTCTCCGCGTGGCGGCGGCGGCGGTGGTGGTGGCGGTGGCGAGGTTGTCCCCTCCACACACACACACACACACACACACACACACACACACATACACATACACACGCGCGCTCACGCACCTGCCGGCAGGCGACACGTCGCTCGCGTCGTCGCCGCCAGGGACCTGCCAGCGCGGGGCGTGGCACGACGTGGTGAGGCGCGGTGCGGCGTGGAGTGGCGAGGCGAGGCGAGGCGAGGCAAGGCGCCGCGTGGCAGCGTACGAGGAGGCGCTGCCATAAATAGGGATAGCGGAATTGAATCACAGGGATCGTTTCGCCCTAACTGAGGCGTTCTGGTTCTGATAAACAGGGACACCACTGTATTGGTATTATTCATTTTAAGAGAATTCCAGTAAATGTGTATTTGTGGGTATAAAATTGTGAGTGAGGCAATGAACCTCAGAGGTTGCGGGATGCCTATTTCAATACGTTATTAACTCAAGATGTCAGGGAAATGTTGCAGTATGTGCGCATTAGCGGCTTATAAAAATGTGGCCGTTTCGCTCGTTTTGACCGATTCAGTTATTCAAAATGTAGAAAATCCTAATTAATTTTACTTCGGTTCCAGTTATTGGATTGTTACAAAGTCAAGTTGTTTCTCTTTATATTTATTTTCAAACATTTTTAATCATATAGTTATCAAATTGCAATCAATAAGTTAATTCGAATTGTTGAAAGGTAATTAAAATGTTAAAAATGCTTTTGACGAATTGGGTTTACTTTTAACGTGAATGGAAGTTTGTGTGGGCGACATGAGCAAATTCGTGTTACGGTCTAGGGCATTTGACCCTCAGTACTCGGGGGTGGAAGGAGCCTTACCCTGTTCACCTGTGTGGCCCTACTACGTATCTGAACTTGAGGCTTGCGAACGTGAAAGGGTTTGTCCTTGTCTTCATCTTCTTCTCCTTCTCCTTTTATTCTCCTTCATCCTCTCATTCTTCTACGACCTTACGGCGTCCATAGTCACTTCGCATGGCACTATTTACTTATTTTTCATCTGCATCTTTCCCGACGAGGCATTGATCACGCGTAGAAATAGGTGTGGCAATTTCTTTCAAAAGAGCAATATAGCAATTTCTAAGTATAATAAAGTAAAGAGAATAATAAGATTTAGAAATATAGCTGCCACGATTCTAGCGCGTAACTCCTTTAAGCCCTGTGTGGTTCAAGAAAATTTCATTGACCTAGATTAGTTAGTGTTGTAAGATATTTTTATAAACACCTCCATATATTTAACATCGTTGAAGCCGATGTTTTTTAACGTTGATACTTTGATTGACGTTGATTCTCGATGCGATTGATATTTTATTTTTGAATGAAAAAAGTATAATACAAACTACAATAATTTTCAGATATTCATAAATTGAACATTCTACAGGTCAAAGGATAAAGGATAAAAAAATAAGTTAGGCGATTTTTTATTGATAAATATAGAGCATTGTTTTTATATTACCCAATCAGATAATAAAGGTTTTGTTTATTGTTCTTTTAATTGAGTTTGTTTTGTCTGTTTGTTTTGCAAATCGATAAACACGACCACCGTGAAATAAAAATGCCCCCGCCCCACCATGTGAACACTGATGTTAGAGGCTACTGAAATCCTTTTAGAAACATCGATGTTTAAAAATATCTATACTTTTCAGTCGATGTATTTTGCATCGATTTTGAAAATTTGAACATTGATGTTTTGGAATATCGATGTGTTTTGGCCGATGACGAATCTCTTCTCTTCAAAGCGGGTTGCCATCGCGCAGGCAAAAACTACCTCTACTCGCCAAAGCAGTGGAGAGAAACGGAGAGGGTAAGGAGCGAGAAAGGTACAGGACAGCTATAGGCGCTTTCGGAATACGGTTAAACACAAGTCGCGGAAAATTAGGCGGGTAAAATTGTGACATTTCCCGTGCTCTTTTACGTAATAAACAAGTACGCATCTGTTTTTTGAAGAAAAAACAAAAACAAAAAAAAACAAAAAAAAAGGGAAATGGTACCTTAAGCCGCAGTGAATAAGCTTTTGCTTAAAATAAATTAAGGATTCTGGCGAATTCTGGATTTTCTTAAACATTCTATATTTTTATGTATAGTTAAATAAGTTAAATTATTTTTGGTTGTTAAGTAATAGCGCAGGTACATTTACGGACATAACGTAACTTTCATAAACACTAACTTTAACAAGATAAGTCAAGTTGTGTGATAATTTGCTGATTTCAGGTTATTGAGTAACATTGATTGTGTGTTTATTTTGTTTTAATTGCGTGTTTATTGTGTAGTATATTGTTTTTTCCAGATAACAATAAATTCTCTTCAAATCATCTCAGATATATTGCTCTGTTGTAAAATTGATTTTTCATGCGTTATCTTTGAACCGGTGAATAAACTGATATGTGCCAATGCTTAGCGTGACTGGCGCATTTGGGAGTTAAGAAGAACTCATACGAAATCACTTACGAACGTGTTTCGCCTTACGGTCTACTTGTAAGATTATAAATACCATATTTATGAGTTGTTGATGAATAATTACGTAGGGATGCTCAACCTCATAGTTCTTCCTGATGCATTGTCGACATTGTCATTCTTAGTGTCAGTGGTGAATCCTGAGTTTGAAATCTCGTGATTGCAAAAAACTGAGAGAGGCATACCTTGATTATATTTCTCTAATTCTATATAATAATTAGTAATTTAGTCCAATTCATACCTTATTTTATTTTACGTAGCGTGACTCAGGACATCAGACCCGCTCTTCCAACTGACCACGAAAATTTCGCTACGCTCCTTTCCTCATGTAGTAGAGAAAAAAAGGTATCACTCGAGCGACAAAAGATGTGATTTGAATTTAGCTCAGCGGGTTCTTGTAGGCTTGAGGATATTTTACATGTAGTAAATCTTCAACACGGACAGTCGGCTTTACTTCTCTTCGAAGGAAGAAGTAGTAACGATTTTTTTCGACCTTAAAAGTTCATGACTTCGATCGTGTTTTAACCCGCAAACTTGGGTTCTACAGCCCGATTGGCTAACCTAATCGAAGTCACTAATGATAATTAATATATGACTTCTGTAGTTTATAAACAAATTGTGCGTTATTTATATTTTTTTCTTTTTTGTTGTCTCTGGTCTTCGCAGCTAGTCTCGCTAGCACAGAATGTACGACACTGCGTACCGATCGTAGCCGCTTCGCCTACCTCTACGTCGTAGCGACCGTCGCAGCTTCACCTGCCTCTACGTCGTAGCGACCGCAGCCGCTTCGCCTGCCTCTACGTCGTAGCGATCGTAGCCGCTTCACCTGCCTCTACGTCGTCGTCCCCTGGGGCGCCGCGCGGGACGCCGAGGAATGCGCGGAAACCGCCCCCTTTGTTTGGCGGCGCTCGCGGATGATTGCAGGGCGCGAAAGTCGCCGGCAGGCGCTACGTGAAAGGTTGCGCTCTCGAGTGGAGTTACGAACCGAACCGAACCGAAGCGGGTGAAAGGCAAGGGCGGGAGTGGTTTGCATTGTTCCGGTTTATCATGTAACGAATCTGGTGCGCGGTTGAATGGGACTTGCGCTACGTCGTCGAGTACACTCTGGTTCAATAAAGATATGTCTAGCCTGTACGTTCACTAGTTGGAATAGGTTTTTTTCTTAATTGTTCTGAAACTAAGGCTTTCGTCCTGAAAATATATTTTACAAAAGCTTTGGAAAGAAATTAATATATATTTAAGGGAGCCCAATGATGAATAATTTGTTTAAAAGAATACCTACGAGGAAAGGGACTAATAATTAATACTGCTGTCCATTTTATTACTTGCAATTTTAAAATAGGTTTCACCAATGACAAAAAGAAGTGTGACCACAATATGTCATTCTAGTGCTTTACATTCATAAAGATGATCTTAGGACATCGTGGTGTATAAGCCTTGCATCATGAAATTCACAGGGATACCTCAAACTACTTGGGTGAGTCAATATCTGAAAAATATTAAATTCCCCTAAATTGAGGTAGGGCGGTACAAAGTATTACACTATGTTTACATTTCTTACTTGTTTTAAAAGTGTTTTATATTAACCTAGTCCCAAAATATCATTTTTCTTTCTGTGTATTGTGAAGATTGATTCAACCAAAAAGGACTTTTGAGATATTTTTGGACCGGACTGTATTTGAACCTGTTGCTGTTTTAACCTTCATAGAAATCGTGCAGTCGGTTTCGCGTTGGGGGGAGGGGGGAGGAATATTTCTTCGAACGTGCTTTATAGTAACTCTTGTCTCGATATCATTTCATCATAACAGTGTTCTCGTGCTTTCCATACATTCACTCTTCCCAAGGGGTTTGCTCTCGCCTGAGTATCTGGAACATTTTATGAATACATGCAAATTTTATGATAGTTTTTAGTAACCTTTTTATCACTAGGTATAACTTACCGTTTGACATACCCGGAAGTTATGGATGTTTGTTCTAGATGTGCAGCGAGTATACGTCCGTGTCCTCAAACCGGAAGACTCACTGTTCTCCTGTTCACAATCTGTAGTTTTCCTTTGCAACTGTGTCTGACATTCAGTACTCTTCGCTCCCTGGATTTTATAGTACTTCAGTTACGGTCGTTTGATTATATTTATTTCCTTTTCTGCCTCAAAAATTATGTCGTTTAAGTTTTGTTCCTTTACAAGTTGCAATTCCTCTGAGTGTCCGAGTTTCTAATGTTCAAATATGTGCAATCGTTACAAAATGTTAAGAATTTTTTCTTCATACTCACAAAACTCAAATCCGCAAATCGCCGCACTTAGTTCACCAGTGCCTAAGCGACCTCTGCCAATTGGCTAGGAAATTAGTTAAGTGTTAAAAATAGGGTTTTTTCATAGCGTAGATTAATTGTGTTTCAAGTTCAATATGTATGCCATATGTGTTATTGTGTTAATTATTACAGCATTACAAGTTATTCGTAACAGCACATCGCGTGATCACATGCACGATAAAGGGGCACCCGACAAGTCGAGTGTTGAAGGCCGTATTTTTAAACTGTGTCAAAATTAAGTGTCATGAAAAGTGAACTTAGTTACTTTCTTATAAACCCCAAATATAATTTTTCCCTCCAAAATGTCAGATATAATTCTTCCTGTGTTTGACACTAAATAAACAAAAGTCCAATATATTTAAAATTTCACATTTATCTAGGGTTGTATCGATTTCCTTGTGTCCACCTCTTTCATGATTTCATTCAAAATGCTTTTTTTTTTTTGCATCCAGGAAGTAACTGTCGTACTTAAAAAAACACAACATTTTCTAGTCGGTGGCTGCTCGGCCAAATGCATACGAACCCTACCATTTCTTCCTCTTCGCTCCATCCACTGACATCCAGAGTATGCATTACGCAGTGCATTATGTCGTTTCGAGGGAAGCGCTGCGCCCAAGACGTTGACAGCCGCTTTCAGAAGAAAATTGCCTCTCAGATCACAGCGCGCTCCCAGCGACGGTGTAATTTTTTTCTCCCTTCTCGTCTGACTTCACTGGAGGCAGAAAATCATTTGGCTCTGGGAAGGAGACACAGCTGGAAAGGGATTAGTTTTTATTTCGAAATGTGACAAAGTTAGTAACTGTTAGGAAGTTGATGCGGATTACGTATTAACTGTATAGTATTTACAAAAAGGAATAGGTTGTAGCTTTCCTTTCCAGAAGGGGTTCAATTAAAATTTATATTTACTTTAAAACAATGAAATCATTTACGTCTAATATTTGAAGTGTAGTATTGGAAATTAACGACGTACAATTATCCAGTTCCTGACATTCTGTGATAATGTGATAATCGCCGATAAAAGATGAAGTATCTGAATACTAACCCTATATGAAAGGCACGTAAATAAACAGATAAATATACTTCATTCCGAATGGAAATTGAATCAGTACTCAAAGAGAATAAATGTTTACCACTAGTAGATCTTAAAAGTTAACTTCAGTCTCAGGGTGATCTCCGAGCTTCCTAATCTTGAATTGCATTTCTCCGCAGAATAGAAGCGATTCATTCTTTTTGATCAATTCATCATTTTGTCTCTATTGTGCTTTAGTTATATTTTATTTATTTATTTCCTACCACATTCAGTTAAATCACCTAAGATTGGGAATATAATTATTTTTATAAAATAAACTACACAAATCAGACACTATTGGGAAATGGAAGGAGACAAATTTGCCATCGCATAATTATATTCCTAAAAGAGCTGACGTGAAATCCTTCAAAGAAGAAAAATTTGAATCAAAGGCAGTGTGATTATGATGAAGACACATAATTAATTCTGAGTGAAGTACGTAAATGAAATTTAAGAGGCATATAGTAAGTAAAAGAAATAAAATATGCATATGATATCTCTTTCCTGAACATCTAAAAGAATAACTGAAAACATGTCTTTGTTAAATATATTTGATTCTTTTTCGATGGCGTAAAAGCGGACCTGTAACCAGCTATTGTTCCACTAATGATTATCATGTCCAGATGATTCTGTTCAAAATTTGAAGTTTTTTGAAGATTAGTAGTACATGCTCTTTTCATAAGAGAATGGAATACATTTCGTCTTCTAATTATTGATCTATAAAACTAAGAAAATGCAAGCTGTGCGTGAAACAATCAAAATTGCAGACTTAGAAGCTTGAGAAAGTTTTACAGTTATTTTTGCTTCAACAGCCACTTATATTATTCAATTTTATTTTACTTCAACAGTTACATATTACAAAATAATATTTACAAACACAAACGGAGCTTTATAACAAAGATAATTGTCAAACATGAATGTGTCCTTTCCATAGGCTGAAGATCGCCAATAAGCTTCTTAACAAACTGACTACTTAAAAAATGTCACCGAAAGTCTACTGCGAAATACGAGGCAGAAAAATCAGCGTAAATTTAGCATTATAGGAAAAATAAACTTCTTTAAATTTAAAGAACCGTTACTCTTGTTGAATAATACTTTTTCACAAAATAGTCAAAAAACATCATTGGCCACATTTAAAACACACTATTTTCACTTGCAGTGAACTTGACGAAAATATCATAATCGTCTTAACGTTATATAGAGAGTGAAGGTTCCTCTACCTCTCTATCAAGCACTCCTCTTGCGTTGTGATATTCTAACCTTAAAAAGTGTAAAAAGACAACAACATTTTCCGAAATTTCTCTGCGAGCAACCGAGAATAACATGCATCAGCTTTGAAGAGCTGCACCGTAGGTCTGGATGAACTAGAAACAACGCGGAAGCGCTGGCTACGCAACGCAGGGCGTCTTCCTCGTGTGGGGGATTTCGGGGCAGCGCTATTGTCCCGCGGCGCCGGTGGGCGCGACCGCCCGGCGAGTCCGCGCGATTGCCGCGGGCGAGGGCGGCCCCGCAAGAGGCGAGCCGGCGCGCTTTGCGGTCGCGCGCGCCATTACGCGGGAATTGCGTCCCGGCGGGCGGCGAAATCTCGCGTGCGACGTGCTCCACCGTCGGCCCCGCCCCGCCCCACCCTTCCCCCCCTTCTCGCCCCGCCTCGTGACCGCCGAGCCCACGCTTCGCCACCCACCGTCCCACCCCGACGCGTTCCCATCGCCAACCGCCCCCGCCCCCACACCCACCACACTCTGTCTCGCTCCGCCCACCCTGCTCCACCTCTGTTTTGGTACTTGCGCCGCCTCGACCCTGCCACCCACCATCCCGCCACTATCGCTGCATGACCTGGCATCGACACCCCTCCGCCCCGCACCGCATTGCCCCGCTCGGCCTTCACTCACTACGCTCCACTCGGTCTCGCCCCGCCTTGCCTCTCTACGCCCCGCCTCGCCCCACCTCTCCCCACCTCGCCACATCTCGCCCCACCTCTCCCCACCTCGCCACACCTCGCCCCACCTCCTTCCACGCTCCGCCCCCCCCCCGTTCCCATCGCCACCCGCTCACACCTTCGCTGCGCGCAGCCTCGCCCCGCTCTGAATCGCTCTGCCCCAACCTGCCCCGCTTCCGTTTTGCTCCATCTCGCCCCATCTTGTCCCTGCTACTCCCCGTCCTGCCACTGTCACCGCCCCGACCCAGCTTGGCTCCCATCGGTTACCCTTCGTCCCGCTCCACTTTGCTCCGCCCTTCCTTCACTCACTCTGCCCTTCACCGCCTGGTCCTGCCTCGCCTCACACCACCCCACCCCGCATCGGCCCATAATTCCTTTCCGAGGTTGGAGCTTTTCCTCCGTACCATTCTTACGCGCTCTCTCAACCCACCGCTCTTAGCTCGCTCCGCCTCTCTCGCCCCAAATCTCTGTCCCGCCCTTCTGCGCTCTGCCCCTCTCCGTTCCACTTCACTCTCCGCTTCCCTGCTTTGATGCTCCCCATCCCGCTTATCCTCTCCTGTTCTCGATTTCCCCCATTTTGATTCTACCCGCTGCTTTTCTCTGCCCGTTCTCACACAACCTTCTGGTCTATCTCGCAAGTCCATTGCGCACCTCTCCTATACTCCCTTATCCTACTACCCGACCCGCATCCACCAATCTTTTTAGATTCGCTTTCGTCCGCCCTATGCTTATTTATCTCCGACCTCTGCTCTTCCGCTTCTGTATTATCTCCCTCTCTTCTCTGACTGATTCCTCCTCGCCTCCCCTCTCTGCCACCCTTTCGCTCGTCCGGCCGCCTTTCCGTTCATCTGTACATCTGTTCCTGATCCGCGCCAACCCTCCACATTTTGAGTTCCCTTCTCTCCCCTCGCCTTCTCCAAGCACTGATTTCCCGTGACCCATTCCTCCCGTCTACGTTTGCCTCACTCTTGGCTCTTCTCAATGAGATTTTCCAGCCCCTATTAAGAAACTTTGCAATGCTTCTCTTGCAAACTTATCGCAGCTCCTCTCCTTCCCCATGTTTGCTCCGGATAACACTCACCAATCGCATACACTGCGCCGCGGACTTCATCGTCTAGCTCTCCTCTGCCTGTTTCCTTCTAATCCCCTTCCATCACCTTCTCCCCATACCACTCATTATCACTCCCCGAGCCGAGGCTCCTCAGCTACAGTTCTTAAGCCTTTTTCTTCCCTCTGTTCTCGGGTCACCGCTCGGGTCACCGCTCCCTTCTTCTGCTCCGCTGAACTCTTGGCAGCTCCACTCCTTTCTGCCCCGCCTCTCTTCTTCACCCTGTTCTTCGCACCGCGCTTCCATCTTCGTCCTTCGGCCCCACTTAACGTCTAGCCTGCACGCTCCTTTCTATCCGGCCTTCTCATTTCAATCTCTCTCCTCTCAGCCCGCTCCTCTTCTTCCGTACCACGTTTCTCTCTCAACCTTTGTCTTCGCATTGCTTCTCTCCTCTCTGCTCCACTTCCCTCAATTCCTCTCCTCTCTTCGACTCGTTCCTCTTAATTTTGTACATAGCAAGATTTTATACAAAACACGTGATTCTTGAAAACCTTTTTTTACAATCAGACGTAGATAAGTCAATGTGTGTTTAAGTATTTACAAGTATTCAAAACTCTTGCAAATGTGGCTCGCGGCATCAACCTATGCCACTGATGTGGCTCCAGCCGTGAGGCCTTAGGGATCGAGTCCCGATAGTGGCAGAATTGTCGACACTTATTAACTAGATCGTGTTCAACCAATGTGTGTGGGAGAATTCTTACGGTAGGGTACTCTGATAGGTTGTAAGTTTTTGTGGCGAATGCCGCAGCAGCACCCTAACAAACGGGCCCAAATCACGCGCGATCTTTCCTTCCTCTTTCTGGTCCTATCGTCACTCCCTACTTAAACTCACACGCACACACAATACACTACCACACTTGTCAGGAGACCACTCGTGTGCTTAGAACTTGTGCCCACTGGGGCGATGTCCCGCTGGTGGGTGATGTCTGGTGGGGAAAATCTCTCGCACACCAACGTAGGTACTTGCCGACGGATCTCTTCCAGTGAGGGGAAGATCACCGCCTCCTTCCGTGATAAAACATGATCTACACTTACGGGACTATTGACCTCAGTTGACTTGCCGGGAACTGATAATCAATGAATCTATCCGCCCCATTTCCCCTCCTCACTGCACGCCTTCACTCCTCCCCGCTTCTCTCTGCAGCACTCCTCTCCTCCCCGCAATGCTCCCCATCGTCTCGGTTCCAGTTCTCTTCTCTTGAGCTACCCACACTGCCCATCCCGGTTCTCCTTCCCACCGTGCCTTCCCGGTTCGCCTGGTCCCCCCCCCGCCAGGGGTGGGGCTCGTCCCCGCCTCGGCGCCGCTCGTTTTGTTGCGCTGTTTAGGTCCGTTCCATCGACCCCTCGCGCTGCCTGCGCTCTCGCTCGACGTACCTTGCTTTGCTCGGGGGCTCTTGCCTTTCTTCCAACCACTGGCGCCACTCCCTTCTCTCTTTCTCTAGTAAAATATTATAAGTTTAAATTATTTTTTAAAATCGAATTATATTGGTTTTTTATTTCGCAAATTCTTTACTTCGTCATGTTTCGAAGCGCGGTTGGCTCCATTATCAGACGAATTACAAATTCATTGTTTTATATTTTATCATAGGACACTATCTTCAACTGGCGCATCAAATGGCACAAGTTCCTGTGTGCCAAACCCGAATCCTTCGAAATAACACTAATTGTTTCAATTTTAAATTATAAAACATATTTGTAATTCGTCGAAACGTAATCAAATAGAGTATTTGTTCAATAAAAAAACGAATATAATTTAATTATCATAAACACGAAGAACTTATAATTTTACTTCACTACAACTTGACAGTCATTTGTTTCAATAATTCTATCTTGCTTCATTGCTCGCTGCAAAGTGACACAATGGAAGAGAAATAGGTTCATAACCCAGAGATATTGTAGATCGACACCACGTACTGTTCAGAAAAAAAAACCTTCTTCTGAGATCTGTGATATCGAAGTGTTGTTGGAATCTTTCGAAATAAATAAATCAGTTAAAATGTTTTTATTGGTCGCGAAGCTCCGGCCAAGGGGATACTCTTCCGCCTGACCATTTCCAGCATTTTTATAGATATAAATAACGAGTATAAAAGAATTTAAAAAGTTCATATGCTTTGAGGTGGAAAGGACAGTGACAAGAGCGAACGAGGAGCGCAGGGGGATGATGAAAAATTAACTTTCTTGCAACGTTTTTGTAATTATTATATAAATTACTTTGAATTAGAAATGGAGCAGGTTTCTTGTGATTAAGTTAAAAAAATGTTTTGAAGTCTGCATGAATTCCCCCTCTCCGGCCATTTTTAATGATGTCGCTAAGCTTGATGAGATGATGATGAACTAAGTTTGTGGAAGAAGGGGTCAGAGTTTTAAATTTATTTCTTGCGAACTATATTGCGCAGACATCTCCTATTTGTTGCTCTAAAACAATTAGTTTCCGATTCTTGATGTGATCGACATCCTATTAGTATGTCACGCTAATCAGGTAGAACAGAGCTTATTGGATGCCTTTATCGTTATATTATTGTGAGTTGTCGATCTAATGAGCAATAACCTAGATCGCGATCACAGAGAATAAACGCCTCACACTTGAAATATTATCCTGATACAATTCGGGTTAAAATCTGATTCTTGCTAAGAATTGGGTCTCAGAGATGCAAACTTGCATAAGTTTTGTTGCTTCTGCGAAATTAAGTTCAGAGATTTCTTCGTTTGCGTAACGCAATGATCAGCTGAAATTCTTCCCGGTTTCCTTGCTTACGAGGCGTTACAATGACCAAGCAATCGTATTTGCCACGCAATTGTACTTTCTTTTCCGTGATTTACAAACCGTCTGTTTTTTATTCTGATCTCGATATTCTCTAGAAGTGCTCGTAGGAAAGATGCCATCGAAGTATGTGTACCCCTCGTACGTCCGGAAAGGTTGGAACTTCAACTGATGTTATTAATGTCACCGGTTTACCATCAGGTCAGTCCCTCATTGCTACTGACAACCTGTTGCTGATGGAGCTTCAGCTAATTTACTGTTTATCCATTCTCGCCATGTCGTCAGAGATAATTGAAGAGGTGGCTATTCGTTTACCATTAAAATAAATTGCATTTTGGTATGAGGTCAGTAATTTGCCCGAACGACCTCCACCGTTACCATCTTGGCGTACTGTCATTTCAGTATCGCAGATGGACGGTGTTAACAAGTGTTTATCTTAATGAGAAAACGACCTACCTACACCATCGAGATTCTACCGTGCACATTGGTTCGAAGTAAATTAAAAGAGGGTAACCGTTCCCAAGGACAGTGCGTGTTGAAATTTAACATATTGTTCATCGTATTACGATCTTCAGTTCCTTTGATTTTTCAATCATGCATTGGATGATGGTTTTACTGAATGGGTGATGATGTTAATATGACTTGAATGATGAAGGAGCAATGGTGAAATGAAAGGCAGGAAAAATGGGGGAACCCCGAGCAAATATGTCGCGAACTCACTTTGTTTACCATCAGTGGAAGGCCAACGGACTGACCAATACTCCACGGGTTGCTCAGGAGTTCATAGACACGTCACGATGACATGGATGGTGATGGTGCAATGGCGTAGTGCTCAGGATGTGGGAGAGACGGGAGATCCCGAGAAAATCTGCCGCGAACACCACACGCCCGTCAAAAAACCCATATAGATCGACCGGGCCTTGAAATCCAGAGTCGGAAGACGGACCGACTGATCTCCGTATCTCGCATTTTCCCGTTTACAAAGCAATAAGATTCTTGGCAGTTTTATTCATGATTGTGAAATTATTGATACTCAATTGTATGTGTTATTTACCCGATTGCGCGCAGGAAGGTTATAGTTTTCACCGTAGAAATCGTGACTTTCTTCCTGCTCTCATGATTTTTTAACTAAAATTGGAAATTGAAAATGTGCTAAAGCTTTTATTTTCACCGGGGGAACGATATATACTGCCGAAAGTTGTTCAAATCTATTTGGCACTTACAACGTAAAATATTTAATGTAGCCAATAACATCACGTTTTACTATGACATCTCCAAATGGATGAATTGATTTTTATAAATTAAAATGCAGATCTACATTAATAGCTGGAGATATACTGGTTACAAACGAATGTGACAGTCACTCGTCAATATCTTGTAATTTTCAAGCAACAAATCGTTTTGTTACTTTACACAGCTTCGCTCGTTTGACAGATTATGGCGTATCACTGAATAGTCCGTGATTTCACGTGTTATAGAGACTGTATTAGACGTCAATGAAATAAAACATGTCTTATACTATTGAACGAAGCGTTTGTGAACTGTTCACGAATTTTTTAAGCAGTGTAGATATTACTTAACTCAATGCTTCTAAAACTGTTACATGCATAAAAGCCAAAATGATAGGATTTGACCTAAGAAAATATGAAAGAGAAGCAACCTGAAAAATAGAAATGGGAGTAGAGAAACAGGGCGGACACCTGTGAGATCGAACGAAGAAGTCGATGAAATATGGAGACAATATGTATGGATGGAATGACATTGGATAGGATAGTGAAGATATAAACTGAAGATACAAAGAACTGAGCTTTCGTTATGAATTATGAAAGAAGCCGCGGCAAAAGAACCTAGTATGTCGTACGATCGACAAAGGAAGAGTAATTCAATGATAATCTGATCAGAGAATCCATACGCGCAAATGTGCATTCGTGCATTGGTCAGTGATTTAACCACAATTTTTCAAGGGGAGAGGAGCTGCAGTATTCAAACGACTGGATGTTTTTTAATAAATAACTATTCATTAATTTTTAAATTTAAAATTTTGCTTATAGATTTGTTGTTTTACAATGTTTTCAACTGAGTTTTTGAATGACTTGCACTACTCTAGGAAACTAGTAAAACATTAAATATTTGGAAATGTTGTGCCGTCGTCTTCTAGGGGAGGCTGAAGCCCCATGAGCCCTCCACTTCCATCCTCCTTTGGTGATTATTGATTGAAATTTTGAATAATTGGAGCTGTCTCGAGTCCTCCTTGGAAGCCAAGGAAGCTTTCCATGGCCGGCGCACCGGCCGGGGCGGATGGCGGAGGGCCGAGGAGAGGGGGGTTGGGTAGGGGGTGGGGATTGGGGGCGCGCAATCGCGCGGCGAATCTCGCGGGCACGCACCTGCCGACGCGCGGCGTTGCCCTCCCGTGCGCCCGGCCCCCCGCTGGCGCCCCGGTGCGCTCGGGGTGTCATCCCCGCAGGCCTCGCCCTCCGCTGCTGGCATTCACGCACGATGCGAGTGGGAGGATACCAGAGGAGAGGAAAGTGGACGGGAAGCTCCGCTCCACGGTAACGAAATCCGCCAGAAACATCGCCGGTTCAGGCTGCGTTAAGAGAAGTAAGTGTGATGAGCAGCGTTGCATTGATGAATACTAGAGAAAAGGAGGTTAAATTGTATGGCAATTACAGATGCCGGAAACGTCGCCAGTTCGGACGACTTTGAAGTCAGATGTGATGCGCTGTGATAAAAATCATGAAAAACTTTAAACTTCAAGCCAATGATATGAAGGGAAGCATGAAGAGTACAGAACGGGAGGTTCAACTCCATGCCAGTGATATGTGCAAAAAAAGTCGGTTCAGATGGCGGTAAATGTTTTGCCTATTGAGTAGAACGCTGAAGACTAAAGAAGAGGATATAAAACGTCACGGAAATGATATGGACGAAGTCGTCACCCGCTCAAACGGCGATTATGACAGCAGATGTGATGCAAATAGATGCAACTATGAAGACCAGGGAACAGGAAGGCAAATTCCATGCTGGTAATGTGTATGAAAATCCTTTACAGTTCAGATAGTTCTGTAGATGTGATGTGCAGCTATAAAGACTAGAAAACAGAAGGTCTATCTCCATGGCGATGATATGGACGAAAAAAGTCGCCGGTTCAGAAGTCGTTAATGAGATCAGATGTGACACAGATATTAATGGTATGTTATATGAGTGGAGAATGGATTTGTACAAATCAGAATCTTTTTTGCCCTTAACTGCGGCAAAGTAACTTGTGTAACAAAGCCCTTGTGCCACAGAAAACTTTTCCTATTTAGGCGAAAATGTTAAAAAACGCTTACTGCAGACAATAATGTAGTTATACGGCTTCTTTCTGCCCTTGGGCTGTAAATCTTCAACCTATATACGATCGTATTATAATGTACTATTTCCCTTTATTATTATTATTATTATTATTATTATTATTATTATTATTATTATTATTATTATTATTATTATTATTATTATTATTATTATTATTATTATTATTATTATATTATTGTTATTGTTGTTATTATTATCATTATTATTATTATTATTATATTATTATTGTTATTGTTGTTATTATTATCATTATTAGTATTATTAATATTATTTGTACACTGGAGGAACGAAATATTAAGAAGTCAAACATATTTACATCACTTTAACCGTGAACACAGTGGGTAAACAAAACAGGACTAAAATCGAACTCCTACTCTGCGTCACTACTGTATTCGAAGACGCCAATAACACCTAGTATGTGGCAACTGCTGAATAAATAAGATGAGATCTTGTAAATATGTACTTCGAACTAAATAAATGACGCGAGTAGCACTTCCTAAAAGTTCGCGTTATTATTGTATTACTTAAAATTTAAAATTCGTGTGTTTTAAACAGTATCTGGAATTGATTGGATCAGCAGTCATTGACTCTTCATCTCATTTCCTTGTACCTCATTTGTGAAAGATATTTGTTTGATTCTTATCGAGAAACTTCGCTAACCGAACTATGCCCACTTTGTTGTGTCAACTATGATTACCTAACTACGCGTACTACGCTTTGTCGCCTAGCTAAACTAGCCTAACTGTCGTCTAATTACGCCTACGTTTACATGGGACGTGGCACCTGCTTGCAAAGTGTGCGCGTATCCCTGTGGAACACCGCAATGACTTCGTTTACCTCACCTAGGACAGCTGCTTACCCGACCATTTAAAAACCGCGGAGTATTGCGTGGCGTCACCTCCCCACTGCTGGCTGGGAAGTTTCCGCTGTTATGGGAAATGTGCACGCGGGCGCATACTTAATTGAAAAGTATTTTTCCTAAACTACTCCTATTTATGCAAGTACTGGCTGTCACTGTGGTCGACTTTTTTACTCATATTACTCATTCTGCTAGTTTGTTTTTCAGAAAACTCTGTTGCAGTGTTTTCACCACACCACTTAACTAAAAAAGGTGCAGATTGTCAGTGTACTATATTAGATTATTTATATTCTGTAATATATCGCTGTGTTATTTTACCCACTAATTTATCGACGTCTTCTTTCATTCGTAAAATTGCGGAATGTACTTTCTTACAAATATTGTATTATGAGTAGAAACGTTAAAGAATGCTACATGTTCATGGACACAGTATATATAGTTACGCAAAGATTACTTGTATAATTTACTCTTTGGCGTTCAAAATATTTTAAAAAATTACGTGTCCTTTGGCAGTCCATTTTAATGGCTCCTCAACCATTAAGTTGAATGTTACTCTTAAATAATATCTCTTTTATGAGACTGAAAATGTGCTGTCCAAAAGAACCAGGGCTCAGGCCCAAAATTCAAGGCAAGGTCGTATGACTTTTTATTTCCTCAAAATATGATCCTTTGATGCATTGCGCAGATCAATATTTCATATATGAAACTTACGGACTACACTGACGAAGTTTTCACTTTATATTAAATCTACATCTGAAAAGTATACTACTTATCACTACCATGTGTCTCTGTAGATGTCCAAGAACACTAGTTTCGAAAATGTACCCTTGGTAGAGTCAGAACATAAAATTCCAGTAAGGTATACTAAAATGTATTCGCAGACTGCCTTAACATTTGTCATGTACATACTATTTTGATGTCACCTGAAATTTGATTCGCGGCTATTAAAAGATATAGTACAAAGAATTATCGTTTAAAATCTCCACTTCAATTGATTCAGTTGTTGCTATTTTTTGTTTAAGTTTCCAGTTTATAATGTGAATATGCCCATTATATTGACGGGAAATATCCAGTAAGTTGGGTGAAATGCAAAATCAATGAAACAGTTTCGATTTTGAGTGATAAATGTAGGTATTTGATTACGTAAACCCAAAATATCATTCTTCATGTTACGACTGTATTCTCATACTCAGTGCGTCACTAATTTACGACACAGTTGACTTCAAGTGACGGGGAAGAAAGAAGCTTCAATATTCACGTGCCTGTTTCAGAGCCTCTGTCATATTTTGCTGCTCCTGAATCCCAGATTTCACTGGATTTCACAGCATTTTTGATGCAGGCCACTAGTTTAAATTAATTATGATTAAAACAATTGACATATCGTAATATACAATGGAGTTTAATTTAAAAAATAAATTCGTAAGGTAACAGAAGGGATCTGCATGAAATACGGACATCCTACGGAGGAGGGGGAAGGGAATGTTGCCTGAAATTCGCCCAACAAAAGTTATACACGGATCTAGTACTACCGTAGAACGTTACGTCTTTCTCAAGTTGCCTCTTGGAAAAGCCAAGAAGTCAGAAGGCGGAGGCGGGGCGGGGGCGGGAGGGAACGCCTCCTGTCTGACGACGCCCGGCGGAGGCGGGCGGACGGCTTAAGACGCGCGTAAGCGGATTGCGAGGGCGCTGACGCCCCCAACCCCCGACTCTCCCCTGCCCCCAACCCCCCTCCCTTCCAAAGCCCTCCCCTCACTCCCCTGACCAGGCTGCCGGCAGGCGGCGCGCCTAATAGACTTAGGCATTGCTTGCAGCGGGGCGCGCTCAGGTAAATTACCCGCCCCACATTATGCCCAGCACGGTGACGAGCGTCAAAAGACTTTGCGAAACGCTCTCCCCAGCGGCGAACGCCGCACAAAGGCGCTGTTTGCACAGTCCATCATCGCTCCTGTCACTTGACCGCTCGGGACACCCGGGCGGGAGTGTTTGGCACAAGCGCCTCTGTTTGTTTCCCTTTCGTTGGCCGCTGCCTGTTGCTACAGCGTCCTTTGCATTGTAAACGAAAGCGGTGAGGAAAGGCAGGTCGGAGAAAAAGAATCGTAAATTTTCCTCCTGGAAATGGAAATATGGCAGTGCCGGCACTATTTTGCTGTTTTGAGAGCAGGGGAAATACATGTTACCTGTCTTAATTTCAATTCAAAGTATAACGAATAATTGTTTTTTACAGAGCAATGCGAGATTTGTCTTCAAAAAACTTGGTTATGCAACCCTGCAATTAATTACGAAAATAACAATTTATGGAGATTAATGTTTTGATTCCTAAAAACAAGAAAATACTGTTACAAAATATTTTTTTGTCAAATCTATCAACAACACGTGTAAGAGTAAACTTTGAAGAAGCTGTACGATATCCATGAAGTTCTCACAAAATTGAACTAGCTTTTCCTATTTATAAGACTAGTTGAGACAGTTTGATCGATAGTGTAATGTACATTTTGAGTGCGAATCTTTAGATGTTAATAGTGTTCACTTTCGGACGTCGAGACAGTTGAACTAACAGGATTTGATGAAAAATATTCTTCAAATAATGTATTGCCAATAAAATCTTGATTTTCCTTTATTGTTTAATTATTACCTTTATCTTCCTAGACGACATGACATGAAGTAATATGGAAATTCATAATTTTTCGCGTTTGTTTTCCTAAATAAATTTTTACATGAACTAAGAACGCCTTTTTTGAACAGGAAATAAATAAAAAAATGTTTAAAAATATTTTGCAAAGGGTTCGTTGCCCGATTTGTCCTCAGTCCAAAACTCGTCCTAAACCGGTCACCATCTGTACGCTATATTATCTAGTATTGTCTTTCAAGTCCAAAATTACGATTGTAAACGGTGTACTTAAATTCTAGAATGTGCAATTATTAAGAAAAACGAATGGAAATACTGAAATTACCAGATAACAGAAGTGGAAAGAAATGTTACTTCATTTTCATATTTTAAATTCCAATCACCTGCAATATAACACTGAGTGCGCTGGACCCTTAAGGTGTAGACTGGAATTATCGATTGCGAAGTTCATTCGATACCTTTTTTTCTCCGAAATTTTGTATAACAGAGAATGCAAGGACAGCCAGGCGAATTCTGTAATATAGCCAGGCACATATTCTGGGAATGGGTTGAGTGGTAAAGCCTTTCACATATGAACCCCACGCAATGTTGGGCGAAAAGTGCACAATTGTGCAATTTGACTATTGTAAATATTTCATGAAGTCACTTTACAATTAATATATGAACAATGAAAGTAAATTGTATTAGTCTTCTCTTATAATTGGAAATCTTACTAATCTTTCTATACGTTTGCCGCGAAATAGCCTATTATACACATTGTGGCGTGATTCTCTTTCGGGAGGAGCTCAACATGTAGACATTGGCTCAAGATATTTTGAAACTTAACAGATGAAAATCTTTCAACATAACACTGGGAGAACCTTTAAGTTATTATTAACTTGATTGTTGACATTTTTCATGCAGTGTGCAGTGTGAAAGAACTTGATATAATCAATTTACGGTTAAAATGCAAAATAAGTTCACCTAATATTTGCCCCAGAGACAAGAAATGTCCGTGTGTTCCTGCACGTTAGGCGGGTTTTCTTTTATCTTTTTTCTTTTTTTTAAATTGGGAATAGACTATTGCTCTCTTGGGGTCATTAAAGTCAACAAGAAAATACTTGATGTTAAAAAGTTAAAGACTCATCTGACTGAGACCATTCTTTGTAAAACAATTCGCGAAATAAGTCACGAAATTTGACACAGTTTCATCGCGATGAGACGTGACAATCCTTGATGATATTTATTTACAAATTTTTTTAGCATGTAAGCGTAAAATAAGTTTACTTGACGTTTCCACAATCTAAAAGGCTGATCTTACATTACCGTCTTTTTTAAATTTTATCAGAGGTACCTACTACATACATTAGCTTCCTGGCGATCCGTCTGACTACCTACTGACGATTGCTGAACATTTTACATCCGAATATTCACGTCAGTTATATGCTGAGAAAGAAAGAATTAAATGCAGCTCTTCGTATACTCTTCGTATATGAATTTTTGACTTGGTTTTTTACCAATAGATCGTGAAAGAACTGGAAATGATTCTTTCTGTTCAGAAATATTTACTATATTTGCAGCTCCCATGAAAAATTCGCTCGCTGCAGCTGCCAAACGACTTATTCACGAAATGGCAAAACATAAGACGTATTTTTTCTTTCGTGTTGTTCTGTGGCTTCCGTTAAGCTCTGCTACGGGCGAGGCACAACGTCCGCGTCTATCCGCCCGCAGTCGCCACCGCGCCGCCCCCAGCGCTTGTCGCAGAAGGCAGCGGTGGCGACATCCGGATCTGCAGCGCGACCGTCGCGGTGGCCACCCCTGCCGCCTCTCCGCCGCCTCCGCCGTCCGTTTTTTGCCGCGGCGGCGCGGCGGGCGAGAGGCCGGGCGACCGGGCGCGGGCGAGCGGGCGGGCGGGGCCGCGAAACGGCGCGCGGGGCGAGCGGGGCGGAGGCGGGCGACGAGCAGGAAGAGGGGGCGCGAGGAGGGAGGGAGGGGGGCAGGAAGGGTTAGGGCAGCCCAAGGTGACTGGAGGGCAATGGCGGCGGAGTCAGCATTCCTCGCCGCGCCGACGGCGCAGCGGACCGGCCAACTGTTGCCTCGCCGAGCCGCGCCACGCCACGCTGCGCGGCGTCGCCGCCGCCGCCGCCGCCGCCGCCCAGCGCGCCGCTGCACTCCGCGAGGCTCGCGCGCGGCGTTGTCGGTTCCGCGCGGATGCGTGCGCACGCACTCGCGCAGCCGGGCACGCACTCGCGCCCCGCGGCTTTGCAACGCCGGACGGCCGAGATAGGGGTGGCGGAGGCCACGGTGGAGACGGTGCGCAAGAGGCGGCGACTTTGGCGGAGGTCGGCCGCGGTGGTGGGGGCAGTGGTGGTTGAAATGGCCGTGGGGCAAGACTCTGGTGAGGGAGTGGGAGCTATAGTGGTAGCAGCGGAAGGGATGACGGTGTCAGTGGCCGTGGCGGCGGGTGCGGGGAGACCCTGCCAGTAGTTGCAATGTCGATGGGCGTGGGGATGGAGGCAGCGGCGGTGAGGGCGGGGGAGGCGGTGCAGGCGCACCTGCGAACGATGGAGGAGTGAGGGAGGGGCGGGGGCGCCGGGCCGCGGACAGCGAGCGCGCGGTTGCGCGGGCCTTCCGCTGGCGGAGCGAGGCGCCGCCGCCGCCGCCGCCGCCGCCGCCGCCGCCGCCGCCGCCGCCGCCGCCGCCCCCCGCGCCACTCGGCACCGCGCGCTGCTGCTCGGTGGGGCGAGGAGGGGGGGCGGAAGCCTGCTCTTGCGTGAATTAAACGCCGCCGTTGGCAAATTTTCGCACAGTAAGAACCAACTTGGAAAAACAAGATTGACAATAAAAAGGAGAAAACAGACATTGGAAAAGGAAAGGTGGCTCAGGGCATTATCTGACGTCACTCTGGCAGGGAGGTCTTTGGGTTAGAGTTCTGTAGTTTTCCGTGGTTTCTCTGATCATTATCAGAGGAATATCGGTGCTTACCCTAACAAATGGGCCACGAACCGCGCGCAATCGTTCCTTCCTCTTCCTTGTGCTATCCTCATCCCTTCCTTACACACACACTTACATGCACTACACTACCACTCTTGCCGAGGGACCAGTCGGAAACATAGAGTTTGTCCAGGCGCCGCATCTCGCCATCCAACGGGGCAAGATCCCCGCCAGCTCTCGTGATAAAAACATACACTACACCTACGGGACTAATGGCCTTAGCAATTGTAGCGCCCGGAATCACTAATCAGTTAGTCAATCAATAACGTTGAATGGTTATCGTCTGATTCTTTCACCGTACAAGACAAACGGTTTCTAATAGGCGATTTAAATTCAAATAAAAATGTTTCAAGAAATAGAATTTATTTCTCTTGCCGGTCATGCCATTTATCTGGTCAAATCCTCTCGTTGCCCCGCATTTCCTGCTTCTTTTTGGGTCTTATATTAACAGTCTGATAGAAGTTCATTAAAAATCCTGGATCTCATAGGCATTTGGGACATTAGTGTTGCATGACTTTTTTTATTTTGGTAGTGGTAAATCAACTTGCTACTTCTGATACTCAGTTGTATATTTTTGAAAATATTGATTAAAATGAAATACGATACAATATCGTTAAATTTTACGAAACAATTTCTATAAAATATTTATATTATTATCAAAATTTTCAGCATTTTAAACACTACTTGTACAAGGCAATAAGTGTTCCCGTAAACTGGAAATCAAAAACGTTCGTTTTGAGGGCTGACTGTGTAAAATGTAGCACCTAAATCGTAAATAAACAATTTTTGGAAAATAAAAATTCACCCAGTGATTTATTGTTCCTGAATGTTGTATGATTTCAGGCGAAATACGAATATATTTATTTTGATGGGTCTTCCACATTAACCTCAAAGTGCATTTGCATAGTATCAAGAGAACTACCTACACTACTAGAAAGAGTTGAACGACTAAAAACCGTGTGAGTGAACTAAATGTGGAAAAACAGTAAGTAAATATTCTTGTCTACAAGAACTGCCAAGGCAGTTAGAATTTTTTATGTGCAAACATTCTTAATTAAGCACAATTGCATACTTCCTTTTCCGTAATTTACGAAAGTCTCTTAGCATATAGTTACGTACATGACATTAATAATAAGTACCCTGTGTTACTAAGGACACGTGTTTCTTTGCTAGCGTTCTTAACAGCACTGGCAGATATCAAAGTTATGTGTCAATGTTGAAATTCGTCTCTAACTAGGACAAATGGACTTGCGGTTCTGAAGGAGCTTTTGCTATTCATACTCCTCCGATGTACAAATAGAATGCAGGGGATATGACGAATGTTCAAGGAGAAGGGTATAACATACTGATCTCACAACTGCCGATAAACGGTATGCATAATTCATCGTGAGCCCTAATGGAATGGGCTATTTTCAAAGTAGCAAGAGAGTGTCATTGATTATAAGCAATCAAATCAAAATTTAGTTATGTTAATTTAAAACCAGAGTGGGTTAATTGTTTTATCTTCTTCCTTCATTAATGGATTTTATAGATTATTTATTTCTTTGGCTATATTACTGCTGAATTCGTTCACGTTCGTCCTGTGCACACCAGTCGAAAATTCCGGGGAAACTCATGGTGGTACCGGCTAGTCTTCCATTCCTCCGTTAATCTATGGCGCAATGAGGAATTTGTCGAGGGCAGAGTGAGCTATCAGAAGGTTTTATGGGACTCTTCCAATTTTGCGCTTCTCATTCCAACAATTTTCCATCAACATGCATTTTATCATCATTAACGCCACCATTAACTCGCTAAATCATCATTCATGGTACAGAATGACTTCTTCAATTAAAAGGCTTGTAAATATCAATAATTTAATAAGTAAATAAATAAAATAAAATCATTCTAGCCTGACAGTACTGCGAGTATGTCGAGGAACAAATTCATTAGCTACGCACCGCTAGGCTGTCCGCATGCTGGGAATTGGTGTGGCTTGTTGCGGCTCGGCTACTGGTGTAACTGTTCTGAGAACTTAGGAAGTGGAATGAGGTACATTGTACGAACTTGGAGCACCATGGAGTACACACGGCGTGGTTCGCTCGTCCCGCGCTTCTTCTGTCACATGTCGCATACAATGTACTGAACCCTCGATCCTATGGGTCTCCCTTTGAGGAAGCAGTGGACGTCTGATTTAAAATTTCAAATGTTCAATTCAATGTTCTATTATGTCGTAGGCGTATATTTGTATTGCACGAGTACTTTACACATCTTACACAATGGAGTATGTGCATTTAAATACATATTGTATTTATTCCTTTGTATTTCGTAATCAAATAAAAGATATTGTAAGCCACTCCTAACTTAAACTAACCTACAACGAGCTATGCATCCCGGGTAGACCTGGCTTGACGAACCTACCTCCCGTTGATTGTAAACTGCCGAAGCTACTACCTGCTACATTGTTCGCATAAACAGGGAACAATGCGGCAGCGACAAATTTACAACTTGCTCGAACCAGATTCATGACCGCCGCTTGTTGGTGTGTTGGGCCCTTCGGCATCTACGAACGACTTATTCCGACACCTATGTGGGAACATGTCAACAAACACCAATTGTAAAAAGTTTTTTTTCTTCTTTTTTTCAAATTGCAAGATTGCAAATTCGAATCTCTTGCGCTTTTATAACTGAAGCGCTTTTTTTTAGACATGGCTAAGGTATACGTTGGATATGAGTTCCAATATTATAATTTTACGTATCCTTGTAAATAATACAAGAAAGTAGTCTTCTGTCTCTACTCGTTCGTCCATACAATCGAGGGATGCATGTTCCTAGTTCTGGGGAGATCTTGTTTGCCCTGGGTATCGACTGGGTGGTCATGTTGCGTATTCGCGCCGAGGGCGGCGTTGGGGGCGACGGAGGCAGCTGCTGCTTCCGCTGCGGGCGATCGCCCCGACTCCCCGCCAGGTGGCGCAGGTGGCGGTTTAAAGGGCGGACGCTCGACGCGGTGCTTCGCGGCGGCGTCCTCGCGTTATTTACGCACGGGATGCCATTTGTCGCTGTCGTGTCCTGAGCGTCAAGATATGCTGAAGAAGTCACGGTATAGGGGCAGATCGTTGCCGTAAATAGTGGGTGATCTGTTAACGAACAAAATCCGTTTAATAGACCACGTTCTCTACGCGAAATATTCGTTCGCTCGATTTACTAGAGATTTGTATGAAAATTTAATTCAGTGGTTCAGGAGCCCAAAAAAGGAATACAAAAACAATTTATCGATACATATATTTTCGTAATACATATTATAACGTTAATAAGAACTACATACATAGAGTTTCATTATTATCAATAAGGTTTTCTTTTTAAATAATGTGTGTTTTCACAAAACCAATGTGTTCTAGATAGATAGCTGTCGGTTTTTTGTTTGTTTTTTGTTAAGTTTTCTCCTCTCCATTTATTCTGGAAATGTAAATTACTGCCCCAACATCTACGGTTGCAGACGGTTAGACTTTTGCTGTATCGGGAAGGCAGTTATGTTTAAAATACTAAGTATAAACTAATTTAACTTATAACTGCATATGTGCCGCTTGGGGCCTTTCAGTTATACTATTTGCTTTGAAAAATATTTTATAAAAGATCTGAGTTGTTTTTGATTTCTTCTTCTCTTTTCGTTCATTCACCCACTCTCATTCACTCACCATAACAAACACAGAGGGTTTCTGGCGTGATGCGCGACGGATGCTCCGCTCTGTCACCCTCACGTCGTTCACCAAAACCTGCTATTTGTCGCCGTCTTACCTTGAGCCTAGTGGTGTATGAGGATGTCCCGATGTAGGGGCAGATAGCCGCCTTGTATGTAGTGGGTAGGGGTTAACTCCAAACTAACAACAAAAATATCGTCAAAGTTTTAATTCTGTATGAAATGTAAACATGCTAGCTTTCTCCATCTGTGAGACGTGTTATTGTCCATTTAGCTCATTACGTTGATTAATGACATCCAATACGTTCAATGGAGTTATTAAGGTCCCACAAAGTTATGTTTAGTTGAAAATCATGTCACACTTTTATTATGTTTGTATATTAATCTTTCAAAATATAATTAATTTGAAAATGAGTACTGTATTGATTGACGTTCACAAGCGCGTCTGATACCATCTGAAGTGTAAAGTTTTTATAGTATGTTAACGCAGTGTTCACTGCGTTAAAGAACAATTCAACAGTAATGATTTTTACGTGAATTAATTATATTACAGAATACAAAATAATGAACTATTTTCCGCATCAAAAAAGGCTGTTTCTAATGATGGAAAACTGCAAAAATAATGAATTTTCCATATCACGAAAAGGAAAACTACCATGAAGCATTTGTGCATTCTGCGGCGGGTTGCCGCAGGAGACATTTTCCCTAATCTCAGTCTGAGCTGTGGCTTCCAGCTACATCTGCTTCCATTCGTCTGGGATGTGCGGGAGCCTCTCAATCAGCGCGACAAAGATCTCCTGGTTCACTGATTGACGATTCCGGTCGCGACTACTCGTAAGGTCATTTGCTCCGTAAGTGTTCTGCCTCCTTCTATCGCGGGAGGTGGCGGTGATCTTCTAGTCTGCGAGATCTAGCTAAATGCTAGATCTCCTCTAGATAGTGAAATAGCCTCTTGAGGGTGAGATTCGACGCCGACCTATGTCGACTTACAGAGATTATCCCCAATAAGGTATCTCCTGTCAACGGACCACCACCCTAGACGGGACAATTTCAAATATCCCGACAGGTGGGGTAGTCTTGTGTATGTAAGTGTGCGTGTACGTAAGGGTAAGACAAATGTATACGTAAGCTTCCGCGGCTCGAATCCATGAATTCTCGGCTATCCGGGAGACGCCGCGTCGTTGGCTGGGGTGCCGACGTTTCGCCTGACATGTCGCAGGCTTCCTCAGGGCAGTGGGGAGGGCAGGGGCTTCCTCACTGCCCTGAGGAAGCCTGCGACATGTCAGGCGAAACGTCGGCACCCCAGCCAACGACGCGGCGTCTCCCGGATAGCCGAGAATTCAAGGGTAAGACAAGGAAGATGAAGGAAATGGCGCGCGCGGTCTGTGGTCCTTTGTTGGGCTACTGTTCCATTATTTGCCTGGTGTTGATCGGAGAAACAACGGAACTAACCAGAACAGCCGGTTGCTAGAATTTTCTTCCAGACAGCGACTGAACTCGTCCTACGTAACAGGTGTCGAAAATCCTGCGACTGTCGGGACTCGAAGCCTAGGACCTTCCGGTCAGACGCAGTGCAATGACGTCAGTGGATGCCCTGAGCCATCTAGGCCGGTAAAGGCCTCCTGGTGGATCGAGTTGCCCGATGCACTGGTCAGCAGGTGGCGCTAACATAGAGATTGACAGCCGCGGACCTCTGGGTATCAAAATACCTCAGTTTAATGTGGACATTCCTTTTCGTCATTGGCAGGTCTTTTCCACAGGGTTCCTATGAACAAAAATATATAGTGTTCATATGCATAAAGAATTTATACATTAATGAATTAATTATTTTAATGCGTGCCCAATTATATAGAAATTTGTACGTCCCCAAAGGAAAGGTAATGGTAAGAATCTTTTGATGTCGAAAATAATACTGTGAATATCGGTCGAAAATGTTGAATTTCGTTATTCAAATTAGCCTATATTCTATTGATTTGTAAATGTTGGTAATAACACGCTGAATAATTCAATACGTCCTAGGGCGTATGCGTGGAATCTTGTGAAGATGTAGTCGTTCATGGGAACAGGGATACATGAATTAAAAATATTTCTCATTGCTGAGGAGAAATGACATTCCTTGGTGTCATTATGTTGAAATCACTGACAGGCAAAACGAACCAGTCGTTGACTAATTTGGCCGGCTTTGACTTATCCTTCGTTTCAGTTTGTTTCGCACTCTCGGAATTTCACCATTCAGTTTATGTTGCCACATAGACTAAAACAACTGTACTGAATAACTCTAAACGAATTGTGACAACGAAATGGCATTAAAGTAGCTCAAATGTGAAATATGTAGTTGTGACCTTTTATGTTTAATGGCTCGTATAATTTAATGTTCGATTCATGGAATACAAATAGTTAATTAATTTATGCTCCTGAGTGGTGTAATTGGCAGGTGATTATAATATTGTACTGTTACATATTATGTCAAGGATCGACTAATGATAATCCTTTCACTACAGGGATAACATACTGTGTGTAATAAAAATGACATTTTCTGGAAGTTCTGAAAGGTGAATATCACTCGTAAATTAACTTGGATGTTGATTTCATACCTTGTTGATAGCAATTTGACATAATCTATTACATTCTCAACCGTAAAATATTTCAGTCTTCTTTCTCATAAAACTACAATTGATCTGTAAGCCCCTCCTGCTCACTTACACCTGCGTCATATTTTATTACTTTAAAAGAACTTTTAATATACCACAACACATTGTTTTAGTCGCTGTCTGGAAGAGAATCCTAGCGACCAGCTGTCCTGAGCGTAGTTTTCTGTCGTTTCTTTGCTCAATACCAGGCGAATGCTGGAGCAGTATTCCAACAAACAGGCCACCTTCTCTTTCTTTTCCTTGTCCTATATTCACACACACTCACCTTCACACCTCCCTTGTGAGATATACGTGGTTGGGGAAAAACCCGCAAGCCGACATTAAAGTCAGCGCCGGATCTCGCGGGGAAATAAACCTCCCGTAATGAAAAAGAATGCACTACACTTACGGAACCAATAATCATAGCGGTGGACACGTCCGGAAATACGAAATTATTAATCAATCAACAATCGCCTACGGCCGAAGGGATCTTGAGGTCCTTATAGATGATTAAAATAAGAATTACGTATATCATGATTTTTGCTTGAAGAGAGAAGTCGCGACTTTATATTTAAACATGAATGTACATGAAAATCAAATTGATACATTATTGGTACGATCAAAAAAGATGGAGTATGAACTTTTCGTCTAGGAAAATATTTCGACTTCGAATTGTGTACAGAATAAGCTGTTTTCTTTTTATCCCCCAAATCTGCGATTTTCAGATTTATGGGTGAAATATTCGTATCTTTTGGATAAAACGGTTCCATCTCATCACTGCCACCATGTACTATCCGTACACGTCCCTACGTCGAACATCTCCATCCGTGGATGTCGGTGAATACATTAGCTCCTGTAAATGCATGAGCATCTCACAGTCAAATAGCCCCCAGTCGCTCCGTGCAACGGGGACAAGTGTGGTGGTGGGTGATACGCCGCATAAAGTTACATGGAGCAATGATAGACTGCCGTTTGTGATTCTCTTCATTTAGCTATGAAAGCTATTATGTATTTGTAAAAGTAAATTAGTATATTTTAAATATATATTTTATGTAAATTGATTTAAACAATTATAGTAATTATTTGTTACACAACACGATAAGAATTTAATGTAACTAGGAGGAGAAGGTATTATCTCGTGAGAGACTAAGTAGCGAGAGAGATTTTTCTCCAGAACATCACGTATTTTTATTGTCGCTTATTATATTTGGCAACATTTCTTTTGTTTTAATGAAATACAGTATTCAATTTTTTTTGATAGATTGCATCATTATATAATTTCCTGCACCGTTAACCGGAGTGCCAATGAGAGTAATTAAAACAATTTATTACCTTCTGGCTACAAAGAGATACTGTAGCAACATATTATAAACCATTCAGAAGTGTATTTAAATGTCTGCATAGAATAGAATAATATAACATGAAATTAAAAATTCCTTTTTAAGAAAATGTTGGCCAATTCAAACCTTCAGCTGACATTCACGTCCTTGTATTACGTCTACTTCATGAGCCCGGAAGTTCAGGCACATATTTTACCTAAATTAGGCAGACAAAAAGACATTTATTTCTAAAAACATAGGCATACAAAAAAGGCATTTATTCGAGGTAAAGTATGCGTCTAAAAACACAGGACACCTTGAAAAATCATCAACTAAAAGTCATTATTGTAAAAATGATAATATTTAAAATTATTCACGTTTATATTCTAACTCTAAAATTTAAATTAGCACTTTCGTGGAAAGAATCTTTGTCATCTTGATTTCACATGACCATTCCATATGACGGCTACGAATTCATTTTACTCGCGACGCTGACTCTACGAAATGCTATTGTGGACTCCCTTTTGAATCTAGAAATAGTACGAGTGAAAACGGAATTATGGATTTGGTCCTTCGCACTTGTGTAATCGCCAGATGGGAAGAGAAAACAGAAAGAAACTGAGAAGGGTATATTTTGTAGAGGAAGCTCTGTCCACCAAAGGGATCCGAGGCCATACTCAAACATACGATGAGATTCTTCGTGTGCGAACAAGTTTGACAGCATCATATAAAAATATATAGAATCTTAAACTGGCATCTTCCTTTCCCTATGAAATTTTTAAACCCAACACTGCAGCCAGCGCGTCCTCAGTAAAACAGTACACGACCGTGTCTTCAAGTTGACTAGGCTTGTAGGGATGTTTCCAGCTTGATAGAGATTGGTGCCATGAGGAGGGGAAAGTGAAAATATTACGAAAGAAACAGAAAAATGCTCAAATATGACAGAAAAGGGCACAAATAAGACAAAATGCCAAAAATATGCAAAAGAAGCTAAAGTAGGCAGAAAAGGCAAAGTGAAAATCGACTAAAACAACTCCAGAAGTACAATTAAGGAATTCCTATTGTTAAAAGTCACAAAATGCTAACAATAATAAAAATGCATTTTGGCAAACGTCCAGGCTCTAGTCATGACGCTCAAGGTAAGTGGGAATGGAGGATATCAATTGCCCTACATTAAGGATGGGAGCGGTAATAGGATGGGGAAGAGAGGATTAGCCTGGACCGTTACCCGTTGTATAAATCCGCATTGTTGTGAATTCACGGAAGAAAAACGCAAAAAGGATGGATCAGAACAGCTCTGGATTTCAACAGTGACTGGTATACAAACTCCGCGTCCGCTGAGATTCGAACCTTGTTAAAGGTGCTTCATTTGAGATTTGGTAACCACACACACCAACGCCCTGAATTGCCCTTTATTTGTGATTTTCAACAGACACCTAATGACCTTCACTAATGTAAAAGAAAACTTTCGCTGAATTAAAATTGGTTCTCAAAGATAGTTTTTCGTATTGCGTGCATTTTCTTGGAGACGGCACAATAAGTATAGTGAAAAACCAGAAATCTCAACATGACCGTCTTAGGGTCTCCGCTGTAAGGCGTTCATGTTGAGATACATGCAAAAATGATGATGATGATGAGATAATGAGTACGAAGTTACTGAAAATAGTAGAATGAAGTGTGAGGGTAAGAATCCTAAGGAATTCTTACGTGAATTCGCTTTGTTCATCGCACAATTACATTTGCATAGAGGACGAACAACGTATCGCCCGAGATTGTCGTTGTGACCCGAATACGGAAATAACAGGTAGACTGGGAATGCGCGAAAAGATGCAGAAGGAAATTTTGTTTCAATAGTGTTCGATCCTCATTATATTCTTGTGTAACAGACAGTCATGTTGCTCCATTTGCGCAATTCCCAAATACGAACTACGTCATCAGCAATTGAAGCACGGAGAAAAAAGAACACCAACTACACTTTTGAAAATGTTTTGTGTGTTTAATTCAATTTGTAACAATCATTTAAGAGTAACATTTAAATTTTGAAGTATTTAATGGATCAATAAATGATAAATATCTATGTTTTAATAGGTTTTTGAACAATATTTGTGATTATTGACAAACAGAACATTTTTTATCTCCTGCAGAATATGGTTGTTTGGATTTACAGAGTTTTCGATTTCCCTGATTCAATTGTTGGTGGCGCTTCGCCGACCTGGATGACCGAGGAAGCAAGAGCGTGTGCCGACTTAACATCTCGGTCAGAAAGGTCGCGGGTTCGTGTCCCGCCGTAGGCATGATTGTCCCTTGTATTTCATGTAGTGTGTTTTCACGGAAGGCCTTATGAGCCTGCTGACCACAGACCGAAGAGTCCGCAAGTGTGTCAGTGTCTAGTGTAAAGATTAATATGTGCGCCCATTACGGACATAGTGAGTACCGGGCCCGGATGGTCGGAAATCGGCATCTCCTCAAGCTGGAAAAAGACCCGCCCTCTCCCTTCAAAGGTTGGCGGCGCTTCGCGTGGTCAGGTGTGGACGCGCAGGTTCTGTGGCACTCGCAGGTCGAGCGTAATTGGGAGGAGGAGAAAAAGCGGGGAACAGGGAACAGTTAAAGAACCACGCGACAGGTGAGGAGAGAGGTTTTGCTGCACGCGGGACGCCTCTGCTCCCGGGCGTTTGTGGTTGCTTCGTCCGGCCGGTCACGCAGCAGAGGATGGGGTACTGTGGAGAGGATATTGCTCGATCACGCTCCTAGTACGAAGCGTGTGTTTTGAGAGAACGTACTTCGGTGAATTGCGAAAGTTTTTTTATAGCTGCATCACGCGTGAAAAATTAGATATGTAAAATCTCGCAGAATGTTTTTCGCTGGAACACGTGTATAGAAAGGCAGTAGAAATATTGCCCTGTATGGAAGCAAAATCATTGTAAGAAAACGTTATAAACCCAAGAAAAATGGATATAAGGTGGTGGTGATGATCTGACGAACATGAAAATAACCGGGTGGTGAGAGAAGGTTAAAGGAAAGAAGTATCATAGCGGATCGTGAAGGCAGCCGAACCTACATCAAGTTGTAGTACTTTGAAAGAAGGATAAGAAGAAGGCGACGAAGAAGAAGAATCCTGCGTATATTAAACCATATGTGCCCCTCTCCAATGCGCTAGATTCAGAGTATCGTGGCGCACAAAATCCTCAGGGCATCGCTCCGGCCCCTTCCTCCCGGTATTTCTCTCCTCATTCCCTCTGTGGGTGGCAAGCCGCCATACACTATTGTTACAAAATGTTGAACTTCTAATAAACGTAAGTAAGAGAACAAAATCTCATTTTTTCATGTCTAAATTTTTAATTTCAAATGCAAAGAGAAATTGAAAGAAAACTATTCAGCTTGAGGCCACGTGAGAGGTGTCTACGGTTTTGTGAGATGCTCAGAATCTCAGGAATAATCCAAAAACAATGAAACAGTTTCAATTTTGGCTCAAGAATGCAAACATTTGTGTTATTCCATCTATTCTCATTCTGCACGGATCGACCGAATTCTCATACTCAGTACGTCACTGCTTACAATACTGCTATTATGCGACAGCAGAGCTCCTAGGAAGAGGCCCTCTGCTATGAAATATTTTGCATTCACGTTTTGCGTTATGGAGCGTTTTTTGTTATTCTTGGTATATAAGAAACTGTTATATTGCAAATATACTATGTTATTACTGTATTCGTAAAGTCTATGTTAAGATATTTAATTTATTGTACGGTTATAAGAGAATATTTTTTTTGTTGTTCTTGAGCAATGTGCATACTTTGTTTTGAAAAGCCATTTAATGGTTTTGTTCATCGGTGTTTTTACTAACATTTATTAATAGCGGCGACTTGTGGCGTAATGGTCAGATCGCCTTATATCTCCAGATGCCAATGTTTAAATCTCGGTCCGTCCATGTGAAATTTATCACAGACAAAACGGGATCACGACTGGTTTTCTCGAGGTTCTCTCGTTTCACCAGCTTCTCATTTCACAATTCCTCAATCGTCATTTATAACCGTAATATGTGTTACGTTGTTTAAATGGGCCGAGCGCGCGGCAGGGTGGCGTGTGCTTTTTGGAGACGCCAGCCCAGAAAATCTAGCCACCCTAGCGGGGAGCTTCGCGGCGAGTCAGGGTGTGACGTCGCCCTGCGTATATAAGGGGCTACAGACACCAGACAGTTGAAAGTAGTAACTGAGAGAGTTAGTTAGAGAGTGAAAGTCGACGCGCAGTGCTAGTGAGTGATAAGTGTTATTATTATTATTAGAGTGAACTGGATAAGGCTCTGGAAATTGTTACGAAGGAACTGAAACTTCCGTGTGATATTTGGATATCTCCTGGTATTTTGAAAATAGGTTTTTGGATACGGCATTCTCTCCACGGTCTCTCCAACGGAACATTGCTGAAGTGTATGATATTGATTTTGATACAGAGCATTGAAAATCTTTGCCATAATGTACTTTTGTGATTGTTGTATTTCTGACTACTTGTTTGGAACATTTCAATAGACATTTCATAAAGATGTAGTAACTAAGCCATCAAAATCATGTCTCCACTGATTCATCCAAATGTGACTATAAAGCGTATGGAATCATAGTAAAACATTATGAATAAATAAAAAGAATATTCTCATCATTTATCACAACAATTCCATTCCAATGTAGTGAGAAAACAGTACTGTATGTAGTTGTGAAACGATGCGAAGTTAATTGTTAGATACAAGTTATAAGTGGTTACTTACGATACTTTTTAAAGATGGCCATATACGACAATGCGAATCAGATTGAGTAATCAGAAAACGAAAATTCAGAAATGTTAAGAGTTCCTCGGAGTTTTAGCTTTCTAGCGACAAGTCTTCCATTCCCATTACAAATAAAAAGGGTCGAAGGACGAAACCATTCCTTTCACTTGGGAAAAGAGGATTTTTCATAGGTGATTAGTGAATGAAACCTAAATAGTTTATTTAATTTGATCGACATGGTCTTCTTTTAGGCAAGACAGTCACGTAACAGATGTTTAAAATAATAATGGATTCTGAAAAATTAACCTCCTTCTTTATATTGATTTTTGAAAATTCCTTATTTCAATTTTGAATCTAATTAATTTTGAATTCGTATTATCATTGTGAGTAACGGAAGACTTTTGTGCAATGTCAATTCGAAATTCTTGTTTGGGATTTTTGCTATTGCATCTTTAATCATCATTTAATTTTCAACGTTCATTGGAATTGTGTTTCACTCAACCTTGTGGTTGACAGCTATTCAGATAAACACACTAACTTCTCAGCAGGAGTACGACATTCCCTAGTCGTCTGAGCAATTCTGTCGAATGGGAAACCGATAGAGCTGGCTCAGGGCATCAACTGATGTCACTGCAGTGCCTCTGACCATGAGGTCCTAGGGTTAGAGTCCCGACAGGAATTTCGGCTCTAGCTACACGGGTCGAATTCGACCGTCCGCCGAGGAGAATTCTTGCGGCCGGCTGCTCTGATCGATAGTTTTCTGTGGTTACTCCGATCAGTACGAGGTGAATGCCACAGCTACGGGACACGGACGGCACGCGATCTTTCCTTCCACTTCCTTGTCATATGTTCTTCCCTTACTCTCTCTCTCTCTCTCTCTCTCTCTCTCTCTCTCTCTCTCTCTCTCTCTTACGCTTATATGCACTACGCTGTCACACGTCGGGAGACCAGTTGGGAGCTTAGGGCTCGTCAAGGTTGGGGCGGTTCCTCGTTAGTGGAAGATACCTTGATGGCGAAAACTCTGCAAGGCGAAGCCTGATCTCGCCATCCAGCTGGAGAAAAACACTACTACCCCCTGATGAAATCATGTCTTGCACTTACGTGGCTAATGACCTTAGCAGCAGATGCGCTCAGAAACATGACATGATCAATCAATCGAAGGGAAAGATGTTCAGTCAGACATAGATGTTCAACTTTAGGGGGAGGGGATCACGGTCTTGTGGTCGTTAAATATAATAAAATTAGATTCTGTACTTACAAGTAGGTTGTACTGCAATTTTCTTCGTCAGCATATTTCTGTGTATATTTTGGTACTCGGACTGAAGTATGAAGTACAGGATGTCAGAGCAAAGCTCCATTTTTGCTGTGATTGCCATGCTTTGGAATGATGAAACGTTCTATCTTCTCAACATCACGATCTCAAAGAAGCAGCATGTCAGCTTAAGGCGGCTCCTCACATTCTTCATTCGGAGAGCGTCCGCACACCCAATCTCGAGTGTGGGGATGGGCTGCTTTCTATTTGCCGAGTTCCAGATATTCGGAGCTATCCCTTCCCGCAGTGTGTCGGCCTTTTCGGCACATCAAAGGAAGCGAACATTCGCCGAACACTTCAGCTACTGAGATTGAGCAGGGGGTGGGGTGGGAGTGGGGTCACTCGCTACTCGCCGAATACCGCATGTGTGGAGCAGCTTTTACGCTGAATTCAAACCACCGCAGGTGTGCTTCAACTGCGTCCGCGCCATCTGCGCTCGCCGTGGGCCTAATAACACCATTGTTATTATTATGATTATTAAAATGTATTAAATTATTATAATATTTTATGTGCTGGAATGTGGCATGTGATGTCCTTCCCCCGCATAGGCCGAAGAACACTCTCGGGGGCCAACAGTCACTCATCAGTCATTAGTGAATCAACGGCTTCCTTGTCAAGAAAATGTTATCACTCGATATATGGATTATCTCCTGTGCGAGACGAAATCACTTGATACCCCTTGTCCTTCTAAGTAGCACCTAGGAGGTGTTACGGTGTTACTGCATGGTTCCCAGTGGCACACATCCATGCTTGCTCGAGCCTGCAACCTTAACGCTGAGCCGTCAGCGCAGGGCCCATTTGGGCAGTCATCTCCTCTCAATCACAATCGGCGGTGGATACTGGGGTGGCACATTGCAGTGGCTCTCAGTGCCACACGCCTTTCACTAGGGAAGAGCCGATTACGCCTTAGGTGTTCTCCCTATCCTTCCCGGCGAGCTGTCTCCACGAGCAACACACCACACCAATGGCATGCCGGTAAGCACTGGGCCAGGGCACATCAAGTGGGGCTCGTACTTGAGCAAACCCCGTAGACGACAAACCCCGACCTGGCGCCTAACCAAGGATGTCCCTTTTTTTTACTTTCTTGCACTTACGAATGTAAGAAGAGAAAATATTGTAATCGTGCTCTGGAGAACGGGGAATTTTCGTCAAAAAAACTCTTATTGCCGGGCTTTGGTGACAAAAAAGGGATAAATCCTGTTCTTACATAGTATATTAATTACTTCCTGTAACGTGGTGTGGTCCCCGTGGCTAGCTGTTGGTCAGCGTGCTCGCTTTCCACTACGCGGCGCCGGGTTCGATTCCCGGTGAGGCAAGAGTGTACTGTGCGTTTTCCTTGAAATGTTCCAGTTGCTGTGTGACGATTAGAAAATCCACTTCTCAGATTGAGAAGATCGGAATACGCCGTTGGTATGGCTACGTGCTAACCACACCTACCACACCTACCCTCTTAACCCATTGTCGCGAGGCAGGGACGTCACTGGTAGGCCTGAGCCCGTTCACGGGCTGTCGCACCAAGTACATGCATACAATACGTGGTGTAGCCAGAATCCATGTTTTCTGGGTCCTTGATACCGAAAAATCGATTGACGGCAAAACGTTATTGTGTCCGTCCAACTGTGGTCAACGTTACCGTCTAAATCATTCAGCCAATTTTCTTCAAAGTTATTATTCCCCGATCGATCGAATCAAACTTTGAAAATTTCAATCGTATTCAATAGTTTTTAATTTTTTTTTCAAAATTAATGGAAATTGAGGCTAATGAGGATGGAGATTCAGCGCATTAGTACGGGTGGGGTGGGAGGATGGGAAAAAAACATTTTTAAAATTTCCCTTTTTCGGTGAACTCTCTGAATTTTCGAAAATTGCAAATTTAGAATCAATGCGAGAAATTATGAGCTATTGTAGCCCTACTTGTTCTCTGCGTGGCAGTGCGCAGAAAAGTAGCTGCGCGTCGCTACGAGGGCTGGGTCCCGCGCAGATCGAAGTCAACGAACGGCCAACGAGCTCGCGGTCGGGAGGCGCTCGGAGCGTCGGGGGCAATTAAGAGCGATTTACACAGAATTAAGTGGTCCGCTCCGCTGCGCGCCGCGCCGCCTGTAAAAAACACCCGTCCCGCAGCGGCTGAAAGTAAACATAGCTGTTGTGCTCCTCGACCTTCCAGAATTATTTTTTAAAAGATGCCTTCGGAATTAATACGTGACTAAGAATGACTGGCACGCGGTCAGTTGCAGTCACGTGTTTTTCAGCAGTGGAATTCTTGCGTACATACACTAATGCCGTTGCGTCAACTGGCAAAGCATATTGAATGTCAACATCTCCAATTACCTCATATCTAGAATATTATTTATTCCCTTTGAGTTTCCCTAGCGTAGGATATTCAATAACTCACATCTCAAAATCTTAATTTAATGATGATCTGTTTTTTTTAATTTTGTGCTTGCGGTTTTAATGTTTCTTTGTTGTTACTACTATTATCGGTGTAGATTCTTATGAATCGATAATATCGAAACAAATCATCCATTGATATCAATCCGCAACAACGATATCGAACGAATCAGAGTACCATCATTCTGATATCACTTTGATCACAGTCGATCATCATAATAATATTTGGTACATTTTCTTTATAGTAGTTATTGTGTAGACAAGTACATTTTTGGGGCTTTTGTTAATGCATGTAAAATACCTGCTGCTCATAGTAATCATTTCTGTGATCTTCAAAATCATTTTTGAAAATTCTTTCGGATTTATACATGACTAAAAATACTCAAGCAATCACTTGCATCCATTTTTTTGCCACTGGAAATGGCACTGGAAATATTCCATACAAATACCGTTTTTTAATACGGGTGAACTGATATTAATATGGTTTTGATGCGCAACAGACAATGTCCGTTTCAATGTCGAAAAATTTACATTTCGGGTAAAAGTAGCTTCGTTCAAGCGTCCTGCGAGCGTGGACATGATACCAGAGTTCTCACAGTATTGGAGTATGAGTAGTCATGGAAATTGAGGCTAATGAGGATGGAGATTCAGCGCATTAGTACGGGTGGGGGGGGGAGATGGGAAAAAATTATTGATTTTCCAGGATTTATTGTTTCTCTCATTAAAGTTAGTAAAATATAAGACGGATGTGGGTAATAAATGCACGGATGAGGCGTACGCTTTTCCAAACTGACGAATCAAAAACAATTCAACAGTGTTAATTCGACGGGCAATGTCTCTCTTATAATCATTCTTGCCCCTCAAACAATTTTCTTAGGGTAGGGCTTTAAGCTGATTATTTATAATCCAGTAACACCTCCTACTAAACAAAAAAAAATATTCCGGATCATCAAGTCGTTACAGGTAAGTAGATAAAACCCATTTCCTAACAGAAGGAATAAGGGATGTATTAAGAGGATTACTCCATTTTAGTTGATTTTACGCCTCTCATAGACAATGATGCATTCTATTCACAAGACATCGTATGTAGAAGTCCCGTTTTTGCATGAAAGGCATGAAACCATACAGTCAATCATAAATACAGATAAGCCTCTTCCACCACCCTGGGAGAAATGTCAGTTGCTTTCTCTGAGACAGCGATGCTGAAGTGATTCAGCCAAGAGCCACTAAAATGCGGAATCTGACGTAGACGTTGCCCATTTTCGAACCATAGTCCATATTTAGACCAGTCTCCCTACTTAAACATCCATGTGGCGGACGCTAGCAAGATAAGTCATTAAGTCATGGAGAGGACCTAGACTTCATAATATTTCTATATAATCCTTTTTCTGTGTGTGGGATAGGGGATTCTACCCCTTCGTCTCATACACTATACCTCTCTTCATGATCTTATCAAATATTCCAGTCTTTTTTTTTATTTTGAGCCACCCTGCACATGCCTCTTTTTAAGAAGCCTCGTTCTCCCTTTCCAGTTGCCAACAGATACGAGAGCTAGTGGAGTGGCGGAGGTGTGTTAGCCAGATCCTTGTGTGGCACATCCCGACCTCCTGTTACAAGGCCTGCCAGACAGGAGGAGGAGATAACCATGACCTCTACCTAGTACAACTGGCGTTTTCAACTGGATTTTTGTTTCACGAGTTCTTTATTAAAAAAAAAAAGGTCTCAGGGAATTCGGCAAAACGGAAAGACGCCAGAAAAGACTCAAATATATTTTAAAGTTGGCCAGAAACTGCATTTATTATGCGTCGTCTTCCCTAAATTTAAAATTTCACTCTTGCATAAACGAGTCGTGGAATAGTCGTAAACCAGGTTATTTGTAACCTATAAATGTTGAAAATAAGCATACAATGATGACCTATAATCTGTATCAAATATGACCAAAGAATATCCAAACAAAATATTTTTTCTTAGTTATGTCTAACGTAATGTCGGTGGAATGAAAAAGAAAGAAAGGTAACAAAGAACAATAAATATGTTTGCAAATCATTTAGTTAAAATTCACAATTTAATTTATTATGATTAATAACTATAATAATCTCAGCAGAGTTGGTTTTTCTTTCACGTTCATCCTTTTAACAGTCCATAACCTGTTGGACTTGCTTTTGTTGGCAAAATTTGCTCTATCTTTGGAATTGAGAATTAATAATATCGTCGTCCTTTTACGTCTCGAGCAGTTTCCATTCACAACAAAGTGCCAAAGCCTCGTGTCTACTGGAATTAAAGATATCGTATCCGCAACTTAGGTTCCATTTATTATTTAGGGTATCCGGGCACATCAACTTCTAATATCATTAGTTTCGTACGTCGATTACGTGTTATATCCTGGGAGGTGGCGTTCCTACTCAGTGGAAATAGGGATTCGGCGCCGACCGTCGACTTGCGGGATATCCACTCCAGGTATCTTCCCCCAGCTGGGAACTACCCCATTAGAAAAATTGTACTTGGAAAAACAGATTGTTATGGAAAAAATCTCTATCTTCGATGTATGGTTATTGTAGGAAAACGCCCAAAACAATTTAACTTTCGCAATTTTCGAAAATTGAGTGAGTTCAACGAAAATAAGACCTGCACTATTTTTTAAGCGTCCTTCACTCTATTCAAGAGGGAAATATGATCGAAAATTTTGAAGCAATTTTTAAGAATATTTTGAAAATATTTTTAATTCTTCAAGTAACGCCTAAAATCAAAACATCCGTTTCAAACTCGGTGGCCCTCGAGTTCGATCGTGGAATATCAATTTTGCATAGCATTGTCTGGACGGTTTAGGCGCTAGCGGTGACCTCAGACAACAAACGATTTGTCATCCACCAAATTTTCGCTCTGAATCAAGGACCCACAACACGGGGATTCGGACTATGCAATAGGTTAGAGGGAGTAATTTACTACATTTAGGAACAATATTTATCCATTTATTGGATAACAAGGTACCACAAAACATATTTTGACAGATTGGCCGATTTTTTCGACGCCCTTCGCCACATTCTGCTGAAGGATTTTAATATTTCCTTTTTACTACGTTAGAATGTTATATGAAGAGGAAGTAAAAATGACATTCTAAACATACCCATAACAAAGAAAATTCATCGTCTTTTATCTTTCTCAGTCTTTCTCTCAACTCTTCTTCGCGCGTGTGTGTTTCTTCTTCGACTCTCTCTCTCTCTGTCTGTCTGTCTGTCTCTCTCTCTCTCTCTCTCTCTCTCCACTTGCTCGCTTTTCTATTTTACTGTCTCCTTTTACCCCTTTCCACATGCTGCGAGATACGGGAGCAAGTGGCGGAGGCATACCACATTCCCAAGCCCAAATCCGCCCTGTTGGAAGTCGCTCCTCCGCGAGAGGGTCGGGATCGTCACCGCGACCTCGCTCTCTCCGCAGCCCCTCAGATTGCGCCTAATCACAAGTGGGCGCGGGGCGGGAGCGGGAGCGGGGGCGGAGGCGGGAGCCGGGCGCCTGTGTCAACTCCACTCGGTGGCCGCATCGCCTTGGGCTCTCATTTCTCACGAGAACGTCGCGGCAGCGCTCCGGTGAGTAAACCACTTCGACCGAGCGCCGCCCTGCCACCGCTCCCGTACAAAGGGCCGACATGTTCCAAGTAACAAGCGGTTTCCCCAATCTAATACTTAAAACAATCGCTATGCATTCGCATTCCTAATGGAAAACTCGAAAAACGAAAGGAGAAAATGTTCCTTTCTTTTCTGTCACTCACTTATGTGATGGATGACGCGAGGAAAGGCTGTATTAAGATCTGGAAATCTGGAAGGCGTAGACGCATTCCTAAAACAACGTTTATGAAAGAAATTGGTCGCGTATCCAACGGGGAATCCAACAGATTGCAAGGAGGTGTAAGTTGGAGATGTCGAAAATTCTCAGAGATCTAATTAAATCTTCGTATTTTAAAATAAAAATACGTGTGCTTGGCACTTGTCAATTTTATTACAGAGTAAAAATAATAATAGAAAACAAACTAGTGTGAAAATAGTTGTTCACAAGACTGAACCAAATTTATTAATCTACCTCTACAGGAGAACCTTCTCATACTTTGGGAGACCAGAGTGTGAGACAGTTCCCCTTGAGAGACAATCACCGCCCACACAAGATCCTTTCCTCCGCGGTGCATCTACAGCACTCAACATCCAGCCCTGCACCCGACACACGTCGGTTCCAATCTCGCGGAGTCCTCCATCAGCCCCCCCGCTCCCCACCCCCTTCCCTGCTTCCAAGGTCGTCGGATTCCCAGCGCCCGCGTCTCCCGCCGCCGCCGCCCGCGAAGCAACGTACAGGCGCCTTATCGACGCCCTTCGCCGGGCCGAAGGGACTCGTGCACTTCAAAGCGAGCGGCCCCGCGGCCGCCGACGCGCTATCGCCGGCCGCCACTTCGCTGGAACGCGGAGCGCGGGGCGTGGGGCGCGGGGCGCGGGACGGCCAAGGGGCGAAGGCACGCACGCACGAGATGTTGGGGAGTGTCTTAGGGCGATCTTCTGCGCATGCGCAGATGCGCTAAAGTGGTGCGAAACGTGAACTGCGCATGCGCAGAAGATCGATAGTGCTTTAATGTTCGAGGTGGTTCGAACTCGCTTTTGGGACTTACAGCACGGTACAGCAATCGACAGGAATATTCAGATCAATAGAGGGAGAAAGTCGAGGAAGAGGTTTTGTAAAAACGTTTAGTCCGAAATGAAAGAAGTTTCGAACTATGACAACGAATTGATTGTGCGTCAACTAAGGTGATTGGTCCCATAAGGGTAATGCCTGTTTTCCTCGGGAGATGGTGGTGAACTGTCCCCGCTAGATGGTGAGACCCGGCGCCAATCTTCCGTCAGCTAGCGGGATTTATCCCAATCAGGTATCTCCCACGAGTGGAGCACCTCCCCAACCGGGACAAGTTCTAACCTCCGGACCGGTCTCCCGACATGTGTGATAGTATGGTGCATGTTGGTGTTCGTATGTATTAGTAAGGCGTAAGGATAGAACAAGGAAGAGACAGAAAAAATCGCGCACGGTTCGTGGCCCGTTTGATAGGACACTTTTCTGGTATTGACCTTGAATTGGTCCGAGAAACCACGAAAAATTACTGATCAGAATAGCCGGCCGCTAGAATTCTCCTCCAGCCAGTTGCTGAACTCGACCTACCTATCTAGTAGCTTGTGAAGAAAATTTTGCCACGTTTGGGAGTGGAATCCTAGGACCTCCCGGCCAGAGGCACAGCAGTAGCATCAGTCGATCCACCTCTCCTGGTGTGGCGACGGAGTATGCACTGAGTTCCCATTTGCCCCATCCATTTCATTTGGATTTGATCGACCAGAGCAATCCATCGACCACTGATCTGTATTTATAAGTATATTTGATTCAATTAATTTAATTAAATAAATATAATAAATACCATATGTTATTTATTTATATAGATTTTATGTATAGATAATTATCAATGCAGATTAATGCTACCAACTTTGTTGCATCATGAGAATATACAGTTCACAGCACACACTGCCGCCAGAGTTGGATATTCGATATAGCGTGATCGAGTAATCGATTACCATGCGATCGATATAAGTCGCTTGTTAAATCTGGCGGATTAGCGTGCTACGCTATCACTTCGAGATCGACTTTGAGTTCCCGCATGCGCAGTGGCTCAAAATTGTGGGCTACGAGCCATTTGTTGTAATTTCCGAGTACAAGATGTGCGAACTTTCTTGTCTAGTTTCTTATCAGGATTGAAGCAGCGGCCGAAACTGTCAGTCGAAATACTTTATATTAATAAAAGTTTTGTAATTCTGATGTTTGGAATCTCCCGACACCCGGCGAACATTCTTTGGTTTTCAAAAAGATTTCATACATCAATATTTCTGCAATATATCGAGTACTGAATGACATTACATTGAAAATATATATTTCTAACAAAGAAGAGAATTTTACGATTATCTGAGGGTTATGCAACCTAAGCACAAAACGCCGATGGGAATAAATAACGTTATTTTACAACTCAATTTGGAAGCTCTCGCTCTAACACGTTATCTATAACTCTTGAACATTTCCGAATATTATTTTCCATTATCCTTTGCGCACAATTTTTACAAAGTTATTTCCTACTTTCGCAATTTACTACAAATCCCAGCTTCCTACTCTATTTTCAGGCATTCATGGGATGCGAATGAGTAACTTGATGCAGACAAAAGCGCTCGCTGCAACGTCGGAAAACGTAAAGTGATCAAATAGTATTCAGTGTTGCAGCAACCGCAGAGAAACGCGCCTCTCGTGTGTGGCGTGGCAGGGAGTGGGATCTGCTGGACGCGACCTTGGAGGTCCCTCAGGACGCGTTCTTCGGGATACTTCAGTCCACTACTATGTGCCCTTGAGGGCGCGACTGCTACCAACTGTGTGCCACTGCAACCCACGTGCCCATATCTGGAGGGAGCACGGCTGTGTCAGTTGCCTGTCTTACGCTGTCGTTTCAACAGTAGGGTATTTAATGCGATTATTAAACATTTTACGTGATTCGGAGTCTTGTCCGATGGCCTTTCAGCTATTATAGAGCCTACACTACACGGCTGCAGCACTGACCTTTTCAGTAATTACAAGTTTTATAAAGTTTTAAAAAACTTTTAAGAAGTTTTATAAAATAACGAGGTCATATTGACAAAATACTGTAATTAGAGAATATTTCTAATCAAATGAATTTTATATTCCAGCAGGAAATAATACTTTTAATGAAAAGTAATTAAACGGAACAAAGAAAAAAACGGAAAAGTTTCGTTCCCTTGTATACCCCACATTGTGCTACTTAGTTACCATTCCTTACATTTAGGAAGCTACAAAGAAATATTATTTGTTTGTAATACCCGAACCATTGAGTTTGATCCATTGGCCCAGTGCAGACGGTTTTAAATTGATGAGTATTTTGTAATTTGGAACTATAAAGGTTCTCAAGATTGCCGGTAACTTTTGACTCTTATATTTTCCGTAAGGAGCGGCACTAAATCAGTCTTTAATATTGATTCGCCATTCTTGGCGGATCCCAACTCGGCGAATTTGGGATTTGATTAGGACATGAATTGTTGGAGGATTTAATTTTGCCGAGCATTTAGCCAGAGTTCTTTTACATGTCGCGAGTACGACATTGCCCCTCTAAATTATTCTGCCTTGAGAAAATCCACACAGCCGGAATCGAACCCGCGCTCTGCGGATTCCGGAAACGCCAGTAAGCGAACAACTCCCCCACCGGCGTACTCCCAAAAGGGGATATAGCACTTATTTGTACTCTGTGAGAAACCCATTAATCACGATCTCGACCATCAACATTATCACACGACATTACGATTTTAATAATCCCCTAAAAGTCGGAGGATGCTCATAATGCTGAGAGAAGTGCGTCACATTTCGTGCGGGTGTTTACAACGAAGCCGACGTGGGCTGCGTGCATCAAATGAGGAAACGGAAGTGATGTCACGATGAATACGAACCACGCCTGGCGGTCGGTGCGCGGCGGCCCCCTTCTGCCGCCCCCGCATGTGCGGTACACTTGGTCCCGAAATAGACGCGTCTTCTTGCGCGGGGCTCTCTGCGACTTTGTGGCGTGCGCACGTGGACCGTTTTCGTTGCCTACGCGATCGTTACTGCCGCATTCACTCAGGAGGAGAATTTGCAATATTTTTTTGTTGTTGCGAGAGTTGGATTTGAAATGGTGAGATGGATTTATTTAGTTTATGGGTGAATGATGTTGATAAATGAAAAATGGTAGTGTTGTTGCGAAGAATAAAGGTTTATGTTTTTGGGGAGAGGGTGCACAAAAACACTACGGAACCTTCGTTTTCATTTTTATCTGCCGTGTATATGTCGCATCATAAACACGTAAGTGGTTACTTCGTCAAAAGGCCCAATGCCCATTCTGGGTAAGTGAATAAACATTCCTAGATCTACCAATTCTCATTGAAGAATAAAAAGTGACGAATTAAGGAGTAAAACGAACTCTACTAAAGCTTACGCAGCATAGCCTGCAATGAAACCTAAGAATGCTCTTTAAAAATGTTTTCTTTTCATTTCATTTCTTTGGTTTGAACGTTTGAAACAATGAAAACGTGGCGCCTAGAAATGGATTGGGTCTCTGGCAGAGAAAAATATTTTTCCAGCTGAGGTAAACTCTTTGCTGAGGGTGGGGATTGGGGTAGGTGTGAGTTTAAGGGAAATTGCCCCCGGCATCCCTTTGTCAAATCGCACCCTGGTGGCGAAAGGACTTCGCCTATCCAAGAACGAGGAGTCGACGGAACCAGCCTCGCGTATGTAAGGCATGAGAGTTTGTCGTGCATTGCGGCGTTGTTTGACTTCTTATATCACATCTTATCTTACTTTTTATTTCACTGATCAACCATAAGCTTAACATGTGTGGTTTTCGTGTGTTAGTTACAGAGAGCATCACAAAAAATATTGCAAAATGGCGCAATTGAGAGCCTTCGAGAGTGGGGTTTTAAATTGTTAAATGTATTTTGTTTTAAATTTAATTTGCTTAATTTTTTAATTAAGCTGTAATTTAGCTAGTGGATGGTGTGGACAGTGGTGAACACCAATTTATGATAGGGTTGTTGCGAAAACTAAAGGTTTATGTTTAGGGTTCACAGCTGTTTTGGTAGTTATTTAACATAATGGTAAGGGCGTAATTATTTGGTTAATGAGATTGGACAGTTCTTCTATAGTATTCTGAATGTGCCTCAGTATTGAACTTCGGAGGTATTGGAGGATAGAGGGTAGTGATGTATATTATATCTGAAACGCTGCTACATCTCTATTTATTCATCTAGCACCATTCACTTCTCATGGTTCTCTCTAACAGCAAATGATAGGAGAGATACTGGGAATCGTTTCCTCAATTGAGTTTGATATCCCCTGCAAGAAAACTATTAATTTTTTATCTTATAGGGACACAATTCATTTCTAGGTGCATGATTTTATCATTTGTTAAGCGAAATAGCTCAGTCTAACTCGTGAATACGTTGTTGCAAGTTGCATGTGGTTCTAGGATCGAGTCGGGTTTTCCATCACTGGCCGAGTACCCCAGATTCCTCAGACCCCGTGATTTTGTGATCAATTTCAGATGTGTGTCGGATTATTGAAAATAGAATTATTAGTAGTTTGAAGAAGCTTATTGAAGTGTTGGAGCGACCATGAATGTTTTTATAATTTCTGGTATTTGGTGAAGGTAATTGTTTTAGAGGGACCTTCAAACTAAGAGGTTTCATTTTATTACAAAATGTTAACCCAACAGACTCTGAGTTAACTCTGTGGATCCTGAGACAACTTCGTCAATTCGAATTATTGGAAGATTGAAGAAGCGCGTATCCTTCGAGATTCAGTTTTAAATGTTAATAATGTCAAAAATGTACAGCACGTTTTGTCAGAACTTTCAGATATCCGAAAGTAAAATTTGGATAATTCGATACTATAGTTGACTTATTTCGGCTATGACTTTTACTGCGCTTAAGAATAGAATATCGATAATTTTGAATGTGAAAGTACAAAAAGGCTTAACATTTGCTACTTCATGACTAAAATATACCAGTATATTCTTAGTGAACCGATTGTTTGTTTTTTATTTTCTATTTCATGACAAGGTTTTTGACATGGTTTGCACATATTTCATGACGCGGAGTTCTTTTCCCTTACTCACGATAACTTTTATTACTTTCTCACAAACCAGACTTCCCAAGTGAACGTATCGATTTATGAAGACTTCGCAGAAGCGAATCGTTTTAGGGATTAGCGAAGCGACATCGACCGTCAACCCGCCACGACAGCTGCGCCAAGCAGCTCCGTTCGGGAGACAGGCCACGCAGCGCAAGCCGAGGGCCAACAGGAGTAAGGACAATCGAATTCCCGAGTACTGAAAAATATTCCAAATGCGAAATAAATGATGATTAGTAAAGCTCCTGTACATTTATTTTGTGTTAAAGTAAATGAAATATAAACTATTAAATCAACTCCTGTACAGCTCGCCCCCTCTTAAATTTTACAATCCTGCATAAATGTATATTCAAGCGGTAAGGCGGAAGAGCAGGCACTGTGGTCAGAGAACATGAAGATGAAACAAACCAGAATTGGTTTACTCCTTGAAAATGGCGATAAACAATTCACTTATAAAACACCATTACTCTCATCGTTGCGAAGAGCTGTGTTTGAAGTTATATGAACTCTGGAGAATATGCGTATTTTCCAACATGGATCAATTGAACTGTGTTGATATAGAACCATTTTTTTGATGTACAACCAGTATTTCTGATGTAAATTCCTTATCAACGGGCGACGTTGTTCTCCCGAAGAACGCCACGTAATTAAGCCAATTGGAGTCTGTGCATTACCAGTACCGAACATATGCAGCAGGACGGAAAAGCATAGCAACAAAATGTCAGCAAACAGAGACATCGGAAATAAAATGATAAAAATAATTTGAAATTCTATTCCCGATAGAGAAAAAAATGAAAACACAACACAAAAATCGAAGATAGATAACGTATGAGACCGCAAAAAGGAAACGCAGTGTAGAGTTGAAAAACTAGGGGTAAAAACAATAGTGGGAATATGCAGGATAACACACTAATTGGGAAGAGAACAATACAGAGTCCAAGGAATATGGAAATACAATACTTCACACATCTTACAAATTCAACAGGTTAGTATCCTTAACACACAAAGAAGAAGATCAATATTGATAAACAGTGACACTGTTTAAAAAGAAGGCAAGATAATGTTAATACTAATCAGTGAATGGACATTCGAACCTCACACATTATGACAGAAGTTCGTTTCGCAGTCGAGTATTCGCCTCTTATCGACATTAGAATCTCTTATGGAATGGCATATTTTAAATACTTTGTATAATATGCTTCCTACTCAATGCTTCCTAGTATTTACATTTTTCTATATTACAAGATATAGGCTTTGTAATGGTTAATAGACAGTAGTCTTATAAAGACAACCTATCCAGCCACATAGAATGTAGTAATCTTAATATTTGTAACAATGTTTTACTAAATAAAATAAGTGTATTATAGATTTCTTCAGATAACTTACCTTCCAACCCTGAGAAATGGGTGTTAAATTCAAATCGATCCATGTGGAGTTCGAGGCGAACTAAGCAGGTTCTGGGCAGATTCAAAACTTAAGAATTACAATGTCAGATTCAATTGGAGCGAAACATTCTGAAATGCTCAACTACTCCTTTTTACGATAAGTGTAAGCTTCTGAATAACCTTCTAGATTTGGAGGATTGGAAGGATTGAGAAATTTTCTCAGGATTCGGAATCGTGAATATTTAGTCCCACCTCCATATTCTTCTTGAACGCACATCTGCTTCTCATCGAAGAAAGGGCGAAAGAGAGAAATTAACTTTTTTCAAAGTTTTAGAATTTAGTTCATAAGAATTTAGTTGGATTGTTGTCACAGTTATTTTTTGTATGACTGAACATGCAGGACTCTTATCAGTTTATGAGGTTTTTGCGATTCATTTTTGAAATTGTGAATATTGGAATCGCTCAAAACTGCTGCGTCTCCCGTGAAATAATTGTTTAGAGAAGAGATTAGATCGTTAGGTGGCTTGCTTGCTAAGAACGAAAACGTTTTTTCTTCAGAAGACCGGACACGGAACTTGTGTGGTCTTCTACCTGTCCACACACTTGTACTTTACCAGTCCACGTACAGCTTTTTTCGCGTTGCACCATCGCGTTCCGGCCTGTGTACCAGCCAAACGGTAGTCTTGTACTCCCGAGGTGGAGGGGGGATAAGAATCACTTCTTTGGTGCTCACTCAGGGCAGAGTGAATTCCCCTCCCCTGGTAAAGTACAAGTGTGCGGTCTGGTAGACCTCACAGGTTTCTTGTAAAGACAAGGGAACAGCATTAGAGATTACATTTTTTACTATATTTAGAGAAAATTTAGAACTATTTGTTCCATCGTGATTGTTTTTAAACTGCAACCACGACGGAAACGATGAATTGAAGACTTTCTTAAGACTCTCGAAACTTTCGTAGGGAAATATTGGATTCGTCCCTATCTATTCCGACTTGCAGTACTCCAAACATTTTTATTAGTTTGGAATAGTGAACAACAAAATTCGGATTTGTCGTCTCACTTAATCCATTCCTCTTGAAAGCACTTTTCAGGGAAGAGGAATAATTTAGATCCCGCGGACGGACGTCCTGGGAAGACTCTCTCTTCACTCCCGTGGGCACGGGAACAGCCCGCGGCGGCGGTGGAGGTTGTGGTGGTGACGATGGCAGCCGCAGCGGCAGCGGTAGCAACTTCCGGCGTTACGCAGACCACGACCAGCGCAACTTCCGGTCCGCGCGGCGGCACGGCGCGTCGCGTCACGGTCTGGACAAAGGGGCGCCGAGAGGGCGGCGTGGCCTTGACCTTGACGATTTTTTCGAGGCAGCGCACCGGCAGGGTTCAGTGTACGGAATTCGGTGGATAATTCTCCGTAAATGTGACCTTGATCGACGGGAAATGGAGCGGTAGTGTACTTTTGTCAAGGCAGCAGCTGGAAATTTCAGTGCTGGACATGAACAGCTTGACAGAAGCAGACACCTTTTGTAGGTGACTCAAATGAAAAATAGAAGTTATTAAAACTTTTACAGCTTTATTGAAAGTCACATAATTAGCTTGATCAGAAACTACTTAATGGTAAACGAAGTAGGAAGTAGTATGTTTTTGAAATAATGTGAACATATGCTTGGTGGAGTATATCCTCAAGGGTTGTTATTAATATGCATTATGCAAGATTGTAATGAAAAGTGCAAAACAAATTGTGCAGAAATGCGCATGGAGTTTTAATTCACGAAGTATTGTTTTACCATTATTTACTCTACTACGATTTCTACAGTGCTTATATTAGTAGAATCTTCACCATCTCATAATATGCTGTTTTAGGTGGTCCAACTTTGTTATTCATTTAGTTCTGATGACCATTCTATGTTTCATTAAAAGACATAAACAATACTTATACGGAATCCAATGAGATAATAATTTGTATCTATCCATAATGATTTTTAATTTTTTTTTTGTGTATCTTTCGCCAGAGAAACCTGGTCTTCCTACTGTTGCCTCTTGTCACTGTTGGCATCAGGTTTCTGAACGAAATATGTAACGTCTCTGGAAGTAAAACGCTGAGTTAGCTGTATACAAACTATCAGACGTCATTAGGGTACTAGTATTAGTCATTTTTAATATAGTCATTAGACCGATAAAAAGGAAATAACTGTTATTAATTATATTTTCGTAATACTATCATTTTGTAATAAAAAACATATAAACAAGAAATATCATATTCTGAAAAAAAATGCATTCATAAGCTGTCTTTAGCTGCACCTCATTTGTTTCGACTGTTATAACGACGGACTGTTGACGGACTGTTAAAAATGGACGCTCTCCTTTAATATTTGCTTTTCGTTCTTGTGTTAAGCGGTTCTCGTTACGTTGATATTTAAAAGTACAGTATTTTGAAAAACTGAAATAGAGGTTTATTGAAAAAATAAATAATTTAGACAGTTCTTAATAATATTTAAAGGGATAAAAAGTAATAGATAGTCAATTTGGGAAGTGGAAGAGCTCATTCAAATTTTGGGTAATTATAATAATTTGAGATACCCTTCGATATCATTACTCGTGCAATTTCAAAATGTCAGTACTTGCGGTGTTGAGAGAACTTCGTAACATCCTAGCTCCCACACGTAAACTGCGAGGCTGATCCACCCCTCTTGCTGTAAAGCTGGTTTGGTACGTTTAATATTCACGGCTCGGAGCAGCTGACGTCACGGGCGAGCGTGCGCGTTGATTGGTGCGTGCACATCGCACTCGGCGTAAAAAAGGAATTCGCTGACCAACGAGCATTATTCCCCCGGGCAGGCGCCCGCGCCGGGTAACCAGTACTCCCCCCCCCCCTTGCATGTATCTGCCCATCGCCCCTGACTCCCCCCTCGCTGACGTCATTCACGACCGCCCTCCGCCTCACCACCAGCTGCATCCCGCTTCGGGAGACGGCCATTCTGCCCTTTCAACGAGGCTCAATCTGTAATTATTTCAATTAAAATACTCAAAATTTGTACAGAAGACTCGCGATTTTACGAGACGCGTTTAACCGCGTCATTCCTCAGAAAAATACGGACGCAAAAATAATTCATTGAAAAACGGATCGTCGGTGTGCGTAAATTAATTAACGCAGTGAGTAAATTAGAGAGCTGACGTGTGCACTGTGTAATGACGTCACGTAGTTGCAGCATTACACTATTTTATCTTTACTACATAAGTACTTAGTAGGTGAGACATTAAAACATCAATTTCCTTGTACTATCGCTAACAAAAGTCGTATGTATTGTTCACCTAACTAGTTACATTTACAACACTATTGGAATGTATAATTCGCTTTTCACGAAGACTTATTTCATTATTTGTTTTTTTCTGTCTTTTTAAGTTATTCCTACTAATTCATTTTTATCCTATTGAATATTGTACTTGTGTACAGTAAGTAATAAACATCACAGACTTAGTACAATACTCATCAATGTTTTTCTGTGGATATGAGATACGTCATCTAAAATGGACTAACGAAATTTAATCAATGAATAAGGAAGGAACAACAATTCCCAGAAGGTTAATGACCTTCCTTTGTATTCTTATGCAAAGATCGGGCAGGTGTTTTACATGCACATTATCCAGCATTAATCGACACCTTAAGAAGAAAAGGAAATGTACTGACAAAGGAGGGTATCATAGTATTTTTTTATAGCTTTATTCGTAGAAATTCCCTCCTCAACTGGGCAGCTGGATGTTCTCTTTTTATTGTTATGCAATATAGCTTTAAACAAATCTATTCACATACGATGTAAACGAACTTCAATACTAGGTTTATAAAATATGAAATGAAAAAATAATAGCAAATCATCTGTGACGCATAGAACAAATAATTTAAAAAAAGTAGTTATTCAAATAAAATCGTATTGCAGCATACACCAAGAATAAGATTATAAAAACAGGGGAAAGGGATAAACAAATATTATTATGACTGGAATCGCATCTGACCTCTAACCCTTATTTTTTTTCTTTCGGGATACGCCAAATCTGATCACGCGTGCATCCTGCTTCAGCAGGTGCAAGTACCTTTCTGGGGGGGGGGGGTCAGCATTTAACTGAATCCCAATTTTTATCCTCCAAAGTTGTTAGTCCTGGGGATATGGACGATGATGATGGTGGTGAGGGATGAAAGAACGGCACACACACACACACACACAGATAGACATACACAGGTACACCAATGTCCTAGGCGAGACTCAAACCCGAGATGTTCTGGTTCGAGACTGGTACGGCTCTACTGCCCTAACGATCTCGGTCATCTGACCGGTTTAAGGGCTAAACATTGAAGTTGATAAGATAATGCATTTTTTCAAAAACATTTAGTTTTCCAATTCTAGTCGTTAATGGTTTTCCTTTGTAAATTCTATATCATAATGGGAAATGTCTTAAAACACACATTATCCACTAATACACGTGCGTAAATATCGAAATCGGGGTCGATGGAGAACCCTTCGCGACACTTTACACAAGAAAGACTAGGGACATGGCAAGGTTCGAATCTCTTCCTTTCGGACTAAGGTGCTCAGTACTCTCTCTTAAACCATCTCCAACCAGGTGGCGCGACAACTTTTAAATTAGACCTGCCCAAAACAGGCCCCAGCATCACTGCCAGAAACCACACGAGTTGTCACCGGGGTCACGTGAAACACAAGTTCAGTTGTGTGTTATGACTTGGTTCGTGGAGCGAAACGGCCGATGAAAGTAGCTTGCCACAAGAATTCTCATCTACTTCATGTTCTCGACTTGTACGTACATTCGTAGTAAATAGATGGAATTTTAATGGTGCGGAAAAAATCAGCGATTTTTTGACAAAAACACTTGTATTGTAAAATTTATTTATTTTGACAGAAAAACTAGTATCGAAAAAGTTGATAAAACTACTAGCTACATATAGTAAATTACTCTCTCTAACAACTAATGTAATCAGAATCCCCAGTTGTGAGCTATTGACACAGAAAAATTACTTAAGGACAACACAACTGTCCGTTTGTCTACGGTCAACCCTAGTACACGTAATCCTACTAATACAATATTGAAAATAGAGACTTTTTCCTTATTGAAATCTGGGACGCCTAAAATATGGCTCAGTTCCACTTTTTTGGAGAACTCTCAACTTAGAAAATCGCAACAACAAAAAATTGCCAAATTACAATATTAATGATAGACAATTGTTTTCGTAATTAATTTAGAAATAAATGTTGAAGATATTCAAATGAAAATTTCTTGATTTTTGAAAATTGCAAACTCTAATGTCTAATTTTTTACGCGTCGGGAATGTTGAGTTTGGCTTTGTGGCTGGTGAGAAGGGAAAATGTATATGATGTGCTTACTGTAAGAACCAATGATCCAACCCTTAAAGTTGGGAAACAATTAGCTGGTTGAAAACTCTTTTCCAGTTTCTTGTAGCGTAGACATTATATTGCTGTTGCAAATAATGCGAGGAAGTAAGTGCAGTTTTATGACAACTAACTTCTTAGCCACCTCCTTCAGCACAGGAACGTTGGACTTTGCTGGTACACGAAACGTCAATTGTTCACCCATTGAGGTGGGCCAGCTGTATAGACGAATGGAGTCTAAACTGACAAAAACAGAGGTTCTCATCTACTGTCCAAGACAGCCGTGCGCACACGAGCTGCTCCTGGGCTCACGCACAGTAGTGTACTTGATCTGTGTAGATTTGATTTGTAGACTAGAGGTGCCGCCACAGTTTTGTCCAATGTGACGCGCTTGTCTGAAACTCTTCTCTCAGTGATCCAGCAAAGAATACTTTTCTCGGGTTTTCATGTTTCTAGGCTAAGTTTCATATAATGTTTTCGAAAAGAATAAGAGTTTCTGGAGAACAAAATATTGGTACAGCAACTTCATGTTGGGGAGCAGCCATCTTCATTCTCCAACAGGTAGTTTTTGATATTGTGCAAAAACAACCAATTTTTGGAGGGTTTCCGATTTCCACAACGAAAAATTAAATTATTTTCATAAAGTTTTAAGAAACCTAGGATATGTAGATTTCACGATTGTTCTAGTACTAATAATTCAATTTCAGAAATAAATCAGAGGGATTGAAACGTACCCTCTTACGCGCGTGTACATTAATCCCGAAGACTCAATGACAATTTAAACTATTCACAGTCAAAAGAAAGTATCTTTTGACACCAACCCCTGAAGCTTTTGTACGGGGTAGTGAAAGAACTGCCATTCTATCGTGTGTAACAATTCTCTCAAGAATATCTCAAACCCA